>JAWMRA010000162.1:29962106-30050414 GCA_035584735.1 Pseudotriccus pelzelni | reverse complement strand
GGCGCGGGGCGGCGCGGCCCGGCCCGGCGGGCCCCCGCGGGCCCCAGGATGCCGCTGCTGTACGGGATCCTGCTCTCGGCGCTCGCCGGCTGCTGCCTCACGCTCCTGCTCCAGCTCCTGCTGCTCTACTGGAAGAAGCCCGAGCCCGCCGGGGGGGCGTGCGGAGCGCTCGGCGGCATCGTCTACTCGCGCGTGGCGCCCGAGCACGGCCTCAGGGAATACCTGCAGGGCTCCGAGCCTGCCGGCGGCCCCGCCGCGGTCGAGCCGGCCCCCAGCCCGGTCCCGGCCCCTGCGGCCGCCGCCCCGGGCCCCGAGCCCGGCAGCAAACAGCCGCCGCAGCCGGAGCCCCCCCCGGCGCCCTCCTCCCGCGAGGAGACCTGCCACTTCCTCAATGCCATCTTCCTCTTCCTCTTCAGGGAGCTCAGGGACACTGCCCTGGTCAGGGACTGGGTCACCAAGAAGATCAAGGTGGAGTTCGAGGAGCTGCTCCAGGCCAAGATGACGGGCAAGGTGCTGGAGGGGCTCAGCCTCAGGGAGGTCTCTCTCGGCGATGTCCTGCCCGTGTTCAAGTCGGTGAAGCTCATCCGGCCGGTGACCTGCAATGAGGAGGGCTGTCCCGAGGAGCTGGGCTTCGAGGTGGACCTGGAGTACAACGGTGGCTTCCACCTGGCCATCGACGCCGACCTGGTCTTTGGCAAGTCGGCCTATCTCTTCGTGAAGATCTCCCGGGTGATGGGGAAGCTGAAGCTGGTCTTTACACGCCTGCCCTTCACTCACTGGTTCTTTTCTTTCATGGACGACCCCGTGATACTGTTCGAGGTGAAGTCTCAGTTCGAAGGGAGGCCCATGCCCCAGCTTACTTCCATCATAGTGAACCAGTTCAAGAAGGTTATTAAGCGCAAGCACACCCTGCCCAATTATAAAATCAGGTAAGATGTCCTGCGAACCTCAGTGTTACTGTGGGTGGTGTGCAACAGAATTGCTACTTTGCTCTTACTAGGTAAAAAGATTTCTGTGGGCACTTCTGCAGCAGGGGTACTTGTGCGTTACTTGTCTGCCATCAGAAGCTTTCCGGGAAGGGAAGGCTCGTTTTCCGTGTATAACAGGTGAAGAAGCCATTGCACAGTGAGGTTGTGACATGCCCCATACTGTGTGTAACTAAATGGCAGAATTTGGCATCCTGTCAGGTCTCCGAGAACAGGACCGTGATACCGCTCTTTGGAAGAGACAGAAGGATGTGTTTGCAGAGAATGTGTGAGTTTGGGGTGTCCTCCATAGCTCCTGCCATTGGTGAGCCACCTAGGCAGGGCTTGTGGCTTACACTCACCTGTAGAGGTGAGGTGGTTGTTGCTTAATGTGAGAAAGGGTGAAGTTCACTCTATGAGGAACACTTCTGAGATCCCATGTTATATGCTGTGAGCTTCTTTTCTGGTCTGCTGAATTTTATCTGTAACTTGAGTAAAGTCTAGAAGTTAACAAGAGACATATTGCCACTACTGTGGTAAGTAAAACTTTGGGGGACCTCTTGGGGATTTTTTTCTTTCTTTGTAGAATAGTATATTTTTATAAATGTGCAGAGTGCATTATACAGTGAATAATGACATGACCGATGATATTTCTGTAGCAGAAGTGGCAAGGGGCATCTTGACTTTGATTCCACGTTCTGGTACTGAATGTCTTACCCCTGTCCAGGTTTCTGTTCTGTGTCTTACCACTCTTAAAATACCATCTTTCCTTTCTCTGTTGTTTGTTCTTTGTAGCTTGTATTATGTGTTAAGTAAGGATTTTTGTTTTGTTTACCACATTCTTCTTCAATAAGCCTTTTCCCTGAAATTCGTGAGAGATGAGTAGCTGAAAATGTCTGTTTGAATTTTGAAGTGTAATTAGCTCCCTAGTGATGTAATTCTTAGAGCCTTGTCAGCTGGTTCTCCTGCAATTGAATTTCTAAGAGTTCTCATGAAAGTGGATTTGTAAAATATCCAAGAATTGGAAAGCTCTGACAGGGCAATAAGTAGTTTCTTTGAGTACTGTGGTGGTCCTTTCAGATTTTGAGGCATTGCATCACTCTCCAGAAGCGAGCAATCCTTGGGCAGCAGGGAAGCTGTCAAAAGAAAGCTTGCTTCTTTCTTCTTATTTCAGTGGAAAGAGCCTGAAGCTCTTTATTAACTGTGGGGAAGGGCCCTGAGAGAGGCGGGGATAGCACAGTCCTGGTGCAGAGCATTCCCGGCATACCTGGAAAGAGCAAGAGCAGCAGATGAACTTTACTCTCCCTAGACAAGTTCTGAGGGGTCCCGAGGAACCAGCAATGATGTGTTCCTCCCCTTCAGCAGGTGAAGACAGATATCTGCATTTTTCCTCTGACAGGTACACCTGGACAGTAAGATGCTGTCACTTAGTTAGAAGGAGACAGTTTTCCACATGTTTCTCAAACTTTCTGCACCAGAAAGAATGACTGAGGCCTGTGTGAGCCACTGGCACTTAAAGGAACTGGAAGGGAAAATAAGGAAAGAAGCAGAACGTAGAGCCTGAGATAGAAATGAAGTGTGAAGATAGAAGGTAACCGACGCTGAGAACAATATATGAAGTATAAATTATTATAAAACTAAGAAGAATTAGCTGTTAATTTAAAGTGTTCCCTTTAGTTAAAAGAGTTGGAAATTTATGAATGCTTTAGAGGAAAATGCAGTATCAGTTGCTTTTCACACTAGATAGTAGGCTGGTAGCATAGGGTGGCAGATGTTCAGTGAAACAGTGTCCAACCCTGAAAGGGTGGTTTTGACCTTTAAGTTTTACGCCATGACCTCATCATGTTCTTCTGACCCTCCCTGTTTGAAGAGGGTAGGCAGGACACTAAGCTTAATGCTACTAATGTGGTTGTCTTAAGGAAGGAAGATCGGGTCATTGGTGTCCTACTGTGCAGAACCTGGTCTTTAAAGCTTCAAAGGGGAACATTTGGCTGTCCCCAGTGGCCCAGTGTTCTGTGACATACAGTCTAAAGCCATGTATTCTCCACCAGTGTGTCCCAGGTGAGTGTAGGCAGGTGGATCCCAAGGCAGCAAGACTTGGTAACAATACTTTCTTATGTGGTGGCTGAGCTGAGAGCTGAGACATTATGGTTTAGGCGGTATTTGGAAAATCGAGTACCCTGCTGATAAGATACAAAACTTGGTGGATTGAATGGAATTTGTAAGGATATATTGGATTTGGGAATATGACACGTTAATATATTCCATAGCAAAGGGTATATAGGAAAAAGTCAGGAGTTTCACAACTGCTTAATGATCTGTTACCTTACTTAGAGCTTAAAAGTTTCTCATCTGCAGGGAATGTGATTATCCTCTCCTGATTTGTTTTTCCTGCGGCCTATATGCCTTTGTCTAAATATTTGCTTCCATGCACAGCTCAAAACCTTTCTGATGTCTCCCTACTCCTGCTCAAGTAACTTTGTAAATAAATCTTTGAATAGCAGTAATTACAACCTTGTAAACAAAAGCACTTGGAGGTTGAGGAGTTCCCTTTTCAGCTGGTTAAAGGGGGCCCTTTGCTGCTCTGTTCAGATTGGCTCTCTGGCTTCCAGGTTAAAGTCCACAAAAGAGTTTCGTCTTGTTTCAAGGTATTAATAAGCAATAAATTAAACATATGCCATTTTCTTTGTCTTTTCTAATAGGCAACTTACAGATGTTATTACTTGGTAGCGAATGGCATAAGAGGAGAACTTTTGTCAGTACTTGATCATCCTGTAACTAAGGTTGTGTAGCAGATCCCTGCCTCCTCTGTTATTTAGTTATTAAATACTGTATGAAAAAAATCTTCATGTGTGCTGTCTGTTGCTACTGCCAAAGGACTGCACATGTACTTTTGTATTCTTTCCAATTAGGTACAAAATTAATGCAGCAGAGCAGTGATAGTAAGATCATTTTTTGTGTTATCCATTGCATGGACTGGCTTTGTGTGATGTGCATAAGTGCAGCTTGAAAGGAGAAGCAGCATTTTGCATTCCTGATGCACTCCTAAGTGTGTGTAGGAGAGGCAGCGTAGCCTAGGAAGTGCATTTAATGTTGGTCTAGCATTTTATGCACATTTGTCTCAACAAAAGCAATTGTCTGCTAACTGAAAAAGAAGGGATGCACTTTGTCTAAACACAGAAGTAGTACTCTGTGTTTTATTCTAATACAGTGTATTTTCTCTGGCCCTTTAATAAATGTATTTGTGTCTGGCAAAACACCCTATTATGAAGCTGCTCTGACACTGAATGAGAATTGCTGTCTTGTATAGTAGAATTTGATTACATCCCTGGATGTAAGGCTGCTGGTAAAATCCACTGAATGGTAGGCTGGGTTGTTTTTAGTTTGGGGGTTTTGTCATCATTGATGAAGGATTTGTGCAATTTGCACAATTTTGCAATTTGTGCGAAACTACTGTTTTGTAGTTAATGTATTTGTTGCTTTATAATAGAAATGCAAACAGCTTTTCTGAAAACATATTTGTATGTCGGAGCAGTATCTTGTTCAGATGTGGGGAAGATCTACTACGACCATTTTTCTTCTTCAGTATACAGAAGTTCAGCTGCACTTTTGAGAAATGAGATAACTGAGTCACTATTATTTCTTTTTTTAATAGCTAGCCCTAGTGAATAATTGTAGGTATTGTTTATTTGGCTCTACATACTCCAAACTCTATTTTGACTTAAATTGACTGTTTCAATTACATTTTTTTTAGTCCTAAGTCAAGCGGACTAGTGGGTGGAACTTGAGAATGAGCATGGAAAGCCTTGACATCCCCGTTGGTTGTGATGCCGACTGTTGGTGTTTGGCAGAGTGACCATGGACCCACCAGCTGTGTCTTGCTGCCCCCAAATCTCCAATGCTGGCACTCCCAGGAACTGTTTTCAGTCAGTCTTGCATCCACACAGCTCTCCGTGACACTGTATTTTTCATGTAGATTTCTTTTACTAGAGAATGACAGTGAATCTGTCAGCACAAAGTGGAGTTTGTTTATTTAGTTTTTCTTTGTATAGACTCAAATAGTTCTTTAATACTGTAGAGGCTGTTTGTGTTGGTTGTAACTTTCTATATCACGTCTTTTAATAGTAGAATAAGGTGGGTAACACTAAGCTGCAGTTTCTGCATTGCCGTAGCACATTCAGGATTTACAGACACAGAATAAGGACCGCTTCAGGTGCCTGTCTCCTTGCTTGATGGTGCTGTAGCAATATTCCTGTGTTCATCACATCAGGCAGTAGGTACAGCTGTGTGGATGCTCTGCTGTCCAGCCTGCTCTTAACCGTTGGGTGTAGTTTGGCTGTTTTGAACAGGTCCTGGTCTCGCTTGTGTAGATTTTGGACAGCTTTGGTTTTTGTGTGTATGTGGAGGCTGAGGAGGAAGTGCTTGCAGTCTTGTCTCCCACCAGAATTTAACTTCCTGGTATTTCTTAAGAAAGGATGTGAAAAAATATGACAGCTGCTGTCTTTTTCTAAGTTTAACATCTTGCGAGTTCATCCGTTCAGACTCTTTGAGTAGATCAGGTATTGCCTAAGCAGTGAGTCAGTCCTGTATATTTTAAGAATATTTTGTTTCCCAGTTTGTTACATTTAAAAAAAGCTAAGTATTGGTAGTAGGCTGTTTTGAGAAACTGTACTTTATTTTTAAGCATGCTACCACAGAGGGAAATTACTTTCTTTCCTTTAGAAGTAATGTGTCAATGGATTGCTTCTAACGTTTCTCTTGGGTATTGAGATGACCTCATCCGGTCCCTTCCCATGAAATTATCTTTGGAACTGATCATTTGCAGGATAGTTGGTCATGTTAAGTAGCTTTATGCTTTATTTGGAAGCTGGGGCTATATTGAATTTCACTGGGAAGAACAATTAGACAAGCCTAATTTAATTTACCATTATAGAATGCAATTTGAGAGTTACATAGCAGTTTCTTATTTTTTGGCAAAACTTAAGCCAAGAGGCAATGTAAATAGCTATTGATTTTATAGGTTTTATAATAGAAATTACCTCATAATATGATAATAGAGGTATTGGAAAAAGTATAAAATTTTAAAAGGTATGTATTATTCATATGATGTCGTTACATGCAGAAGTATCAGAAATAGAGCTTGGAATTGTGACGATGTCTTAACTTCAGAAATCAGCAGCCAGTAGAGAGACCTTTCTCAAAGATTCTGCAGAGGGAGAGTTTTTCTTTCTGAATGGTTTCTACTGTAGTTGTGATAGGAATCTTAGTAGTCAAATTTATAGGGCACTCCTGTTTGAAATTCTCATTTCTACTGCTGCTGAAAGGAAAGAAGAGATCTTTTTTTTCTTTTTTTCTTTGTTAACACTATGCCTGTTCTAGGTACAAAATCTGATAGGTACAAAATCTTCTAGTGTTCAGAAGCATTAAAAAAGCTCCGAGGACCTGAGTCCTTTGTGCTGGGCAGAGATTGATGGTAAAGCCGCACTGTGATTTTCAGGCTGCTGCAGAGAGGCAATGCCCTGACTGATGTCAGCACAAAGACTTGTTTTTCTAATGGCAAAGTGGTGATAATTGGGATCAGTAGATCTGTCTGTAGGCAGTAGTTTCATGCGTGGAAGGTTATCTTTGTAGTACATGGACAGATAGTTTTTCTTATTCATACAGGACTTAGGTAAATGATCTGTAGGCAACCTGACACACAGTAAACAAAATCAAGCCTCAGAACGTTAAATACTTCTCTTTTTTTTCAAGGGTGCTATGTGCGTGGAAGGAAGCTTTTTGTAGTGCAGAGAGTGGGAGTGCTCTACCTCAGGCATATATTGTGTCTGAAAGGTCACCAAATACATGTTTGCACCACAGAATTTCAAATAACCTGAGGAAAATATGTATGTAAATCTCCTTATGTAGCTGTCAGATTCAAAACCATTGGTTCTAGGGGGTTTGGAACATTTTTGGTCATCTTTCCAAGCTCCAGCACTTCTTGAGTTTTCACATGGGAAGGATTTAATTATGAAAGAATGTCAGTTTGGAACTTGTCCTTTATAAAGTCAGATTTAATGAGTGACCAGCTACATACCAGACATTTCCAGTGTACAGGTGGCATTCTTTTTGGGTTAAGAGTGAGCCTTTTCCTGTGGTTAGTCAGCAGATCTTCTGTTTTCTTACCTGCAAGGATGATGGACTAATACAGGACTGACTCGAGACGGATTAGTGAAGTAACCGGGAGACCAGAGTTACAGCTGGGGACAAAAAACCTCCTCAGCTGGAGGGAGAGATGGATGAAGGTGTAAGTTTTGTGGTTAGGATCTGTATTTGCTGCACACAGGAATCCAGTAAGCATTAAGGTTAATTGGTCTGACAGGAAAATAAGACCTCCTTCAACTTTTCTTACTTGAAATAGTATAGAAAAGACTCTTTGTACAATAATAATGACAGAATATGAACTCATTTAGCACTTTTGCTGGATTGTATTTAAAAATTACTTGATCCTAGTCCTGCAGTGAACTTCTTTCATGTCGTTAGTGAATAAAGACTCTGAAAAACACGGTAAGACTTTTGGCATTGGTGGTGTTTTGTACGTACCAGCATTGAGACAGTGTTCATCTGGACTCTTCAGGGTGTAAACTGATCTTGCTACTCACTGAGAACAAACATGTTTCTTTTTACTCAATTGGCATAATCTGTGTTGGTTTCAATTCCTTTAAATAAAACACGAAATAAGCAGGAGCACTTTGTTTTTTTGAAGGGTAACTTATTTCAAGGTAAATACAGGGCATATAGGAGTTCATCCCATTACTGGACTGCAGGCTTCTAAGAAATGTCCAGGTTTGGCTGTCAGCCTGTCTGTTGGAGCAGGTAGGTGTGCTCAGGCACTGGAGTTGGGCTGTTCTGAATTGCCTTCTGCAGGCTGTATGATGATTTTTACACTCTGTGCATGGATAGTATGACTGATGTCCCCTACCTTTTACACAAAACTGGACACTGCATTCTCCATGAAGGAGATTACTTCCAGGGGCAGAGACACAGAATTTACCTCTAAAACTGTGTAGCCAATATATTTCTCAGTAGCTCATTTGATGTAAAAGTGTGCGAGCCTTTTGCAGAACCTATTTTATATGTATTAAACACGTGAAATAGTTGATCTTTTTATTAGCAAATGACACTTGATCCACTTGAAAGCTCTTAAATAGGCAGCCTGGGCAAGGACAGTAGGTTTCAGTCATCGGCAAGGGGGAATGGGGTAGTGCTCCAGTGCTGGTGAAGCTTAGTCTCAGGCTGCTGGATTCACTATTGGAGCTAGTTCTTTCATGTTCCTGGGTTTCTGTGGGAAACTGCTTATCCTGCATTCCTGCAGAGATTGCCTGAAGTCACCTGATATGCTCCTGTGTTTACAGCTTGTGTTCACACTTGTTTGATTTAGAACTACTGCAATATTTGGTTATTTTTGGGATTACTTTTCCTTACAGTATAGTAAAAGACTTTAACTTTAAAACTTCTCCTAGGATTAATAAACTTCATTGTCTAAAATGAGTATGGAGAAAAATTAGCAACCCACATAGGTAGGTAATATTAATAGATAATTTGTGCCACCCCAGTCAACTAAAATCCATGAATTATAGAACTATAAAAACCTTTGCATGATGATCTCAAACTGTACTTTTATCCAGAAGAAAGCAATAATCCAATGTTATAAACGTTAGCTGGGAACAATTATTTCAAAAAGGTTCTATTCTGTGTGATGCTGAATATCAATACTTTAAATAATTTTAAAAAAGGCTCTACTGAAAGTTTTATTTTGACATTTGAGGGTTGAAGAAGGCTTGTTCATGACAGTGGATAAATTCTCACTTTGGAAATGAGCATGGATGCCAGTTTATGCAAAGGGGTTTTATAAAAATTTGTCAGGTTAATTGTGACACACTAAGCTGAACACAGAATTTACAAATCATTTCTTTGAGTAGTTTCTGCTGATGTCACTGAGTTTCTGTTTAAAGAATTTACTGCTGGAATTGCATTTATTTCAGTTGAGAGACACAAGTAAAATCCACACAAGCTTTGGAACCTTTTTCCATTACTCTTTACCTCTGCTGTTAACAAATGGCTGTTGTTTCACAAGCCAGTTGAATCCAGAGTAGAATTCAGACCTCCAAGATGTTCAGTGATTCCAGCCAGGGTATACAGTAAATCCACGGAAAAAAAATCTGCAACAGAGACTTGATTTGCCAGAGAAGTTTGTGTTGCGAAGGCAGTTGGTGCAGTGTGGCTGGAGTGCCCAGCCAGCAGTGCAGGGGTTGTGTCTGTGCTGCCCTGGAGGAGGCTCCTCAGTTGCTGCACCCAGCGAGGTAGGTGTGTGCTGGGCTGGGTTTGGTGCCCCACACTCCTACATCCCACCTGCCCAACTGCAGCATTTTAGTCCTGTGTGTTCTGCAGTTGTGCACGCTGCCAAGGAGGTGCTGGGTGTAGCACCCAAGAAAAGAAACAGAGGAAGAACCTTACTTTTTGTGAGGTAAGAAAAAGGCAGGAATTGTTTTCAACCCTCAGCTGGGCTCTGGAGAGCTACTTATTTTTTTATCCCCTCTAGCTGCAGTGATGAATTTTAGCCTTAGAACTATATGGGAACATCTTACCTTTATAACATCTTAATTCCCTTGTCCAATTTGCTGCAGTTGAGCTGAGCCTATGCTGGGGCTCAGCAGAAGGGCCTGTGAGGAGCAGTGTGCCCAGCCCGCTCCGCTGAAGCTGTTTCTGGTAATGAAAAGTACAGGAATTCTACTACAGCAATACAGTTCACACATTTCTGAAGACTTGCAAGATGTCATAAGGCTCTTTCTGCACCAAAGAGTGTATTACAGAGATCAGCTGATGATACAGTTAATCACGCTGTTACACATACTTAAAGACAGTAATTAATTGCCAGATACTCCTAGCATAAAATTAAATTAGGATTATCGTTTGGGAATTAATTTTTTTAGCAATTTTGTATTGCTTTAACTGAAAAACTTACAGGGACAATTTGAGATGTAAATGTGTAAAATTATTTCTTGCTTTCTGTCCAGGATTTTAAAATTATCTGTGGATATCTGATGGAAATAGTAATGTTTACCTAGTTTGTTCGTGACTTTCTTAACTGAGAGTGCTACGCTTTAGTGTATTCTCTTGTATCAGTTTTAATGGCAACATCATTATGAAAAATGCCCATTCGGTGTACAAATATTATGATCTACTTTAATAATGGCATTAGGGACAAGATTATGTGTAGTAAATCTCTTAAAGCATTATTCCTTTTTGCCTAAGCTAAAATAGGAAGAGTAGAAATGGAAGATCAGTCTGGCAGTGACATGGCAGAAAACTTCATGGCAGTGTTTGAGTTACCTCTGTGAATGATCCGGCGTGGTGAATAGTTGCTTAGTAATTAAACAGGATATGATGCAGTGTAATTCTAAAAACTTCAACAGTTGCTTTTTCTTTTTAAGAATAACGGCATACTTGCTAAAAAACTTGATGCAATATGTTAGAAGAAACAAAACAAATTCTAATGTTTCCAAGCAGAGAGCTCAGTGGATTACAAGGGGAGGTGGGGTGGGAACAGCAGTGTAAGTCAGTAGTATTGTTTTAAAATAATACTGCAAAAACTCACTTGTTTTTTTCTTTTTTCTCTGTTCCTCTGAAAGTAGGGCAAGTTAGAGAAAGTATCCAAATTCACGACGGGTTTGGTAGGAAAAGATAGCAATTTGAGAAGCTGCTTCTTTCCAGTGTAATCACAAGTGCTTGCCATCAGTGGTGCAGGTTTGGAAAGTGCAGGAATCGTTCCTGTTAATGAATGTCAGGAGCCCTTCCTGTATCTGACTGTCAGCAGCGGTGCCACAGGTCGTGTCGGGGCTGAGCTGCTGTTATTTGATCCCGTTTACAGTACGGGGCCACAAATGAAATGCTGTGACTCGCCAGTGGTGTCACCTTTGCCTGGGGGACAGGTGGCATGGCCTGGGTCCCACCACTGCAGCATCTGAGCTCCCTGAAACCCAGGGCTGGGACTGCTGCCCACAGCTTCAGGGTGAGCTGTCAGTCACTCAGCTTTAGGAATAGCCTGGCTCAGGCCCAGTACCAGCTCTTTGGAAGGCTCCCAGGGTGTGAATTGGACCATCTTGTGTCTGGTCAGAAGTGCCTAGATAAATGTAGATTGAGGAGATGCTTCTATAGTTTAAGCATTTGTAAAACTCAACTGGAGGAGTGAGGATAAACCTTGGAAAGCTATCATGTCTAGAATTCAGAACAGATACAAATGTTTTTTCACTTTTGGCTTACAGCTGTCTGAGGCTGCTTTCAGCAGTGAGTTGTTTTCTCTTCAGGCAGTCTAAGAGGTGTCATTTGTTTCATATGGACGTAGGCTGGAGTTTAGAGGAGGGGATTAAAACTCTTAAGCTCAAAGAACGAGTCATGTTCAGAGCTTAGACTTCTAATAGAACATCATCTTTTCCCTCTAACCAGTGTTGCAGAGAGATGATGTTTGTGGAGACTGGAGACCTCCTTGTGGGGGAATAGACTGCTGAAGTGAGCAAAAGCCAGTGTTTTGCTGGCATCAGTCACTGGGACCAGTCTCTAATCCAGCTGGCTAAAGGTAGTTTTGGGGTGGCTTGGGTTTATTTGCTTATTTCCTGGTGTTTTTTTTCCCCTGCTGCAGTTCTCCTTGAATGCCTAAATGCTGCTTGCTAAACGACACCTGATGCTCTTCCAGCCTTATGTGAAGAGATGAACATATTCTGCATTTTCTGTCCCACTTGGAGCAGAGCCACAATAATTCAGGCTTTCTGCTTAGACAGGGCAATTTTGTCTTCATCCTGTCTGAAACTGAAATATGGCAGAATTTTGATCTCTTTTTCTTAAATTGAATTAACAGTTTGCTTCAGCTAAAAAAACAACCAAAAAAAACCCAAACCAAAAATACCACCTGAAGACTCTGGTATCAATCAGGCACTCACTTCATTGAGTTAACAAAGCTTTTCAGTATTTATGGAAGTTAGAATTTGGACAGTGTTCTTGAAATGCAAAATAGTCTGTACATGGTAAAATCAATCTTGTTTGTGCTGATAAGAAAGTAGTTTTGATAAGTGTGAGTAAAAATTTATTTTTTACCTGTGGCTATTTCAGTACTGTCAGTAATACCATGTATTTAAGACTCTCCTTCTTGAATTCACAATGACTTCTGTCATATATGCAGGGATAAAAAATCTACTGTCTTTTTGGAAGCATGTACTGGACTGTTTCCACTTATTCTTGTAGAAGTCAAGAAGAATTTGAAGTTTTAAAATTATCTATCTTGAGTGTCTGATTCAAGATATGTCTCAGAGTTACTGAGAAGAAAAAACACCGTAGCTTATGAATCTGGAAATGTGTGAAACATCTTTGAAGAAAAGAGGGACTAATAAAATCCTTGCCTTTTTCTTTTGAGGTCTCGGTCACTTCAAAAGTGACTGCTCATATATTGAGAACTTGTGTGTAAGAGCCTTCCACATGTCTGGGGCAGAATAACCTGGAACACAGTGGGCAGGGGACTAGATCCGATTTGAAGTTTACCATAAAACTTCCTAAAAAATAAACACTGTTTAGTGCAATGTTTGTCAGGCTGCTTGAGAGCCAGCCTTTCATGGGTGTGAGTAAAGCTGAAATTAGTAGATTTCTATAATGAATAAGAGCATAATTTGAATTATTAAAGTCCCCTGACTATGAATACTGGCACAGTTCTGCAGCGTTTTCCTTCTGGAATTAGTGGCAGCTGGAGAATTGCTTTTGCAAAGTCTTTTGAAAAGCGTAGTACTGCTAGTTTTGGGTTGGTTTGTGTGTTTTTTTTTCTCAAAAAAAGGATGAGTTCCTTTTTTGTATCTTCAATCTGAAGAATGATATAAGCAGTTTACATTATAATACCGAATAAGTGTAAATGTTAGCTGATAAGTACTTTTAAAATCTAATTAAGGTGATTATGCCTCTTTAGGAGTGGATTGTAATATTTCAGAATTTTTGTAGAAGTAAACTTCATCTTAAATTACACACAGTGTAAGAAGAGGGGACTTGTTACGTGTCTTAAAATGTCTGGTGTCAACCACTCTTTTCGGAATTTATCCACTTTACAAGTGCCTGAGTTGCCTTTCTGTGCATCAGGTGGAAGAGGCAATATAAACAGGACAGTGATTTAGTTCTGTTCTGTAGTTAGCTGAGCCTTTTGATTGCTCCCCAAACTAAAAATAAATTCGGCAGTTTTTCTTTTGAGAGTATTTTAGATGCTAGAATCCTCACATACAGTAGCACTTACAGAAAAGTAAATGGATTCTGTACTAAACACAGTCTAATTTTAGATTGTGGTAGAATTTTGCTTACCTTTCTAATTAAAAATTAAGAGTTGCAATGCATACAGAGTAGCCTTATGCTGAAGATAACTTGCGTTTTTAGTTGATCGGCTCTTCTGAGATTTAAAGTCTTTTTGCTTTTTATTAAAATTCAAATGCTCAGTTAGTGTAACTTAGGTAACAAATTCATAAACCTGACAACGTATAATCTTCATGTCAATAGAGTAATGCTGGAATATGTATCATAGAAGTGATTAATGTGGTCTTAAACACATACTCAGTAATTTTTAGACCACTGTTTTCAATCATAAACTTCCATTATAAACCCAGAGAACAATTTAAAATTTTTCCCAGAACTTATTCTAGAAAAGTGTTCTTGCTTCTTAGCAGAAGTTCTAGAAAATCCTACCCTTGTGCACTTACAAATGAAGCTGTAAATCTTTCTGCTTTTCCAAGTAGGAGATGTACTGAGTGAGAGCTTTTGAGTTTTGTTCCCGTGTGTAGCTGTATGTAGCTTTTAACAATTTATTGGTGGGCCTTTTTACTGTGGACAGTCTTAACTGATGCAATGAACTGAAACAGAAGCATATGGTTTCATACCAGATAAATTGATAGTTTTTCCAGTTCTCAATAGATTTCCTCATGTAACTAAAAATACTGTTGTTAACAAGGTACTGATGGAAGCAGATAATTTAGGCAATAGGTTAATTAAGCTAAGATGTAGAAGAATTCTATCCTCTTCTCTGTTAAAAGTTGACTGAAGGTCCACAAACCCGTTGTCAAAGGATAGTGAATCCAAATTAATGGGAAGATAGGTCAGACATTTTTAAAACTAAACCACCAAATTACAGACTTGTTCCAAGGTGAGTTCTTCCCTCCAGAACTGGCAGCTGGAAGAACGAACAGAATTCAGGGGCTGAAAGCACTCAAAATGAACAAACTTGACTCCGTTAGGGGGTTTTTGGGTACACTTCTGATGCAGACTCTGAGTGAGGTGATGATGATGAGGGCAGTGAGTCCCTGAGAGCAGCTGAGCCAGTGGAGTGACTGACAGGGCATGAATGGAGTGTAGAAGTCCTTCACGTGAAGGACAGACACTGACTGCAGTGCCTGGGAGCATTTTTGCTGTGCTTTGGATATGGAAGAGCTCAGTATTGTGCTATTTTAGTCTATACTTTTAATCCTATGTATTAATTGAGTGACTTCAGCTTAATTATCTTTCAGTATAATCCTCTGGCCTAATTCCTCATGTGAAGTGACTTCTTTTTTGCTGTTTCTGTCTCGTGCTATTTGTTGAGAAGCACTTGCTGCTCCACAGTTTCTTTTACATATTTTTTTGTAGGTTTTTTTCAGTTGCTAAAATTTTACATGAAGTTTGATTGATGAATATTTCTCTTCATATTAAATTGAAATACTAGGTTTTAACTGACGTTTTATTAATAGTGTACTATCTGAATTTCAGACTTCTGGACAAATAAGATAAGTTTGTGGAGGGTCTCTGGTAACTTTTTTTAATAGCATGCATATCCAAGCAGCATTTTGTAAGGTGTTTGTGTGTAACTCTAAGAACGTGCTCTTCAGGGTGTCCTTTGTCATTCTTGGTGACTGCTTGTAAAAGGTGGGGTAGCTCCCGGGGTTTCCAGCCACGGGGAAGAAGCTGAGAGCAGCTGTGATGGCAGGCTCTGGCAGGAGCGTGGGTTACCTGGCTGTGTTTTTACAGCTCCAGGGAACTCTGCTACCAGCTGTCCCTCTCTGGGCTTGCAGTATTTTACCAGTTCCCAGTGGGAAAGTCTTTCCAAATAAATAGGGCTGTCTTGTGCTTAAATACTCTGACAGCAGTTCAGTTCCCTAATATGTAATTGAAATATACGTGAAATAGTAATTTATCCCGTGTGGAATTTTGGAAATGCACAAACTGTCTGTAAATTGCTTTAAATTGATAAGTGCAGAGATGTAAATTTGTAAGGCTTCAGAGCAGCACTCAGACATTGAAAATGCATTTAATGTGGGATCTTTAGCTCTTTGTACATTACTAGTGCCAGTGGAAATAGGTGATGTGTTGGGGTTTTTGTGAAGGATTTTACAAATCAGTTACTGTGTTAAGAATGTGCACATAAGTGCTTGTAAATTAAACATGATGTTGAAACTGCTTTTAATCCCATATGTGTAGAAGATTTAACTAGTGCTGCACAAAGTCCTGCATACACTATTAAGTGTTTTGCATATTATTGTATATAACTGCAGTGGTATTTTAGAATTAGTTCCTCTTTAATTCATTGCTGTATAAATTTTTAAAAGTATTTTGAAAATAGAAATCAATATTACAGTAAACATTGTCTTAATCTAGGAAGAAAAATGTCTTGTTCAGGGGGTTATTTTATTATTCTGTGCTGCAGCAAAGGCTTGCAGTGTCTGCTGGACACTTTGTTCTGAAGCTACTTGAGGATGATGGTTTTGGTTTGAATATACAGGTGGATGTGTCTGCGTCCTTACTGGAATGCTTTAGTCTGTTAGTTTGCTTTTTTTTGGTGTGTATGTATAAGAGAAAGACCTTATAAATACCAGGTCACTGACCACTGGATGGTGGTCATTGGTTTGATGTTCCCATGGAAAACTGTCTTTTTTTTAATAGATTTTGGGAGAAGGTGTATTGTCAGTTGCTGATACTACCTGAGAAGTAGTTTATTTGTGCTGAAAATCCTTCAAACATGCAAGTATTTATTCACTCAAAACTTGGCATTATTTTCCAGTGTGCTTGTCTAGTTTTGCCTAACAAAATCTGAGTTTGCAGGGGGTAAAAATAACTCCTGACAGGAACAGGGAACCCTTGTTTGTGCTTGAAGAGAGAAATGTGAAGGGCAGAGTGTGCTGTGATAGCTGGAGGTGGGTCAGAATGGGGAGAGGACCAGGCCCTGAAGTGATACCAACTCTTCTAGAATGAAAATAGTGGGGTCATCTTGGTGGTATGTTCCCTTTTCTTGTGATCCATACTATTACTTTAATTATTCAAGAGCTATAAGGGAAAGTATGAGTCAAATATCAGACAGATAGTACATGCACAAGGAATATTTTGAGTTGGTTGCTTATAGTAGGCTCATAAAAATAAACCATGGCCCAGAGTGATTTAATAGCTTTGTATGTGCCATGCAAGACTTAAAGAAAAAAAACTGGAATGGAGTGTTTAAAGTTGTATTTTTTCACTTGATCTATATCAAAATGGTTTTCTTCCTGAAGGAGTTAATGAGGGAGAAACTTGGAACCAAATTAAAGTTTGAAGTTGAATGGGGTTTCAGGAAAAGAGCTGGAGTGTTGAGTTGTGTTTATTCACAAAGAGAACAAAAGAAATGTCTTTCTGGTGGCTCTGTCCGAGGGTGTTGAGGAGTGCCTTGACTCGGAGCATCGAGCTCCCTCCCCAGTGTGTGCTGACAGTTAAAGGATGCTTCATTATTTATGGGAGTTTCTGAAACTCTTCAGTTCAGATCCCTGTGACTGTTTCCTGAACATATTGTGATCTCTGAATGTGACAAACAGATGCCTGTGATGGTTGAGCAAACAGTACTTATGAAAGACTTGTTTCTCATGCAATGGCAGATCCATCCTGCAGGCTGTGGGGCTCGTGTCCTCTGTCCTAAGTCTCCTCGATCGAAAAAATTGCTGGGAGGCTGTGTCAGGATGGAAACCGGGGCACAAAGCAGTGCTAGGAAACGAGAGCAATGAATAAAGACAGAAGGAAGGAATGTTCTGCAAGAGTTTTTTCAAATCCTTTAGTGTGCACGCTATGGCTCCTTCCTTTCTGCAGGGTTGTGCCCTTGCTGCTGGGATTGCGTGTGTGTGTCAGCCATGTGATGGGGCTGCAGCTGTGCAGCCTCTCCCTCCCTCACATCGCGGCCGTGTCTGACACTGCAGCACTGCCACTTCAAAATGAAATGGCTATTTTTAACTCAGCATATTCTAATCAGAGAGGGAATTAAGTGGTAAGGTAATGTGTGTAAAACACTGAATAGCTTGGACATGAGCTGCTATTCCTGTGAATCACACGCTGTGATAAAGGAAAAAAGCTCAGGAGCAAATATTTAGAATACCTGTACCTTTAATTCAAAAAGACTGGCTAAGAAGAGCAACTGAAAGTTTTTCATGAAGTGAGAGAAGAATCAATCTGTGTAACTGAAGAGGAGTGTCTGCTAGGATGCACCAGTCCTCTAGCACAGCACTGTCATAAAAACTTTAAGCTGTAGGGTCATGTTATATTTTCACCTTTCAGTGCTACGATGTTTATGCAGATGAACTTAGAAATTAAAGACCTGGTAAGATATTTACTGCAAAAGGACTTTTGTATTAAATATGTTTGCAATCATAAACATACTGTCTAATTTTTATCAGCTTCCCACTTTCTCAAAATTACCTGCACTACTCAATATAACTCAGTCTGTTCCTGTGAAGCAATTTTTGTTCATATTGTCCGGTCTGCTGCATTCAAAAAGCTTTATTAGCTCCTACTTGTTCCTTTTGACCAATAAATATGTAGGAATGGTATTATTTCTCTTTAGGAGTGTTTAAGATTCATTGTAGTCTTACTACCTTTTTTATATTTCTCCGTGCTAGTGCTCTTTATGTAATTTGAATTAAGATGAATCTGTTCTGTGTTTTTCAGGTTCAAGCCATTTTTCCCATTTCAAGTATTGGCAGCTGATGAATACGAAGATCGAGATCTCTGTATACAGGATTCTCTATTGATAGAAGGTCGACTAAAGGTCACATTAATTGAATGTACAAGGTATATTTTTGTGCACTTTTGCTCCTTCTTGGCTAAGAGTACCCGTGTTTCCTCAGTTTGTAGTAATTACAGCTGTAGGCCCATTCTGATTCACAAAGTGGCAGCTTTGGTGTTGTGATTGCACTCTAATTATGAAATGTACTTTTTTAAAATAAGAATGAACAAATGAAAGTTATAGTTAGTTTCTGAGGCACTTCTGCTTTGTGTGGGCACAAGCATTTGCCTTTCTTCTGAATTTTGCCTGATTACAAGCTAATCTGTGCCTCCTGTTACTTGCTTGGTTTTGTTCCGTTGGTTTTTTACACCAAATTGAGTCTCTTTCCAAGACAGTATAAATATAATTATCTTACTGTATTATGTAAGCAAGGGGAAATAATTGTTTCACTCAGTTTTACTTAGATAAATCCAAATCACTTTTATAAGGCATTGTTTATTGTCTTTATCTTGAACAAAATAGTGGAAAGAAATAAAATCTATTTTCTTCATTCATTAAAACTATTCTCCTCAAAGCTGGAGAAAAGGTGTGCGGGCTCTTGGTTTGTTTGGGGTTTTTTGTCAGACCTCTTGTTTCTCGGCTTATGTTCCATCTTTTGCAGGTAGTACTTAGGCTTTGATGTAGTCATGTGCAGTTCTGCTCTTTGTGAACTAAACTGCTTTCCAGCAACAATTCTGGTTTTAAACCTGTTCTTTCCATTACTTTTATTACTGTATCAGCTCCTCTTTGCACTTTTACTTTTCTGTAGCACTGTACAACCATTTGAATTGTACTTGCTGTACTAATGTGGTTTATCAGTGCTGCAGATTTCTAGAAGATACTGTTCTGCTTCTGAGCTGTATGGTGACAGCAGTGATCTTTTTTTGTGATAAAATTGCTGCTTACCCTGTCTCCGTTTCTCTGTGATACGTGGTCTGTGAATGATCCAGGAGTACTCAATGCCTCTCTGCATTCCTTGCCTGCCAGGAGTGTTTCCTCTTTGCCTGTCCTACTCTGTTCTCTCTGTGTACAGTAGTGCATTCGTTTTTATCGTAAGAGGGCCACAATAACCACCTTAAGCTGTGTGCAGTTGTTCTTGGTTTGGACAGTAATCTTTTAAATGCTGTGTCTTTCCTCAGCCTGAAACACTGTGTAACATCACCAGCATCGAACTGGTGTTGTCTTTGTTTGCCTTCAGAACCCAGATTACTCGGTTTGACATCATCCTCTGACCTCTCAGCATTTTCAGCTGTCCCAGATGCTTATCAGATGCTGGGAGAGGAGGCAGTTACTGATTTGTCAGGTCTTTTAAACTTTGGGTCTGACTTAATCTGTTTTATGCAGCTTGAAAGTTCTCAACACACACATGAAAATTGTCTCAACTGACACCTCTCAGCCCGCACATCTGACTATTGGTCCCGTAGTAATTGCTCAGATCTTGCAGGTGTCCCGTCCTTCTTTTGAACTAAACAACTTCAACTGCTGTCCATAGAGTCCCTCTGTGAGTAAATAAATATTCTTGCTGAAGATACTGATGAGGCAGTGGCTGAAAGACACATGGAGGATTTCGGTAGTAACAGAAGAAATATACAATATGTTCGAAAGTAACAAAGATAAAATGTCCCTTTTCCGTCAGCGCTCTGGGATGCTGTGAAGGTTGCCTGGGCCAGTTCTCAGTGGTGCAGCACTGCATCCTGACATGCAGGGCGTCTGCACTTGTATCTGCCCCAGGGACCTGAGAATTTTTCATTCTCCTGATGAAAGATCACTTAAAATTCTGTGTGGTTTTCAGTTTTGTTCAGTGCCCCAGAAGCTTTTATATTTTCTCAGTAGTAGCTATTCTTCAACTTCCGTTCAGGATCTGGAGTAGAAATCTGGTTGTAGTCCGTCTGGTAATGGCGTTCTGCTGCTTCTCCTGCTTGAGTCTGAAAAACAGTGCTGAAACTATAGTGATTAAACATTTGGCAAGCTTTTTGTATGCTATAAATGGCTTGTTTAATTAAACTGTGTTCTTCACATGACCAAATATCAGCACTTTTTGCACTTGTTTCTTTTCTAATTGCAAGCTTGAGCATAGTAATTTTCTCACTGTCATGCTGTTGAAAAAAAAATTAAATTTTGCACATCTTTTAAATTAATGAAAGGATGGGAATCTTGGTGTAAATAACAAGGAATATGTTTTGCAATTTTTTTCTGACCTGTACAAAAATTCACACTTTCAGCCGGTGCAGTGCCCTCACAGAACTTAATTATTGCCAAAATCCTGTCATCTGTCATTATATTGAAATTTTAAGGAAAAAAAGAAGAACAAAGCAACATCCTGTTAAATTGTTACGTTATTTTTTTTTAAGAGGCACTGTGCAGAAATTCTTAAAGCCTATAAAGCTTTTTGTGTTAGGCAAGAATACTCTTCCAATACTGTCCCATAAAGTGGGCTTTCTAAATTAGCATTTGTTCCGGAGATGATTTCTGTGGACAAGGAAATTTTCAACTGTTTTGATAGTCACAGGTACTCTCTTGACTCACTCTTTTCTATCTCATGCTTGCTGTAGGGAACCATCCCATTTATAACAGGGGAAGGAATAGACATTCTTTTTCTGTGTGCATAAATTACTGAGGTGGTAATTTAATCACAGTTCTTTATTGATTTAATTATAGTTGGGGTTTTAAACTTTGTTTCAGGCTGTCTTTCATACATCCTTTCATAGTGATTTACAAACTGGCAACCCATAGGATATGGGTATCTCTTTAATATATAGTTTTGGTGTGTTGAGACACAAGCTTAATGTCAGCCTTTTTCTGCAGCCTACAGAGTACAGTTACCTCTGTTTACTTGCTGATGGGGATACTATTGAAACAAACATTTTTGTAGTGTAACAGCAATTAAAATTTCCCCTTTGTCTTTCTGAAGTTGGAAATTGAACTCCAGACTCCAACATAAGAGCTCTTTAAAATTTAGATGTGTAGTTGGGCTGTCTTGTGATGTGTTTCTTCCGGTTGACTGCTGCTAACCTGCTGTAAGGTGAAATCTCAATATGGCTCTTTGTTTTTGTGACTTTTATGTTACAGTTCTGGCTGAAAATTGTTTTATTCTTGTTTTGAGCTATTCCATGTCCTTGTTCTTCCATCCAGCACAAGACAGCTAAATAGCTACTGTGCTGATATTTTCAAGGGATAATAAGTACCCCTGGAAAATTTCCTGAGAATGCGTCTAAGTGGCCGAAGATGAAATGTGTGCAACCAGTGATCAGCTGAAAAGCTTTAATGAATTGTCTGATACCAGTGAGACACTAAGGAAAACCTGTTCTACTCAAAAGCAACTACTGAAAGCAAAAGAGAAAAGCCACAGAAGGTTGCTGGGGGTGGTTTAAAAATAAGCAAACAAGGGATGAGTTTGTCAGTTCAAGTAACCTTGAACAAGCTTAGTCTTGTCCGGAGTACCTAATTGGTTGATTCGGAGGCTGGATTTCTGCTCACAGTAATCGTACCAAGTGCTGAAGGTCAGGCTGGAAGTGAGGTGGACATCTGCTGTTAGCACTGCACTGGAGCACGTGGACTGTCCCTCTGACAGTGGGTTACAGATACAGCCACAAAGCCAGAGCCCAAAACAACGCACCGTCAGTCAGGTGTGCTGGGTACCAACCAGGCGTGACTTTCCCTTCCCATCTGCCCCATGCGTTCATGTGCACAGCTGAGAACTAGTGAAAGAAACTCTTCAGGGAGGGACAAGAAAAGAAAGATGGATTTACCTCTCCCTGCTGCAGTGCAGGCTTGAGAGGTGTCAGAGCCAGAGGGGTGTTTTCCCTTGAATTGGATTAATTTCACTTGTTCTGGGTGTTGGTGAAACTTGTTTTCGATAGCTTTACTTAATTTTCAGAGTATGTTTACTACAGATCTCCACATCTGGAAGGTGAGGTAAGGTGTGAACAAGCTGTGATTGCTGTTCTATAGCCTAAAGTTTATAGGTTTGGGTTTTTTTTCCTTTTCTAGTACTCATATCTGCCTGAAAAGCTTTGTAGCCTTCTGGGGAGGGTATCATGCATGAAGAACCACTCTTTTGTTATGAGTGTTACAAAGAATTATAGATATGAGGATCCTAGTTTAGTGAAATATAAATATAAGCAGTAGTAAACCAGTGTTAAACTTTAGATTAATCTACACTAGTGCTCTCTTAAACCAGTACATTCAGTACACTGTGAAGTTTAGGACTGAAATGGAAGTCTCTTGCAGTTATTGTTGCTTTTCTTAAAATAAAAAAATAGGTTTTTGTGGAAAAAATGCTAGTCTGCTGATTGAACTTTATTAAAAGTAAAGAGGGAGCAGAGCAGGCAAAAACCACAATTCAAACAAAAATTTCCTAGCTAAAAATATTCTTATATTTTATATTTTTTGGAGTTCTTCCACTAGAGGGTGGCAGTGTCTTTCCTTTCGTGTTAGACTGTGCCTGTGGAATCTGTTGTGTTTGACTTTTCTGTGTGTACACATTGATGATAATAACGTGTAAATGAAGAAGGGTGAGTATGTGGGAGATGGGAGTATCTGGGGTATATGTAATAGTATTACAATTCTTACCATGACCTCTTCTCTTTCAGGTTACTTGTGTTTGGATCCTATGAAAGAGAAACAAATGTTCATTGCACGTTGGAGCTGAGCAGTAATGTTTGGGAAGAAAAATCAAGAAGTTCCATTAAAACGGTAAAAAATAGAGTGTAATCTTTACATATTGCAGTTTGTCTTAAGCTCTTAATACATTGTGTAGAAAGAGTGTTCTTTAGGCAATGGAATGGAAAGAAAACCAAACCAAAACATAGCAGAGCAGTTATTTAATTTTTACCCGAAAGTATTTCACTGTCAGGTTGGCATGTGTGGATAACATCATGTTCACTTATCACAGCTGTGCTTGAAGCTGTGCCTGCTTTGACTGTGTTGTCAAGTCTCCATCTGCAGGTAGTGAGAAGGACGTATTTTGATAGTCCTGCTCTCTTTGGGTGGGGCAGAGTTTAGAAAGTGGTGAGACACAGGGTGTGACTGCCAGTAGTGTGTTCCTTCTGTTGGGAACGAGGAAGGCACAGTGAGCAGAGGGGACTGAGTGACTGCCTCCCTTTCCCCTGCATTTTGTGCAAATGGAGGCAATTGGCTTGGATCTCCAGCTTGTTTTTAGAGCATGTGAATCCTACAGTGTTTGCTGAAGAAAAACACTCTTACAAAGCTCTGCGAATACAAAAAGTAATAATATTGGTGGTATTGTAAGTTAATATTTTACTAATTATTATACTTAATAACATGATGCGTACAGCCTACAGATTGCCTGTCTGGTTTTGTGTGTGTGAGGGTGAGAATGACTTTTTTTTTTTCTTCAGACAAGAGGTGTGATATGTGAAAGAGCCTTTCAGTTTTACATTAGAGGGATATTGTGGCAGTAATCACATTGAATTGGGCTTGTGCTGAGCAATAAGTAATGTGCTTAGTGAAGAAAAACCCTGGAAGCTTTTAACACTTCGTGTTAACAGTTGGTTTAATGTAAAGAAATCATTAGAATAAAAGTCTGTGTCCTGCATGTCTGCGTCCAACTAACTTAAGCCCGTGTCTTTGTTATATCTGACAGAAGTTATGTTTGGAGACCAGCATCATTGTTCCAGTGGAGCAGCAAGAATCAGGGTTTTGGGTCTCATTCAGTTTTCTGCAACGAGCTTCCACTTTGCACTGTGTTTAAAATCCTTGTAACAGATGCCACGATACTTGTTTCCAGCTCACTGTATATTATGTTTTGCCAAAGAGTGGCTGAGCAACAGACAGAAGGCTTCTTTTTTAGCTGCTGCGTTCTTAGTGAAATGAAGAACTTGAAGGGAGGGTGGAGGTTCCTCTGTGCTGTGTAGGAACCTGTGACGTGAGTGACAAGCAGCTGGTGGTGTGACAGGGAAAGGCCAGTGTGGAGCCTGCAGCTGCAGTGCGGGCTGGAACCCCTGGGAGAGAGAGGAGCCTCTGCTGAGAGGGGTTCAGCAGCCACACCTCACAAACTGGGGGAGCCCAGCGCTGTGTTCCCCAGAGCTGTCTCTGCCCCTGCTCTACCCCAGGCTGGCTTCCTGCAGGATGCCTCTGCTGCTGGTGGAAGGGAGAAAGGACGGTGGGATGGCAGCAGCTTCAGCCAGTTCAAGCTGCTTAAGCATGTCACCACCAGAGATGGTGGCATAAAAGCATTCCAGGGGTCTTGAGAGGAATTACTGAGGTCACTTAACTCTAGAAGTTGCTAGTCTTCATTGAAGCACTAGGCAGGAGCTAGAACTGAGTCATTTCTTTTCAGTCCTTTTTTGTTTAATCTGGTTTACATAGCAGTTTTTAATTTTGTTTAACTTTTGAGTTCGTTTTAATCTAAATATTTAAGCCTCTTTGCAGGATCACATAAGTATATAGTAGGAGCAACTCAGCCTTAGTAGCTTGGGCCAG
Organism: Pseudotriccus pelzelni; assembly: GCA_035584735.1. Lineage (NCBI taxonomy): Eukaryota > Metazoa > Chordata > Aves > Passeriformes > Tyrannidae > Pseudotriccus > Pseudotriccus pelzelni. The sequence goes on along the minus strand of JAWMRA010000162.1, from coordinate 30,025,919 downwards.
TTTATAGTCTTAGTACTTTCCTAATAATAATAATAATAACAATAATAATAATAATAAATATTTCAGAATTTTCCAGAAGGAAGCAATATTGCTGAGGTTGAAAACCAAACAAACCCCAAAACAAAAACCCCCAGCCCCATCCTGCTAATACTTACTGATGTGAATGACCCTTTTTGGGGACAAACTGTGTATGGAACCATGCACAGATCTGCAGGGTTGATGCTCTGGCAATGAAGGTGGGAGTGCATTGATTTACCAGCACACTCTTCTGGACAGATTAGTTTCTGGTTACTTTTAGATAATGTTGAGTAGCACTGTTAGAACATGTTGTTTTATACTCTTAGCAACGGAAGAGGAAAGGAAAAACACTGTGCAGACAGCGTGGCACTGGTGTGTTTGTGACAGCAGGTGGCAGTAGGACTAAGCTGTTGGAGGGTGGAATGGCTCCTTTTTAAAACTGGAAAAGTATTCAGTTTGAGATTCTCAAGAACTCACCTTCTGTTTCAACATCTGAAATGAAGTGGCAGGTTTTTAAATGAAATGCCAGTTTTTGAAAATTTCTGAGCTGTTAAAAATCTGGCCTGCAGTGCATGGGAGGGTCTTCTCTGCATCGGTGTTGCAGTCCTTCGTTAAGCGTTGTGTGAGCAGTGCCAGAGAGTAGAGACTCCTTGATCTGAGTTGCTGCATCTCTGGCTCAGCTGGCATTGTGAGGAATTCACTGTGCTCAGCCACCTTGAATTCAGGCCACTAGACAGGTGGCTGCTCTTAAAATCCTGCTTTTGAAAATCTTGGTATGGAAAATGAAAATGAGCAGCTTGCAGAACTATTTTTTGCTCTCAGCTTATATTCAACAGATCAGAGAAATCGTGGAAAACTTTTCCTTAGGAAATCAGGCTAAATATGCAAGTTAAGTTACAAAATGTTAGGGCACCCTTCAGAGTGGCAGGAGTATTGCCAGAGATCCTCAACAATAAAAGTGTTGCTGACACATTTAGCACTGGAACTTAGTTTTGGGTTTTTTTCACAGAAATTGTAACTGTGAATAGTTAAATAGCAATTTTCTTTATGAAGAAAAAACACTGTGATGTTTTTCAAACTAAAAGTTTACTTGTATCCCTCGTGTGATTTTTAGCCCTAATGCAATGTTAGCCATGAGGCAGCTTCTGGCAGTAATAATAAATCCATATTTTAATGCACTCATGTGCAATGCTTACTCAAGATGTTGTTAGAAGGAATAACAACTCCAGAAACTACCGAAGAGAAATGGTAGTCTAAGTTGAAGTGAAAATTGGAGAGAGATATTCTGGTTGAAAAGGGTCTCATTTATACAGGCTTCACAAAGGCATGACAATACATCCTCTGATTCCAGCTACGTTCTGCAGTTCTCCTGAGGAAACTTCTCATAACTTTCCATGTTCTGTGGCATTTTCATTCTGTTTATTATGTTAGTAGTACTGATAAAAGATCAGGCAGGTTTAATACCTCGTAATGAATTTTGGCGAGACTTTAATCTGATCCCATTATTTATGGAATATTAGTGGGTGTCACAGTTGATTTTGAAAAAAGGTGCTGTGTTAGTGAATGTATCTGGAGCATTATTGAAATGTCTGTTACAATACAAAGGTGTCTCCAGCTTCTGTTTATCAAATCTGAAACACTGCAGAGAGGTGATTTGGTACATTTCCCTGTGAAACACGTAAACATTCTTAAATATATTAGTTAGTAGTACATGCTGCCGGAATTAATGTCAATTAGTGCATTGCTATGTAAAAAATTATGTATGGATAGGATGTAGTAATTAGCATTAGCAGTATTGGATCACTAAACAGATGTTCTGTGGGTAAATAATTAGATATGTCTAAATAATAGGATATATGTTTGTAGACGTTAAGTGGAGGCTGTGTCATAAATGTGGATGGTGATGTCCACTGAACTGTCAGTAAGCAATACTAGATTGATTTCTGCTGAAAACTCATGTTATTTTTTCACAGCACTATTCATAAATGCTGGCACAGGTAAAGGCAGCAGACAGTCCCCCCAAGCGTAACAAGGCCCAGGATTCACTCTCAACAACTGTGCTCCAAGGAAGAAACGGAACAATTCTTTTTGTTTGTAGAAATCAAAGTTTCTCTGTGCATAAAGGAAAATATATATACCTTACTTAGAACTGGCATAAGAACGAACGCAGAAACGAGGCTGAAGTATCAGCATCACAGACCTGAGGTGGCTTTGCAGCCCGGAGTACCCTGTACAGTGACTGTGCAGTGCCTTGGCTGCTCTGTGGATGCTCAGCTGTCCTGAACGTGGCAGGCACTGGCACTCTCTCTGCTTCTAGCACTGTATTGAAGAATGAATCAAGAGTGTAGTTGTACAGATACAAGAATTTTGTTTCTCATGAACTGCCCTGCATATCTTTGTAGTCAGGTTTCCTTTCTCTGCATACTGGTTTTTCTGACAGATAAATTGGTTTTCTACAAACAGTAGAAACTCTGAAAAAGAGATTGGTATCTTCTGGTACTGTTACACCCAGGAAGCACAAACGGTAAATGGTTTGTGCTTTTTATTGGTTTTATGAATATAAAGTAACAGGGAGAGGTGCTCAACTGCAAACTGAAATGTATCTGTTCCAAGTTTTCTCTTGGGTGGTGCTGTAAGAGTAGCCACAGTTTTGTATTCCTACAAGTAGTAAGTGATGGGGCTTTTTTGTTGTTGCTAGGGGGATTTATGATTTTTTTTGAAACCTCTTCTGAAAATATTAACTTTAGCAATACATTCACTTCATTTCAAAATCTGCAAAGTAAAAATTTCCATCTGAAATGCCACAGCTAGTAGCCCATAAGCAACAGTTGTCTCAGGAGCACACAAGTATCCTCTGAAGTAACCTAATAATAGAAAGAATTAAAGAATTAAGATAAGCATCCCACGGCATTTTTTAGGAACACTGCTTGATGTTTTCTCCGGGTCATTCTGAACACTCTGCTCAGCACTGAGTAGCTGAAGGGGAAGACCTATGACACCATCTTTCAGTATTGCACTTGGAATTTGTGTGTGTGTACATACAGATATATAGGCCGTGATCTCCACTTCTGGTGGTGTTATCTTGATGGATATGGCCTTTCATAGGCAAAGTTAATGGTAGCTTTGAATTTGCTTTAGGGAGGCTTGGTGGTACCTGTTCATAAAAACAAAGGAATATTTCCCAGCCTTTCATAAAACTAAATTTCCTTTATCAGGGATTAAGGGAAACCTAAAGGTATTCCAGTGCCATAACATATGAATGTAAAATGAGAAGTAACATAAATCAAATCCAGAACCTTCTGAAATGAGTTGCCTGAAGGTACTAAACTATAATGTCAAAATTTAAAGCAACTGTGAAATGTTAATTTGTAAATACGTGGAGTTAAATGCCTCACACAGTTGGCATTTCAGTGTGCTTATTTAACAGCCTGCCATTTCAGCATTTAATCCTATCAAAAGAAAGGAGGAGGATTAAAGCAAGAAAAGCTTTTTGAAAATGTCACTTTTTATGAAAATTCATGATCTTGTAAAACTTGATAATATTTGTAAATACAATGGGGAATAGTTCTGAGATTTGTGCCTTACATAATATTCTGTAATCTGCCTCTCAAATAAACTTGAAGGCCATCAGGATTTTTTCGGTCTCATCCTAAACATTTAAGCTTTTTGACTTGGGGCTTCAGAAAGCTTTACTGTGATGTAATGAACAACCTTCTGTGAAAATGCACTGTAGTTCTTTATTGCTTAGAGATTGTTGAATATAAACATTTAAAAAACCAACCAAAAAACCAAAACCAATCCAAAACAAACAAACAAAACCACCAACCAACCAACCAACAACAAAAAAACCCAAACCTAACAGAATACTAACAGATATACGGATAGTTGTTTAGAACCAGGTGTCATCATTCTAATCACAGTCAGCCTGATACTGCTTACCTGCTTATAATGTCATCCTTGGGCACACCCTCACCTGAGGCAGGCAGAAGGCAGTGCTTGCTTCCCTTACATTGCCTCTTTTGCTCCCCATGTCCAAACTTGGTGTTGTGATCCTTCCCAGCCTTCCCTGGAGTGTTACAGAGATTGACTGGCAACGAGTCTGACTTGCTGAGTTTCAAATTTAAAATAGAAGATGAAAAGATTAATGGATAAAACAATTGGAGTGAGAAGGATCTGTAATGAGCAGTGCTTTAGTGCTCTCTGTATTCTTGTGCTTCCACATCCCCAGCCCTTACTTTGAGACCTGCCAAAAACCTAATTCATGGTGCTCGGATTTAGGAAGAAAAGTTCTGCAACCAGACACTGGTTTTGCACAGTGAAATAAGTCAGTGTGGAAACCACTTAATTGCAGTTGAGATCCCCACTGGGTTTTCTGACCGAGCTGTGTGGCAGGTGCCGTACCCAGTTGGTGTCTTCCCGGCTGATCCTCCGCAGCCGTTGTACTGACAGCGCAGCAATAACCTCCTGGTTCAGCGGAACGAGGTCTGTGTGCACGTGGCCTGCTGCGTGGTTGTGTCGGGGGAACTCACGTTAGTGAGACCTCTCTGTATGACTGTTGTAGGATAAAAGTTACAGGAGACTTCAAGCTTACTTGGGCCTTACTTCTGTTCTTTTAATGCTTTTCCCAGAGCTGAAAAGCAGCATTCGTTTTTGCTGTGTGTTTTTACCATGGAGTAGCCAACAGATTCTTGGAGTAACCTTTCAGTCTGCTGTACTTGAACTTAAAGGTTCATATTTAATTGTATATAACCATTAAATAAACACTGTAAATAAACACTGTAAAAGTGAGGACTGTTTCAGTGTGTCACTAGATATGCTGGTGACTTTTTTTCTCTATTCTTGTGGTCTGTTCTGCTGCTTGTCCAAATACTGGATGCAGGAACGAGTTTTAAGTGGGTTTTAGAGCAGCTGTGTTTCTTATTTGCAAGGAAATTGATTTACAGTGATAGCTGGTCTTGCTAAATAAATAGATGGCTGATGCATGAGAGCTAACTTTGTTTGTGTAAACAAGTATGGCCTATTATAAGGGAGATAACAGTGTTCTATTGACCCGAGTACACCGAGTGGTTTCTGGGTAATTCAGTGTTTCTGGCACGACTGTCTAAGCTGTTCTGTGACATCATTATTGCAACGTTGCATGGCCAGATGAGCTGGCAGTCTGGGCTGGAGGCTGCTGCACATGGCTGGAGTGGAAGGGGAAGGACTTACTTAAACACAGATATCCACAGCTGCCTTTAATAATAGGCTGGTTTTATTCTCATTGGTTCATAGTTTGTTTTCCTCTTCAGCCTTCTAGTTTGCTTTTCAAATACATCTTCTCAGATAAGCTTAGATTAGTGAACCTCTTCCTAACATACTAGGTTTTTTTCTTTTCAGATTGACAGATTGGGAGCTATTCTTACTAAGGAGGTGGTGACTGAATTGGACCTAATTTACCCATCTCTATGGATTTTAGGGATGTTGCAATGTTTCCCTACTGAATCAGAACCTCAGCAAGTCGGGCATGTTGAAAACTGTTTTCCTTCTGTTGGAGAACGGTTGTGTCTCCCAAAATAATGAAGAAAAGGGAATCTGTGTTTGAATGTGTGAACAGAAGTGTGTTTTCCAGGGTGTACCAACACAGAGACAGAAAGCCAGGCTGTGGGTTGAAGATCTTGGAAAAGGGGCCTGTGGCTGTGATTAAAAATACTTGTTGAGAAATAGCAAGATATTAGCACTTGGTGCTCATAGGCTCCCCTAAACCCTGTTAACTTCCCAAATCTGTGTGAGACAGGGAGGCTTGACTAACGACAGTCCTAGAGGTGTTTTTTCTGACTGCAGGTTGCTCAGTGGTAACTCACCTATGTGTTACTTCCACAAGCGGTTCATCGTCTGGAAGTTTACCTTGCAGTTAAGGAAGAGAAGATTATATTGTGGGTTTTGCGGATTGTCAAAGGATGGGCAAGTGCTTGTAGTTGTCATAGAACAGCTGCTGTTTAACTTCTGCCCCACTGTGCCTTCAGGAATCGGATGTTGTCCTTGCTTCCAAGTATAACCATTTTACTTGTTTATAGACTTGGAAGTGCAGTAAGAACGCCTGGGAAGACTCTGCTTCTGAATGCCACTTTATTTGGTTGCTTTGTTCGGTTTTCACAGTATGATTAATTAGGGATACTAAGTAACTATTTACTAGAAGTCTATCAAGAGCCTGTAGTTAGATCCTGCATTTAATTTGGGGTTTACTCGTTATGGGTTGTCTGAACCCTTCCCATGTTCACCCCAAGTATGTCAAATGCCACTACTGAGTTTTACCTGTCGTTCTTCTCTGCACTGTTTATTGATGCTACAGGCTGTCCAGGAGAAGTTAACTTATTTTTAGTAGGATTTTCCCCTAATTTTTTTGTGGTTTATGTTTAGGGTTTTTTTAAACCAAGGTGGCAGATTGAGTTTGGAGACTTGGCAGAGTAACTTAGACTCTGCTAAATGGCTAAAAATTATGGATAATTGTCTGCATTTTTACAGTTACCCTTCTGTTCTAGTGAGTTTTTATACGAGATTGTATTCAGATCTTCTTGACCATTAAGTGTGTATATTTGTATATATACTAGTAGTATATAAACATTCCCATTAGTAAGAGAAATCTCAGGTGCTTGGTTCTGATTCTTATTTTTATATTTACACCAGCTAAATTAACAATTACATTAGCTTAAACAAAAGCATCATCAGGTTGAATACCAGGAAGAAATTTGGAATGGAGATTTTTTAAAATATCCTTAATATCGAACTATAAAATAATTATTAATAGTAATCATTTAACTAATAAACCTACTATTCTTTAATGGAGATATTTGGTGCCCTTCAATGGGATGGAAATGAATTTTCATGCACCACAAATGATTGATATCTGGTGGTCTTAAATTTTGTTCTAGTGTCAAAATACAGGCAGAAAAATTACTGCACGACTACAAAAAAAGCCTTTAATTTTGTGGGAGGAATTCCTTATTCTGAGTACACTCTTAGGTATTGTGCCTATTTTTGTGAAGTCAAATGACTTAAGTAGTTCAAATTCTTGGACTCAAGGTAATGCAGTGTTGTTACATGTGTCACATCTTGCCTTCCTAGAATGTAATTATTTAACTGAACATTATCTCAAAATGACTGTTCTTTTTTTTTCTTCCTTTCTTCAATCACCAGCTGAACCAGAAATCAGATACTTGTTTCAGTGTTACGAGTCTCTTCTAGGTCTAGTGGAGTGGATACCTGGAGGCCACGTGGAGTCAATGAGAATAGTGTTTGCTTGTATTGACGTGTTGTCATTGTAATTGTCACTAGTTACAATACTGTGGCTATTCTATGTCTGTAGAGCAGCAGGAGTGAAATCTTGGCTATTAGTCCAAAGTGAATATTAAGATAGTTTTTAGTGCAGGATAAGTGATTCTCCTTGCTTTTTCTTAATGGTGACCGAGCATTTTAAAAATACTCTCCATAACTTAAAAAAAAATCTGTAAGCAAAAATGTTGTGGGGCAAGCATAGTGTGTGTTCTCCCAAAGCTCTGTAATGACAGCAGGAAGAAATAGGAGAGTAATACGAGTGGGCAGTGCAGCGGCTGCCCTGGAAAAGCCTCAGGGATCAGAACTGGAGCTGCTGATTCCCGTCATACAAATGAAGTGACAAAAAGGTCACTCTGGTGTATCCAGGTGAGACACAGCAGAGAGATGCTCTGCCAAGGCCACCTGCACATCACAACTAATAGTGCTAAATCATTAGAAAATGGAGCATTTCCCTTAATGCAGCCTCCATTAAGGGAAAAGGCTGCCTCCATCAAAGTTTGGGTAAGTCAGGTGGAGTCTTTGAACCATGACTGTCTTCACAGATATTTTAACCAAAAGTCAGTATGTACAGATCTATACTTCTGTCATCTCTTTCCATTTTAAGGTGCTTAGTTTAGAACAAATATCATGTCTGTGCACCCTCAGATCCATTTGATGTTAATTGAAGCTATAGATTTTCCCTGGCTGAAGGAAAGAAAGAAGCATAAACCCTCAGGAATCAAAGGCAGATATGCAGAAATGTTCTTTGTGTTTCATTTGTTGGGGTTTTTTAGTTATAAAAGCAGTCATAAAGTGTGTCACGTGTAAAAAGTATATATAAATATGTATATGCACTTTGTGTAAATTGTGCAGATATATAAGTATATGCACTTAATATACATAAAAATATATGAAAGATGAAAAGCATCAGTTGTTCTACTTCAGTGAAATGTTAATAGAAATTTGATGGATAAGAAGTTGACCATGCATTAAAATATGTAGATACTTGTAAATACAATAAGTGACACTTGAGAAATTGGACTTGCCTTACCTGAAGTCCATCAGCACTTACAGTTCCAATGATATATAAGAGAGTCAAGAAATAACAAGGTTGATGTTGTAAGAGAAACAGCAGGAATCTGTTTCTAGGTCCCTCAGCAGTTAAATCACACATCTGTGGGAATACATTAGGAATAGGCTGTACAGCAGCTTGTAAACAAAAAACAATCACTTTACATAACAATGTGAACATGTGAAGTGGGCATAGGATGACAGTGTTCATAACTTCCTAATAGAAACAAACGTGGTTCATTAATCTCTCCCCTTTCAAACCAGTGATTTCCACACTGGTCTCAGATCAGATGCACATTTACAGTAAGCAGGGACACAACTACACAGGGTGTATGGTTTCATTGGACTAGTGAAGTGTGTAACAAGTAACTTGCCTGAGTTACAAACTGCTGTTTAGTCACATGGTATTTCTGTGATGTATGGAGTCAAAATCTGTTTGAGCTGTGTAGCCTGTTCTCGGGGAATATGAAAAACACCACTGTGGCAAAAGTGTTGGTAGATGTTGTACCTATTCACATATAACATGCATTTACTCAGTTTTTGGGCCCAAGGCCTATGTACAGAGTATAGATCAAGTTGTTCTGTCTATGGACATGTGTATATAAATAAATGGCAGAATTTAGAAAAGGAATGTGCATTTCCCAAACAATGTGGACAGTAGGGTGCTCAGGCTGTCCCTGGTAGTGAGAGGTACAGCCTGGGAGCTGCAGACAGGACTTCCACTGGGATCTGCTGCTGTTCTGTCCTGGAATATTCCCAGGTTAGCATTAGGAGCACACTGTGGTGTAGCTTCCTCTGCAGGGAGTGCTCTTCGTGTGTTTCGGGAGCACTTTCTAATGCAAGTCAAAGCACAGGAGGTGGGGACCGTGGGAAGCTCTGCCTTGAGAGCACACACCTGGTCTGAACTGAAAAGCCATTGTAGGCACATACTCTGAGCAACTGTTAAATCTTCAGTGTTGGCTGGATGCTGCTGCCACCTCTCCTGCCTCTCAAATGAGCTTAAAAACTACAGAATGTATTCAGTCCCTGCCTTGCACGTGGCACAGAGGTCTGTCTGCAAACATCGGTACAGGTATTCTTTTCTGTCCGTGGGGATAGAAAAGAAGTAACTGAAGTGCTGTTGAAGCCTGGGTTAAACTTTACTTCCTCTGGGGTGTCAGGGAAGTGGGTCATGTGTCAGTGGATTTAAATTGTGCAGTGAGGCTGATATAGAGTGGTAAGGAGGAGCAAATAGGGACTGTTAGCTCTGTGCAGGAGACCACGTGCAGTGAAAAATAGCTGCATCACTTCAGCTGCATAAACGGAGAACGGAGGGTGTGTGACAAGAACAATACCAACAAAGGGCGTGGGAGTAGAGCAGCTATAAATATTTGGGTAGTGTGGAATCTTTAAAGCGCCTGATTGATGTATCTTATCTGTAGGTTGTAGAAACTCCCAGGAAACGCGAGGTTGCACTGTCAAAACCATTGAACAGCTGGCTTCAGCAGAAAAACTGGCTTGATTCCAAGCATTTCTTTGTAAATATATATCATACAAATTATATCTGGACAAGGGATCCGATCGGTCACTAGACTAAAGTCGGAGTAATTTAGAATGGAAGGGACCTTTGGAAGTAATCTGGTCTCAGCTCCCCCCAGGTCAGGGCTAAGCTGGCTCAGACCCTCTTCCTCAGCACAGCCAGGCAGGGTTTGTTAAAAAAGTCTTTTCTCTTTAAATTTTAGTTTTGCTTTCACTAAATAGTATGTGACGAACTATACTGTTATTCAGGGAGGGAGAGCGGCAGAGCTATCTGAACTGATTTTGACTAGTTAAATAAAAGTAATTCACAAAAAGACTGATCTAGTCTAGGACTGTTTCTATAAGGATGGTTTCAGATGGAGTGAAGTTTCCTGGTGTTACAGGCAGTCCAGGTTGGAGGCAGTTTTAGCCTAAAAACTGTAATGAAATTGCACCTGAAGTTACAGACCTTCTGGAGGCACAAAGTAGTAAATATGTCATTTATAAAACTTCTTCATTTTGGCTACAGTGGGTGTTTAGTCAAGACGTGGAAACACTTAGGATGGATTTTTTATTCCTTGCAAATAATATTTGAGCAAAGAATTCATCTTTTTAAACAAATTTTTTGCCAAGCATGATAAAGGTTTTTATTTCCACTGCAGTTCTTGAAACTTTAGCTATTGGAAGATAATCTGAAATAACATATATTCTAAAAATATGTTCATAATAACTAGGAACAAACTTTTGGCTGCTGTTGTGAGCAAAGGCATTCAGATTCTTGCCAACTGATGTGTAGAAGTGCATTAGGAACCACAGTCTTAGTCACGTATGATTGAGGTAACCAAGAATTGTAATTAATTCCTGGGCTTTAAAAATAGCTACTAAGAGGAAGAAGTTTTATGAAAGGTCATTAAAACAATATTTTCTTATATCTAATAATTGGAATTAAAGTAAATGAGATTTACCAGAAGCAAAGAACCTGATTCTAGCTAAGAAGACAAAATTTACTTTTAACAGAGATTAGTTTTATTTCTGAATTTGTTTTGACAGCTGGAAGTAGTAACCTATAAAGGCAGTGGAAATGTGTCCTGGACAGAATGCACCCTATTCTGCACGTTCAGAAAATAATTTAGTGGAGCAAAGAGATCTTTTTTGAATTTGCCAAACCCCCAACCCACTGTATAACTCTTGAAATGCTGAAATACATCTTTTATAGCTACAATTGAAAAGGCTCAAGGAATCTGCTGAGGCTGCAGGGAGAACAGAGCAGGCAAAGATGCTGTGGCTCCTGACTGTATCCTGGGCCTCCTTTTCAGCAGTGGTAGAGCAGGAGGAGGTTCAAGTGAATTGCTTTCTCTTACTGTTCTGCTGTCTGTATCAGGAAATAAGTCTTTGATATTGAAACTTGGCACTCTTTCTTCTTTTTTTTTTATTTTTACATTTTACTGGGGAGTAACTTCACCTACCAGCTTCTGAAAGGAATTCTCCTTCATCCTTTTGAAAGCTGGATTGTTTTGGTTTTTCTCCTTGCTCTGTGCTTTTCTGATGACTGGCATCTAAGTACTACAGATTACTAGGTAAGCTTCAAGCGTTGTGTATTGACAAATGCAAGTGCAGGAGTATAAATTTCTACTGTCAATAGAATAGATTGATTTGGTTTTTTAAGTGGAATTTCTGTTGAAGCAACAGCATAAACACAAAAGAGGAGAGCAATGGTTAACTTAGGGTTACTGGAGAGAGAAGATTTTGCGAATAGCTCATGAACTGGAAAGGTATAGTCATCTTTTTATCTATCTGCAGGTGTATGGTTCTATGTTCCATTTTTTAAGGAAAGCATAGCAGTTGAGAATGCTGGATGAACAGGTAGCTGGTAACTGTCAGTTGGCCAGAAACATTCTGAAGCAGTGCCTTGTGTAAGAGCATGGCTGCTATGCAAGATTTGCAGGAGTGCACTGGACATGCAGGCAAGCTTTTTTTGAGTATCTATCACTTTACCCTTCCCCAGCATATCTTTAGTTCCTCTTTTTTGAGTATTGCTGCAATTTGTCTTGAATACTGTAAATGTGACTGTTGGCTAGGGATCTTTTCTAATGTAAGGATAATTTTTAATTGGTTATTGTTAGTATTGAAATTTTTTGTTATTTAACAATTTCAGAAAATCGTATTTAGCCATGCTCCATTGAGGTAATTATGTCAACTGAGTGAGCATCACTGAAATCTGGAGGCATAAGTTTGATACCCATTTCAAAGTGCCTCATTACTCATTCAAAAGGTCTCATCTTTATTAATTTAGATGTGTCTCCCTTTCATATTCCTATGAGTGTCTGTATACTATATACCTGTATAATATTATATAGCATAATGCTTTTTTGGGAAGAATTTGTAATGGATTTACAGTTATTTGTAGGATCTGTGAGTTTGAACTTTTGTTAAAAAAAAAAAGTACTTACCCAGGCAGAGACTTTGAGCCAAGAAGGTGGTGTGGGTTGGCTCTAGTCCTGGTGGGCTCGTTAGCCCCGTGTCCTGGTGAGAGCTTTGCCGCTTCTGTTCCCCCAGCAGAGAAGTGCAGGGCCCAGCTGAGCAGCTCTGGTTTCGTGTAAGGCTGAACTGGCTCTCAGGAACCCCCTCCCAGCAGGGCAGCCTGGCTGCCAGAGGGTGTTGCTGTGGGACCAGCCCTGTCCCTCTCCACTCACCCCCCTGTCCCCATCAGGGCCGTGTTCATCCCTGTGACCATCTTTGGCTTCCAAAAATCCCCACACATATTCTCCGTGGAGGCAAGCACGTTCTCTCACTGTGTAAAAGAGCCACAGCTTTTTCAATAACTATAAGCAACATATTAGTGGATTTTATTACTATATTCAAATTACAATCCCTGCTGGTTTTAACCTTGGACTGCTATGTATGCAAAGTACTGTGTCGACTCAGAAATGTGTCCTTGTATGAAAATGGCAAAAAAATCAATAATGCTTCTGCTGGAAACATCTAAATTAGAGTTCATTGTGGTGTTTGTCTGACTTAACGGTGTAGAATTACCTGAGGATTAATTGTGATGCTCTTGGTCAAATGGTATGACAGTAAGTCATAAGGCTGCTTTTGTGGGCTTCAGAAGTTCGTCAAGAAGAGCAGGCTGTGCATGATGAGCACACGTGGTTTTTCATTACGATTTTCCTCTGGCATTGCAGGCTAACAGGCTCCAAAGTAAAAAAAAACAAAACAAAAAACAAAACAAAACAAAAAACCAAAAAAAATAAAAAAAAAAAAAAAACACACAAAAAAACCACCACTGATAGCTTTGCTTTTTTAGCTCCCAAATTGCTGCTTTTTTTTTCTTTCTCATGCAAAAAAAATTACAGTTCTTCACACTACCTTCTTAGTAAGTCCTAATACGTGCATGAAGATATCTACCTCAGTGTAACATTATACACAAGTAAGTGATTGAAAATGTGAGTTTAATCTATGGATTACTTTGCTGGTTGGTTTAAATTAATTAAATTTTAATAACCAGAGGTCATGGGAATGGGGAAATTAGGCATCTTTTGCTATAGTACTGCACCCATGGACTTACAAACTGCGGTTCTCCAATTCAGATCTGATTTCTTTTTTGATCTCCAACCTCCTCTACACACGCCGTGTATTTACCCCTTCACCCCCAATCTCTGAGTGAATATAATTTCCCAGGTACTCTTTTTCTTTAGGCTTTTCAGTGTGTTGCAGAGGTTTATAAGGGTAAACAGTTTTGAACTATGAGGAGGTAAGTGACTGTATAACAAACTGGGAGCAATCTGAAGGTTCACTTTGTAATTCTGTATCCTGAAGCTTTGCTATTAGAAATTTGCTGGGTTTACTTTTTGTTTTAATGTGAGGTATTTCATCATTCATCACACTGCACATTTGTTTTTTCAATAGAGGTCTAATCTCTTAAACCTGTAGGTGTTCAAACAAATTACTTTTAAAAGTATCAGTTTCAAAAGTCCAAGGTTTCTCTTTTAATACTGAATGTGCCCCTTATAAACTGTGTCTGTTTTGGGGGCTGCTTCACCAATGCCCTTATGGCAGTGGTTTAGAAAATACAGTACTGTGGTCTGAACCAAATATTCAAATTCTTTCACGTGTTTTCATCAACTTCTTGGATGCAATTTTCTTTTTTTTTCTTTTTTTTTCTTTTTTTCTTTTCTTTTTTTCTTTTTTTTTCTTTTTTTTTAATGGTAATTGAAATTATTAAGTAAACTGAATTATTCATACCTTGTTCAGTATTATTTTTTAAGTTCTGTTTGCTTCTCAGGCATTTTGTGGCGTTGAGTAATTCTTTGTTCAGTTTTAAATGAATGAGTTTCAGATTTTTTGGGGGAGGTAATTGGTCACAGTCCCAAGCAAGCTGAGTTTCTGGTGGTGGAGAAGAGCAGGGGGAAAGGGTAATAAAGATGTTGCTTTGTAAAATCTGCTGGGTATTTTTCATATATATTCACCAACTATGAATAAGATCTGTTGGTAATTTAAAAATAATAGAGCATAAATCCAGAGTGTATGAAGTTACAGTGAGTGCTGAAGGAAAAGAAGTTTTTAAGTTTGACATAATTTCCTATTCTTTCTTTCACTTACCTTACAATAGGGAGATGAGGAAGTGATATATATTATTTCCCTAAGCCAAAAGATGCTTAAAAAAAATTCAAAAGGAGGGACCTTTGGCTTCCATTATGGGTAGTGTTCTGCTTCTCTTGTAATTAATTTTGTGGGTTTTTTTACTAGTAATAAGCTGGTTTTGGAAGAATATTTTTCTTCTAGCTCTTTTAGATGCTTTAGAGTTAGTGGTTTGGGGTTTAAAATTGGTTTCTGGAGAACTCATAGTTACACAAATTCTGTTTCCTTGTCATTCAGATACCTAACTATAGGAAAGGAAATGCTGCTTTTTATTAGGCAGTTACAATCCCATTGATTATGTGGGGAGAAAACTGCAACATGAAGATCCCTTCTGTGAAAAATTCAGATGTTTGGATTTTCCTGAGGCATTTCTAGAACCAGGTTGCAAAGTTGTATAGCATATGTTGATTCCAATTTACAGCTGACGTTCAATTTCTAAATCGTTCCTCGGGTATATTGGGAATCGATCTTTATATGTGTTCGGGGGGAAAAATCTGGAGTATTTTCAAGTGCAAAGGAGAGAGAGCTAGGTATCGATTTCTTTTACAAAGTGAATTGTCAGTATTTGACTTAGTTGATGTGAAGATATTTTTCCGTTTAATAATCGTGGCAATTTTCGTGAGTGATGAGCAGTAACAGTATGAGAATCTGGTTTCTAGGTGTGCTGTTGTCTTGGTGCTACTAATTAGATGTGACATTGAGCTGCTGTTTCACTGCCTGCCAGCAACTTGTGCCCTATAACCATAAATAAATTGATTTGATGTGATGTGTTCAACAAAATAACCAGAAATAGATGTATGGTCATGGAAATCTTTACTGGTTATATAGTTGTGTGTTTATATTGCAGTGTTTTGTCCAGAATTTAATTGAAAACAACTCTGTGTGGTTTGGCTGCTTTTTGAGGTACAGAATGATTATTATATACAAAACCTTGGCCTTCTTGCAGGAATTATGTGGAATAAGCTGGATATAAATCCTCATCTCTTCTGGCCTTGGTAATTTAGAATTTCAGAAGACAAGTGGTGGTCTGGTTTTACCGGGCAAAGGATGGGGAGGGGGTTGCATGCAACAGGAACTTCATTTTGGTACAGATGGGTCTTGTGTTTAATCTCTGAAGAGCTGTTATGATCATGAATCATTTTACTCCATCTGCTTTAGTTCCTTTGGGTTTAGCTAGTTCAGTGGGAATGTGGGCCTCTGAGCACTCAGTGGGTCACGCAGGATTTTATTCAGGCTCGTGCTTTTCTTTAATAGCCATCTAGCCATTAATATTGATGAGAAATGTACCAGTTGCCAGGAAGAGAGCGTTTGTGCCGTGCGGAAATAACAAACTGTTCACTTACATTCTGTGACATTTCAAATTGTAGAATTCCATAGGTTCTAGGTACATCTGAAGTCCCTGTTGCTTTGACTGTTATTGATAAGAGTGTGATTTGTGTTACCTGCAAGGATAATGGTTTGTAAAGTGCAGGTTTTTTGTGGGTTTGGCGCAGTCTTGTGTAAGTGACTGTTTGACAATATTGCATCTTCAGTCAGTGCAATCGCTGCGTGATATGCTCAGTGTTGGCAGACAGCATAATCTGGCAATCCTGGGAGAGCTGAGGGCGGTGTAAGGGCTGCAGGGCTCGGGGAGCCACGAAGCTCAGGCTTTGCCTGCTGCCTGGGCCTTTCTTGGCGTTGCTGCTGCTCCCTGGCCCTGCCCCTGCCTCTGCCAGCACCAAGCAGAGCTGCAGCAGGGATTCTGCTCCCATCCCAAATCCAGGGGGTTTGCTGAAGAATCCCAGGCAGGGAGTATTTGTGCAGCTCCTGCTATGCATTGTGCTTCAGATGTAGCTCTGCAATTAGCATTGCATCTGCAATTGTTGTTCTGAAGAAAACACTTCTGCTGCAGAATAGTATCAGCCTACAAATAATGCACTTGTTCTTTCCACCAACACTTTTCCATCAGAAATGTAACTTCTAAGCCCTTGAAAATGTGACTTTTAAGCCCGTTAATGAGATCTGTTACTTCTTTCTAGTACATATAAATTATATTGTGTATCTTATTTCCATGGAGACTGGCATCTGTGATGCATCTTACTGTAACTCCAGCGGAGAATAACTTTTCATATTTTTTAGTTTTGCTGGCAATATCCGTGTCAGTATTCAGGTGGTTAATGCTGCTGGGTCTGATAGTCAAAATTGCCAAGCAGTTTCTCTGTGTGGAGAAGACTCTTCACCGTGTATATTATTTCCATTATCAAGAACTTCTACCTGATAGTCTAGTACGTTGAGTTTATTACATGAAGATTGATAGTAGCTGTTTTATCATTGTTCATCAGATACTTCCAAGATACATGTAAGTAATTACTAACTGGTTTCGAGGGTTTGCTTTTAATGTATACACTTGAATGTTTTTTAGGTTTTTTGCTTCCATCTTGGAGGTGAACAAAACCCTGCATTGACCTCTCTCTCCTGTGCACAAACTCATAGGTTCCCATTGATTTCTTTTATCTGTAACTTGCAGTGCAGTGATTCATAACAAATTCATTCAGAGAAAACCATGAACTAGGTACATTTATTTATTGTTTTGATGTCACACATGGTATTACTCATGAACTTAATATCACTAACCTTATTTCAGTGTTTGCTATTAGACTGTCTGATTTTTGCGCAAAATACATGATGACTGAGTCATGCTTAAGCAATATCGGAGGAAGCCTTTTTCCTATCAAAGACATAAATGGTGATATAAGATTAGGGAAAAAAATCAATCTTTTCCATTTTTTCAGGGCCAAAGGAAATCATCACAGTTGGGTTTAATAAAGGCTAAAAGGATGTCAGTGAGTAAGAGCACTTACAGAAGAGCTACACTGGTGTTTGTACTAAATTGCTCTGTGAGTAAGAGCTCCACAGAAAACTGAAGGCCCGCATTTTACTTGCTTTTGACACTTCAAAGTTAAATGTAGGTTTTCTGCTGCCTTGTTTGTCTTTAACTCCTCCATTCACCTCCTGTAATTACTGTAAGAATGCCTCAGCAATTCATGATAATTGCTAAACAGTTTGCTTTTTGCATGTCTCTTAACCTGCTTCACCATTCAATCAGAGGGAATGATTTTAGTAGTAGCTTAGTCGAAGAGTACCTGCAACGTGTCAGAAGTACTGAGAAAAATAAGGTATAGCTCCTTATTCTGTTCAGTAACGAGACTGTTCTGGGTTTGGTTGATGTCAGACATTTGCAGTGCTCATCAGGCAGACATGCAGATGTTTAATTTTCTACGATGAATTGTCACATTTATTTTCAGACAAATAGCTCATGGTGGTGAACTTAGACATGTGCATAACATTTGCAGTATTGTGGCCTTAGTGAATTACTACTTTAAATAGGATCTTGGTCCAATATGTAACTCACTTCAGAATGAAATTACCATCATATTTTTTAGATTGTATTTTTTGTTTTTACAAGAAACATGTAGAGTAGAAAATAATGAGGCCCACTAGCTTGCTTTATAAGATGACTAATAAGAAAATATCAAGATATTTATCCATAAATATAGTTCTTCTAAAAGTAGGACAAACCAAACAGGAAAAATGCAGCATTTGTCTGAGATGTGTCTCCCCGTGCACAGACCACAATTCACGTAGCTGGAAAGATTAACAGCGAAAGGTCCAACGTGCCACTTCTGGTTTTTCACTGTTTTATTGTCATTAAAAATCTGGCTTTCCTTATGTTCCACAAAAAACTGGTGACTATTGCAGACCTTTGTAGGAAAGCAGAAGTAGAGAGTCCGTCAAGCCTATGACACATTTGCTGTACAGACTTTTTCATTAATAATGCTGTTTGATTTTTAAATAGTGTGTGCCACACTTATTTTGTCAATTAATTTTTAATTAATTTTTAAATTTTAATTAATTGAGGTGGCTGAAATATGATGTACCCATTCGTGGAGAATTCTGTCTTTTAAAAGCTGCTGCTGGTATAGCTTGGAGAAAATCCTGTGTTATGCTTAAAGATACTTTAAATGGATAAGACGAGATTAAAAACAGTGGAGAATAGTAAAAATCTTAGACACTCTCAAAGCGGCTGAAGGCAGGTCCACACAGCAGCTCTGCACTTTAATATTAATATACCTGAAATAACTGAGCAATACAAACTTGCTTGTACTAAAATTTAGTGCTGTTTCAGCATCAAACTCAGAGTGGGCTCATTCATCTTGTGCTGACTAATTTGCCATCAGAGCACAGACCAGCAGGTTTGAAGTCAGCATATACATTTTGACATTTAGTCACCAGAGAGGGTAAGAACCAATTACTTACTGGCCATTTCCAGATGCCAGTAAATGTAACGAGTCTTTTGAAGGCAGAGGTGTTCCATGTGTGTGTTTGGGGGGAGGGAGGGTGTTGGTTGGTTGCTTTGGGGTTTTATTGCTTTTAGCGAAGGGGAGAAGAAATGGGAAAGCGTAGGTCGTGTGCATCATCTGCTGAGTGGAAGAACTGTAACCACGATTTAAAAAAAAAGAACCTTCTTCTGGAGCTGAGGTCCTTTTATGACTTAAAAAAGCTTTTTTAAAGGTCCAGTGCTCTTAGTTAGGACTGCAGTGTTTCTTTCCTAACTCAGTGCTTTATTTTCTAATGTTTGAGCTGAAACCGTTCCTTTTGAAATGACTGTAATTGCTCTGCCAGCAGTGGTCAGAACTCCCTGGAGAAGTCCTTGGCTGTCACACAACGCTTGCAGAGATACTTGTGATGGTAGATGAACACCTGAGTCAATCCATAGCATTAGAAATGGGTAATTTTGTAAAATTCCTTCCATGGGAACATGAAGAGCCCACTAAGGCAATGATTTTCATATCCATCCAGTGCCACTCAAAAAGACACAAAGGTGAAGCCAGTCCCGTAAAGCCGCGTACATTGGGAATGGTTGTAGTGGCATCAGTTCCTGATCTGCCAGTTCCTAATTGACATTTCAGTGGGTTACTCCAGCCTGCAAACAATTCCAGCTGGTGTCTTGCAGAATGAAAATACGTATTAAAAATACAGAGATTGCAAAACTTGACAGTATTGAATGAAAAGGAACAAGCCGAAGGACTTATTTTCTGATGTTGCAAATATTTGTACTAGAAAAATTATGTAAGTAATCAGTCTCAAGATGATTTTGAGTGTGTGCTGATTCCTTTGCTTCATTGATGAAAACTATTTTCAAGGCAGAATGCAGAGTTCAGAGGCTCTGGTGTGAAAGGTGGGCACTTTTTTAGTGGCTGACAGATTAGGCAAGTGAATGGCTGCTCAGGCCAGCTGTGAGTACAGAAAAACCCTCTAGAGTCACGGGGTTTTGGTGCAGAGTGAGAGCTGCAGTGGAGGAAAGCAGAATTCAGTTATTTAAAACTCTCAAATTTGAAGTATCAGCCTGGTCCAAAACCCCCCCACAAACACTACAGTGAACGGGGGGGGTAGAGCTGAGGGTGGTTTAACCATCACACCAAGTGGCACAGAACAGATCAGGAAACTGGGGTTATGCACCTAAAGAAATTCCCTCATGCACCTGTGGAAACAGAAGTCTGATAAAACTTCATATTTTTATATTCACTCGGTCCTGTTTGCCATGAAATTCTGGTTTCATTGGTGGTATCTACTTACGGGGAAAGCCTGTTCTACAGTTATTAGCTTTTTCAAATTTATTTTGGTTTTACATTTTAAATTTTTAATGATATTATCAAATTTCCTCTTTCAGGCAAAACAGGCAGAAGAACATCTATTTGGTAGTTGCACGGCTGTGACTGTAAAATAATTTGTGCAAGAATAATAATTTGGATTGCTGTTCAATTTTTTTATAAGCCGTTATTTTTCTTTTAATTTCTTACTGAAAATTTTGTTTTATTAATATATTTAAATGTGTTTATAAACTAAGTAATTTGGGGGAAAAAAATCACACACCTTCCTCCACTCCCCATTCTAGTATATCTAGAACAAACACTTGTTCATTCAACATATTTGGCAAAATATTTTGTCAAGATATTAAAAGAATGGTGGAGGCAAACAACATGTATGTTGAAATTAACTGGATCAATGTAAACCTGGGAATGGGGTAAAAATACATTAAAGTTTCCAGTGGAATGTGATATTAAAGGTATATGGTCTTTGGTATGGAGGAAGCATCACATAAAAAGAGTATATTAGTGATTGTAGTAATCTTGATACAAATTTGGAATAGTAACACTTTCGATTTAAGATTTAGCTTCAGTTATGGAAACAACAAAAGTCAGATTTTTATTCAAGCAGTCTTTTGTTAATTGTTTGAAAAAAGTATTCCCCAAATCAGTAAACTGAATTCCAAGTTTGTGAATCTGTTTTCTAGTATAAGTTGGTTT
Source organism: Pseudotriccus pelzelni (assembly GCA_035584735.1). NCBI lineage: Eukaryota > Metazoa > Chordata > Aves > Passeriformes > Tyrannidae > Pseudotriccus > Pseudotriccus pelzelni. Next base: position 30,005,058 of record JAWMRA010000162.1, on the reverse strand, counting down.
CTTAAAATATAGTATTACTTCCAGGTGTGATGTATACTGATGATTGAAGTAGCCAGTGTATTATCTTTTCCATTACATTACCCTCAGCCTTTTTCTTACGAGTGATTTGTAATTAATGCCTCTTTCTAGTGGGGAGACAACAAATATTTTGAAAAATCAGTTTTCAAAGTCCAGTTAACTTGATTACAGAGCTGATGTCCTTTTCGTTGTCTGTCATGCTATATAGTCTGGTTACTGTGTAAATATTCGTATGGCTTTTAATTTTGTTTAAATTCTCTGTCAGCATGTTTTCCCACTGCTGAAGCTGCTGGAGGAAATACAGATTGAGGAGATGAGGCCCATGGCCAAGCGTAGGTAGCCAGTGCCAGCACTCGGGTTTGTTCGTGTCAGCTCTGAGGCTGGTTTTGCGGTATCTTTGAGTGCAGACTAGCCAGGGGGGAGCTGGGGAATCCCAGCCTCTTTACCAGGTTTCCGAACAGGAGTTTCCATGGATTTCTGTGCAGCTGTGAGTGCACCTGGGTATCAGTACCCCTGCACGCACCTACCTGGTGAACACAATCTGTAATGGACAACCAGGACGTGTTTTATTGCCTGCCGAGCTGCTGAGGCATCCAGAGAACAAGGGTAGCTCTTGAACGCTCAGGAAACTTTTTCGGGCTTCAGGGCTGTGTCACAAGGAGAAGAAAAACATCTACTCCTTTTCTAAAGCATAGACTGAAATACTTTCAACACATTAAAAAAAAAAATTCCTTTTTTTTTTTTCCCTTTGTGTCTGGTGGTATAAGGAGCATAGCATGAGTTGGCAATACCTGTTTCCTTTCACTGTCTCCTCTGGCCTGTGCAAATAATCTAGCAATCGCTCTGCTGTGCAGCTCTATATAATGACTGCATTCAATAACAGGATTGAAAAAAGCAATAATGTTAAAGTCTGTATTTTAGAGATATGTGCCAAAAACCTTTTTTCAATAATACAAATATCTGGGTCTTCAGAGCAGAAGAAACTGCTTCCCAATTTTGCACTTTAATGTTTTGGGGTTTTTTGACATGAAATATTCCTTCCTTTCCTCTCAGCACGCAGGGTTGTCTGGGAGAATGTAATGCTTTACAGACATATTCATAGTCATTATCTCTTCTTTTTCCTCAAAACATACTAGAGCATACCTTGCAAAAATACCGAAGTGTACTTTGGCAACTCGGATAGTTTGGACTAAAAAAGAGATTGTTATCTATTGTACGGTACTGACACGGGTTCAGTTCCGTTTTTGATACATACAGGGTGTTACATGCCCTGACAGGGAATAAGAAGTGTTTAGAAAAACATTATTCTTTTAGTTGATGTAAAGTCAATAAAATAAGATTTCTTATTTGTGCTTGGGTGATCAAGCTTTTCTTAGCATTTATTCAAAAGAATAGGACATACTTACTAGATTCCAATAAAGATTTATTATGTTAATGCTTACAAATAGTTAAGAAGATATGGAATACTATTTACAGAGTAAAATGAAACTGAAAAAAAAAATCCTTTTTAGTTCCTGAAAATAACCCATTTGGTTTAAAAGAAAAAGTTTTATGCTCTAATTACCTTGCAGTGGCTTGATTTTGTGACTTTCTATTTTTGTGTGCATCTAACAGTTTTGAAAGTTTAGCTGAATGATGTTGCACTATTAGTAACAGGTTGTTATACGTACTTTTCTAGGTGTTGCAACCTCCATATTCATTAATGGACATTAATTATTATGTCTTTCCTAGAAATGCCGAATGGAAGTTCTGTATCTAGTGTTAATTTATGTTCTAGTTAAGAGAATACAGCAATACTTGGTGACATTGTTACCTCTGCATTCCAAAACAATCTAACTTCATATTTACAGTTTTGGTAGCAAATATTAAATGAGATGGCATCACGTTTGTCTGTTGCCTATAAAAGGGATGTTTATTTATCATCCCATTGTATTTGCCAGTTATTTCAGACAGACTAATTTAGTGAAGCATTTGAAGATTAAAACTGTGTTGTGTTTTGACACTCGCGTAAATATTTGGCCATTTAAATGGTATTAGCAGGCTATAAACTTCTGAATAGTCATTGTGTAGCTGTGGAGTATGGCATGACTATGTTTAAAAAGGTGTGGAAAAATTAATTTTCACTGCCATTCAGCTCCTAGGCTTTCAGGAGCACGAGGCTGAGGTAAGGAAGGGCTGTGAGACACATGAGTTTCTGCTGCGTTGTGTTTCCAGAGCACACGTCCAGGATCGAACTGGAAGTAGCGATGGGTTTGGCTCTGCAGTGGCTCATAGTCTGATGCATACAAATGAACTAGATGTGAAATCAGTGCTTATAGACTTTGTCCTGTAAAAGCTGGGCAATCGCAGCTCCACATCAAAATGTTTTCTTACTTTTAAAGGGAATGGACATTTTGTGTCTTCTTTTGTTGTTGGAGGTTTTTTTTTAAATAATAAAGCATCTTCTTCCCCCCTCCCCCCCCCCCCGGACAGTCATTCCTATTTTGTTACAGCGTAATCTCAGCAAGTATTTAATAAATTTACTGAGGGCTGCTTAACTTTCTAAGAAATGGTACATTTTCCAAGTTCTGTGACACACTTTAGCTCTAACCCTTTCAGTATAAAACAGTTTGAATGTGTGCCTGTTGCCGACAAGCAAGTAGTAATATCTGCTTTGTCATGCTTCTTATTGAAGTAAATACTAAGGTTTGCAGGAACTAGTAAACCAGAGCTATTAATTAGGTCAAATTAAAATTAACTTGCTTTAATATGGTATATAGCGAATTGGTTAAAAATCGGTTAGTTTTTCTACCTTGCAGCAAGTTTCCTTGATAATAAATGGCCTTTCATTATCTACAATTTTCTTCTAACCTTCCAATAGGTCTTTGGCTCTTCACTTTTATAATCAAGTCTTAATTTGAGGGGGAGGCAGAAAGGCATGAAGTAGTTATGCTGGATTTATGAGTGTACCTGTTGGGGAGGATGGTGTTTGAGAACTTGGAACAGCCTCTACCTGCCTTGCAGCCAGCCTGAGATTTTGTGGTATTACTTGCAGTTGCCAGAAAGAAAAATCAAGGAAAATATTCATCTGGTTTGGGTTGATAAATAAAACCAGTTTACTTCGTGAGAAAGCTTGTGACTGTGCCAAAGTTAATAAAAAGTTGAGATGAACTTTGCTTGTTATGTTCAAAGGCACTCTCCTTCCAAAAAACAGCTTTCCATCAGATACTGCTGAGATATTGGAAGTCTCCTTGCCATCAGTGAGTCACGCGTGTTGTAATCTGTGGTCCGTGTCCCTGCATGGGAGCCAAATGTTCCGATACCTACAGATCTCTGGTCCCAGCTGTCCCTCGTTGCTTTCATGTGGGCTTTTCCTGGGGGAGGAGGGAAGAGTGAAATGCTGGGGATCACCTCGGGGGTTTCTAGTCCTTTGCAGTAGGGAATATTTTCACTGTTAGATCACCCACTGTGGAGTCCTGCTCGAAGAAGTCCTTGGATTCAAAGGACTCTCAGGAGAATGAGAATCTGTACTGACAAACTCTCTAAGAAAACTTGGGGTAACATTTTTTTTTTATTTTTACTGTCTAATGATGCCTTTACTCCGTATCTGCTCATCCTGCATTTTGCTATGACTGCAAGTACTAACAGTGGTTAGAAGCCATCGCCTCCTGGTTTGCCTTCTGACCTTCTCTTGGCTTCTCTGAGGCTTGTGGCTTTCTGAAGGAATCACTTTGTGCCTCTCCTTGAGTGGAGGAGAAAATCTCCAGCTGTAAAAGAGAGTAGAGAGCAGTGTGAGGTAACTCGTGTGGCAGTGTTACAGGGGCCAGGGTCCTTCGGTGGTTGGATGTTTTACTGCTCTGCTCAAGACTTTTGGGCAGGAGTTCTCTCTTGCAAACAGACTTGGAGCAGTATCTCTTCTGCAGTGATGCCAAACTGACAGGCTGCCTGTCCTGGATGGGCCAACACTTTAAGCATGTTGAATTACTAATGAGCTCCAGTTCTGGGTGTTGAGATCCAGAGGCAGTGGGAGATTTCAGACAAAACTATATATCATCGTAACAGATTAATCCCTAAAGGAGTGTAATTAAATGGCCAGAATAGCAGTCCGAAGAGGGTCCTGGGGTTTTGGTTTGGGTTTTTTTCCTTCACTGTGGTGCCTAAGTGTCCATTTCTTTCCTGAGATTCTCTCTCTAAACAGCTTTCTACTTCAGTGGACTAACAAAAATGAGGGAGAAAAATGGTTATAATTTGCATTTCAGCCCTTAGTAATTTTCATGTTTGTCAGCATTCCCTAAGCTAAAGTTTACTTTCTGATCTTCATTAAGGTAGTTTCTTCTCTATTCAAACACAAGGATTTGGAAATATTTTTTCAAGCTTAATTACTTACAGCAAGACTTAAAAAGGAACCATCATAGGAAAACTGAGATTTGATTACTTGGACTCTGAGCAAAAATCAGAAATTATAGTTTCCTCTTTGTTTGATAACAATATGCAGAGTTATATTCTTGTGATTTTTTGGATGTTGTTTTTGTTGTAGGTTTGCATGCTGTCACAGCAAATTCATGTCATTTGTGGCTTTGACAGTTAAAATATTCAACTAGTATTGCTTGAAATTGTAGTAATTCTTCATGTTGTTTCCATACAACACATGCAACATTTGTGAATTGCTAGCTTAAAGCTATATTGTATATAAATGAAGGACTAAAGCAGAAGAGCAATTTTTTTTTTAAATTTCTGTCTTCTTCCACAGATATTTCTAATCCTTCTTCTTTATTTCTTAGCATTTAAGAGTCTATTATTTAATTTTTTTTTACAATTTAATTATGCAACAGAGTTTTTGGTGTAAATGGGATTGACATTAAAACAAGCAAACAAAAAAACCCACCCCAAAACCCTACCACAGTTGTTTGTAGGCAACTATTTACTTGTTTGCATTCTAGAAAAACCTGGAATGTGGGAACTGCAATTATGCTCATATTGGTCTTGTTATTCTGACATTACTGGGTATTCACAACAGGAATTTGAGAAAAAAGATTAGGTGACTGTGGGAAATGCAGGAAATTAGTGACCAAGCTTAGAAAGTTAGTGCAAGTCTGCCTTTCAGACTCAGTGCTGTTCTCAAGCAAACTGCTGAGGAGCATAACATTTTTATTTACCAAAAAACCCGAACAACAGTTAGCAACAAAACAAGATATGGTGCTATTAAGATGATAGGAAAGGAGTGAAAGCCATGCAGCCAAGGGGAGAGCCAGGTACTGACGTGAAGAAATCCACTTTTTCTGTGGAAAAGCCATTGTACAAAACCAAGTAGATGAACACATCCTCCAAAGGGCAGGATCAGCTCCAGCCAGTTCAAACATCGACCGCTGAACAGCGACAGAGTCAGTGCAGAGGGACAGAGAGGGCTGTCTGCCTGAGCTCACTAAACTGAACCCAAATATAAACTGTCCTCTGGAGGCTTTCTGCAGTGTCTGTCTTTCTCTTCTTGGGAATCAAAAAGGCAAATTAAATTTCTGTCCTTGAAGTTGAAACATATGAGTTTCCCCGTTCAAATAGAGTAAAGGTTGATGGAATGATAGTAGACAGTCATTTGAAACAGTCCAGAAGAGATGTGCTTTAGGGGGGGAAAAGATATTGTTAAATTCATTAAGGACTGTTTTTATTAAGAGAAAAGTTGCCAGAGATCTCAGACACTGAGGTCTGTAAAACTTGACCGCTGCCCAGATCTGTGCAGGAGTGTGGTATGAAACTCTGCTACAGAGATTGCACCTCACACTTCTCTTCTTTTAAGACTAAGGTATTTGAGATTACCGAGTTAAAATTGAAATTGTATTTATCTTGCAACATAAGGATGAGGAAAGGGTTTGAGACTTTGAAGAAGTTTCTTAGGCTATTGTTAATTGAGATTTGTTTTAAATATGCTTTAGCAATGTATAAGTAGGTAATAGTTTTCTCACTCCAAACACCTTCATGTGGACTGCTGAAGAGCTGCTCATAGTACTGGGTTTTATAACACAAATGCGGTATTCAAAATGATTCCTAGATTGATGGTACAGTGCTCTTATAATCAGACTTCTTCCCAACAAAATGTACAGTGTAGTTGTGTTTAGTTCCAGCTTTTTTAGGCTGGGGCTTTTTGTGAAGATCTCCAAAGATGCAAACTTAATGGGAAGACAGTTAATCTATTATGTGAAAATCTGCTTAATGAAGTCAATGCTTGTCCTAATGTATTTTATTTTTAATAGTAATTTGCTTTTAATAACAGCAATTGTACAAGTGTATTTTAATTTTATTTAAATAGTATAATTTTATTTAAATTATCACTGCTATCCATTATAATAATAATAAAAAGTAAGCTTGCAGACAGCTTACTGAGATACTTTTAACTTCTTTCTCTCTAGGCAGAACTAGTGAAAGGGAATCTTCAGAGTGTTGGGCTCACGCTCCGCCTTGTGCAGTCCAAGGAGGAAGATGCTGGGCATGTTGTCATTGAAACTGTGACTCCAAACTCACCTGCTGCAGCTGCTGATCTACAGAGAGGAGACAGACTCCTCGCCATTGGCAGTGAGTAACAAGTCAGCTTTGAGAAGGAGTCTTGCAAACTGGGAGGACGTGTCTGTATGCAGTTCAGCTGGAGGGCCTTTCTCAACAATTACAGTTCTGTCTGGCACTCGTAATAAAAGCCGACATTTATGTATTTATGGTCACTGAAGGTTTTTATTCACTTGACTCATTTTCTTGCATATTTATTTACTCCTTGCTAGGTAAAATCCAAAATAAACTTGAATACACGTTTGACAAGAACAAAACCAAACCCCAAGCAAACAAATAAAATTCTCCAGAACAGCCAAAACATTCATGTAACTGTGCTAGCAGGGAGGTTAACTGTTCTATCTGAGAGGTTTTACAGACCACAACTTAACAGCTACATTGAGTTCTTGTGATTAGGTACTGCCTAAATCCCCATTGCAATACCCCAGTGATCTAAGGGAGTCTTCAGTTGCTTTGAACAGGCAATTGATGACTGATTTAGAACAAAGGCAAAGTAATTTTTACTTATTTGGGCTGTCTGCTCATCAAGAGATTTTAGCTTGCATGTAATTTGTTGAATCTTACCATAGGCTGGAGATATGTCAAATGACTGGAAGTTCACTCTTCAGTCCCACTGAGAATGTAGCATCATGCCTGTATTTTTGCCAGCTTATTGGAACTATTTTCTTTGTTAGCCTGCTTTGTTTTAATTACAGCTGTATTTAAAGATACCCATCCTTTTTGTGTCCCTTGTTAAACGTCTGCTGCTGAAAAGTCCAAACTTACAGTAAGACAGCTAAGGTGAAAAATATTAGCATATCAAATCAACATTAGCCCATAAGATTACAGTATTATTAGGAAACAAGAAACTGGAGTATTTGTTATTATCTTTTCCAACTCCTGAAGTGATATATTTGTATGAATAAAATGGAAGAATCCATTACATTTCAGTTAAACTCTGTCATAACTGATCTCCCTTGTTAGTGAGCAACAATGGGTTTTGACTATTTTTAGTCATTTAGATTGTTATCATAATTAAAATGTAACAATTCTTGTCTTTTTTTTAATAGGTGTTAAAATCACGTCAACCGTCCAAGTGTTGAAGCTCATTAGACAGGCTGGGGACAGAGTTTTAGTCTTTTATGAAAGGCCTGTTGGGTATAATCAGCATGGTTCAGCACTGCAGGATGGATTTGGACAGTTGGAAGACACTGCTTTCTTGGCACAGCCAGAAGATGACCAAGCTAGTGTAGCAACTGATGTCGACAGCCGAGATTTTGATTCAGAATTTGAGGACTTAGCCTGTGAATCACCTGACCAAAAAGAAGATCTGCCAACAACTCTGAGTCCCAAACGTTCAGTAGTAATACTGGCTGCTAAACCCCTTGGAACTATATCTCCCATCCTGAATCGGAAGCTGCATTTAGGAAGTCATCAGGCAACATCAAAAACGCAACAAAAAGATGCAGCTAAAGTGGCAACGTCTAGAATTAGTGAGGGTTCAGATTCATCGCAGCACTTGGGGAGACAGTCCCAAGGGTCCATTACTAAACCTCCTGTGCCACCTAGGCCACAAAGTAGGCCTAGTTTGCCTCCCAGTGAAAGCCAAAATGTGTTAGAAACTGCAAGTGTATGTTCTGATAAACCAGAGAGGCCACCTCCGCCTACAAATAATGGAGAAAAATCTACAGAGAAGGTAATTAAAAACAGTGATCAGCTAGAAGACTCGGCAGTATCAAAAGTAGTAACAGCACCAAAGCAAGATACGTTAAAAGATGGACTTACAGAAAATGCACGTAGTTGCAAAGACAGTGATGATCATCGAACATGGGAATCACCAGAAATCCCTTATAAAATCCGGCAAGGCCGATGGCCAAAGACGAGAACATCCTCCTGTCTGTTTGAAGTAGAAGGATACCATAAGTACCTTAATGTTGCACTGTGGTGCAGAGACCCTTTCAAAGCAGGTGGTTTTATCTGCTTAGGGTATACAAGCATAAGACTTGAAGAAATTGCTTTAGATTGTATAGCTACATCCTCCATGGAATTTGTTAGAACATTTAAACTGGCTGCTCCTACCCCTAAAGCAGCAGTCACTAGAACAGCACTGCGGAATTTGACAACCCATAAGGGTTTCAATGAAAAATTTTGCTACGGCGATGTAACTTTACAGTTCAAATACTTAAAAGAAGGTGAAACAGATGACTCAAGCGTTGTTCTGGAGAAAGAGAGGGAGTGCCACTTTGAAGAAGAAGCTCGTGCACCTCAGAAAGAGGATCCTTTCTTGGGACAAGTTGTTACGGAGAACAAGCATAACTTTCAAGATACTCAGTTTCAGAATCCTACCTGGTGCGATTACTGCAAAAAGAAAGTATGGACTAAAGCAGCTTCACAGTGCATGTTCTGTGCTTACGTTTGCCATAAAAAATGTCAGGAAAAATGTTTAACTGAGATGCCCTTTTGTGTGGGAGGTGATCGAACTGTGGGAGGTGGTAGAGCAGAGGGACAGGAGGCTGCGCCCGCCGCGTCCTCTCGTGTTGATTCGGAGCCTAAGTCTGCGAACAGAACTACGGGTCTGACCAGGCACATCATCAACACGAGCACCCGCTTGTTAAACCTTCGGCAAGTCCCCAAAGCTCGCCTGGCTGAGCAGGGGACAGACGTGGTCGAGCCCTCGCCAAAGCACACGCCAAACACTTCTGACAACGAAAGCAGCGACACCGAGATCAGCGGGCCCAGCAGCCCCTCGAAACGCGCGTCGGGTGCCGGGATAAAGCTGGTCCGGAAGGAGGGCGGGCTGGATGACAGCGTCTTCATCGCCGTCAAGGAAATCGGACGCGATCTCTACAGGAGTTTACCCACAGAGGAGCGTTTTCAGAAGTTAGAGTTCATGTTGGATAAGCTGCAGAACGAGATAGACCAAGAGCTGGAAAATAACAACTCGCTCGTTAAAGAAGAGAAAGAGACGACCGACACAAGGAAAAAAGCCTTGATTTCTGCTGCGCTGGCCAAGTCGGGGGAAAGACTGCAGGCCCTCACGCTGCTGATGATCCACTACAGGGCAGGCATCGAGGATATAGAGTCCCTGGAGAACATGTTATCAGAGCGGCAGTCCAAAAGAGTGACTAAAGAGTCCGAGGAATCCAGTATAGCAGAAGAAATGGATAGCGAAGATGTCAGTCTGGCAGAGGCTCCAACACTGAACATCATATCGGAAGAACCAGTTGACCCACCTCAATCAGTAGACTGACATTTACGTATTTAGTCTTTGAAGGAATGGACTGAAAGAATGCTTTGCACTTAACTCCAAACACACACAAATTAAATTAAAACACTGCTGTAATGTTTGTGTCCTGCTTCTCCACAGTTAATTGCTAAAAATGGTTCTTCTCCAGCTACAGCACCATCATTTTGTTAAACTGGCTGGTTAGAACTACATTTTGGGGTTTATATTGGAAATTTATTTTTAATAACTTATTTTTATTTTTTTCTAATTAGGTAAGCCTACCATTTCACATCAGTGTGTGTGGTTTCCTTAATGTATTAGTTGCCCCCACTTCCCCTCCTCTTATTTTTTTTTTTTTTTTTTTTTAGCTACTGTTTTCAGTGAGAAACCGGCAGGATTTTCAAAATGTTTAGTTTCCATTGTGTGATGAAAGCATTATAAGCTTGTTGCATGCCTAAGCTGATGACTGACACAGAAGTCACTGAGGGGCCAGGCTTTAAAGTGTTGATCAGAGTTTTATTGTATGTCTTCTCGGTAGTTGTGTATTTTTTGCCAAACATATCGTGAAAGCAAACAAAAGGTCTCTCATTTTTGTCTGTTACTAATACTGAAGTTAACATTGCATATCTGTTGGTTACCATATTTTTGTTAAATATAAAAACTTTTCATAGTTTGTGATTAACATGAAATATAGTAATGCTATGCTAAAAAAAAAAAATCCTCCTTAGGACCTTGGGCTATTGTATTCTGATTGAATAATATTAGATATCAAAGTACATGCTGGTATCTCATAATAATGGGGAATATTTTTGAGATAAGAGGCTGGTTGCCTTCCAGAATAAAATGTTTAAGTGGTGTTGTATTATCTGATAACCTGATAAAGGAAAGGTTTTCTTCATAAGAGTTGGAGGTTTCATTGCATTCTGTGAAAAAACATGGTTTAAATAATAGAAAGAAAGGTAATATTTTGCTGCAGACTATCATTTTGGAAAGCTTAAGGTACAAAATAACAGCTCAACATGTTCTCTAAACACTTTTGAGTAATCATATAGTGGGAACTTGCATTCAGCTTCTCAGACAAAAGATCCAGTCTGAGGAGAAGGATCATCTTTGTCAGCAAAATGTCCTATAGTGTATATAACATGTTTTATTTGAGTCAATCTGTGAGTCCAGTAGAGATGAGGAAGAAGTTCAGCCAGCTGCTTTTGGAAAGAACTGTCTGGTCTTGTGCTATGTGTAAACTGTGGATCTTAGCATATCCTGGCTAAGGCCATTGTTCTTATTTATTTCCTGTAAATGTGTCTTTGTTTCATCTTCTGTGTATAGAGATTTTGTATAAAATATCATCTTTCTTTTAGGTACTGTGCTAGGTACTCGTATCATTATCACTGGTATCGCTGGTAGTAGAAAAAAATGCCTTTGTGGGAGTTTAAGATGGTAAATAACTCCTTTGATTTTTGAGGTCATCTATAATGCACCTCTCCTTTAGATTTGCTTCTCAGTTTATTCTGTGATGGGCAAAATTAAGAAGCAATGGTTGTCACCATGGAACGGCATACCCGTGCTTCTAAAAAAAATGGTTACTTCCATTCATGTAACTACTTGCACTTTTTTGTGAGTTCTGGGCAGTTGATACTTAGTTGATGTATGGAAAACACTATCCATGCTAAAACAGGCATGTGCCACACTTCTGAAATTAAGCTTCAGCAAATAATCGCACAAAATTAGCGTTCCTTATTGGCTAAAAGTTACTTAACGTATACTTGCTTGAGACGCATATTACGAGTTCCCCTCTCCATTTCCTCGGGGGCTTAGCATTGGTGGTGCTCTGCATTCAGTCCCCAGTGGTGTTTGCTCTTAGGGACTACTGTAGAGGGTTTCAGATATATCCAAGTGCTTCATCTAAACCCTGCTACAACATGAAGGAGCTGTGAAAACAATGCAAGTAGCGATTTCAAAAAAAACCGTCGTGGTTTTAAATTGACTCGTGTAACACAGTGGGTAAGAAAAGCTGGGTATAGTTTTCCTGCGGTGTTGCTGATGATGATTGTAAGAGGAAAATTAAACGTAGTGCAATATTTTTAAATATACCGAACGGGAAAAGGGCAAAATAGTTGTATTTTAGTGATAAGAAGGAAAACGTAAATTTCTGTCTGGCATTAATTACAGTAAACAGTGAATCTCGAGGGGGAAATTGTAATTCTACATTCCTGATGTAATCTTTGCTTTATGCTTGACTGTAAATAGCTGAAAATAAAGAATACCACAGAAAACAAGAATATCTTGACTTAATGACATCTGAATGGGTGGCAGCTACACACATTTGCAGAAAACCTGCCTAATATGATTTTGTTGGCTATTATTTTATCATGAGAATAAGCTTTAATAAAATAGTTTTGCTAAATTATCAACTTCTTTGCATCGTGTCGGTATTTTTTAAACATTTCTATTGCTGTAGCTTATTTAAAGCCACAACTTAAAGGAAAGCTCTTTGGAAGAAAACCACCTTTTGCATTAACCTCAAACTGCTGGTTCCTGGTTTAATTTGGCTCTGTGCATTTTCTCTATTTGCAGATGCATTTATTTTTATTCCACTCAGTTTAACAGTAGACAGATTGATTTCAGAATGGTGATTTCAGCTGATTGTGTAGCTAGAGAATCCTGCAGGACACTAAGGACATTTGTGGGGTTTTTTAAGATCTCTGAGCACTGCACAAGTAATAATTTAAGGCAGTACTGGTGATAGTGACTACTGCCAGAGTTGCCTCAGGGGAGAAAATTGTTTCCTCTGACCAGCTCTGTCCCTCAGAAAATGTTAATGGATAATAAATAAACAAATCCTTACTTCTTCCTCGCTCATTTTTATCTAATCAGCTTTTCCTTGTAATTCCCTACCTGTATGCTGGGGCTTTTTTCTCTCTCAAATTTGAAATGAAGCATTTGTGGAAGTTTACAAATACAGAGGAGGAACAAGTAATGAGAGAGAATGAACGAAGTGCCTTTATCACATGTTAATTGACACAGATCAAAATATGCAAAATAGGAAAGAAGCCAGATTTTTCCGGGACAGAATGGAAGTTTTTGGATATTTTCAGGGAGTAAAATTTCTTCCTGACTGTCAGCAAAAAGTGTTTGGTTACTTACTACTCCAAAAATCCAAACCAACTGCTAAATTTCTATTTGGGCGTGGGGAGAAGTGGCACAGCGTGTGTAAACACAGGTGTCTGTGTGGCTCTTAATTCTGTCTGACTTCTGGAGGAGCACGAGCAGGGCGGTCACACTGAACTGGGGGGGTCTGCTCAGCAAATAAAGGTTAAGGTGCTGCTCCCCGAGGCCCCAGCAGAAACCTGGCTCCGTCTGCAGGAGAGGAGTGTGATCAATTAATCCAGCCTTTGCTCTTCTCATAATTGTGCTGCAGATTAATGCGAACTCCTCCTTCGTTCTGATGTGCACAGAAACACAAAACAAAGCAATGAAGTCAGCCATTCTGTGCTTTTTAAAAAAATATATGCGAGTTGCTCTACTTGTGAATTTAAGCAGTACGTTGGTTAATCAGCTGGCAAAAAAAATGAACGCGTCCTGTAATAATTTAGAATTCTAACATTGGCGTGTTGTTTCAAATTTAATTGGATTAACAACTTGATGTTGACCAAAAGAGCTCAGTGAAGTAAAATAACGTATCTTGGGCGAAGTAACAGCTCAGCTTAATGTAAATAGTCACCGATCTGCACAATTGTTACTTACTCCGTGCCTCAAGATACGACAGAATCCCGGTTTATGCTGGACCAGTGTCTGTCTCCAAACACCTCTCAGCTTGGGAGGAAGGATTTCCATCTGTTACATATATTCAAAAGAATGCAATTGAAAATACAGCACTACAAGAAATCTGCGAGTGGGTTTTTTTTAAATCAACCGCAGGACATACTGCTTGGCCTTTCACACTATTTAAGCCTCTTGGGATGCTTTCTTAGGCTCTTCGCTCTTAGTAAAAGAACACACAAATGTGTCTCCTGGTACTGCAGATCTTGCCCTTACCTGTTTCCAAAAAGTTAAATCTCAGACCAGCAGGCACACGACAGACTGATTTTGGAAGTATCACGGTTACTTAAACAACTTTCATGTATTTATAGCCCGGAGTGAAAATAGTTGTCCTGAGTTACCACGGAACAGTTTTTCCCCACCACCTGAAATACTTGAAATACCTTCCCCCCTTGGTAAAACACGATGCATAAGGCAAATTATGAGGGGGATTCTTTGCTTTTTTAATTTTTTTTCCACTTTATTACAATAGTTCATGAACTTCTGTCAGATAACTTTAATGCGTTCTCAATGTGTAATTATTGACAGAGCAATGCTTGAAATTTGATCCACTATATTTCTCATATTTTCTGACCATAGTATATACGCTTTACAAAACTATATGTAAACATAGTATCTATGCTGTACTACATAAACATCTGCAATTACATGAAAGAAGGCACATAAAGATTTTAATTTTACAAGTGAAATGATACACCACAGATGAGAAGGACATTGGGATTGGTTTAAAATGCCTTTTTCCCCAAGTGTTTTTTCCTCAATGCAGATAGGGACTGCCTAATACTTTACCTGTATTAGACTGTGTCCCCAAATCTTGAGATTTAGATTGGCAACAAACCGGTTTTTTTTTTTTTTAGCAAAGTTGATAAAACTCACTTTAAAAAAATAAATATATATTGAATTTCCAGATGGGCATGCAAATGCATGTAAGAGTTGCTTGTTTGAACTGCTTAAGGCAGTCACCTTTAGTACCTGCTAAGCCAAAATACTGGAATGCTGCAGCTTCTCCTTAACCGGTCACTTAACGATGCAACTAAAACAAAGCTGAGATATGTTAAAAGAGTCAAAAGATAGAAATATAAAAAGGGATCCTCATGCTGTTCTCACTGCCTTTAAGGGAAAGGAATAGTGCATGCTCATACCTGCTTGTTTTCCTGGTGGTGTGTTTGGGGGGGGGGGCTTCCTATTGCAAAACTTGATTAAAGTTGATTAAAACTTCATTAAATACTACTAATAGTAATACACTCGTCTGTTTAACATCCTGTTTTCCCCAGCATTTCATGAGTTCAGGGTTCAGCTCATTATTTAAGCCGGCAAGGAAATGGTGCCTTTTACTTATATTTACATGTATATTATTACAACCTGAAGCTGATAAAAAAAGCGACCGTGCTGTCCACACTGAATTCCAGCCTTTGTCTCCTCTCAATGTACTTACAAGGGTACCACTTGAAAGGATTCAAATTGGACAGGTTTTCCTTCAGCTTTGCCTTTTTTTTTTTCAGATTTCCAATCTGATTAGGAAGAAAGAAGGCTCTTGACAGTAACATACGACTTCAAATAAAATACGAAATACCGTCAACGAGTTAACTTTAAAAACCAAGTAGTTAAAATTCACGTTTATACGGATTTATACTGCACATTTAATAAAAAATATAGTGTAATATTCAGTAAAATTAAATACACAAAGATTAACACTATACAAATCCTCTATAAAAGCTTTCCCCCCCCCTTGTAAGGCGGTTAGCAGTCTGCTTGATAACCACGGGCAATGAATAATATACCTTTGGTTTGTTTGACCATTTCACCATTAAATGTACAGTACAACTAAAACCTATTTCTGGATGAAATGTTTGTTTCACACGAACCACAGCATTTTGTACACCGGAACATGTTCTATGGCTTTTCTGTTATTCATCGCTTTCATATTCTTCTTCTTCACCTATGGGGTAGGACTGGATGTTGTTCTGGGTGTACATTTTTGTTTTCACAGGACAGTTGTGATCCATGAGTATTGCCTGAAAGAAAACAGAGTGTGAGCATTAGCATTTCTGCTTAGCATCCAGCTGATCCAACACACAGCCCTCGTGCTGCACACACCATTCAGGGATTCACCTCCCTGGAAGCAGAACCCAAACTGATTCCAATTGGGAGTAAATCGAGCCTGTAGGTCTGAGGGAGGTGGGATCTTGGCCCTAAAGACATCACCAACAAATTTCTAGCCTGTATTTCAGGCCATGTCTTATTGAAATACATCCACCTGCTCTCCAGTCACAATAACTTCCCCCCCGTGTTTGATCTCCATGAAAAGCTGGGAGAACGGTCAAAGAGAGCCCAATGCCTCGAGCCAGATCGCCTTTACTGCCTTTCTCCCCGACCTCCCCTTCTGTGGAGGTCCAGAACTCCGTGACTGGGCTCTGCCTTGTCACCCATGGCAAGCTAAAAGTGATTATCACAGTGAGGGACCAACTGCAATATTGCATTCTTTGGGATGGCTTTTCCCTGTGAGTTCTGGAGCAGTTGTGTGGCGTATTTCATGCCGAACGTGATTAAGTTTGGGTTTTAATTAATTACGCAAAGGGCACAATGCTGGGACCCTCCTTTTGACTCTCCTTGAACTGGACAGAGATGGCACATCAGTTCTCTGCCATCAGCCCCCTTGGGAACAGAAGTTACTTTGCACTTACAGGTAAACCTTAGAGGTGGCAGACACTGGAAGGTGTTAGAGCCATGGGGACAGATCCTGTCCCTTCAGGGATTGCCAGGGTAAACTCTGTAGCCAGCGAAGAGCAGCAGCTTTTTGGTGGGATTGTTTTCTTTCTGTTCCTCAGCCTTAGTCAATGTAAAAAAATCAGAACAAACTAAACCCGCTCAGTCAGGAAAGGTCATGACAAGGGATTAACTAGAATCTCTAGGATTCTGCAGTCCAAATATTTGTAAAACAGAAGGTCTCTGGCCTCACGCTGCTATTTCAGCGAGATTCAATTTCCACCATCTCTGCTCCTGCCCACAACAAAGTGTGAGCAGCATATCTAGCAGGTGCTGCCCTTACCTTGCAGAGATGTGGCACTGCTTAATAAAACCATGACAATGCAAAATTACACTGGTTTTCACCTGAATAAACAATTAACAACTATGTTTTGGACCCAAGTCAGCCCTGTTCAGAAAGTCTGCTAAAGGCTGTTGGTCACAGTGTCATTTTTGACTTAGTACTCTTAGCCCCTAACTTTAGGGATGTATCACAACATCTACACCTGATATGAGACTCATCCCTAAAAACCCACTGCAGGCTGGGCAAGATGCTGATTTGGCCAAGAATCACTCGGCTTGCACATCATACAGTGGCTGGGGAGCACTGACTTCCTTACCAAATAAAGGCATTGGCAACTTTGGATTAAAAAAAACACCTGTGGTACAGGTTGAGTAAGAGAAGTCATTAATACCAGGTGAACAGTTTGGAGGAAGAAGGAGGAGGAAAAAACATAGTGCAAACTATACAGTAGAGGACCATGGGAAAAAGAATAGGTTGAGGCATGGGAAATAATTTGGTCAATTCAGTTTTGGCTCTTCGAGGAAAACAAAAATGCATTTTGTACTGACTCCACCACAGCATATGCTGTTGCAGAGGAATGTCTGCTGGACCCTGTTTACTGATCATCAAATTTGTGACGTTGTAACCTGTAACAAATAATGAGTTTGTCTTCATACATCTTGGACATAAAAAGAAGGGGGAGTTCATTCCAAAGGTGATGCATGAGGGTGAAATACTTTCTGAAAATAGGACCAGCACAGTGTAAGAGGCAAAGATGCAGAAATAAATTATCATTTGTTTCACGGGAAAAAAAAAAACACAATAAAACAAAAGAAAGAAGCCAAGTTATGCTTACCATTTTCTCCTCTTTGGCGGGTGGACTTCGAAGGAAAAAGCACAGGGGAGCGAAGAGGATATCCACAATCCCTATAATTGTCATGAGCCATGGGAATCCAATGGCCTTTGCAATGGCACCACCAGCAGAGGGACCTTGTACAGATAAAAACCCTTTTCTGGAGATGGCTTAGGCACAAAATTTGCAGCAGCCACTTTAAACAGTAATTTTATATACAAAACTCCTGCATTATAAATTGATTTGAGGAATGTGAAGACATGTTTGTACTTATAAGACTGTCCTGGCTCCATATTCCACTCTCATTGAAGAAATTAGAGATGTTCCCAAGGGCACCTGAATCCTGCACTCAGGGAGGCAGGGGGTCAGTGGGGAGTTATCCCCCTCGCAGACTGCTAAGAGCACGGCTGTGGCGTTGGTTTTAAACGTTCCAAGGACTCTTTCCTAGGCATACCCTGTTTGTGTTCAGTGCCTGACAGCTCCAAGGCTCTCCCAGCTAACGAAGTGAGCACGACAGCACGGCAGAGGAGGGGAGCAGATGCCGAACGCAACTCCCTCTGCTTTATTTCCTCCAGGAAATAAGAACCTGTCTCATAAAACCCGCGAACGGCAGCGGGATTCCCCCCGGCATTGCAGCAGATCCCCCTTTTTCCAGCCGGGCTCCGCAGGCAGAAGACACTTACCTATGGCGAAGCCCATGCAAAAGGCAACGTCGGCTATCGCGTACACGCTGCCGTAAACCGACACGTGGCGCAGGTCTACGAGGTAGCCCATGATGGGCATCATGGAGGAGTCCACCATTCCTGGTTGTGAGGGAGGAGAACGTGTTTCAGCAAAACCCTGCCCTTACTTTTTTCTCCTTTTAATGTCTTGGCAAACCATGCGCCAGGAAGGGACGCAAAAGCAGCTGAAAGGATGCTTGTTCTTAACAAAGCAAAAGGTTTGCCTACAAACAGTCTGTATTATCTCTGGGTTTTACGCTCTTTGCTGAGTCTGAGGCCACGTATGGACGTGCACACACACATACCTGTGACACCTGCCAGAGGACAGGAGAGATGTGAGCTCAGAGCAGCACATCTGCCACTTCCCAGCGACGGTCTGTGCCAAGGCTCCCATCTCACACTGCCAGCCAAGTAGCTTTTATTTAGGGGAAAGCTATTTGGTACGAACTTACACTTAATCTAGGCCTAAAAGACTGCATTAGCCTCCAGTCAGTCAGAATTATTTACCGTGGCTTTATCACGTGTTTTGAGCCACACCTTCATTGCTTGTAAGAAGCAGCACAGAGAGCTGACAGAACTGCTCAGATATTGGGGATTTGTAGTTGAGCCTGGAAGTTCTTTTCTAACTACACATCCCTGATGCATGAAGATGCCCTAGAACGTTTTCTGATGAGCCAAGGACTGAAAACCAAGCCCCAGTGCCCACTCCAGCCTGCCTGCATGGTCACACACATTACTTGGAGCACCTGCTCGTGGGATTGGGAATTCCTTTTTTATGTACAAAATTTTAAGCCTTTTTTTTCCTGTGAAATGCCTATATAATTCTTTTCCACAACAAAGAAGACTCTGGGTTTGTGGCAGTGTAAGGCTTCATTCCTGAAACAGATGTTTACATTCTTGGACAGTCTGAAAGACCTGTTTAGGTCAATGGAGTCATCCTGGACAGACTTAGCAATCCAGCTTTTCTAAAGCAGCCTGGCTCAAACTCCTTCAGCACTGTCCTTTAATCCTTCTTGCCCTGCTTGCCAGTTTGGGCCACAGCTCAGACTGCACTACTGCCACATCAGAGTGGCAATAAAACTAATCGTAACTTCACATAAAATCATTTTTACATAAACAACAGACTGTAAGAAGTAACTGTAAATTTTCTTACCAATGGCAAATCCAACTCCAAAGGTTGGTGCTATGAGCCCATAAATGTTTTTAGCAAATGGTACCTGTAAAGGAAATTTCAGGCAGGTAGTTATGTCACACTGCACATGCTAATGAGATTAGTTTCTTTCTCTAAGATAAATTCTCCAAGTAGTTGTGGCACAGTTTGTAGAGATGTGAGAGTTTGATCCTTGTTCTGAGCTGTCATTTCAGATAACTGTGCCATTAAACCACTGACACACTTTCTATTACCAGCAAGAATAAACTGAGTGACAGCTCAACAAAGAATCATCCTCCTTTCAGAGCCACTTTTCTTAAAATAATTGAAGCACTGACATTTGAAAGCACTCAAAAATCTGATCTGGAACCTATTAACCACACATTGCATAATACCGTGTCATAAAGCAGAAACTTCAGCAAAATCAGCAAAATCCCACAGGAAAAGCACATATTTGAAGCTTAGCACACAAACATCCACACGATTGGAAAGATACATGATCTTCTACTTACACATAAAATACTTATTCCCACGATTAGCATCCCAAGCAAAGCACAAAGCCACCTATCAAAGAAGAAACATCACTCAGAGATGGATAATAATGAGATCCTAGAGCGGATCGTGAATGTCTCAAAGTCATGTCTGAAGCGCTGACTTCATCAACAAAAGTAGCAACGCGCTCAAAAAAGCAATTTTGCTACTATAGAACCAAGTTCAATAATTTCCATTATCAATAAACTGCCCTGGGAAACACTGGGAATGGTACATGAGGAGACTGGAAGATGATTAGTATTTTTAAATCAAGCATACCTTCCAATTTTGTGTGCAAGTATCCCAAAAAGATTAGTCCCAATGAGATAAGAGACACTAGCTGGGAGAAAGGCAACACCTGAAAAATATGAATGAGACGTTTTATCAGCAAGGACTTTAGAGAAGTGTTAGAAGAAACTAATAAATTCCAGACCCTGTGATTGTGATCTGAGTGCATCTACCAGAGCCTTCGTGCACAGCCCAAAGAATCAAATATCCGGTTTGTCTCGTGAAATCTAAGGACATCATCTGTGAAACGCAGGGGTGACGTGATGCCTTTGAAAAGAGTTTCTCAGCATCAGCTGCAAGAGCTGGTCTGGGAGAGGGGACGGAACAGCAAAGAGCAAAATGTTTCTGTCACACTGCAGTAACCTTTGGGACAGGTCAAGGAAAGCAACTCACCCACAGTTGCAGGGCTTTGTTGGAGCAGGTGCTGAGCTCGTGCAGCCAGCCCAGAAGGGCCAGGAGCGGGAGAATCCCCCCGGAGGAGGGGACAGCAGAACTTTTGCTGCCTCTGCAAGGGACAGTCACCCTCCAGGCCTGGGAGTGCCAGGAGACCTCCTGCCCCAGGCAGGTTTGTAGTGCCATGGTACAGTCCTTGGTCGAGCAGCCACTGAAGTCAAGCACGTATCAATAATGTAGGGACAAAAAAACCCTTCAAATATTTATTTTGAAACTATTTAGCCGACATACTTTTAATTTTTTTAAAGAACTGGCTGTTGGTTTAAATTATGTGTAATGACTTGCAATGAGAGCACCTGAATAAATTCCTTCTGACCCTGCTGGGGGGGTACTCGGACTCTCTCAGCCCCCACATCCACCCCCGTGGAGAAGCAGACTGTTGGGACCAGCAATTTTTTCTAGCCTGGAGGTTTTCACAGCAGTGGCCATATCTGGAGCAGGTGTTGGTTGCACAGTGACCAGAAACATCTCTGGTTTAAAAGCCAGTTACAGTTTGTACTGCAGGATTCCTGCTCTTCCTGCACAGAAGTCAGGGAGGAAACGTCAAAGGGAGAAATGCCAGTGGAGATCACGGCGTGCCACTGCCTCGAGAGCAGAAGGGAGGACGAGGCAGGTGTGGGTGAGAGCAGGGACTGCCCTTGAGGAGGAGGCATCCTTACCAAAAATACCCCAGAGGCAGAGGGCACGGTGGCTGTGCCTAATGCCAGATCCTTCTGCAGTGCTGTTGAAGGGGTTGTGTGTCCAGGAAGAAATAACACACAGTATTTTGTTCCTGTTAGATTTTGCACCTTAAGAAAAACCAAACTGGGAAACCTGACAAAACTAGGAAAGTCTGACAAATTAGTGCATGCTGTGACAAGCCTTTCATTTGGTCCCTGTTAAATCAGGTAATTCAGATTTAGAAGGCAGCCGTGACATAGCAGTACACAATCTAACCATTTCCTTCAATATATGCTCCTCAGCTTTCACCAAGGCAACCTGGATTTTCTCATTTCCTGCCTATCCATCCTCCTTCCTATCTCTCTGATACTCATAAGAAAAAGATCAAGAGGTAATTTTTAGCACAGCAATATCCTGTGATTAAAATCCTTGTGGGTTCCAGGGGTGGTGCTGGGGGAACATTTCATTTTCACCTGGGTAAGCACAGCTACTTCAGAACTGCTTGGAGCTGTCTGGTTATACCGAATGGTCACACCAAGCAGGCCTGGACAGCTGTAAAGGAGAAGCAATGCTGCAGAGGCTTGTTAAGCAAGACTCGCAGGTTGGTGTGTAAGCTGTGGTGTATTGAAGCAGAACCATGATTTCTAAATAAGCTTTATGCATAGTAACATCAGTTGGTCAAGGCTCTTTATACCTTCTTCAGATAATGCTTCAAACAGCTGGATCTCCAAGATCGCATAAGATAACCATTTGCTTAAAGCCCTGTGGTTCAAGATATAATTTAAGAGGCTTAAAAACTTTAATTAATGCTGTGAAATCAGCACAAAGTGTAATGGAGTCAATTACTTGTGTCATTAAGGGGTAAAATCAGTCTTAATTTAAAATTGGTATTTTCCTTCTAGGAACCTCTGTTCAACGAAGAGATTTGTACATCTCATTTCTATTGCACCAGTGATATGAAACTCTCGTGAGGAAGGTAGATCAGCAATACTTATTTTTCCTTTGTGAGGTGCAGAATACCTAATTTTGTATATTCCTTTTGCTACAGTACAGGCTAGAAGTCATCACCATGTTCGACAGTGCAGCAGCACACAAGAACTGCACCCGTGGCCACTCTAGACCTGAACTGCATTAATTAGAACTACGGTTTGTGCTTTCCGTATGGTGTAGGGACACTTCCATTAACAGAGTATCAGGGGTATCAGATGTTGGCTGAACATCATTCAAATGAAGAATTTTTCTTTTTCTCTCAAAAACCATACACTGATATTAAAAAACACCCTCATGAAACATCACAGTACAGGACACATCATTACATTTATCAAATAGGTATTGGGCATCCCCCCACTAAGAACATTCACATCAACCTATCACACACAGTTTGACACTGGAATTTTGTCTGTTTTCTGGTGGGTTTTTTCCCCTTCCTGTTCACCTTAAAGAGAGAGTAACTGCCCCAGCTTTAGTCTCTGGCTTAACCTGATAGATGGGGCACGTTCCCTGTTTGCCTGTGGACACTGATTTCCTGAGACTGTGTTATACAGGTGACAAGGAGGTCCAAGCTGGGACTCTCCCATTGCTTTCTGTTGAAAGTAACCACTGGAAGGACATCAAATCTAGCAAATTCAAGGGAAAGAATTCCTTGTGGCCACATTTTGAGAAAAGGCCATCCTTCCTCCACAGGTTAGCAGGAGCAGCCTGGGAGCTGTGTGTGTTGGCACAGACGTGCTTTTCACCAAACACTGCAGATTTCTGTGGCTTCTTCCCCTGGCAATTCAAACTGGGGACTGAGGATGGGTTCCCTTTAGGAAAAAAAACAACCCAAACAAGCTGTTTTGCCCTGAGAGACTGGCACTGCAGCTCCACAGGCATCTTGCAGCTGCCCCTGCCAACACTCACTGCCCGATGTGCTGCTGGGCTTCCCAGCAGAGCTGAGCCAACCACGGTGCCATGGCCTGCAACTCTTTCTCCTTCAGCTGTAGTGTTGCCCCTTACTGGAGCCTCTACTGCAGCAACAACAATCTGTGTAGCAACAACCTTCTATTTTTCTTACAGACCAGCGTTTGTAATTGTGCAGCTGTAACACTGAACATTTAAAGGCTGTAAAAAAAAATTACCCCCCTGAAGCATAAAATCATGAACAGGACCAGGACTGACCCAATCATCAGACCAAACAGAGAGATGCAAATAATGTACTGTACTTTACCAAGCTGCCATTTCTTTGAGCACATGGTCTCCATCATCCAGATGGGTAACGCTGGTTCAAGCATAGCAATAGCCATGTTGGCGAAGCAGATTGATCCTTAGGGAAAGAAGAGGAGGGGAAAAATAGAAGTAAGCGTTTCTTTTGACTGTGAACAAAAGGCCGTGCAAAGAATTGATGCTTTTACATAAAACATCACATTTTTTATGGTCCTGTTTGTCAAGCACCCGATGTTGATTAACGTGAAGTAGAACACAGTGTGAAATCACTGAAGACTAACTTTTTATATATTTCTATTCTCCTAGAAATTCTACAATAAAGGTTAAGCTATTTCATAATGTGAAAGTTTGCAGTGAGCTTGATGACATTTAGAAAGTTCATGAGGTCTGACTGTTGCACAAACGATTAAACTACAATCTTCGGGTCTTTACCTAGTCTCCTGGGGCAATACTGGAGCCTTGTTGTGTAAGAAGCACAGGCTCTGACCCTATGCCTCTGTCATCTGAGAGATGATGCCTCCATCACAGGATGAGATGTGGAGGTCTTGATCCTGAAAATACCAAGAGACAACCACAGAGATGTCTGTCCCCTGAAAATGGGAATTTTCTATCAAGACCCTGTAGCTCGCAGCCAGTGAGCCCACGCAGCAGAGCACGGGTTTGGCTGAGCTTGCCCAGCCCTATGAATTTCAAGTGCTTGCAGATCTCTTTTGAGTTTCTGGACCCTCAGTAACCCAGGCACAAAGGATAACAAGTGGTGGCAGTGCTGACTCAGTCTTGCCTGCCAGCTCAGCTCTGCCCTGCACCAGTGCCTGCAGAGCCAGGTCCAGGGGCTCGTGGCGTGTCCACCTGTCCTCAGTGGTGCACTTCAGCTTTAGGAAAGCCCACGGCATCTCACTGGGTTCAAGATGCCTTTCACGCTTCCTCAGAAGACCCTGAGACAGTTGAAGCTTAACGCAGGGCAAGGGGACACGTCCCCTCTGCTAATCCCTTACAACGTGGTTTTTAGAATTCACGGCTAGAAGTGACAACCTCAAACTTGTGTTCTCGTTTTTTTCCCTAATATTTACATTATATGAAATTTAGGAAAATATTCTAGACTCTCACAGTCATTTACCATCTAAATTTTGCCTTTTTTTAGAAATCATTATTTTTTTAAAAATAAAAAACAACAACACACAAACAAACAACTGTCTCAATTCAGAGAAACATTATTTCTCTGGGAACAAGTTCCTCATCATAAGGTTCAAAACCAAATGAGCACTGATGTCATTCTTTGCTCAAACCTGTCAGAATACATTAGGCTGTGTATCCTCAGTTCCTAAAATGAACTTGCTGGCTAGCTGGCTCACTCCCTTCCCGGGGCAAGGAGCAACAGTTCAGCACTGCTCTGCCCTAAAGACAAAAGCCAACCTTCCACTCGGGTGCAAGCTCCCACTAGCTTGTCTGTAAGGAGCCCCAGTTAAACACCGTGGGGCTGCCCCTTTCCAAGGCAAAATCAGCCATGCTCAAGAAGCTCCCTCGATGCTGGAAAAACACTTCAGACTGCACAAAGTGCAGCCAGAGGAGGCAGGACCATTCTGACAGAGACAGTGTAGATAGCAAAGGTCTTATTCCACTCTTAACAAACCCCAAAGAAATGAGAAACAGGTGTGCTTGCACACAGTCGTGGCATCTACTGCTCCTCAGGTCAGGAAGCACCACCAGAGCTAAGCACTCAGGTGTGTGGTCATAAAGGTCCTTCAGCCCACAGAACGTACCCCAAAAGAGAAGAGAGTGCCTGAGCTGGTACTCTGCAAACTCACAGCAAAGTCCAATAAAGAGCACGTTACCTCAGCAAAGCTTCCCCAAGAGAAAAGTTATTTTTTCCCTCCACTTTGCATGCAGCTGACCTGTCTTTAAAGGGCCACGTGTCTAGAGCAAAAATCTTACATCTTTCCATCTTTGAATTACATGACATGTCCTGTGTTGGCCACAAGGTTTGAAATTGCAGCCTCTCAGCTGAATCTCACCTTGGCTACAGCCAAGAACCCACTCAGCTTTGGGCAGAGTGCCACAGACATCACTGGCATTTTTCTGTGAAAGAACAGGTACCCAGTGAAAATCTGTCACATACCTTCTGAAGAACCCACGAGCTCATGATGAAATCTGTCTCAACTCTGTGTTTTTAATCTGACCATTTAAACTAACTTGTCTGTCCACACAACCTTGTCAGCCAGTGGCACCTAACTTGTCTTTAATCACTGTCAGTGAGGTCTGGCTGCAAGAATGCCACTGACTTCAACCACTGAGCTCCTACCAGCTGTGACAAAACATGTCAGCAACATTTCTTTTGCCTGGCCGGTGAGTACTGATGGCACAGGCTTCGAAGCATCAGCTGTGGCACAAGGACACCTTGTGCTGAGGAGTAATACTGTGCTACTGATAAACCAAAGTGGTCAGAAAGTGCTCGTACGTTAAGAATACAAACAATTATGACTCCAGTGTATGACACACGCTTGTGAGACTGAGTCTGAAATTAGTGGACCTAAATTGAGATTGGAAGGAACACCGAGACTGTTAACCCATTTGCAGCATGCCTAACACATCCCTGGCTTTTACTGGTGGTCAACTAATCAGCCCACTGGCGATGCAGTCGGTTTGTTAATGAGGCAGTGAGCTGCCTGAAAAGCCATTCAGAACCCCTAATCTCCACGAGCAGTGCAAAGCCAGCAGGACTTTTAACCTTCTCCTCTCTAATCCGTATCTATTCACTGAACACTGCACCCAGTGTGGGACACCTACAGGCACAGCATCCTTGTGGTTCAGATACACAGAAGTGTGACACGGGGCCTTGACTGATTGCCCCGAGGTGTCACAGCACGGAGCTGCCATCCCAGTTAAACACTTACCCACCCTTCCCTCTCAGAATCAGGAGCAGAAATTCCCATCCTAGAAAACAAACCAAAAATATGCCTACCCAACCCCTTGGGATAAGGGAGAGCAAAATGAAATTTTCAGACCCTTTTAAGTAAATAAAGGACTGATTTCAGAATTGAAACAATTAACATTTAGATTCCCAGTGCACCAGGAAAACTGCATTTGGACTGATGTGCATTCATAAGCCAGATAAGCTGAAGTTACCGTTGGTATTCAGCATTCAGCTCTGACAAAACCAGATTTGATCCGCAAGGGAAATGAAGCCAGAGAAGAGGGTGAGGTTAGAGAGCATCAACATCATCTGTACTGGGCAGCCTCTGTCCTGGGAGGCAGAGCCCCTGGGTGCTGTACTGAGTCTCTCACATGGATTATCAGTGGGATTTTCTCATACCCTGGGCACTGAAGCCTGGTGGGAGCAGGACACTCAGAGCAGCTGGTGAGAGCAGGAAGGATCAGATGAGAAAAGGTTTCTACCTGTCTGTACATCCTTCCTTTCCCTCCTCCTGTTGTGTTCAGCTGCCCCAGATCAAAGGTGGGCTGGGGGAACAGGAGGCACTGTGCAGGCACATGCAAGAAAGCAGGAGGCAAAAAGAGCCAGGGCAGAAAAGGTGTCTCTGACACACAGTCCTGAGTCCAGGCTGCTCATTCTTCTTCAAAACTTTGGGGCTCTGACACTGCACAGAGCCTGAAACACTGCTGGAAAAGCTTTAGAGAACAGCTGCAGAAATTAAAGGCCATGCACACGTGTTAAAATTTGGAACAAAGTCTATCCATGCTCTTAGCAGACATAGGACATAGTGAAAATAGTGGGATCCACTGTCCTTGGTAACTTTTCTCTTCCTTGGCCAAGACTAAGCTTGGCAGGAGTAGCTAAATCTTAGTCAAGCAAAGTACTCCCTACAAACCTGTCCCCTTGTCATATTTTGTGGTGTAAACCAAATTCTGCCACCGACTAAACCTTGGATATATATTTGGCAAATACTGTCAGATGAGTCTCACCTGGTAACACCTGCTCTAACCGCTGTAAGAGGCCAGGTACCGAATTAGTCAAACCACACATCTATCTCTTGAAACAAGCACTGCCTGTGCTACTTTTTTCCCCTCAGATATATTTATTCTATGGAAACACCTTTTAATGCTCTGAGAACTTCTCAAAGAAAAGTGTTGGTATAACTTCAGTTACGGCTCACCCAAGGGTCACAGAGTTAAGGTTCTGATCATTCCCTAAGATCACCAAGGAACAGAGAACCCAAGAAATGCCTGGAAGAATTGCTTTGTTGAACAAGCAAGTCAGAACTAAGAAACAAAACTATGAAAATAAGTGTCTATTTCCAGGTGTTTTGTCAACATTAGAAAGAGCCAGACCCAATTACAGACTTCAGAATAAACATTCAACAAGATGCAATGCAAAATGGCAAACATCTCTTGAGACAGAAAGATTCATTAAACAAACGATCCATGTAATACAAAATGCCACTCACCATTTAACCCAGACCTTTTCTGAAATACAATCCATGCTCAAGAGACCAAAATCACTCCCTCTTCAAACAGAAACAAAGTTCAGTTATTCCCTACCCCTGCCTGTGGTGTGCTGGCAATCCCTCCCTCTGAAACCCTGGCCCTCCTCACTCGCCTCATTGAAAGTTTCCTGGCCACACCTCATTGCCTCAGCAAGCACCTGCAAGTCATCAGTGTCCTTTTCAGCTGGGAAAACACCTTTATTTCAAACTTTCTGCCTACTGTGTTTCTACTGGTATATTCACCCTGTAGGATGAAGTACCAACAGACACTTTCAGCTTTACGTAAAGGAAACTAGCAAATGACAATACTGTCCCAGCAGCTCAGCCCAAAGCATGCCAGGAAGCCAGGAATGACACCAATGGCTGGTTTAAAGTTAAAAAAAAAGGGATGTAGTACCTGCTGCAATAATGATATACGGGTCCTTCAGAAGTGTCAGTAACGGCGTCCCCTTCTGACTCTGCGAACAAAAGCTTGGGATTAGGAAAGGCAAAGTGGCACCCACTGCCTACAGTGTTTTACCTGAATACTTACTTCTGCCTGTGTTCTGGATGGCTGCAGAACAAGTAACTGAACAGCTGCAAGAAGAAATCAGTGCTGTAACGTTCCTGCAAGAAGGGGGAGGGACGGGGGGATTAGGAAAGGGGTACATGGCGATACCGACTCCTTGTACCTACTGACCTCCATCTAACAGAGCCAGCGCTGCCAGAACCAGGAAAGGAGAACTCTTCCCTACAAACTCATACATGACACTCCCGAAGGGTGGGCCCACTGCCAGGGAGAAAGAAAGGACACGGTTGTGAAGCCACACCTTTGACTCTGAACAAATATCCCCTGCGAGCATTTGGGCATCCTGCTGTTGGCACACGGCGACCAAAAGGTTCAGTTTGAAAATCTCCACAAAGCTCACTGATCATGACAACACCATATTCTTCACTCCCCAAAATACTCTTTTATGTGAGCAAAACCCAAGCATCTCAGCGATATGCTGGACATATGCCTCTCCATAACGAACGTGCTGCTGTGGGAAAAGCTCTTAACGTGCCCTGCCAGTCTAACCTGGAGACTGCACGATAGCATTACACTCAACAAGAGATAGCATTACACTCAACAAGAGTCCTGCTGCTGTCAGAGCAGCCCTGGCTTTGGCATGGCTGAGACGTGTGGTTCCACTCGCCAGCAGAGCCTCCAACTCACTGACCTAATACTCCCATAGCAAGGCCTCCCAGGGCAATTCCCATCGCGTTGCCTCTCTCTTCATCGTCCGTATACACAGTGGCCAGCAAACCCATCCCTACAGCCAAAAGGAAAAAAAAAAAGGAAGAAAAAGAAAGCACAACACAAAATCAGACATCTGTGTACCACAGTTTATGTTCATCATTTGCCACGCCTACTAAACAGCACACAGAAATGACAGAAAGTATTTATTTACACATATTTTTTATTTACACATATATGTATACACACACATATGTACATATATATAAATATGTACAGTCCCTCCCCATAGAATTAACTGGGAAGCAAAAAGGGCTTTGGGAGTGCATGTGGTCTCCAAGACCATGTTCCACTGCACAGTATCAGTCAGGTAATTTAATAATGCCCTTATTTGCTAGATTCTTTGTCCCTGTCTTTGTCACAGAGCTTTTAGATTATTTTCAGCTGGCAGAAACAAAGCTTTTGACAAGTATTCACTATCATTTATTTGTACTCTGGGTGCATGGCATAAAGGTCTGGGGACCACTCTGCTGAAATTGTGGTCAGTGCTACCTGTGCTCTAGGCATGAGGTATTAGGCAGAGCTGATTACTTTGTAAATGAATATTTCAAGTTCAGCACACAAAATTAAAGGATTCTTTTGACCTTTATCTTCACATGCCCCATTTCTGCATTTGATTATGAACCCTCATTTCACAAAAGGAACACAAAGCCTAATTCATTTGTGTTTTTGTGAAGCACTCAGACACTATAGATGTAAAAGCTGCAGGAGAGAGTCCTCATAGAAATTAATAATTATATGTTTTCAAATCAAGACTTTTTGTAGGGCTCAGTAAATAAGGTTGACAGCTACACGGAAAAGAAAACACTGCCTGGTTGATCATTAAGTGAACACCATCCATCACGTGCATCCAAAGAGCAGAGGTCCTGTGTGGATTATCATGCTTATTGAAAACTGGGGATGAACCATCAAACTGTTTGCAGGAACAGCTGGAGAGCTGCTTAGAGAACTGTAACAGAATTCTCAACGAGCTGAGATTTGGGGAAACACTCTGGAAAACAAAACTAAGGGGCAACACAATGAAGATAACACAGTTTTACACGTAGGTAGGAATGATTACACACAAAAATGCGGTGGAGCAAATGACTGATTGGCAGCAACAGTACACAAAACTTCCTTTGCCTGTGAGATACAAGAAGTGACTCCCTGTAAGGAGTCAGGTCTGCTTCTCAGTGCTGGGTCTGATTCTGGTGCAGCAGAGGAAGAAAGGTGTGGGGGTGCCCTTAAGACTGCCTAGAGAATGACAACAAGGGTGAGCAAGAAAAGTATCTGTGAGGGAAAACTTCAGGATTTTCAATTTAAAGCCAGAGAGGAAAATGGTGATGTGAGATGTGATAACAGTCTTGCAATATGAAAGAGAGCCAGAAAGATAAAGAAAAAAACCTGTTCTTCATGTTCGCTAAAGTATGAGAAGCAGAAATAGGTTCACATGACAGTAAGGAACCTTTAGATGAGACATCAAAAAAACCCCTTCCTGACCAGAAAGGTACTTAAGTACAAAGCTGGATGCTGCAGGCATTCCTGGAGGCTTCTGAGATCACGCCTGTCAAATGTGCATGAGGAATGACAGATACCAAGCTGATGCTGCCTTCAGGAAGGGGTGGACTAGATAGTCTTTTGGCCTTTTATGCTCTATTTTGTAGGTTGTCTGAGAAAAAAAAGTCATGTACTCATCTAAGAGCCTGTACCTCGAGGTGCACACCTGCACAAGAACTGAGTTAAAGCTGAACAATAATTTTGATTCTGGCACGTCTTCCCTTTGGAAAGCTTAACTTGTAACCTTAACTGATACCAGAGAAAAGATGGATTTTCTTGGTTCTACCTCTCCTGTTTGTCTTTGCCTTCTCAATCCCTGGCTCCTCATACCAGCCCCTGCCTCCTCCTTCAGCCACATCCCCACTCTTCCCACCACTCAGCCAGGTTTAAATCTCGCTGCTTAACTAGTGCTTGTGCAGCTTCAAACCCATCTTTAGCGTGGGGTGCCCCTTGTTCCCGGGTGGAATGCTCAGTCTGGAATGCTGCATCCCCCCAGCTGCCCCAACCAGCGCTGCCCAGATGTGGGCTGAGCAAAACCCCTGCAAAGGGAACCCAAGGAGGAATCCGGCCACCAAATTCTTGTTCAGCTTCTACAGAGTTTTTGTGAAGCCTGAGTTTTTGTTATTGGCCAGTGCGAGTTGGAAAGGGGGATTTTCCTGAGTGGGACATCAGACACCTTGACTCAACATCACAATCCATCTCCCTTCCCAAGCCAGATTTCTATTTCTTCTGCCATCACAGGGAATTTTTCCGAGAGCAAAATATTCAACACGAATAAAAACATACTTTCTCCAGTCTCAATCTCAAAAAGGGTTAAGTAACTTGGGCTGAAAACTCATACTCCATTTCACCTACCCATTTAAAAATAAAAGCTTGTATTACAGGTAAACTGAGTCCAAACTGGCAGCCAGCATGTCAAGTCCTTGAAAACAACAGTGTATAACAGAAATCTCAGTGACAGGCAGAGCTGCTATTCCAACTGCAATAAGTACCAACGTAAGTTCCCAATGACCTTTAAAATGGCTAAAAATGAATTTAAAATGTTGAAGACACAGGTGCAGAAATCCCAGGGAGAGTGCAGTTCATTTAGTGCTCTACCTTACTGCAACTCAAATATCAAGGAAATCTGAAAAGACATTTGCTTTTGAGCTACTTTATATGACAGGAACAGAAAAAAACCCACACGAAATTGGTTTAATTAAATATTTTTGTATTAATTATTGAAAGTGAAGACAAAATACAATTCAGAAAACGACTGAATGATCTGCATTTCACTCTATCAACTCTCCTCTTACCTGCCACTGAAGAACAAGAGGAACCCACTCCTTGAAGGGACCTGGCAATAAACAGCAATGCATAGCTTCCAGAGAAGGCAAACACTACAGGAAAAGACAGAGGTACATTTTTTAAATTAGGTTAACTCTAACTAGGTTAAAAAGTTAGATTTCTCCAAACTGTCACAAAAACTTCCTACAATTTAGTCAAGTGTTTACAGTGACTTGTGCCACTTTCAATGCTAACTGCATTATTTTCTCTTATTGCATTTAGATGTGTCAGTGTTGAATTGCTCTCAGGTGTCTGAGCCTCCAGGTAACACAGAATGCAAGCGCCCAAGCAGTTTTAACTAATTACTTAGGATTTGATTACATCCTGCTCTGATTCAGCTGCACACAGAAGGAGTAACAAGGCTTTCCTTTCCAGCCTTGCTTCTCTGCTGCTTCATTTAAGGCTGCCCATTCTGGAGCTCCAGACATTCCGGGAAGGCAGGATGTAATGCAAACACCCCTGACTGCACTGCTGTTTCTTCCAGAAAGTGGGTGGTGAGAGGTTTTGCCCTGGTGTTGCCAGCCCTGCGCCAGATGTGTGCAGCACAGCTGGCTGGAGGTGCAGGGAAGCCACATCCAGCCATTCAAGGGCTGTACCAAGTTTCTGGTCCTCCCAACATCGGGCAACCAGAGAAATTGCACCAGAGGAAGGGCCACTCTATCTCTGCAGAAGAGATTTAACCCCAGGCTCCACTCTCAGCCTTTTGGGAAAGAGCCCCTGGATGTTGCATTCATCAGCCTGGCTAAATTCCCCATCCATCAGAAAGTAAGAGTGTCCCAGAAACCCAACCACACCTCT
Source organism: Pseudotriccus pelzelni (assembly GCA_035584735.1). Taxonomy (NCBI): domain Eukaryota; kingdom Metazoa; phylum Chordata; class Aves; order Passeriformes; family Tyrannidae; genus Pseudotriccus; species Pseudotriccus pelzelni. The sequence continues at coordinate 29,972,223 of JAWMRA010000162.1, read as the reverse complement.
GCCTGTGGAGCCCATGCCATGGTCAGTGTCACTGAATCTCAGAGAGTTTTCAAAGCTTTTTTTCAGCTCCCAAATGTTGGTCACCTAAGGAATTTTGCCAGGCAGGTTATAGCTGCAGGAAGTTGTTATGCACCAACTAAACACAAGATCCATGTGCACTTTCCCCACCTACCCTGTGGGATTGTGCCTGTTGGGCTTTTCACCAGGTCTTACAAAACTTCCTACGAGGTGGACAGAGAAAATCAAGGAAAATGAAGGAAGAAAGGATGTCAGCAGATCAGCAGTTCTCTTCTCTGCCGCGAATTAGGCTCACTATTCTTACCTACATCCCAACTAAAATGTATCTAGCGGTGCAGAGTTGTCAGTGACTCCAAGACCAGGTCATCTTCTCTAGCACTTCAGTCCCCTTGATGATACAGTTTTAAGATCATAGAATCACAGAATCACAGAATGGTTAGGCTTGGAAGGGATCTTAAAGGTCACCTCGTTCCACCCCCAGCCATGGGCAGGGACACCTTCAGCCGGACCAGATTGGTCAGAGTCCCACCCAACCAGGCCTTGAACGCTTCCGGGGATGGGGAATCCACATCTTCTCTGGGCAGCCTGTCATTATTCCTTCTCTTAGGTACACTGGACACGGAAAATTGTTTGTTCCCTTCCTTTTTTGTCACAGACTCTAATATATTTCACATCTGCCTTCTGAGGCAAAACTGATTCTTTCATTGTTCCTCATCGGCTTCTAATGACCCTTGATGTTCTCTGTACTCTTTCTGTTTGGGCCCCAGCTTTAAATGCAGGCCAAAGCCAAACATAAAGCAGCAGCTGAAGCCTTATCAATGCCATTAGAGCAGACAAATTATCTCAGCTGACTTGCGGGCTGTGCTCCTGTTTGCACATCCCACGGTGATGTTTAGCAACGCTGCGATACTGTTGACTCATGTTCTCCTCCTGAGCCACTGCAGCCTCACAGTCTTCCTGATAAGCCCCCCCAATATCTGGTTGTTCAGGGCTTTGCAAGACAGCCCTCCCACGGCTGACACCCCTTCCATGGCTGGCTGTTAAAGCTGTCTGAGCACCGTTCCAGGTTAGAAGAACCTGAAAGGTTCAGCTAAGGAGGAGACCCACGAGGTGGGATGGAAGGTCATGATTCCTTAGAGCACGTTCATAAGCCTGTACTTGTTTCATCTCATCCACATGGAGCAGACACCCTTACACACTTTCCCCGGAAATCAGTCCCTGTACATCAACAAGAAGAATTCCCAGCGATAATTATTATGGATTATTTATCTAGAGGTTGTGTCTGGGCCAGACCAAATAGGATGTGGACACTTACTGATTGTCGACACAAACATGATGCAGAAGCCAGCAAACAGTGGAATCTGGTAGCCTATTCTGGAAAACAAAATGAATATTTCACATTTCTGAGGTTGTCCCACCGAGGTTTTGAGTTAGACTTACTTACATGAGTTCACACACACCAAAACCCCAACTTGTAGTTTGAACTATTTATTGTGGACCACGTGATCACATTTGTCCATGTTACAAAAGTCTTTTCATCTGGCACAGCAGACTTTGTATCTGAAATCCCTGGAAGAAATACTTCTCATTAGGATCTGATTGCCCTGTTCTTGTTCTGCCTTAAATTGTTCCCAACAAAGCCCCTCTGGGCCTTCGTGAGCTTGCCAAAGATATGCCAAGGGAAGATTTGTCTGAGCATGCTGAACTTTGAAATATCCCAGTCATGTTTCAGTGCTCATCTGTTTGCATCCTCATGAGACAATGACCATAATGAGACACAGTCAAGCCAATGGCTTTTTTACTGGAAGAATTTGTCATCAGCTTTTCTGGGACTTCTGCCTCAGCCAGGAGAACTGGAAGAGTCCCAAACAGCCTGAGAATATTTAATTTTTTGGTGGTTTTTTTTTTTTTTTTTTGCTTTCCATGGGTTTAGGAGCAAAAATGGAGCTGATCAAAGCTTTCTTCATCAACCCACTTCTTCATTAGGACTCTAAACAGCCTGTAGAAATGCCTGGTTGCTCTAAGTATTTTCAAGTTTCCAGGAAATAAAGAATTTTCTGGCAGGAAAGCAAATACATTTTTTGAGCAGCTAAAACTGAAATTTCAACAAAAAATCACAATGTATTATTTTCCACACCATTAAAAATCTACCCTAGAGCCAGAACCCAGCTAGCTCTGAAGACAGTCTGAGTATTCCATTAAGCACACTTTGTTCATGGCTTCTTTTTTGTAGGATTATGGATCTCAAATGCATTTGATAAGACATTATTTAATGGTCAAATTCTTCAACAATGGATGATGCTTTTCAAAGGAGTACTTTCAAAGGATATCAACTTTCAATGATTTGACAGTATTGGGCACTATTATTGGCAGTATTGGCTGAAGTGGGTCAATCAAATAATGGAGGAATCTATAATGACCCTTTTTAATAACAGCAGTCATGACACAGTCAAACTAAAATAATTATTTTGAGCTTTGGGGGTTTTTAATATTTTTACACAATTAAGGGCTTTGGAAAACGGAAAACTCTCTGAAGTGCAGGGCTCAGTGTTCATTGTTGGTCTCATAACATTTGTGTGAGTGCTGTGAAAGAAAGAAATCTAGCAAGCACATTTGTACATGCCAAAGAAAACTCAAATGAGAAACAATTTTGCCTTAAATATCACCACTACATTAAAATATGCTAAAACTACAGTGCACTAATTCTTCGAGTTGAAACTTTTAAGTGGGTGTTGCAAACACCCAGCAGAGACTAATTACTCATGTGGTACTTAACTGGACTGGTACCTCCAAAGCAAATTAAATCCCTGTCACAAACTTCCTCAGTGGCTTTATGATGATAATTTTAATCTCTCAGCACCTTGATACATGGCACATAAGGGAACAAAGCTACCCTTTTTTTGGTCTGTTTTATTTAAAGTGAATGACTTTTCTAAGCCTGTTTGGTTCTGGTGTGCTGCCCCTGCATGGGATTGCTGAACCTCCAGAAGTCGTGGTTGTTCTCGCTCAGGGGGCAGCTGAGATTTAATTAGTTACGCAGATTGTCCTTTCCTGCATAATCTTAACAAACCCTGCCTCCTCCTGAAATAGCAGCAATAATTAGCTGGAGTTGTGCTTCCACAAATGTCTAATCTGCAGCTGCATTCCCTGATCTGTTCTACAGATATTAGAGAGCACAGACTGAGAGTTTCTGCTGAACAATTACACTGTATAACATGAATAATCACAAAAAGAAGAGGCACCACCAGTAGCAGCCAATTACTCAGTGATTCTGTTCCTTGGTCCTTGCCATGTGAAACCTGTGAGTGAAAGTGCAGTTCCTCCTTCTCAGCCATGACATGGTACAGTCCATCCCAGTTATCTCTACATTTTGTTCCCCTGCATGTGTGCAACACAAAGGAATATTACAGCCTGGCCTCTCTCTTCCTTTCTCTTGTCATCATGCCCAAGAGGGTAATTTTTTTGGGTACTCCTTTCACAGCCCTCCAAGTGATTCTGAAACAGAGTCCAGCATGTTTCACCAAAGCTACCTCAGCTGAAAGTGCTTCTTACAAGTATTTCTGACCTCTGAAAAAGTCTGAGTCGTTAGTGGGAGGATGCAAAGGAAAGGCTGCCACTGATGGAGAATGCCCAAACTATTAACAAGATTACCCTACAGAAAGACAACAGATTGGTGCTTCTGTGCAACAGTAAAATAAAGGTTACACTGACCAGGTTGGCAGCTGTGAATTCTTAGAGCCTAATTATCCATTAGAGTGCTGCAAACCCACTGATTTCAACCTTGTTGTTAGGCAGGTCCACAGGTACCACTGCGAGCTCCCTTCGTTAGGTCTGTCCTGGCTATCTCTTCACTGGCAGAGCAGATTGGCAGGATTTATGGCAAGAAGAACATGTTCCTTAAGGGTATGAACCAGTGAATCACCGAACGTGTGCGAGGGTAAGGAAGAACACGCAGTGTCAGCAGGAACAGGGCAGGCAGTCCATGCACTCCCCACTTCCACGTGCTGTAGCACAGGGTAGGCAGAGACCTGCAGAACTGCTCATTTCAATCACCTGCCAGAACCCCACAGGAAAGCTTACACAGGAACTGAACTGTCAGTAAGTAGTTACCAATGCTATTTATTTCTCTCCTTCATTCTTTGCATGGATCGTGGTCGTGAACATATTGTGGTCCGAGCCACTCTCTCATGCAAAACAATTTAAAACTGTAGTCAGGCTGGTGTAACAACGGTGATGAAAATATCTATAATTTTTTTAATGATTCTTCGGGCCAATATGTATAAACACAAGGTTGAAACTACAGATTTTTCCAGACTGATAAAAAAAGGGAGAGATACATGACAGCAGAGACATTCACTGCCCCCAGTGGACTGAGGTGTTAGCTTCTCTGGGCAATCTGTGTCGATGCAGTGAGTTAAATCAGCTACAAAGGACACAACAGCCTTTTGCCCACTCTCCTCACTGGACAGGATTAGGCAGAGCCTTCAATCTGCCCCTGCCAGTGCACGCTCCTCACAAAACGTCCTGTGTCAAGTTCTGCACTACATGTGTAGTTTCTTGCCAAGTTCACTACGAGGAAAAACATGATGTGCATCTGAGCCACAAAACCTGACCAGCTCTGCCCTGAAACTGTGCCACGGTGGGAAAAGTGTTGTTGACATCCTATGGCAAAGCCATCACCAAGTGTTTGCTTTACCGGGACTTTGTTAGAACAAGGGGAAGTTGTATTGTTTCAGGAACTGCAAACCAGTTCACTGAGCCAGGTGTGTTTTGTCTGGCATTCCATGGAAAAAGCTGGGCTTTAAATGACAAATATTTTTTGTGGAACGTATTCCTTGAGTAAAACCAATTTTGAAATTTGTTTTTGAAAATCCAGACCCTCAGTAATTATAAAAGAAGGGGAAAACAGACCCCAAAACTGTCAGAAAATATAATAGTCATTATTGGCATACACTGGTATGAGTAGAACATCCTGTTGCACGCTGTACAAATTCAAGCACTCAAAGCCTGTGCCTAGGAAAAGCCAGTAACTCCATACTCAATTAAAATTCTAAATCACAGCTGTATTTGACTGAAAAATAAAATCACTGGACGCAATGTGCTACCTATTTAAAAAATAATTACTGGGTATCTTAAGAAACTCTGCATGCTGATCATGAACTAAGTAATCAATTCTCCTTAAGCTGAAATACTTTGCTGAAATTTTATAGAAGTAATAATGGCAATAACAATTATCACCAAACAGCTGATCAGGGTAAGGAAGAGTTATTCTATTGGTAACTCAGATATTTTCTGTTTAATTTATAACAGTCATAATTTTTAGTTGATCATGCACGTTGCTATTAGAAATTCTCAACTTAAGGGGGAGAGGGTATCCATTAACTTCTATAGTTAATTAATGAACGTGTTACCTGATAGTTCCCACTAAGAAGAAATGAGGATACCAGTACCAAGATACAAACAGCGCATGAAAGAAAACCAGTGAACCTTAAATCTAATTTAGGGCCACTTTGCCACAGAGACACTCGTTTCTGATACATGAGAGAAGAGTTTGTCACGCACCAGGATAACGAGCTCCTTATTTTTTCTTTTCACACTTCCTGGGCACCTGAGCCTGCAGACCTGGCCCTGTGACTGCAGTCACACACCCTGCCCCAGGCAAAACCATGTAGAAATGCTTCCAGCAGGAAACCTCAGCTCATAGCACGAAGTTCACACTCACGTGTTGTTAACCCTGCTCCTAACAGCAAAGCAAGATGCTACCAGAGCATCTACTGCCTCCTTGCCAAGCCCAGGGATGTGCCACGTGTGTCCCAGCTGGCTCACAGGGGAGAGGGGTTATTGCCACGTGCCTCTCTCCTGATTGGGCAGGTTGAGAAAATGACGATGCTAACAGAGAAAAGTAAATATTAATAGGGCTAAAATTTAGGCATTTAGGAAAACCTAGAAGCATACCTAAAGAACTATTGTGAAAAAAATTATTTGATGTTATGTTGCTTTACCTGCAGAGGACCTATTACATCCTCACTAAATAATACAGAAAATCCGGGTAAGAAAACTCTGCTTTCCTCCTCAGCTTGCAGCAACATTTGTGGAAAAGTAATTTTTCATGGTGGTGTACTTATACCTGATATGTGTTACAGATAAGGAGAAATGGAAACTCTCATTTAAAGCTTTTGTGTTAAGATCAGTTCCACAGACTGAATACAGGTTTTGAACACATAACACTGTGAATCCAAATGATGTTTAGACCTCACCTGGAGGTCTTTCACTCTTTAATCAGAGTGAAACTAAACACTCAAACTATATACACACAGTCATATATATATATATATAAGCTGTAAAACCTAAGGGAAAACTAGTAAGGTAGTTTTGGCTTCAAAATCTGAAATATCTAGCATTAGAGTGTGTTGGTTGTTTTGACTATTGGCACATATGATAGGCATTGACTGCTTAAACAAATGTGTTTTACAAGGACCAATTGCTGCTGCGTATTACTTTCTGAAAGGAATAATTCTTCTCTGTAAGAACAGCTTAAATAAGAAATAGGAAAATACAATTCAGAGTTTATTTCCTGCAGAGATTGATCTCATAGTCTGTTTGGAGGACTGCAGCTGCTTCTCTGGGGAACAGTTACACAAAATGCTAACAATAAAATCAAATTAATTATTAACACAAAAATTTTAAATTATATTATGAATACTTTTTAATCTTCATGTAAACATCATCAGTACTTGGGTTTGGAGAGGGGCTTGTAGGTCATTGCCTTTGTTGTTTATACCCTTTTTCCTGGCTCAAGTTAATTTTCTGTGAAGTCCCATTTAGACATTTTTCATTCAAGACATCTTAATTATGCAAGAATTTAGAGAGAACAATTTGAAGGCTGGGCTAGATCATGTACTGATGGAAATGTGGCATCCACTGAGATGAACGTGGCATCAGCAAAGTTTGAAACTTTTTCAGTCTTCACTGAAGTCCACATGAGTTTCCCCCTGATTCTTACCTCAGACAGTTCCAAATCATCTCACACCAGACCGACCAAGAGCTGCACATCTCAGTGACAGCCAGGGAGGCAGCTGAGCCCTGCCCACAGCTGTAATATCATCTCTGCCTAATGCAGGTGCCACAGATCAATTCACAATGATTTATAAATACTACACTGTCTTTTGACCTCCTCTAACTGTATTGAAGACATTTCACACCACTTCAGCAAAAGTTCCTATAAAAACCCAAGGTCTCAGCAGCTGGAGGAAAAGTGTGCAACGCTGATGGCTGATGTGCAGCTTAACAAGTTCTTTGGAAAAGGATTCACGTGTTTAGAAGTGTTCACCAAATGCATTTCACTAATATATCCCTCCAGACAAAGCGAGAAGGCCAGTAAGCCGGGGCCAAAAGATAATTAGGAGTATTTTGTTTGGAATACCAGTCTGGACTGGAACATCAGTATAAATCCCGACTGGCAGTGCAGCAGAAGTGACATACCTGTTTGTCAGCGGCCCTATGAAGGGGTTGGTCATGAGCTGCACTGTTGCTTTCGAAGCAAACAGGAGACCCACTCGAACATTTTCATTCAGCAGCTCCTTGTCGTCCCTGGGGCAGTCAGAGGGTGAAGGGGTCACATTTACCATCATCTGTTCTGTCTGGGTGTGATGCAACTCGCTGGGTCGTGGCTTATCAGATTCGTTTCCCGTAACCATCGTTGTATTGTCATAGTAGGAGAAGATGCTCTGGAAACTGTCCACCGTTGCTGAGATTAGGTTGGGCTTGGTAGTCTGGATTTCTGTGGCATTTTTCTCGTGTTCGATGCTGTAAAGGTAACTGGGAATTATTGGCACTGGAAAAACAAATAGAACATGTTGGCGTCTTACAATCAGGTTATTTGTAAATGGAATCACCAAACTGGCTTGCTTGCTTTGCCACTGAGTAGAAAATACGAGGCTTTTGTACAGAGCATGTTAATATTCTGAATGGCAGGAAGACAGAACTGAAAGAGAAATTTGCTCGTGGGAAAAAAACATGCCCATAACTAAGAAGTGCAGTTTAAAACAAAAAGTTCTTTTACATTAGTCTTTCTTTTTTGCCAGTGTTCATAAATTTTTTATACAGACATAATTAAGAAAAGTATAAGAAGTATCAAAACCCATATCTGAAGTCTCTTTGTTGTACATGACTGTACAAACCCTTTTATTAGATTATGAAAACGTGAATGATGAGAAAAGCATTGGAACTCTTATTAAACCAAAATAAAAAAGATATAAGAAAATGCATTTTTAAAATAAACCATAAAAATATTGAGGAGTAACAGCCATAAGAAGGAAAAATAACACTCCTATATTAAGTAATCAGAACTAATGTGTTAATGTTTGCATATCTCATTTTTTAATAACATACAATGAAGAGATCAGTCAGAAAGAACCTTCTTTATATGCTTTATGATCATAGCTGCAATTTAATTTTATTAATATGTATTATTAATACAGACGTATAATACATATTACTAATAAAATTAATAATTCCAAAATTAGCATTTCAGAATTTGTAAAAGCAGATGTCAGGTTCGCTTATTTTGACACTAGTGACAGAATCACCCCTTCCCATCTTGTGTCTCTTCCTGAAAAAGCCCACCCACCCTTTCAAGTCTGAACACTATAAGGATTTCTGGGGCTTCTAGCATACATATTACTAAACAACTAATTAAATATTAATTTTTTTAAAGAAAGTACATTTATCTAAAATATATAAAAATAGGTATGTTTCCAGCTTTAATCTTCTAAGCTGAAGCCCCCCAAGAAATTCAGGAGTCTGATTCAGAAGCTGATTCCGCAGCATTATCCCAGAGCTGGCTCTGCACAGACCAGGTCACTTCCAAGAGAAGCATGTGCATTCATATGTGGATGTGTGCACATCCATGAGCCACTGGTTTCCCTGACCCTTTTTCTTTAAAGTCATACAAACATTTGAATATGAGGACTTCTAAAACTACCAGTGAAAACTGTTCAACTGTATTATTTGAGTAGATTCCTGAATCTTGACCCTATGCCACTGAAGCCATTGAAAGTTGCATCTTTGATCAAAACTTGGATTATTTTATTAAACTAACTCATAGAAGTTCTTTTCTTAAAACCCAGTTAGATAGTTTTCCTATTAACCCATCATTTTAGGGCCAGTGTGGGGGAAAGAGGAGCTATCACAAGGAAACAGGCATCTCCAGTGTTATCTAGCCCGTTGTTTCAGCTGCATGACCACAGAAGAAGAAACAGTGGTGAGCTAAAAATACTGTTATCTGTCGTTCTGCGAATAGGGGGACAAAAAGAAGAAAGAAAAAAAAAAGTTACGGAGACCTTTTCATATCATTCCTTGTCCTGCAATTAATATGGAAATAAAGCGAGACTTTGATGTCCACGGCGATGTTTTTGCAATGCCTAGAACACAATTTGTGTTTAAAAAAAAAAAAAAAAAAAATTAAAAAATCAGTGCTTGAAAATACTGGGTTTGAAAGCATTAATGGGTCATTCAGGGAGTACATCTGTCACTGGAGATCATTCCAGGCACAAACCGGGAGAGGAAAACAAACCCAAGCCCGTTCCACCTACCGACCACTGTCAGCAGCATGTTGTCCAGCAGCAGGGCGATGAAGACGATGAGCAGGATGAGTTTGCGGGACTGCCGGCTCTCCCGCAGCCAGCGGAGGAGCCCGAGCTCGCCCCAAGCCATGGTCGGGCTGCGGACACACCGAGGCTGCGGGGCCGGGAGGACACGGGCGGCAGCTCCGCTCCCGCTCCCGCACCGCTCCCGCTCCGCTCCCGCACCGCTCCCGGCCGCTCCCGCCGCTCGTTGCCAGCCGGCAGGGCAGGAGCGAGGAGGAGGAGGAGGAGGAGGAGGAGGGGGAGGAAGGGGAGGGCGAGGAGGCGGCACCTCTGGTGCCCGTCTGAGCCCAGGGAGCGCTGGAAGCGGCGCGGAGCGGGGCGGACTCCTCTTCACTCCCCTCCACTCCCCTCCTCTCCCCTCCACTTCCCTCCACTTCCCTTCACTCCACTTCACTCCACTTCACTCCCCTCCTCGCCCCTCCACGGCCCTCCCCAGCCCCCCACAACCCAGC
>JAWMRA010000162.1:29935735-29962006 GCA_035584735.1 Pseudotriccus pelzelni | reverse complement strand
TTCACTCCCCTCCACTCCCCTCCACTCCCCTTCACTCCCCTCCACTCCCCTCCACTCCCCTTCACTCCCCTCCTCTTCCCTCCTCTCCCTTACCCTCTCCCTTACCCTCTCTCTCCCCGCTCCAGGCAGGGATGCTCCAGGATAAGCAGCAGGCTGCGGGTCAGGCTGCGGGTCGGGCTGCGGGGCCACACCAGACCTCTGTGTGCCGTGAGATTGAGCCGAAACAGGCGCAGAGAAACGGGGAGAAGTCGCTGCCGAGACATCCCAGCGCCCTTCAGTGTGGCCTGTTGGTGAGCCACGTGAAACAGCTGCCACTGACCGATTGTTTCCCTAAAATTGGGAAGTCTGTACAGTATGCTGAGTTAGAAAGTACACATCAGGATCACTGAGTCCAGTTTCTGGCTCTGGGCAGGACACCCCAAGAATCACACAGTGTGCCTATGAGAGGTGTCCATATGCCCCTTGAACTCTGTAAGTCTTGGTGCTGTGACCAGTTCTCTGCAGAGCCTATTCCAGTGCCCAGCCACTCTGTGGGCAAAAAATCCAATGTAAACCTCCCCTGACTCAGCTTCATGCCAATCCTGTAATTCCTGTCACTGGTCACGAGAGGGAAGAGATCAGTACCTGCCCCTCCACTTCCCCTCATGAGAGTGTTAAAGACTACAATGAGGTCTCCCCTCAATTTTTCTTGTCTGCCCTGCATGGCATTCCAAGGGTTTGGCTCAGCCTTATCAATTTCTTCTCAGTTTGTATTAGAAAAGAGATCGACCACATTGAACTGACCAAGAAACAAGGTCTGTGTTCTTGGAAAACTTCCTTTTATATGACATAATACACTCCTTTCTTTTAAGCACCCAAGGCTGAACTCTGTGAACTGGTCCTTGCTGTACTGTCTTCACTGTGCTCCACTTTTGGAAAAGCCCACGGAATGGGAGGGAAATCTCTTGATTTCAATAGCCCCAGGTCCAAATGTCACCGTGGAGGTCATGACATCATCACTAGGCAAGCCATTTATTTCTGTGGCTACATTTACCTGCTGTGCATGTTAATCAGTTCAGTGGTGTGATGTGATTTCACTGCCGGTGCAGGTTTCACAGGAAGCAGAGCTCAAACTTGTACTATGTGCCTGTGTGGCAGCAGTCATTTCATGCTGTAAACACCCGCTTTGACAACAAAAGACATTTACGCTGGAAATTTGCCAGTGTCAGTAAGAGTAGAAGATAATTGTTTATGGTCTAAGTTGCTGTCTTAGGTCTTAATCCATCTCTGGGTGAAGTTTAACAGGCCTTGGGAATGGGAGTAAATTTTCAGTACAGTGAGTTATTGGCTATACACAGATGTTTCTAAAAAGAATGAAAGGTGGGAGAGCATGTGCTGACAGCTCATCTCTCTTTTGTTTGCATCAGGTAGCTTGGCTTTTATTTGACTTGTGCACCATGTATTATTTTCATATGGAACCTGTTCTGCTAGCACATTATAGGTATCACCCAAGGCTATTAATAAGCTATTGATTCTTGAATGATAGCTTATAATTGGTTTGGGTTTTTTTTGACCGGCAGGAATTGGGCACGTTCACATTTGAAGCTGAATTTCCAAAACGTGACTTCTGTATTCAGAGGAAATATAAAAGTACAATCTGCTGGACTGAACTAAGGAGAATGTTTCATCTTCTGAGCATCAGATCCTGAAGTCACTTAGTCAACAAATGACATTGTTTAGCTGAGAACTTGGATGGGTTGCAGTCGAAGGGGTGACCAGCTCTGGTCAGCAGCAGAAGCAGCATTACTATGGGATGCATGTCACTGGAATGTCAGTGGCAATATTCTGCCAGGAGAACATGGGTTTGGGTATTTTGTATACCCAGCAGTTCACAGGACAGTTCATCGACAGTGGCGCTGTTATTTTCATCACCTGTCAAAAAGCAGATGTGGAGAGAAATAAGATGTTTTTCCAGCCATTTCTGATGAGGGACATGATTGTAGAAGCAATTTATTTCCATCTGTGTGCATCATCAACATAAGAAGGTGAACTTCTCCTTCCTCCTCTCTCCCGTCCCAGTCCTTTCTTCTGGGATGTTTCTGCTCCTCATCCCTCCATCCCTGTTGTGCTGACACACACGCTGACAGCATCTGGTCGCTTTGCTGGACTTCTACATCACTCCTTCTTTCTACCCTCCGAGTTTCTCTTGCTTTCAGCTAATTGATTGTTTGATAAATAATGCTAAAATATATATGCAAAACCGTGCCTATTAGCATAGATAAGTGGGAAAGCATTTGGAACCATTTCCTTGAGCGTAAAGATGCCTATTTGTGCGTGAGTATTATTCCTTTGCTAATCTAGCTGATGAAATTGTGAGCAGGTCAGAAGCCCACCAGGTTTGCCACTCTGCAGGTGTACCCTGTGTTCTGGCAAATAATGACTCCTTTACCAATATCTATTTATCTTTAATCAGTCATCTTTGTGTCTACTGAAAACCAAGCAGAGGACTAGGACCACAGCCAAATAAGCAGTTGATGATTTGGTTTTCTTATTGAACTTTTTACTGTTACATGATTTTTGATTCAGATTGGTCAAAAAAGAGGGTAGAAAAGCCATGGGATTTTTTTCAGGTGTTATTTGAGCTTTCAACAGAACAGTTGAGCAAAATTTCATGCTATGAAAAATTCTGGGCAGCTCCATCTCTTTTGTTAAGTCTCTACTTTTTATTTGCTTTCTCTAGCCTTTAGGCTATACGCGTGCTTATTATACCCATACTTAATAATATTATCACTTTATCAACTTTAATAAAAAATAATAAGAAACTAATAAAAATAAATTGGAATAAGAAATGAACTCTGAAATTAGTTCCAAAACCATGTATTAGAACTAATGATTTTAGAAATAATAGTTTTAGAAATAAAAATTTGGAGGACTTATAAGTACTTTCCTCTGAGCCAAACACCCCTAAGCCACGTCAGGTTGAAAGGCGTGGAGCATCATAAAGCTGATAATGCATGAAAGTGTTTAGGTGTGGTATCTGGCTCTCAGGCTTTGGCAGACTGAGTGGCAGGTTCTCCTGAGCCACTTCTGCTGTGCACAGACCCTGCATGGCCCAGGGAGCGACACGGACAAATAAACCAGCCGTGTGCGTACAGGCAACGACACTGCAGGTGATTACCAGCCTGGAAATGCTCTCGGAGAACAGCACTTCTTAGCAGTCAAAATTCTGACCTCAGCTGAAGATTCCTCTGAATCAAGATGTCCTGGATGCCACCATGGGAAGCATCCCAGTGTCATTCATCAGGAACTGCAGTGACAGGACCGGGGGGAATGGATTCAAATTGAAAGAAAATAGGTTGAACTCAGATATTAGGAGGACGTTTTTCCCTGTGAGGGTGGGCAGGCCCTGGCACAGGTTGTCCAGAAAAGCTGTGGCTGCCCCAGCCCTGCAAGTGTTCGAGGTCAGGTTGGATGGAGCTCTCAGCAACCTGGGATAGTGGAAGGTGTCTCTGCCCTTGCAGGGGTTTTGGAACTGGGTGATCTTTAAGATCCTTTCCAAGTCAAACCATTCTAAGATTCTATAGCAAGCACCATGGAGAAGTGGCATTTTGCTCATTTGCCTACAGGTTCCTTAAATGCTGAAATTTAGAAAAAAACATTTCTGGTTCTCACAACCCAGGCTGAGAAATGCACTACTTTGCTGGCTTCTTTAGTAAAAGTAATCCCTTTTAAAGCTGCCACTTTTTAAGATTTACATTTATTTTTAGTGCTTAGGGTTTAATTTGCAATAATTCATAATTAACTTAGCTTTCTGTATGAATTAATCATTTGCAGTTAATTGCTATTGGGGAAATTTCCTGCTATAAATAATTCTTACAATTTAAGTTGGAAGACATACCTGGCAGCTTATGTTTTACTAATAACGAGTAATACACTTAGTCAGCTTTTTTACCCTTTGCAGCTCTTTCCAGACTTTTTTTAATCTGTGCCCAACAGTCATGCTACTAATTACTCTGTAGTAAGACTGTGTGGTAGTTAGTTCCACTGAATAATGTATCTCCACCAGGCTTTGAGGGTATGAATTGTATTTATCTACCGTATAACCTACAGAAAGTGTATGTGTGAATGTGTATCTAGATATAGATATAGGTATGGTTGCTCACTATGCCATGTAATATTCAGAGAAGAAACCAAAAAGAACCAGAAATTTTGCTTTTAAGAGAATCACTTACTAATTCGTCTATAACGTTAAATGTTTATTTAGCAGAACAGCTATCTGTGTGATAATCAGGTCTAACACTACAAGGGGATCATTTTTAAAGCTGGAAAGGCTTGGGATGGAGAAAAGGTTTTGTGGAAGAAGAGATACTACACAACTCATGTGCCTCTGCTGAAAAGGAGTAAAATATCACTTGGCCCCCCTTGCATAGAAAAAAACAGTGTTAATTTTAATGTCAGAATACAGAGCAGACATTTCCCCATCCACCCAAATACCGTGCAGAGGGTTTTTACAGATGTAGGAAGGCTGTGGTGTAAGAGGAGCACATGAAGATATGAACATAAATAGGTGATGCTTTGTTGTGGTGTTTATTGGAGATCACAGATGTCATAAAAGGGTCATGCACCAAATCCGAGACTGCAATGCATAATAACATAGGCTACCTACATGCAGTAAATAATTTAACCCGTTAAAAAGTACAGGTTTTCAAGTTAGGGCACTTATTTTAAAAAATGGTTAACACATGATCTTGACCCAAAATAGCAACGGCAGTCTGATACGCTTTTCCTTCTGGTTTGCTCTGTACCATTCATGCTGAAAACAAAACCAAGAGCTGATAGGACTGGGGAACAGTATTGTAAGGGTTTCAGTGAGGGTTTGAAATTTTCTGTGCGTTTCAAAACTAGGAAATTGTATTCTACAACACAACACCCCTCTTCTAAAATTCACTTTTTCAACTGTTTCGCTATTCGCAGTAGAAAAAATATTTGATGATTCTGGAGTTGGGGAACTGGTAGAGCAGAAAAATGCTGCTTACAGAAAACCGCTGCTTACCCTGCTCCCTCTCGAACCCCCTGAAGAAAACACATAGCCTGCAACACTTAAGCTGGCATGTTATAGCATGAAAACAGTATTTAGCTATAGATGGGAAAAGGTTTTTCTACATGTGGATGTAGTAGGTAAAGTAATGGCAGAATTAACACCAGCAATGCTTGATCAGTGACAGCAGTTTCCTGTTATGCCAGGTGTATCTTTCAGACTTGCTTGAAAATTTAAAATAAAGAAACAGAAAACTGATGAAAGAGGGGTCAGATATCAACACTGGGCCTGATTTCTCCTCCTGTCTTTCTGTGCTCTGTTGCTATTGCCTGTCCGTGTCTGGAGAGAAGGGAAAGGCTATTGAGTCTTCAGACTCCCACCCCAGAAATCATCATTTCTCTGCTGGCTTTTTGCACCCAAAATATATTTCCTTCCTGAGAGCAAACATTAACGAGACCCACATGATACTGAGGATTTGAGATGTGTGTCCTCATGGACTGTCCAGGAGAGCCATCACACTGCAGGCTGGCCAGGGAAGCTATCAGCATTTGTGTGGCAGGCTTTGTCTGTCTGCTCTGGTGTTCCTGACCACAGGCTAGCGATGGAGAGATTTAGCTCTGACACGTTTCATCTGACAAGAAAAGTGGCTCTGCCAAGCACATTAAAAGCTGGAAAATAACTAGGCTAAATAATGCCTTACTTTTTCCATTCTTTCCAAGCTGCTATTCTGTTTGCAATGAACACAACCCTGAGGGCAACCCAGTGTTAGCTCCATGATCAATGGGAAGACATGCTGGCCTCAGTTTTACAAACCTAATTATTTTCTTCAGAAATCTCTCTGAAACTAAAAGAGATCTGACAAAAAAACTCTTTCCTATCCCTGGAGCTTAGAGGAATTCAGTCATTGCATGTAAATTGTGTTTATATTGACCAATTACATGTCTTTTGAAATGGGTATCTTCTACAGGCTTTGCAAGAAGACACAGCCCCCTCCAGGCACAAAGTGTGAACTCCATATATTAAGAAATACAGTTAGTAATAGGAAGTATTTATTAAGTTTGTATTTATACACACACAAGCAGATGGAAAGGGGCATGGGGGGTGTGTAAGATGCCCCTGTGCATCAGGTAATGGAGCACAACCCACTCACCCTGGGAAGTCCGAAGGCGAAGCTGTGGTGGGAAAGGAAGCAATAGCTTTTTCTTCAGTGGCTGGGCTTCGGAGGCAAATACCTTCCTGCTTTTTCAGACCAGCTGTCAGCCTTTGTTGTAACTGAGAGTTGTATGGAAGCTTTAAATTCTGTTTGGTTTAAATAGTTTCTCACCTTTAACACACATTGGCTGGTATAACAGAGACGTCGTCAGTGCTTTGCCACAGCGTGGCTCTGCATCAGAAAGTGGGTTCAGCCCCTTCTTCCTGCTGGCTTATAGCACGTGGCCTGCATTAACACTGAGGAGTTTTGCAGGGCTGGCCAAGGCTGAGTGCAACAAGTGCAGGGGCCTCCAGAGCAAAAGAGATCCCAAAAGCGAGGTTAGGCAAGTTTGGCTTCTGACATGCATTCCCCATCAGCTGAGGGGTGTTAACCTCCTTTTAACACCCTGGAAGGAGTGCTAACAAAGAGAGAAAGATGGCTAAAAGATATGAATGAGCACTTCTATCTCTCGGTTGCATTTCAGTTCAGTTGCTGGGCTGACACGATAAACACAGTGTGTTGCAAGGCCCTGAAAGCTGGACCAAGGGTTCTGGCTTAGCAAGGCTCTTGGTTGTTGGAGTTCTCCTGGCAGGGATTTTCATCTTTACTTTTTCTGTGGCAGACAGTTCACTGTAAAATCCTCCAGTGTGACAAAGATGAATTGTTTCAGGACCTGCTGGCTGACTCAGCCATATCCATGGACCATTAGAAAGGGACCTCCAGTTGCCACATGGTGGATGGGTGTTGCTGACACCTGATTTCCCATCACATCACACAGGCACTGTAATCATGGCAGGGCTGCCTCAGCAAGTGGTGGGATGCCTGTGACTCCTTGTAGAGTCATTCCTGGTTCTTCAGCACAGTTTTAGCACAGCTGGCTCCTGCTTGTGCAAAATTATTAAACCAAGCTCTAACTTGGCCTTTTTAAAGGACAAGTTAAGTGCCAATAAAATAAAACAATGTTTCTTTTGCCATGTTAAGTCATTAAAATGTTATGGTAGAATCACTCAAATACACAACCATCATGAGTGAAAGTGGTTCCAAAAATTATCCTGCTTCATTACCATTTAAGAGCAAATCTCATCCGTCATGGAAAGTGAATTCATTCTAAAATCCTTGAATTGCCTGCCAGACCTACATCTAAATATATTATCCTGGAATAAACCCTGTGGAAAATTCATAATGAAAAACAAACCAACCACACAGAGCAGGTGTGACCTGCAGGCTGCTGAATGCTGTGACTGCTTCCCACAGAATACAATTTTAGCAACACCCGGGCTGAATGTGCTGTGCTGATGCAGGAGCCTCGTGGGTCCTCACGGACTGATTGTGGGATAAGACCACAAAGAAACATTCAGGCCTTGCAGGAAGACTAACAACTGTAATGCAGGAACAAAGATGCTAAATTAGCTGGGAGACAAAAAGCTTTTATGTGGCCTGATTTATATTGCTGGTGCAAATGAAATCTCTTCAGACCTGTGTGCAGTATGGCATATGTAAGTGCAGTCAGTGAGAAAAGTTAACTGCCTGATCCGGAGGGAATCACACCAGTTTTACAGAAGGACAAGGCCTTACATGAAATATCCTGGTCTTATAGGAAAGATAGGAGGGCAGATTTCTGGCTGTGCCAACCCATAAGCCTTAGGACAAGTCACAAACCCACGATATAATCACTTACTGCCTCAGTATAACGTGTCTAATGCTCCTCATCTAATCTCCATTTGCCTCACACCACATTTTGAATTAACGTATATAAGTTATTTTTGAAAGTCTGCCATCAAGAATGTCATCAAATAAACAACTGGTTTTGTTTTATTCGAAACTATCTGGCCACAAACACAACAAAAAATTTGTAACAAATATCCCAAAAAAACCAAAGGAAGTGTGCATCAGCAATGTGACTCTCATAGACAAACCTACGAAGCCAATGGCTTTTCTTTTGGGAAGGTGATAGAGGTCAGGTTGAAGGATAGATTGGTCATACGTACCAAGAAATAAATACATTCAAACGAAATATGGACAATTGTCTCTAAAATATCCAGAGGTTAAAAACTGACAGTTAACAGCTCTGAATCCTTACAAAATTCAGTTCTGAGCTTGTTCTGCATATTGCAGTAAAATATGAGTGAAATGTGGGGTGCGTGAGCTCCACCTCTCAGCTACACGAGTGAATCACTCAGGATGTCCTCAAACATCTGGAACCACCCATGGGCTTATTCCATCACCCACTGCTAATGGATGAAACTCAAGGAAGATTTCTACTTTAATACTTCAACAGACCAAACAGTTACTCATATTTGTAATCCCTGACTTTAGATCCGGTCAGGGATCTGAAGTGTGCTGTCAATAATACTTAGTGTTCAAGTATTTGGAAAAAAATGTTTTCTGAACAGTGCACTTTTGTGGAACCTTTAATTAGAAATTGTATTTTTCTGGATTCTCTGTTCAAGAGTCAGTAAGAAGACACAGACTAAGTTTATATCTTACATGAGCTTGTTGAGTTATAATTCTTAACACAGAAAAACTAGATTTATGATTTAGAATGACTGAAACCCTTTGCTCCATCAAATCATCAAATCAGCCATAATCTCTTAAATATCTGCATATATGACTGGAAATGCTGTAGTAAATTTCCTCAGCCAAATTCCTTTTTAAAGATCTAATTGATTTTCTTCCACCAATATTGTTTGTGGTTTTACATTGGTTTTTAACAGGAGAGGTTTTTTTGTCCCTTGGATCATGCAACCTTCCTATGAATCTAAACACACTTGGAAAAATAGGAAGCCCTGCCTGGGAATATAAATTACACTGCTGTGCTTAGTCACAAATGGCTGAGCACAATGTGATTTTACAATAAACCAGAAATGTCTGTGTTTTGTTGTGTCAATAAATGTTCCAGTGATGCTCTTAAAGACAATAAATTACTGGTAATGGAACACTATCCTCAGCATGGAGAAGTCATTTTCCACTTCCAGACATTCTCAGATTAGGTTTAAATTGCTATTAGAAAATCCTAAATGTGTTTGGTTGAAGAAAATCCTTTTAATGCCCAGAAATAATCCAACAGTGGCTGGTTAGAGCAGGGTGAGCTGCACTATTCCTGGGGAGAACAGTTCACACACGTGGAAGGGAACTTGGCCCCAGCAGATCCTCACCACAAGCAGAGGGGACCATACCGAGAGATCTCACAGCCTGTAATGTTTTGCAGCTGCTCGGTGGTTCTGCCCAGCTGCAAACGTGCTGCCAGTCTGCTGAGAAAGTCCTGGCGAGGGACCGAGGTCGTGACACGGGGGCAAAACCCGGTCCTGGGGCTGCCCTCGGCCGAGGCTCTGCACAAGGGCTGCTCACCACAAGGGCTGGTTGAGGTGGCAGAAGGATAGAAAGGTGCACTGGGGAAGGCAAAAATCAGGAAGAGAAGGAAACAGCTGAGAATGGGCCTCTGGTGTCCAACCTCTGTCAGTAGGGCTGTTGGTCTCCCCGAAGATCCGCTGAAAACCAGGGTGTATTTATTAGTAGTGTTGATGTGCTCGTGATACCTACAGGTCTGGGCCTGAAGGTACCAACGCTGGCATTCTTACACAGCCTCTTTTCCTCAGCGTTGGCTTTATCAATAGAAAATCAAAGTAGGACAACCCCTTTTTTTTATATTGTTAATGGCTGCAATGCTAAAGACCAGAACAGTGTGACTGTTTACAAGTGTAGCAAATTGTGAATCATCTTCAGGACTGCCGTACTCTTCCTGGTCCCGCACTGAAAAATAAAGAGTTAACTAGAGATGCAAAACATGAAGAGGAACATTTGTATTGACTTTCTGAGGTTTTTCAGAAAGAAATCCACAAGGGATCAAGAAGGAATTTCAGAGGGGCTAATTAGCTTCATACTCTATGAAAAGTATCAAACTTAGACTGTGCTGGATTGCACTGCACTATCTTAGGGACTAATGACCCCAAAATACAGAACAAACTCTTTGCTGATCAGTGCTCAAAACCGATCCCATGCATTTAAATTCAAAATTGCATTTCCCTTAGCATAAAGCCAGCTTTTCTTCATATTTTATTTTGCTTCGTGGAACCCAGAAATGAAAGGAGAATAAATTGGAGTTGCTAAGGGATATATTTCCATTAGCTATGGCAGGGTTTGCCCATACATATGGTGTTTGCCCTGGGCTGACATAACTGAAAAACAAAGGTTCCCATTTTTTTGTCAGAAGTCATCAAAACTGGCTGTGTCACCTCCTGTTTTCTATCAGTGTTTCAAGCTTTTGTAAGTCATGTGCAGTCTTAATGTGGTAGATAATTTTGCATAGTATGTTCAGGGGTCCATAAGCACGGACATGTAATGTCACCTTAATATCTAAACACATATGTAAGTACAGATGGATACATCATATATATATATATATATATTTATATATATATAAAGGGACTCTGTAGGTTTTTTCAACCCTACTTAACAAAAACCATGTATAATGTACGCATTGCAACTGCATCAGATTTGACTAAGCTTTTGCTGATGTATTTATTGATATTTTCCTTGGTAACACACAGAGTAAAAGTATTAATAAACTCTTATTCTGGAAGCTATGTTAAATGCATTCAGTAAAACAGGAAGCAAATGTGAGCCAGAAGGCTCCAAGCAGTGAAGAAACTCCTGGCCATTGGAGACCTTGCTGAGCATTTTCATGTGAGATTCCTCTTGCAAGGACCAAAACTTCCCCTGTGTCTCAGTTCTGCTGACAGTGACAGCTTCTCACGAGTCCTAAGGTGATCTCCCAACGGTATGTGTGCTCGAGGGTTTCCATGGATCTGCCAGGGGAAAGCACCTCACTAAAATGCCTCTTTACACTTGTACTTTCTGACGTGCTTCTATTTTCTGCTGTTGTATCCAATGTTGGTACCAACAGCACTGAGAAGTGGTGTGGTGTTAGCTGGTTAACAAAGCAGTAATTAGTGGATATAATGGGAAGAAATCTTGACTGGTTGTGTCTGGCCTGTAGAAAGGGCGGTGCAAAAGTGTGAAGGTGGTGTCAGCGAGCAAAATACCATCAGCTTTAACGCGGGTGGGGAAGGAGTTCAGCGTGGAGATGGGAGTTTGCAGCACCTCTCAGAGGAGACTCCACTCAGTCATGGAGAGCCCCTGAGCAGTACCAATCTCCTTCACAGAGTCAAGGGATGGAGCGATTCAGGCCTTTGATGTTGAGAGGTTTTCTACAAATAACGGAGCTAGTGCAGAATCAAACAGTGCATTTGTTCAAACTGAGAAGACAAGAACTGTAAAAACTACGTTGAAGCCAGAGCTTTCCCTGAAAGCATTAAAAAGGCTTAGTTTGGCAACTGGAGACTTTTTTTTCTTTAATATAGCAGGATGCAACACAATGGATAAGACCACAGAAGCCATGAAATGGCAAAAATGTGATTTGCTGAATGCTGCCTTTAAAAACCTTCAGTACATCCATCTTTATCCAGGGACCAGCCTGCAAACAGAAGAGTATTGCTGCAAAGGGAGTGAAAGGATTCCTCTGTGCAAGACATTGAGGGTATTAAACTTTCTCTGTATAACATTTTCGCCTTTCTGAAAAGGAAAGAGAGAACTTACGTAAAATCAGGATTCTGTGACATGGAATATCTTCTTTGTCATACAATCCTGGCTTTATATAACTTTACCTAACCTGTATAGTTTTATACAATTTTCCCTTCACTATTTCTATGTGAACAAAGCCAATCACGCATGAAACATTTGGGGACAGCTTTTCCACGGTCATAAATCCTTCTAGTTCCTCTGCTTTCCTTGGCAGCTTGCCACGATTGATGTTTTGATCCAAGGCAGGCTAGTTAATCACTGTCAATTTTAAATATATAAGGGGAGGGGAGTTCCACAGGTGGATATTCAGATCTGATGAGTGTTTGGCATCCTGAGTCACAGGATGTGAGTGGAGCTGACCAATCTTCCCACCTGGGAGCATCATCGCTGGGCCCACCTGTGGAAGCGCCCGCCAGCAGCACATTTCCAGAGGCACGGGGTGGCATCACTGCCCCTCTGCTTCTCCAGGATCTCACGCCCAGGGTGGGGCAGGTCAACCTGTAAAAACCACCCGGGGCAGCCCCAGGGCTGCAGCAGCAGAGCCGGGCAGGTGTGGGGGATGTGGGGGGCAAGAGGCTCCATCTGCCACCCTGCCCGTGCCACTGGCTGCGCTGGGTATTCGATTGAGCATCCACATTTTCCAGTCACCAGATTCTCCCTACAGGAAGAGCCAGTCAGTGTCAATATTTATCAAGCCTGATGAGACCTTCTCACGGTCAGGCAGAAGGAGCTAAAAGTGTTTCATCATTATGAGCTTCCAGCTCTTCGGTGACATTTGATGAAATCATATTAAGTGTAATTATATTTAAGGGGAGCACGTCTAAGTTCTAATGAGCCTTTATAGTTATTCATGATCTGATTTCTTAATTTTCATTTTCCAAAGCTTTGTTTGCTTCATTCGGTTAAATTAAGGGAGAACCATTTTCACAACTTCTTCCCTTCAACTTCCAGGTTCTTTCTGAGTTTTGTGGCTCTATGCTGGCAAATATTTGCACAGAGTTTCTTGATTTTTAGCTTCTAGGGTGTCCCATTATATGTGAGAAGTTATGGACAAAAATAGCTTTATGCATAATAAACCCTTCCAGGTTTACAGGCTGCATTTTTTGTATTATATTAAAAGAAATTGTTATATTATGAAAGTGGGCTTTGCAGTTTCAGAAATGACTACAGTTAGTGGGAAGAAATCCAGGCGCTACAGGTGATTCACACAAGAATTATACTCTGATTTAAAGCATAAATCCTATTCTGAGCACATACTCTGGATTTAAATAGAACTGGATTGAGCAGCACACTGACTTGTACTGAAGACGAATATCTCCTCTGCCACTCTGGTTTTGTTTATTATTTAAGTCCCTGACATGGGGAAAAAAGGTTTTGGATTTTAACAGGAGTGCATATCTTCATTTTTTCCTTCTCTTTCTGTGCTTTTTTCATGAGGAGTCCAGGTTAGATATACCCACAGAAAGCTGCAAATTATATCTGTAACTGCATTTACAATTATAATTAACTATGTAGATTGCCTACAGTAAAGAAGGTGAAGAAGTGAGAAGGTGCTAATTGGCTTCTGTGTAATGATGTGTTTCCCAATAGCTTTTCCTGATAGTCTCATTAAAAATCCTATTTTTGGTAGATGAAGGATGTTTGAAACAGTGCATTGTGAACAATCACCATAAGAAAAAGCTCCTGATAAGAAATATGAAGCACCAAAATATTAACAGGGCACAGTTGTTCAACATTTTATAGCTGTAAATAAATATTCCTAATTTCCTAAAATAAATACTGATTTTTAAAATGTAAAACCTTTTTTCCCCCTGTTTCTTCTAAGATTGCCATGTAAGTATATTGGAGCAGATCCCATGTACTTTGACAGACAGGCAACCCAAGCCAAGGATCTGGGAATCAAGTTTCTGTAAACTTCAGGACTTCTGGAAATTCAAAATTCACATCTAGATATTTCTAAATAGCCCTTGGGGGTTTTATGAGCTAGACTGAATTCTGGACTCCTCTCATTCTCAGTATGAATCCAGCTGTACTTTGACCATCTCTCAAATTTCACTTGTAATTAAAGACTACATGTTTTGGTTTCCATACGCTTTCTTTCTGTCAAAAAGAATCAGGTACTCCAACTTCCACTTTTTTTGCAAAAAAATTACCTCTGATTTAGCTATGCTAGACCCTGCATATATAGATGCATATAGACATGAAAGGAGCTCTCAACAGGCCACGTCCATTGCCTCTGTTTTCAAATCACAATATTTGCATAGACTGTCCCTTCACAAGAATAAATAAAAGAGAGAAAGCAAGATAATAAAGGGAGAAAATCAAGGATAAAAGAAATAATTTGCAATCCTAGTGAAGGCAAGGCATCATACATCATGCTACATCTTTATTTTTCAGATAACCCAACTTCAAAGTTAGGCTCTACAGGCAGGATCAATATCCATAGCAACTAATTGCATTTGCTGCACCTGCCCGTGTGCTTGAACACCAGAGTAACCACGTCACCACAGATAACACAGGGCCTGGCTGAAGGGGTGCCCTCGGGCACTTCTGTGCCACCAGGACACTTCCACTCTGCTGAGGATGCTCAGGCTCTGCTAGGTTTTTGGAGAAATATGTTGTCCTTTCTCTTCCGATATTCTTGACACCAAAAGCTTTCACCAAAGAAGAATTAAAGAAATTCTGTTGTCCCCTTTCAGCCCGTAACGAGTACAAGACTCTGGGCACAGATGGCACTTAGAAATTGCTGCCTGCTTGGTCACTGGATTATGCCTCTTTCTCCTTGTGCTCCTTCACGCAGCTCTCGCTGCTTCTCTTGTGTTTGAAGCAGATTTTACGTTACTCAGGGCAGGCATTACATTTGTGATTTTCAGTTATGCAGTGCACAGCATAAAGGATTTCTAGCCCTGGGCTGGGTCTGCAAGCTGCCTCCATGCAGGAACTAACACGTCAGTGAGGATGAGGTGTTTGCAGCACCCCTCTATCAGCCAGCGCTGAGCTGAGCAGTTTGTTCCATTGCAGGCTGAGCGTGACTCAGTCCAAACAGCACTTCTGTCAACCATTCAGCAGTGCTGTGTTTAAAATGTTTACAAAAGCAGAAGTAATATCCTGTCGTTGGAACTTCTCCTCGTGGATATCACACAAGCAGAGCACACCTTGGGGTTTATCAAATATTGTAATTCAGTTAATTTTCTTTACGAGACAATAAGCTATTCAGTGATAATATTAGAAACTTTTTGTGATTTAGTTCTATTTGATTACACAGATACCGTGCTTGTGTTTCTATTTGCCAGTTCTATATAGTCAACTTGCAGAATCTGAAAGAGAACACGGTCTGAAATGTATAGAGGAGATCAATAAACAGCAACAAAGACATCTTTTAAATGTTAACATTTTCTTTCTGCATCCCATAAGCCTTGGCAAGAATTGCCTATGGGTATATGATCCTGTTTAAGCACAGTGCTTTGGTGATAGGGGTTCAAATGGTACCTTTAGGAAACAGATATTGCTCTTTTTAAAATTTGCTTGTCCAAAACAAATTAATTGACAAATGTTACCGAACTAATTCGCTTGCTCCTGTATAACTCATGCATTTTGTTGGTACTTTCCAGTCATTCCTTTCTAATCGGAGACGCAGCATTCACTGAGCAGATAGCACAATTAATACTTGGACTTATTTTCGATACTTGTACAGCCACCATCTCTCTCTGTGCATGAGTGGCACTTCTGTTTTGTCTTACTCTTATCTGGCAATAACCACTGTCTGGGAAAACGTGCCTGTTGCAGCTCCAAATCACAGAGTCACAGACACAGCTTGCATAAACGTAGATGAGGACACCGACGAAGGCCAGAGTAACGAATCTGTGTTGGGAAGATGAATTTGGGTCAGTTTTCACCCCTCTGGGCAGCCCTGGACCTGCAGAGCAGCCTAAGCGACACAGTGCTCACACTGCCCTGGTGCCTGCCACTCTCTTTGCCCCTTGGAAGCCTTCGCTGATAATTTCATGCTGCTCTATTCAACATTAATTTCTGCCTGGATTTCTGTCTGAACTGATGGGAGAATTGGCCCGGAGGAGGCGAGGGAGAGGGAAGAGGGCAGACAGGGAGGGTGGGCACAGGGGAAGAGCGTGTTGTGTTTGTCCTGCACGCTCAGCCCCTGCCCTGCCTCCCCCTTCAAAAGCAAACCCAGAGAAATCCCTCCAAGGGGCAGTGCTGGTGGACTGTGGGGACAGTGAAAGGAGCAGCATGAGGCCGTCAGCAAGAATCTGCACCTGTTCTCCCACCTCCTCACAGAAAGGTACCCCAAGGTCGCACGGTCTACTCCGTGGCCCAGGAATGACACTTAGGAGAATTCACCACTGGCTAGCATCTCCTTTTCCTTCCTAATTCCAACGGAATGATCCACAGCGTGTTGACTGCCATTGCTGGCAGCTATTCTATTTCCCTGTGCACTGTATTTCCTCCTGCATTCAGGGCAAGGAAAGTTCAGGAGCTGGAGCAGCATTCAGAGGGGTGGTAAGGTCGTTGTTATCCCAGGATGGGGCTGGAGCTGACATTTTGTGTATTTACATCAGATCTGCCTCATGGAGTTATAATCAGCCGTGACACCGAGACTGTAAACTGGAATGATTCAAGTCCTATGGCCTCTACCACTGTAACTTAAATTCCACTAAAAATAGCAATAATAAGAGAAACTGGCGACATTTAAGCAGAAGTCTGGGCTGAGTATGAGCAAGAATGGAGGAGAACAAATAAAAGATTATCTGTCCTTTGAAACACCCACCATCCTGCCAGTTCAAATATTGACCAGCTACAGAATAAGAAAAAACCACTGCTTGCAGTGGGATGAAAATGGTGGAGTTTTCTTCAGAGATAACCCAAGAAGCAAAAATGGCATTTGGAGGCTTCCAACAAAGGCCAGGGCTCCAAAGCAGAAGAAAAGGCACCCTGTGCATTCAGGGGGCTGTCTCAGGGGTACTTTTTCAGTGTGAAATCCGAGTGGAGACATAGGTTTCGTGTCCAGGCTGTTGTGTAACATTTAATATATACAGAACAGAATATCCTGAGTTGGAAGGGACCCACAATGATCACTGAGTCCAACTGCTGGCCCTGCATAACGGTGACACCGGCTTTAAAGAGTGGCTGTGAGAACATCCTCGCCCTCAGCTGTTTCCATGGACGTGGTGAGAAATGGATGGGGAACTGATCTGCCTGAAAAGGAATGTTGTGCATCCAGAATGCCCTTCCACCAGGTCCATTCCCTAATCCAGCTCCCAGCTCAGCCAGGTAAGCAGAAGTGCTGTTAGAAGTTGTGTGGGGTAGCACAGGGCACAGATTGGCTGGAAGGGTCATGGAACAGAAGGGAAAGGAAGGAAAAGGCAAGGAAAGCAAGGCCAAGACTACAAGTGCCATAGTACCAATGCTCACCTCTTCACAACACCAAATCATGGTCTTGGCATGCTATTTTCTAGAATGTGTGCACAGAAATGTCTCAGGTGGTTTCAGCCATTAAGGATGACGATGTCTGGGCTCCCTCCCTCATCAGTGCTGAGAGATGGGGTGGAAATGACACTTTCTCTCCTCTGACCCCACAGAGATCTCGACACAGCTCAGACTGCACGCCTCTGTCTGTCTCCAGGTACTCCAGTTAGGTAGGGTGAATATCACCGTCTGTAATGACCTTCACGGGATAGTTTCCCAAACTTTGCCTCTGACAGGATTCATCACCAGTTATTCCCTCGGCCAGCAGACCTGCAGGGTGGCACAGCTGGCGGTGTCCTGTCCCCTCCTGTCCACACACTGGGTTTGAGGGGCTTTACCTTGGCCTTTCGACTCAGCAGCCATCAGCAATGAAAGCTCTTCAGGCATGTTCCTCTGTGCCCACTCTGGGGTGCAAATCCAAGTGCAGCAAGTGGGGACAAGCAAGAGATCCACTTCCAAACGCCCTCCTGGTCCAAACAAAAATCCTGTCGTAGCTATATTCCTATCTGCTCCACATTACTCTTGTTCTTTGACTGTTTCCAGAAAGCAGAAAGGGTGAGCTCCTTTCTGAAACCTTTCTTCTATAAGAAAGATGTTGCTAAAAGAAATTATAGTACTGATAGATTTATTTTTTTTTCCTTCTGTTTCTGAAATGGTACCAAACACCTTCCCATTGAACTCACAGCACCAGTTGGACACAGGGTATGCCTGGTGACGTGACTTACAAGACCTCCCCTGTCTGCCAACACACTCTGAAATCAACATTGTTCTGACCGTGTTAGGGTTTGTTTTGACTGTTATTTTAATTGTAGTGCGATGGAAGATGGTTTGGTTTGTCTTTTTTATATTATTTTCTTTTTTTCCCCCACTGATATTTGCCACTTCAAGACAGAAAAACTCCAAAATAAATCTTTCTGTCTGAGACACTCATTTTCTAATACTAGAAAGGTCTGTAGAGATTGATTCTGAGAACAAAGAACTGGAATCTAGCCCCTCCTCCAGTATTAATTAAATCTTTTATCCTATGCTGAACAAACAGCATATTAGGCTTTGCCACAATCCTCAAAGGTATTATCACCACACTGCAATGGCTGAGGGGGAATAAAGCCAAGGAAGGCTGTAATTTGCTTTAGGTCATTCAGCCAACGTGATGCAAAATAAAAATCAGAACATAAAATGTCCAGTTGTAGCTCGTACTCTCCTGCCATCAGCCAGTGCCTCCCCTGGTGACACATCCAGTGTGAGGGAAGTGGCTTTCCCTTCTTGGCCTTCCTCACACGTGAACACGAATTGCAAAGAGCTCAGTTTTCACTAGCTGCCTCCCCCAGGGGTTTGGGCAGGTCTGGCTTAGTAACCAGCTCGTGGTCACCTCCTCTGTCCCTGCACTGGGCAGGACTCCCCAGGTTCCACTGCAGGGAACTCTTTGTCACCTGCTGAGGAACAGAGGAGGAATCGGAGACAGACAGGAGGGCAGCATCGCTGCGGAGCCAGCAGACCCAGCCGCTGGTTCTGGCTCTGGCCCTGAGCTGCTGTACGGCTTTAGGACTTCTGTGCCTCAGTTTACCCATTCATAAGGCCATCATTAAGAAATTTGAGAGTTTTCAATATTTTCTATGTATTTTTGGTCTAAAAGGAAGGTTTAAATAAGAATCGATTGAAGACCATCCTAAAATCTATGCTTTCTCTGTGTGGATAAATGTAGGGCATAACACCAAATGATCTTTATGGTCCTTTTTCATTTTAAAAC
This sequence comes from Pseudotriccus pelzelni, assembly GCA_035584735.1. Classification (NCBI taxonomy): domain Eukaryota; kingdom Metazoa; phylum Chordata; class Aves; order Passeriformes; family Tyrannidae; genus Pseudotriccus; species Pseudotriccus pelzelni. The sequence goes on along the minus strand of JAWMRA010000162.1, from coordinate 29,942,989 downwards.
TAATAACAGGTGTACTATTCTGTGTAAAGTTTAAGTATTTTATTATTTTTTCCTTCCTAAACTTTATGCATAAGCTTCTCCTTTTAAAGCCCTCAACTAACAAATCCCACTATTCCTGTGCAAAGAAGCTTGTTCCTGAGGTTGCACAGGATACTGTAAGCAATTCTCTGGTTGCCAGAGTAGATGAGCAGTACGGAACAAATGGGAAGGTTTGTCTCATCTCAGCCGTGCCATCTGGTGGTGCTGGGCCTCCCGAAGGAACGAGGTCTATTTGCACCATCTAGTGGCTTCAGGTGACCGAGCCGGAGCGATTTTCTATTCGCAGCCCGGATCGCCGACAAACCCGAATAATTAAAAACAGAGACCAGATACCTGCTATTTCAGGTAATAAGTGAACACAGGAAACACAAAAAGCAAACTTATCCCCCCCCCCAATATTTATTTAATACGGCCACTACTCAAAGCATTTTTAGCCATCAGCGCGCTTGTAGCAAGCATGGGTAGAGCCCTTCCCAAATCTTCGTTCGCGAAGCCCAACCGTGACGATTCAAAGCACAAATTGAAGAACTCCTTAGAAAAAACAAGGAGACAAATTCTTCCACAATAATACCAGAAAAGGCATCAGCTCAACCTCACTTCTGAGGGTCGACACTGTGGTAGGTTGGACTGTAATTATTATCACACTTCCTTCCTTTTGCAGTTGCTTAATAAGGGCTTTGCTGTCCTGCAGGGAGGAGTCGAGCTGAGAGTGAAGACACAGAGAGAGTATCTCATCTTTCTTAATGACTGAAGAATGGAAAGAAAGGGACCTTTCTAAGAAGAAACATTAAAGAAAAAGATCAATTTCCATAAAGACATTTATATTATTTTTCAGTAGCACCCATAATAATGAAAGATGTAATCCAAAAACCAGGATAGTTTGTGTTGGGAACAATGAACCTGGTGATTTTTTCTGAAGTATTCCCAGAATACTGCGGGCAGATGTCACAGCTGATATTTGCATCTTGATGGAGACCAGGTGTAGATGCGTTTCAAAGAACCGGCCATCAAACCAGAAATGCTGCCAGTACACACGAGCACAGTGTCATTGTACTGGGCTTCCTTTTATCCCTCAGAGCCTGCCTGTCCTACCTTACTGACTGCCTCCACCAAAGGCCTCTGACACCAGAACAAAAAGAGAAGTTGGAAAATTAGCTCCTGGCACAGTGTTGTTAGGTAAGGACTTGGGATACTTACTAATTTTTATGACCCCATTTATTTTCCAAGCTAAGTACGTGACGTGCTAAACCACCTGGACTGAATTCTTTGTAAATGACATCCTTCACTCAGAATGGCCTTTCAGCCACTGTAGGCATGAGTACCCAATGACTTGGGAAGCCTTTCTAGGAACTGAAGTACCTGCTCGTTGCCATAACATACTTGTTTTGACTGAAGGTCTCCCTACACCTCGCAGAGGCAACAGATTATGAAGTGTTAAAGACCCCTCAGCTGAAAGAATGATGAGCCTGACATTGCCAAATGCTCTGATAGATCAGCAGGATGTCACGACAGGTCAGCTTTTATTGCCACTGGAGGAGCAGTTAAACTCTGCCTGGCTGGAGGCACCGGGCACAGGAAGATGAGCATGTGGTGGCAAGGGGTGGAAGCAGCTCGGCTACAAGGCAGGTACCACCCTCCTGTAATCACAGACCGCAGAAGCAGATACTCTCGTGCAGTATTTACACATGGAGGCTCCTTGTCTCAGGTGGACATCAAGAGGAAAAATTCCATGTGAAAGAACACACATTTAAGTTCAAACCCTAAGCAAGTTCATTTGATCTCTCCCCTTCTGTTTCCTCTCCGTGGAACAGAGTCAGGAGTTCCTGCACACACAAGAACGGAGTGTCGATCAATGAGAAGTCATCCCCAATATGGTAGTGGCCACAACTCTACAAGGGTGTAGGACTTATGACTAATATTTAGACACAGAGATTGTTGAGATCACGAGCAGGAGAAGCCAGGCCTGGGATGTCAGTCTGTGGGTCATTTGAGCTCAGCAGGACAGTGGTCGGACAGAGCAGGGCTGCAGGGAGCTGGGGGCTGCCATCCTGTGCCATCCCTTGGGCAGGGAGTGATGGCCCTGGCCTGGTCCTGAGCAGGGTGGGGTGAGTCCTGGAGCCTGGGCATCAGGGTCTGTTAGTGCCCTCAGGGTCCAGCTTCTCTGCTTCGCTCTCCTGTTGGTGCTTTACTTTCTCTTCATCTTATAAAAGTAGTGAGGGACCTACGTGGTTTAAAAGGCTCTGGCACTTCAGCCTGAGTGGACAATTCTTTATGCATATTTCTTTACACTGGGAAATATAAATTTAACTTCACTCACTGTGCTTTCTGGGACTTAAAATTAAACTTAAAAATCAGTTAGTCCAGGGAGGTTATCCCTATGTTAATCTTGCAGGAAGGAGCAGGGGTATATTCTGGAGACTGCAGGGACACAGAGAGCTCTCTAGAGCTCACAGACTGAAAGGATGCATCTTGCTTTGCCATCTCCAGAGATCCATGTGGGATTGCAGCAGTGAAGGAAGTGCCATCCTGTGTCCAGGAGTTCATCTCCCTGCCATGTTTGACAGTTATAACCTATCAGACCATCTGAGCATTGCCCAGCTCTCTCTCAGACATCATAGTCTGCTTTGCTTTCCTTTTTTTTGTTATTAAATCCTGCTGTTTCAAGCACTTCTTGCTATGAAGCTCTCTTCCAGCTCAGCATATCTCTGTCCAATTTTGGCAAATATTTCAGAGGGTGAGGCAGGCAGGCTCTGAAATGAAACACGTCTCCTCTGAGGATCTGTCAGTCCCTTCTTACCAAATAACAAGCATTCAAGCGTGGTTGCTCTCCTGACTGATCTCTTTTCTGCACCTGTCTGAGCTTGGTTCTAAGACAACTCTTGTTTGTGAACAAGTGATGCTCATGGACTTGTAAATTCAGATTCTCTTACTATAAATCACTTAATCTTGGCAATATAATAGTAGGACTGTAAACAGTTCTATATAAGCACTTCTCTGACACAGATGCCTTCTAGTCCAGTTTCATAAAATGTGCTCGATGATTTGGAATTTTACAAATTTATCACATCTTTCTTTCCTCATTCTGGCAAGGAGAAAAGTGTTTTCCTTACTCTACGCTTGTCGAATTCTCGCTCTGCTGAATTACACTGCTCTTCCAGCTTTCCAGGCAACTTCAAGCACCTTGAACAAGAGCTGTCCAGATCATTGCTGAAAGCTAAACTAACATCTGAAGACTGACAAATTCACACTTTTCTCAATATTCAGAGTAGTCCAAGAGGTTTATGTGGAGATCACTAAAGGTATTTATTAATACTAACGCCCAAAAAGAACGCATTGGTCAGGCACTGGCTGATTGCTCGGTCAGGTCAGGTGTCCCTGAGCTGGATCCCAGGGTGGGATGGAGGGACACAGAGGACAGACAGACAGCGCTGATACTTCCCGTGGCATGAATTCCACTGTGTTGCACGAGGCTTCTGCATTCACAGCTCCTATTTCGCTGGGTTTCTTCTTTTTTTGGAACACACCACAGCTGCTTCACAGATCTGCTCAATCACCCGGTGACACATATTTGTGCACGTGCCATAAAGATTTTTTCTTTCTTGCTTAGCCAGCAGAGGCAGGAAGTGATAAGGGCTGCTTTAGTTGTAGAGATTCGTGCTGCAGCAGGCGTGGAGATAGAAACTGCCAAATAACTGATGGTAACTTAAGTTTTTATCTGAGATGCTCCAAAGAACTGCCATAGTCAAAATAATAAACACCAGAAATAATAATTATTAACAGGATACAAGGAGTCTGACCCCCATCCCATGCTGGATTTATAATTTCTTTTTTTTTCTGAGTTTGACAGAGCTGCTTCCCTCTGAAACTGCTGAAAGTGAAATAAGAATCAAGGCCCAAATTTTTTTACCTCCTTATTTATAATTGAGCCGCTCTGACAGGTTGTATAGCCCCTTGGTGATCCTATTCAGACTAAAAGTCAGGTGAGATTTTTAGATCAAAGCAAATTTGACCAAAGCCAGCCATTTCAAATCCTTCTGCACGAAGTGGTAGACTGAAGAATTTTACAGGAACAGACTCCCTAATGTTTTTTTATTACATCTTTTTCCAAACAGTAGAAACCCCAAGAACAGCATGGTTTCTAGCATGGTTTCATGTTCCCATCAGTAAAAGATTGTAACTGAAAAAATAAAATGCCTGACTTTAAAAACACTAGACTTCAATTAAGCTCAAGTCAAAGTGTTTATTTGAACATCATCCCTGAAATCTACTTTAAAATCACCTGGAGACTGACTTTAATGACTTCCTTAGTTGCTGTGTTTATAACATTGTTATTATTGATGCTACTGCTTCCCTGTTCTCTCTTAATGGAAAACAAGGCCAACAGAGGGAATAGCCATGCTCCTCCAAGGAAGAAACAAACTTGTGACCCGTCACGGGGTGAGCCTTGGTGTCCCAGGGAACATGTCACTCTTCTCAGGCTCTGCCAGAGGATCCAGGGACATGCTGGGACATTGTTGGGAGCTGGGATGGGGAGCGCTGGCCAAAGCCAATGACAACAACCAATATAGCCGCAAAAATCGTAATTAATACCCACATGAATGTTTAATGCAGGTATAAGACACATCTAAGTGTTTGTCTGATTTTGACCAAGAAGAACTTGCATTTGACTGAGCAACTTTCCTGTCTCCAGAGTCTGTAATCGTGTCCTGATTGCAGGTCAGTGCTGCTGGCCTAGGAAAGTAGCCAGCCCTTTCAGGAGAAAAAGAAAAGACAAGTAACAGCCACCAGTAATTTAGTCAGTTTTGTGTAGAAAAAACTTTCCCGTGAGAGGATAGTTTAGTCATGAAATGGCTCTTCTAAAACCAGGATCGAAGTGATTAATGGCAAAACATATTCTATTTGTCACTTCTCTACAAATCTATTTTCCTTAAAGGCACCATGAGCTTTACCCCAGATTTCAAGAAGATCAAAATTCAGCCCTCTGCTTCTTTAGTAGCATTTAGAACTGGCTTTCCTATAAGGCAAACACATGTATGCATGGCAGTCCCCAGTCTCTTTGAACACAGAACGTGTTCATTTAGTCAGCAAATTGCTGTAAAAGCCATTTGGCAAACGTAACTTTTCTTGCAGAGCAGGTAGAAAAGAGGTGCTGTTGGCTGTCAAATGTGAGCCCAAACATGGACTTTTTATTTACAGACACAGTCAGAAAATGACAGTTCTTAGTACAGCAAATCATGTCCTGCTCTTAAACTCCAAGGAAAATTCAAGAGTCTCCATTTGCTCTCTTATTTTCTCTTCCCAGTAACTACAAAGCTGTCATACCTTAAGACTATTTAAACTGTCTGAGAAAAACTTCTATCAAGAATGACACATACTGCTTTGCCTGAAGTAGATCATACCAGAGCTTAGTGTTCTCCTGGGAAATAAGGAAAAACTTGGAACAAGCTCTGGAGAAAGACAGTCCTTTTTCATCAGCAGAGGGTTCTGACATGTCACTGTCTCTGTGTGAGAAGCTGGAGTTGTAGCAACAGCAAGGAGGGATCACAAAGAACTTTATTTTTTGTGTCCTTCCCTTTTTACCCACGTGAATGGCTCATCTCATGGAGCCATTCGAAGATGAAATTGCTAAAACCTTCTCACGAGCTCTCTTTTGACCATAAACATTTTGTGGTTCAGCAAATAATCCCCCTGTAAATTCAGATTTGCTCTGAAAACACTCACAGCTTGTGGCTGGCAAGTGTATTTGGAAAACCATCCATTAAGCATCAGTGAAATCTAGGCAGTCAGTGCTGTCCTGAGATTTTGGGTGATTGTGAGAGAGAAAAACAGCCTAAAACCATGTGGAATATCAGGCTGGTGAGCAGAAGGTTTCATACGTACATTGAATTTCCCAAACTCTTAAATTCTTTTATCAGCAACATCTTCTATTGCTTGCCACAAGAAAAGTGTAAAGTGGGGAAGATACAGAACATGAGTGTCTTATACCCATCATGACAGCCCCAGCCTCCAACCCTGGTACCGTTTCCTAAATCTTTTTTGTCACATATGACAAAAGACAGGGAACAGGTGGCTTTCTCCCACAGGGCACTGATCAGAGAACATGATGACAGTTTTCACTGCAGGGCAGATCAAATAACTCTCTTCCAGCAGCACATCAAGCACACTGGCAATTTTATATGCCGATTTTGTGGTGTTCTCTCTCTCAGTTTTCCTGTTCACACAGGATTTTGTGGAAGCAGATAATGTAATGGATCAATGTTGTTGTACAACATCGTTACCATGATTTCTCATCAGTAGATGCCTAACACAACAATTCATTTTTCACTGTCAAATTGCTTCTCTTCTCTTCTCACTTTGCTTTTCCTTCTTTTCTTGCCCATTTCTTTCCGTTTCCTCTGGGCTTCCTCACATCCTGAAAATTCACAAACATGAAGTTTTATGCACAAGTTCAGTGTTGGAAGGATTCTGTCTGTGGCCATACATAAGAGTTTCAACAGCTTGAAAAAGCCTGAACTAAGCTCAAAAGAACTACATTTTATCTACTGACAGACTGAATTTTTAACTCAAAGAAAAAACCAGCTCAGATTCACATGCAAACCCATAAGCACACAAGCCAAAAAACATTTGTTCAAGCACTTCCTAAAACTCTCGAATGAATACCACGTGCAGACAGCCAGCTATTGGCACGTACAAACAATACAGTCATGGACTTCACTGCTCATGAAGATTTGCATTCAGACCTCAGGCTGCCATCCTAAAAATATTGGCTTCATATATGAGAGATCTGTTGTCTTCACGTCGCTATTATTTGCTATGAGTGATGGAGCAAATTCCTGCTCTTTCTGTCACCATCTGTGCCTGTGTACTTTAACAAAGACAACTGAAATTTACCCTGAGCAGCTTGATCTCCCTTGCTCTGCATGGAATGCAGGCTGTCATTTCAGATGGCTTGAGAAATACTTTTTCTACCTTATACACGGTGCATAAGGTAAGCCAAAGCTAGCTTAACTAAATACTTTAAGTTGCCCTTAGAACACAGTGTGTGCAGGCAGAACAGCTGAATACAGCCTGTGGAGTAGAATAATGATAATTATGATGATGATTATAATAATTTTTAATATATATGTGGATTTTATATATATATATATATATATATATATATATATATATATATATATATAAAAAAAAGAAAAGAAAAAATATTTATATTATAAA
>JAWMRA010000162.1:29917479-29935635 GCA_035584735.1 Pseudotriccus pelzelni | reverse complement strand
AATACACGTTGTTCTGGGTTCACAAAATACTCATAATTCATGTAACAGCCATACATGTTACATTTCATGCACACTGTGGTCTGGCAATTAGAATCCCAGGGTATGGGAGGAACCTGGAAGCAAAGAGGAATGTAGGGACTCCTCAGCTGAAGTCCCAGCCTTTGCCTCTGCTGAGCGTGCCACCATTCCTGCTATTAGCATGCATTATGTAGGGGTGTTCTTGTGATGTGGGAGCATCTCCACCTGGAACAAGTTGAAAAAGCATAAAGGCCATCAAAGTGCCATCAGATGTTATTAACACTGAGCCCACTGAAATCTGGATTACATCTGAACTGCTGGCACACAGATGACAATCCTACATCTGAGTCCTCAGAAGTATTGCTCATACAAAAGATGCTTCTGAATGAACTGTCGTTCTCGAAATAACAGAGCAGAGAATAAAAGGAATATTTCTGATGGCTTTCCAGTCCAGACCCTGAATCTTCTTTCTGCCACTGTTTTTTCTCTCCGGAGGCTTCTTGCACAGACCCTTCTGCCCTCCCCGTGGCTGCTGATGGTGGGACCTGTGTTGGAGCCCATCAACCATAACCACTGTGCTGGCCTGAGAAGGGCTCTCCAACCACGGACTGGCTGCACAAACCTTCCCAAGCTGGAGGCACCAGCCCTCACTGTATTTTCAGTCTCTCAAGCATCTCTTCACCATATTTATGTCTATACAGAAAATGGCCCCATCCTCTGCCTTTGCTGTCATTTTCTCCCTCTAACCCTTCTGCCCAAAGATTGTTTTCCACTCTTTCCACTCATCTGCCAACCTTCCATTTGTAATTCTCACACCAGGAATACCTTCCTCCTTGCTCCTAAGTGCTCGTGACAGCTGCCATCTTGGCCCAATCAGGAATGATTGATCCAGCATCCTTCAGCATCAAGTGCATTTGATCTGTAAAGCTCTCCAGCTGGGTCTTTAATAACTCATATCCGTTGTGGCTTACACATCAAGCAACCCTTTCCCCATCAGTCACGTCTCTCCTGATAGAAAAGTTCTTCAATGAACCCCTTCACATCAAATCCACCAACTCATGCAGGACATGATGGAAAAAAATTATGAAAAGCAATATTTTGTACTGCTTTGATGCAAACAAAGCTGATCTCCATGTCAATTTTTTTTGAATCAAAACTTCTGTGGGCAGAGACTGTGAATTTTTCTAGGATTTAGTCCATGGTAAGAGCAGTCAACTCATAAATATTTATTCCTGAGGCTCACTAAATGAGCCATCACTCATTACTTTGTTTCATGTTCATTAACTCTGTGGCTTTATTTACTGAGCTACATTCAGGTCCTGCCATACAGACAGATCTGCTGCTGTCACTGTCAGCACAAGACTCGTGCTCCGGCATGTGGGAAACTGGCTCCCAACTTTGAGAGCAGGAGACTCAGGACCAGATATTCCTGTTTGTGAGATCAATCTTTTGGTGTACCTGAGCAGAAGACATAAATACCTTTTTAAACCTGACAGTGGGATGTGTTTTGTCCACCTGGCCCACAAATGTGAAACTAAGTATCTTTTCAAAAGTTAGATTTGCTGAATTTTTTTTTTAGCTATACAGCAATATGTTTCTATTCATTACAGGCAAGAAAATCAGACCCAAATAAGATGGTGCAGACCAATATCCTGCCTCTGAGAAATAGCAGGTTGCAAAGGAAGAACAGGAGAAGAGTAAAGTATGTAGAGAGGCTTCCTCCTCATCTGACAATTTGGAATTCAGTGATTATTAAACCAGAATAGTTATCTTTGCATTTAATTGTTTTTCAAGTTTTTCTTTCTTGGTTTTGTCCCATCTCCCTTTGACCTAATGTGAACTTTTAATCTCCACCTCCTCCCATGCCAAGGAGTATCTACAGCTTAATTACACATTGTGTGAAGCACCATTTTCTCTTCTTTCTGTCTCTTTTCTTAAACCTGTCACAGGTAGGTTTGATTTGGCAGCCCAAGCTCTCGTAATAAAAGACATTTAAAAATCATTCCATCATTTCTTATTTCCCTTCTCTGTGCCCTTGTAACCTCACACATCTCTCCATCAATCTCTCCCCTCTTTTCAGACTAGAGAGCTACTGTATGGGTCTTGTATGGAAGTTGTTCCCTATCTTTGTTCATCTTTTCCCCTGGCCTATAATCTTTTTCCAAACGTATGCATTCCTTGGGAAGTGAAGGACCAGAGCTGTGCGTTCTATTGAACAGTCAGGTGCATTACTGTTTATAGAGGGTAACGGTGATGTGATTTGTTCTCTCTTCTTCTACAAAACACATCTTTATCCCCCAGAAGTGACAGGTTCTATAAGAAGGAAGGCTGTTTACTGCCACCCCTTGGCCACAACTAGAATGATTTGATGCAGAATCTTTATTGCAAATCCAGCCAAAATTCACTGAATCCATAAAAGAAATGTGAAGGTGTTAAGGTACCGTGTCAATGAGAAATCTAAAGGGGTTAAACTGAGGATTAACTGCTCTCCATAAAGAAGATCTCACTGATATGAGAGAAACAAATTAAATGATATAAAGATCAGTTCTTTGAAATGCTGACAGTATCAGGCATATCACAAGGCAAAACCTTGAAGAGAGGAAATGCAGTTCTCTGATCCAAAACTCATTAAATCATCCAAGTCCTTTCATTGATTTCTGAAGACTTGGTTCCAAAGTTCTATGGGGATTGTATTCTAAAGACATAAAATTAAGTAATATGAGAACAGTCATATGAACAGAGAGACTTTCTATGTAAAGCCAAAATCACAGCAAACATCAAGAAGTTAACCAGAGTTCCTTCCAGCTGATGTATTTTTATTCTTATTTTTATAAATCACTTCTCTATATACTATCAGTCATTATATATTTTGCATATAATCAGTGCTTAATTGCATCTAATAAATTAGGACTGAATACATATTACCATGTACATGGAGTATAACAGACATAAGATGCCATGTAAATATACTGAAAATCTCAGTTTCAAATGGCATATTTGCTAAGGTAGAATAATGTACATTCTGTCATAATCACACATTTTTTATTATCTAGAGATGTCATTCACATTCAATGGGCATGCACCTACAAGTTAAAAGGTGGGTAATTAAAGTCAGTGGTTTCTTATAGAATAATTACATAGTTTTATTCTGAATTCTTATTTTTTGTGAAAAAATCTATCATTGATAACCCACTTCAGATTACGAATAATATAAGCAAAAGCTTGAAGAAACACCATTAGTTGTGAATCGATGTGCTCCACAAGTACATAACCACAGGATCCTTCCCACACTGCAGTGAAACAGGTAGGCTTTTCTTTCAACAAGTGGGCCAAGGAGCTCCCAGAAGTCAAGCAGTCTGTGCAGAGTGAAATCTGGATTGGGAGCGAGGAATTCTGCAATCAGTGCACCAACCCATGCTTCTTTATCAGCAGAGAGATGGAGCTGCATTTCGGGCTGTCACCTGCGGGTTTGCCGGGTGCCTTCCCCGGGTGCCACCTCAGGAGCTGGGCTGGTCGTAAGCACCCCTGCAGCTGGACACCATGGGACACACACTGAGTCCATGCTGGGCACAGGTGTGACAAATCATCGTGGAAAAAGAGCGCAGTCAGCCCTGAAGATGTAAAAATTGGGTGTTCTTCCTGTCAGTTTAGCCCTCACCTGTCCCATTCAAAGGTGAGACGTTTGCAATACCCACAGTCACAAGAGGAGAGCAGATGGTTCAGAGTTCTCCTCCCCAGCTCCGATGATGGATCAGGTGCCAGCAGCACACTGCAGAAATTCAGCACCGACGGCCACAAGCAAGCTGTCCCTGCCTGCAAGAAGGGGGCTGGACAAGTACTGAAAATAAAAAAAATAAATCTTGAAGTGGCTTGCTGTGGAAGGGAGGACAGAACGGCTGCTGAAAGTCAGAGCTTTGAAAAATACGTCAGGGAGCGCCGGCAGGGAGAACCTTCAGCTTCTTCATCATGCAGCATCTTTTTTGATTCTTTAGTAGGGTTGTTGTAAAGTACTCCCTGGGGATTCCTTCACCAAGTGAATTCTGAGGTTTTCAGCCATCTTAGAGTAATTTCTCGGAGGAAATCATAATAAAAAATGCACCTGCCAGCCCAAGGCAGAAATGCACAGAAACAGTTTCATCTCATTGCAGTGGCCAGTGCTTACAAGTGAAGGAGAAATGAATGCTCTTATTTTGGATATATCTTCTTTGATGGCATCTTTTTCTCTGCACAAAATGAAATTACCTTTTTATACAAAACAATTAAGCGATCCTGGCCCAGCTTAAAAGCAATGAAGACAATTTCCATGCCAATAATAATATAAAGGGAAAAAAACAAGAAAAACTTGGGATGTTCCAGCTGTGTATCTCCAAATCCAATAGTGGTCAAGGTGATAAAGCAGAAATAAAAGGCTTCCTGAAAATCCAAATTGGATTCCCACTTTGGAAGAATAGCAGCTGCACAGGAGATGTACACAAAGATAACGAGCACCATTAATACAATGGGCACATCTAATTTTTCTAACTCCTTCCCTATTTTGTCAAAATTCTCGATTACTCTGGACATTGTCTTTCCCCTGGCAAGTTCAGGACATGAACTCCACCTCTCAATGCTTTTATGTCTTGCTGGTTTTGTTTGCTCATTTTCTCTGGCAATTAACATTTCAAAAAGTTCAACGTTGCGATATTTGATCGGCCTCCTTTTCCCACCGGGCTGACTTTTCAGCACTTCCATAATTGTCAGGGGCTCACCGATGACTATTTTAGACTGTGCTCCGGCTTTCAGTTCATTCCTTTTGCTACATGTGGATCCAGAGCAGAGTTTGGAGGCTAGAATTTTTGCCTGCAGTTTCCTGAATTCATTGTAAGACTTGGATAAAACAGTCGCGAGGATGTCTCCCATGTCTGTCAGGACCAAGAACATCAGAGGGATACCAAACAACGCATACAACATACAGAGATATTTCCCAATCCGTGTCACAGGGTAGGTATTGCCATAACCTTGAACAATAACAAGAAGAGGAGGAGGAGGGAAAGGGGAGAGAGAGATAACATTCTGATTTATTAGGTATTCACATCCTCTGGGCTTTTTATTGCTGTCAGTTTTTGAAAGTCAATTTTTAGTCCAAAGCACACTGTTCTTTTTGGCTTTGCTTTGAAGCTGTTAAAATTTCTGAGTCCCAGACATTTGGTACTAATGCAGGGATCCTACCTCTTCAAGCACTCTGAGGTTTGGAATTTGTCAGTTCTGTTGAATTAACTCCTCCTACCTTGTCTGCACCTTATCAGCTTCGGGACTTTCCTGTCTGAAAACAAGAGGCCATTTAGGGAGGAGAAAGAGAAAGTTTGGGCCAGCCCAAGACTGGTATCAGGCTGGGACAATGAGACCCATAAGTCAAACTTCATTTCTCAATCAAACCTGCTTGTCATGAACAGTAAGGTGATAACAGAATTTGAAATTGCCCCTAGTTCATCAGCTCTGGCTCTAATGGCACATGTTGCATTGACATTGTGTTTGGCCTGACTTCACAGTTTTCAGAGTCCCTCAAATGTACCCAAAACAGGGGATCAAGTGAGGAAGCATGTGCTTATCAAATGGGGATATGCATGTTTAACCGAGGGTATTAAAGCTTACAAATATCAATTACAACAAACGGGGAAATACTACCAGACACACGGCCTTAAATAAAACGGTAGCAGAAAACATATCCTTCCTCTAAATTCAATTTGGGTATTTACATTTCCTTCCTCTAATATACTGATGCGAAATCCAAATTGTAAGTTAGTGCTTTACCATTATATTGAGAGAAAGCATCAGTATTATAGTAACTGTATTAAATTTTAACAACCATTTTTCTCCTCATTCTCCGAAAAGACATAAAGCATTTCTTCTCTCCCTTCGAAAACATTGCTCTTTTCTAGATGATCTTCTAGGACAAGTATTTAGCCTGTAAGATTATTAGCTCATGTGCTGAGGTATGGTTTCCTTCATTTACTTCATCCATTCATGTTTTCACTAATGGTTGCCACGGCCTTTGGTCTGAACCCAATCTCAATCCCTGCTTTGCTATGAGGCACTGAAATACTGTTTATTCTTAGTCACTCTGCTCCCCACAGGCTAACTGAAAATGCTAATCTTTACTGCTGAAGCAGTTGGGGAAGATTAATTATTGTAGTTACTGCATAGTGATATTATTTCCCTTTTTTCTTAAATCAATGTCTGTGCATTAAAAATACTTCATACAATTTCAAGGCTTAAAACTTATCCTGAGCTTAAATTTAGCTATCCAGAAATCTATCCTAGCTGAGCCACTAGGCAGCCTCCACAGGCAGTGAAGAGATAACAATTCAGAGCACCAAACTTCACACTAGATGCCTCAATTCTCCTAGATAATCCAAGGTAGTTAATTTAATACTACTCTGATGTGATTTATCAGTTCCTAATACTGCAAATAACAAACCCACCACAATGGAAATAGCCATGTACTCTACCTGTGAGAAACAAATATGCTAAGCTTTCTACTGATCCCAAAACTCAGGTCAAAACCTGAGAAAGCTGCATTAATGCTCAGTGCTACAAAGGCAACAAATACTGGCAGTTTCGAAAGAAATATGTTGGGTTAGTGTGTATGGGGACATTTGTCAAATCCCATGTTGACAGAGGTGGGTAAATATACCCCAGGAAGATGTTTCCAACAACCGGCTTTTTCATCAGCTTGCAGAAGTCAAAGTTTTCTGATAAAACATCCCCTTTCAGAAGTTCCAAGCTGCTGTGCCTGTACCAGGCAATATTCACAGGGGTGAGGGTTCTGCTCCCGTCTCCAGTATGTGTCTCAAACCACCTAGATGAGTGTCTTCAGACTCAGGGACTGCAAGAAGCTGGATTGGAACAGTCATCTAAGACATCAGAGTCCAAGGTTTAAGCTGCTGCAGTGACTCAAGTGCTCCTAGTGAATATATTAGCTCTCACACTATTCCTTGTATAGAATAAGCTCTTTTCTAGGGTTCAGTTTTAATTTTACTTTAAGATGCATACCCATGCTGGGGCCTTGAGTGTATCCTAATGCAGTGGAGAAATGTCTTTGCAATTTGATACAAAATGTTGTGGGAATATTTCCCATCCAGCTTCGATTCTGACAAATTTAGATGGACAGTTCCTGTACTTGCCAGCATTTGATAAAGATTAGCAAAAGGATAAAAGTAGTTTTGGGAATGAGCATGTGGAATTGTATTTAAGAATGCAGAGGCAGCCAAAATTGGAGCAGATGTTTCTATTTGATCTAGTTTCTCCATGGAAATATGAAGTCAGAATGAAAGAATTCAGAGGTGTCATTTAAACGCTATCATGTGCTGTTAACCCAGAGAAGTAGGGACAACACCATGGTTAGTTAGAGACCCATACATCAAGGAAGCTGAATTACACATAAACAGCATGGAAGCAACTGAAAAACGATATATGCATTATGAATTATCTGTTCTGGTGAAGAAAACATTGCCCAATGGAACACACAATAAGGATAAGGTTTGACTGAAAAATGGAGCTTTCTTTCTACTTTAACATAATAGTTCTGTGTACGTGTCCTATATGAGTATGTGTTATAGTATATATGTAATGATGCAGCTAATTAATGTGCACCATCACTAGTTAGTAAACTCTGACTTGTTTCTGTGACTCAGCTCCATCTCTGCAACCGGTGCTTACAGAACTGCTTGCAGACTCATCATCAATACTCCAAAGAAAAATTCAAGGGGATTTGGGTTTTGGGTTTAGGAAAGGGTTTTTTGTTTGTTCAGAGCTTTTCTAATTCTCTGGAAGAAAGTCATTAGAGAAAAAAAGCAATAGCAATTTATTCTGTAGGGTGTTACTTTACCTCTGAACTTACCCACAGTCGTGAACACTGTGCAGCAAAAAAAGAGAGACCCAAAGAAACTCCATTTGTCTTTTGGATTGACAAACCAGTCTTGTTGAGCTGTGTTGAGAAGATCATGGATTTTTTTCTTAAATTTCACCTCATTTTCTGTCATGTTATCTGTCACAGTCACAGCAGGAGACACAGTGAGTGTTTGCAGACCATCACTGAGGGAGCAGCCAGCATGTTATTCCAGTGAAGTTTACTCCAGCTGAGAATTAGCTCATATTCTTTTAGAAGATAAAAATATTCACCTTCTTGCCCTCCCCCTTCACCCCCGCCCCCCATTCCTGGGTTCAGTGGCTTTAGTGAATAAAGATAAGGAACAAATAAACATAAGCATAAAGAAGCAGGACAGGAAGACTGAACAATCAGCTTCCAGCCTGAATGTCCTATTTCATTTTGGACTCCACAGGAGACTGGTCTTGTTTTGACACAAAGGCATCAGAAATGCGGAGTCAACGGTGGGTAAATGATACGAACCACTTGGATGCCCCTGCCCAGCGCTCTGCCGTGAATCCCAGAGCCTGCAGCCCTTATTCCTCCTCCCCGTGGCTGAGCCTTGCTCGAGAGGACATTATCTACAGCGTCGATTCCCAAAACAGACCCTTGTGTCAGCACAGCTACCTGAGTGAAACTCCAAGCCTGTGAACGAGCCCCGGCACAGATGCAGGAGGATTTATAGCCCTTCTCTTCCACTCTACCCCCTCCACCAGCACCACTGGGTCTGGGGTGCACAACTGCACCCCTCTGACCCCGAGCGTCCCATCACCAGTGGGCTGGGGGGGTGGCTCAGAGCAGGGGAGGGGGAGCTGGAGAAACTGTCTGAGACAGAGATCTCAGTCCCCAGAAAACAGAAGGAAACACCACAGGGGATCTCAGCTGGTCTTCATGGACCTTAGGTAACCTGGGCAAAAGGGAGAACACAGGCACCTCAGGAAAGTCTTTTCAGGGAGGAACACAGGGTCTAGGGAAGCTTGCAGTTAAAAATCACAGCTAAGGAAGGAAACAGCAGTTATTAGCCAGGCAGAGGAAAAATCCTGTTTGCAGGGTCAGCTGTTAGTATTTTGAAGAATGTCTTTAAAAGCAAAAAAACCTCATTCCAAAAGCAAGAGAATGAGTGACTCCCTGTACAGTTAAGTCATTTTGAAATTCCGGTACATACCTGATAAACTTCTGCCGAGGTACATCAGATTCTGCAGAAAATGTCTGTAGTCTTCACTAAATTCTACCTTCCGGTTACCTTCAATGTGGGAAAACATGAGAGCCCCCAGAAAAGCATAGATGACAAGAGACAGAATGAAGCAGGCGTGAGGAAACACTGCCCAAAATATTTTTTTACATGCTGTTTTACCTCGCAGATGCTGGGATGTTGATGCCATCCTAAGCTTGCTTTTTTTTTTTTTCTTATAAAATATATAATTTTGTGGAGAAGACACAGCTTTTAGTAAGGGTGATGAGGATATAAAAGCTTTTGCATCCTAGAAAAGCTTCTCCTGCGAAAACAAGGATTGTTCTGTCTCAGGCTTTCAGATCACATGTCTTTATAAGTGAAGATTGCACTACAGTCCCAATGGAAAAGGAACACAACTAATCAAGCCTTGAAATACTTCTCAGTCGACGCCACACCACTCTATCCCTGAATTCCTATTGATCAGCCAGCACTGTAATGCACATGGATTACCAGCTTCCATCAGTTTTCACTGGAGCCAATTCACGTTTAAAGTTTCTTGTCCTGAACTACCATTTCCCGTTGATACAGCAGAAATGTTTCCAGCTCCCAGGAGGGAAAATGCACACTGTAAAGGATGGACTTTTTGTAAAGATTTCTCCCAGAAATTAGGAGGAAAATTTAAAATTTATCAAGAGAAGGGTATGGCACTAATTGTTGTCACCTCTGGGCAGACTGTATAACAATTCCCCTTTCAGAGGGTTAAAGAGTCTCTCTATACAATGCAATCTTTGTTGAGGAGGCCTTTTGAATTTTAAATTCTTTTTCTCAAAAAAAAAAAAAAAAAGTCAGTAAGGTTTTTCCTAGTTCTCACTTGATTAAAATCTTGCCATATTAATAAAAGTTTCAATTATGAAACTCCCACTGATCTTAGTAAGCAAGAACTCTAGGGTTCAATTTAAGGTTAGTGATCTTTGCAAACTATATCCAACTTTAAAAATAAAACCTTTCTTTTCATCCATCACTCTAAAACACTTGGAGCAACAAGCAGTATCACTGCCCTTTGCAGTGTTTGTAGTGGTAGTAATGGGAGTTGGACTTTACAGAAAGAGGTGTTAAATATTTCATCTCTAGACATCTTTCATTAAAAATTAAAACATCCTTGTGCAGCCAAGACCTACTGAGCTGTGTATAAGTAATATGTCCACACTGTAAGAAATCCTACATGGTTTCAATTGTTTCTTTTAGTTCAAACTCTCAGCAAATTGGATCAGAAGATATTTTATGCTCATCAGTGTGGAAGGCTTTGCTATAGAATAGAAGCTTTCAGGGCTAAGACAAAAATAAGCCTGTGTGCTTGCTATTTTCCTGGTTATCTGCCTCATTGGCTCAGTGTTGCTTTTTGACAGCAGATTTATAAATCCTCTTATTGCAGTCAATCTCTTTTTTACCCCCCATTGACCTGAAACCCAGGGTTAAACACTGCTAATGTTCGTAATTAACCAAAAGCAGCAGAACTTCCTGAGAGGCCGTACTTGGAGATGATGTTCATAGGTCTGGTGTCCTTACCAGAGGATCAGGGAGAAGCGAAAGGGACAGAAGGAAGAGCAAAGTGGCTGCAGGCAGTGGGAGGCTCCGTGCTGGAAGCACAATGCTGCAAAAGTTCTGTAGGGAGTGGATACTGGTATCGTATAAATTGTTAGAGATTGTAGGAATTTCTAAAAAAAAAACCAACCAGAACAACAGAAACAACAACGAAACAAACAAAACTCAAACAAAAACCAACCAACCAACCAAAACAGAAAAGACAAACTCCCTCTCCACAGGTCTTTAAGGGAATTTAACAGCTATGCATACGAGAGAAAATCCTCACAGGAAAAAATGAATGGTTAATAGAGAGGCTCAGAGGGCAGCAGTAAAAGGCAGAGAGTTTTCACTGATGGAGTTACGTGTGGGTTTGTGCTGCAGCTCTGCTGCTCCACACGTTCATAAATGACCTGGCTAGAGGGTAAATGTTTGCTGATGGTGTGGAGCTGTTCAGAGCAGTGAGATTAAGAGCAGATTGGAATTGTAGAAGGATCTAAGGGTGCCTAGCAATGAAATGGCAGACAAAAGCCAAGTAGATACATGTAAAATGGCATATACAATCCTAACTTCACGTAGAGAGTGATGAGCTCTGGGCTGACCATCCTCACTGAGCAGCAACATCTGGAGGTACAACGTAACAGGGCCACAAACACATCAGCCCAGCAACAGATCCTGGAGAAGTGGGAAAACCTGTGTTGGGAAAAATGAGTCAGAAACAGAGACTAAAACACTGGACAGCTATACACTGTTGTACAAATGCTTGGTTTGCACACAGCTGGAGGAGTCAGTACGGTTCTGCTCTCAGGCAGCACAGATAAAAACCAGGAAACTTTCCAAAGCAAAAGGATGGCTGAAGGTATGGACATCTTTCAGACAAAGAATGATTGAGCAGTGCCTTTTGCTGGCAGGGGGAAAGAACGTAGCTGAGGGAATATATAACAGCAGTCTTCAAACTCCCAGGTGGTCTGGAGAGAGCAGGTAAGGTGTCTGTAGTCTCTCCTGGAACCAGAACTGAGGACCATCAGATGAAGCAAGTAGGAAGCTACTTCAAAACAAAGAGAAGAGGATGGTTTCTCATACAGTGTCGTAGGTTTGTAGAAAACTCTTTGGCAAAGCCACAATATACAGGTAGAAAATTCTTTGCCAAAGGATGTTGGCTTTCCATACATCAAAGAAGAGAATGAAGAAATATTTAGAAGAACAACCGTTAATACTGTCTACAAACCACCAGGGCTCAGTAACTCCCCTGAACTGAAAATAGTTTGTAGCCGGAAAAATGAAAGAGGGTACTGGGCCAAATGGGCCCCACGTCTGAGGCAACAGAGTCACACTGATGTTCTGAAAAAGATTTTCACTTGCCAGTAGGGTAGTTCTGACACAATTTATCCTGAACAGTTTTTCATCTACATCTCAGATACAAACATCTTTCCTCCAAAGTGCTTTAAAACCTTCTCAGCTGCCTCCTATGCATGGTACTGCAAAGTATTTAGCAATTCCCAGGAGCTCCTTAGCCATTTGCAGCATCAGGCTCTGAGCTTGTAACAAGAAAATTCAATAAAAATAAATCCAAAAATGATTTTTACATTATTTTCTTAATCTAAACCATTTCCCATTATTGCTGTATTACATATTTGAACTCAGTTGCTTAAAAGCAAATCCCACTAACCACAAGTTATTCCAAATTGAGTTACTGGTACTTGTATTGGGAGACATTTTTGCAATACACATTTCCTATTCACATTAATGGACAGCAAACCTGCACTTGTCCTAACTTTCATTTCTTTGATTAGGGCAAATGTGAGTGCTCCAAAGGTGCTGCGTGAAAGGAGAGCTTGTGCCCACAGCTGCAAGGTCAAATAATTCCAGTGCAAATATACTTCTGTTAGAATTCCTGCTTTATCTGATGTTTCTGGATTACAAAGGTTAAACCTTGAAGGTCATTGCTTGGCAGAAAGATTTTTTTCAATAATCAGTAAAACTCTCCCTCCATTAAATAGCCTGCTATATTGTCAAAGGCCTGCTGTGTTACCTCTTCCATGAAACACCTTTGGATTCACCATTCTGTACTGACAGATGTTCAATAGTGTAATGTCCTTTTCTGAAGAAAAACAAAGTGACTTGAAGGCTGATAAGTGCCTTTCGTAAAAAAAAAAAAAAAAATTACAGTGGACTACATCGTTTGCTTTTAATTACATCTGGCATTGACTGTGAAGGGAATATTGTTTGATAGAGGAATAAGATCTCAGCCTGGCAGCACTTCAAGACAATGAGAATTAAAAACATTCCATTCAAGGTTTCACGTTAACAAGGATCAGAGAGGATTTCAACTATTTCTCTAGCATATGCCTCTGGAAAGTATTTCCAGAATGCACTAATATGCTTAAGCTCCCCAGGAAAAAATGTGTTTGTGCATAAAGGTGATATCAACCCCAAACAAACAAGCAAGGAAGAGAGAAATGCACTAATTGGCTGTGTAAGGTGTGTTGGATACCCCGGGGTAAGGTTTAGGTTTCTTTTTATCCATCTTTAAAAGTCTCAGCTTTTGCTTGAATCAAGTGCTTGAGCTTGTAACCTCTGGCAATATTTGAGAGCACTCAGGACTAACATCCTGACACCACACATAATGCTGAGTGAATTCAGAGGTGTCCAGGACTCTCACCCTGAATAGGAGCATTTCCTATTTCATTCTTTGTTCACACCAAAGCCAAGCAAGTGGTCCCATCACTTCAGTTATGAGAGGCAAACACCATTCCTAAGCCCTAAGCCCAACCAGAACTTGGGTATTAACCTCTGTTCCTCCTCTGTTTTTTTAACAGGGATGAAGTCACACAGTCAGGAAACACCTTTGATGGGAGTCTTGCACCCAGTAACTAAACAGCAGGAGCAGCCTCTGTTCACTCGTGAGCTAACCAGCCACTTTATCCCCTCTCCCCCACGCCCAAATTACTGCCTGGGTAGAAACACTTCACCTGGCTCTCCTCTTCCTCACACCTGAGCAATCAGCAACAGCGTGGAAGGAGCAGAGCTGTCCCCTCAGGCACACACCCCAGACAGGAGGTATTACCCCTTCCTCCTTAGGGAACTGGTAATGCCTTCCCTCTCCCCGAGCTTCACCCAACAGCCCGGGGTGCAGCACGTGTGGAGGGTTTGGGTGCTGCAAAGCTGAGGTGTCCCACTCAGCAGAGCACAACTCCCTCCTCCTGCTCCCTGAACCATGTGCTGAGTGAAGTTACACCTGGGGCTGGGAGGGGAAGCTGCTTCCAGAGGGACAACACCCTTCCAGCCGCTTTCTCAGGGGCCTCAAACAAGTTGAGATCAGGTGTTGATGGACAGAGGGCAACAAGTCTTAATCAGCACGGGGGAGGCTTTACAAACGAGTCACTTCGCAGTGCTGTGGACGTTGCTCATTTCTTTTCGTGACTCATTTGAATGATGTGATACAGCTTTGGCTTTGGGGTGTGTTGTAACAGGCAGAAAGGTTAATATCACCGGGAGTCACCAGCGTAAGACCCCACCGTGCAGAAGCCCTGGGTTTCCAGATAAGCAAAGGGGATTACTGAGGTTCAACTACAAGTCTTATGCCAAAGTCTTTACTGAGTTAATGTAGTGAACGTAATGCTGGTATAGTGCAGACTATCTCAGCACAGTAGTTCATTTGAAGGCAAACAAGCTCCCTGTAGAGAGATCAGAAAACTGCTTCTTTGGAATTTAATTAACATTAGAGCATGTGAGATTATATGCTGCATGAAAGCTAAGCATCATGATTCATGTCAACAGAGCAATTTAGCACTTACTTGAACTGGCAAAAACCCCACGTATATTCAAGATGACAAGTCTCCTTTGCTCTTAAAAAATGTTTATTTTTTATTATTATTCATGTGGCACCATATGTATATAAGTAGTTTAAAACAGGGAGAATCTAAAACCTCAAATACAGGAACAAGCTTTTAGCAGTAAATATCCACCAGCATTCATCTGAGACACTGTGAGTGACATAGACCCTCTCAAGTCTCAGCATGCGAAATACTAATGAAAAAAACCCCTACTGATCTTATTTCCAATGTCATATACACATTCAGTCAAACAGGACACAGATAAACAGTCACCTTTTGCAGGCAGTAATATTGGCCAACTATTATTGATAACATTGAGGTCAAAGCTGTATTTGGAACAGCTCCGAGGTCATTAAGGGCTGTTAATCCCCAAAGTACACTGCTTACAGTATTTTCTACCCTCGGTCATCCATAGCACTTTATAAACCACAGGCAGGAGTCTGCAAGATGCCCACAATCAGGCTGGGCATGAATTCATGTCAGCGGTTCGGAATTTCTTAAGAATTAGGCTAAATTTTCCATCACTTGTTTTCATCCCAATTTTCCTAATGACACTAAGAAATTTCTCTTCCCCTTTTGTGAAAAGTACTCTTACAAGAGTTTTAACTCCATTACCCTCCCACGCATCAGTCATTGTGGATTCCAGGGGTAGAAAACACTGTCACAGGTGGGTGTGCCTTGGGGCAGCATTGACTGGACACTTGTCTTCGAATTTCTTTCAGTTCTGTTGATTTGTTTCAGCTCTGAGCAGGCATGCATGAACTTTTTGAGTCTTGTCCCACCCATTTCAGCTAATAAACCATTAATTGCTTACCCTCTGCAACGCTGGCCCTGTAAATGTTTTTAGCAGCCACAGGAATAGCTTTTAAGTGCTTTTCAGGGAATCAGTAAACAACATTTTGCCACCTTCGTGGGGGTCACCTTTCAAGCTCCAGACTCCTCAAGCGTAGCTTCACATGTTTAATTAGTTTAAGGCATAATTCTTTGGTGATGATGGGTTGATGAGTAAGACTGCACTAAGAAAGGGCCTTCTGCAAGATATTTGGGGTTGGAAAGAAATGCATACAAAATTTCTAATAGTTTCTGAGGAATTCCTTATAAAAACTGAGGGTGGAATGAAGTCTCTTCTTCTGCTCTTCTCAATAAAAAAAAAAAAGAAAAAATCTTGTAGCACTTCTGAATGAGCCATCTGGGCCACAGGCCCCACGTGCAGTGAGCCCTGCAGATCCACCCAGGGACTGTGGGCACTTCCCGAGACTGCCTGGCACCCAAGCTGCCCGTGGCAGCGACACTCCCTGCTGCTGACTGATGCTCAGACTGCAGGCAAAAAGCCATCTAAATGGCACTGGCCCTCCCCACGGTCACTTGGGAATTTGGGGCGTGTGGGTGGAGCAGCTCAACTGCAGTTCAGCAAGAGTTATTGCTTGAATCTTGCCAAGCAGCCAGAGCTGGCTGGTTGCATCATATTCCGGGAGACAGGGCTTCAGGCTGGAGCATTTAGGGATTTATCTTTTGTCTATACAAACGGACGCCATAAACACATCGGAAATGAAATGCTGAGCAGCTGAGACAAACATTTGTACAGATGCTATGTGGGATATTTCGGATGAACCCTGAAGGTCTTTCACAGGAAGAAGGCTGGGCTGGAAGTGACTGCATGTCCTCATGAAGTGTGTTGGCAGTGCTGGTCATGAGGAGAACAGCCTCCAAAATCAACAGCACCAAGTACCTTTGCTCCATCACTGCCCTCCTACTGCTACAAGAGGGAAGGGAGGATGGAGCACAAGAGCCATATTTCAACCAAAGGGTATGTCCAGGTCCAGAGACTGGCTGGAAAACAAGTGCCCCCACACAACAGAGCTGCCAGCAGCCCTCAGCATGGAGCAAGGTGAAGACTCTTGGCAGCATGCCTTGTGGACATTGCTGCCTTTTCCTCACTTTTCCAGGCTAACTGCTGATGAAAGGAGTGATAGCCACTCTCACACTGCCCTCCTACCTGCTCTTCAAGAGGTTGTTGCAGAGTCACTTCCCTGTACCCAGTGGTACCATGGCATCAGCTCGCTCTGGCTGCTGGGGACCACAGGGATTTCACAGCATGTCCTGAGTTGGAAGGGACCCACAAGGTTCATCAAGTCCAGATCTTAAGAGAATGGCCCATACAGGGACCAAACCCACAACCTGGGTGTTATTAGCACCATGCTCTGATCAACTGAGGTAATCACACGGCATCTGCCAGGATTTCTCAATCTGCATGTCAGGACTTTAATTCTTCTTTCTTTCCAAAAGAAATATCTGGTCACAACGATTAATAATCCGTTACAAGGCCATCCTACCAGCTGTTTGAAATGCTTGCCCCAAAACAGGCCCCCGTCATGTTACATTTGCAGGTCAGCTTCTCAGAGGCAGAGGCACAGCAAGAGCACAACCCCCCTCATCTCATTTCAACATGTCACGGGTGCCAGCTGGAAACACAGAGTAACTGCTTTGGTAAACTCTGTTGGACCAAGGTCCCCTCAACAAAATATTGCTGCCATAGCTGCATTGGCAAGATATGCCCAAACCCAAAACTCCAAAACCAAAATTCAGTCTCTTTGTCAGCAAAACCATTGTTGTAGAGCTCAGCAAGCCAACAGATTGGCTCCAGTAACATTGGGCAGGGTAATGCACAGTTATGCTTCTAGTAAATCTTGCTGGCATATACCACATCACTGCCAAAGACCACTTCCAAAACACCTGACCCACGAAAGCTGCAGATCCACAGACTCCTCTGCTTTAGAAAACAGTTGGGTCTGATGAGAGCGTGTTGGTCCAGGAGGGGAGTTAGCACTGAGTAACTGGGAGATTTTAATGTCTGCCCCTTCTGTGGCACTGGCTATCCCTCAGTGGGGCACAGATGGGAAATTCATTCCCCAATCCCACTGATCCTGCTGCGGGGTTACAGAAAGCCACAGCTGCTTCTCACCAAAAGCCTAACTTCTTGCTGGATGTCACGTGCAGAAAAAGGTGAAGTGCCGTGATCTTTGCTTTTTTTTAGAGTGTTTAGTTCAAAGTCAACCTATTAAAACTATTTTTGGCCATCTAAGCAAATATTCCTGAGAAGGAGGATGTACCAGCCCTTAATTAGCCCTCCTTTTCTAAGCCTTGAATGCAGAGAAGCATCTTGTTCCCTCATGCTGGACTCCAGCCCCTGCATCCTACCTGTTAATCCAAGCTGCTGCAACACAGCAAACGTGACCTCTGAGCTGCTAACACCTTAGCTGCTCAAAGCCCATTCCTCCATAGCGGACCTGATCCTCTCCTAAGTGCTTAGATGGGACATGCTAATTTCTCTTACCTGCTTCTGTGATTCTCTGAAAACTGCTCTCGGGTCAATAACTGATTTCTTTGCATTTACTGATTCCTCTACCAGTTGCCCCAGGTAGGAATTAGAGGCCTGCCAGGGTTTGCTACAGGTCGGTGTTTTAAAAATGTTTCCAGACTGAATGATTTGCTGCGTCCTGTACAATGTTGCAGAATGGATGAGGCATCTCAAAATCAGGAGCTCTCAGGACATAACTGAGGTTTGTTTCTGTCATAGGTTAGTTCTTGGAATTTTACCTTTCCCCTTGCTTTTGTGAGCGTGGGGGGAAGGGATCAGATAG
>JAWMRA010000162.1:29863844-29911118 GCA_035584735.1 Pseudotriccus pelzelni | reverse complement strand
CCGCGGCGGGCAGCGGCTCCGCGGCGGGGGCTGCGGGCGGCGGGGGCTACCCGCATCCCCCCGCGGCCAGCGGAGCGCCCGGGCCGCCCCCGCCGGCTGCGCTGCACGGGGCGGCCGCGGCCGGGCACGGGCTGTTCGGGCTGCCGGTGCCCGCGCTGCTGGGCTCGGTGGCCGGCCGCCTCTCCTCCGCGCCCCTGGCCGTGGCCGGCTCGCTGGCGGGCAACTTGCAGGAACTGTCGGCCCGCTACCTGAGCTCGTCCGCCTTCGAGCCCTACTCCCGGACCAACAATAAAGAGAGCGCTGAGAAAAAAGCACTGGACTGACTCTAAGTACCTCCCCCCCACCACCCCCTATTTATATTTATAGTCTCTATTTGTGGCGGTATTTATGGGACGGGGGGCCCGCAGCCGTCCCCCCGCGCTCTCCGCCGCCCGCAAGCCCCGCGGTGCGGCTCCTGCGCGGGCCGGGGCGGAGCGGGGCCCGGAGCCCGCGGGCTGGGCCGGGGCGGCGGCCGGGAATGGGAACGGGAACGGGAATGGGAAAGAGGCAGGAGGCTTTGGGCGCCTCCCCGGGGCCCGGCGGGAGCGGCACGACCCCCACGCCCCCCCCTGCCCCGCAGCCCGTCTGTCCGTGCGGGAGAGGGGTGTCGGTCCGCTCGTTCGTCGGGGGGAGGGCCGGAGAGGGAGAGCGGCCGGACTCCCTTCGGTCGGCTTTAGCCACAGAGCAGGATTTCGGAGAGAGGAGGATGGAGCTGCCGGGTGATGCCCGTTTTCGGGTTTTTTTTGGGTTTTTCGGGAGTTTTTCTGATTTTTTTTTTTTTTTAATGGTTGTGTCTCCCAGACTCAGTGATTTCTAAGCACAAAGGTTTTGGGGCGCCACCTGTGGCCCTGGTTTACCCCCACGCTCGCTGCACTACAGTCCCCGGCTAACGACCGAGCCCTTAACACCTGTCAGGAAAACCTCCAGCAACTTTTGTTTTTCACGGTAAATATTGAATGTGGGAAGGGCCGGAACAGACTGAAAAATACAGTCATGGAGCGGGGAGACAGAAACCAGTGGCTGCAGAAATTTTGAATCAAATTGTCTCCTCCTTCGAGATAACACAACTGCCCCTTCTCCCCCCCTCCTTTTTTTCTTTTTTTCTTTTTTTTTTTTTCTTTGAATTTCCACGGGCCAGTCCCGTGGACCTTATCTACAACAACAAGTCTGCAGATAAATCATGGAACTGGCGACTCTATTTGTATCGAGATCTGTTGAGATGGTAATTCTTATTTTTATTACTCTGTTTGATTTTTCCGAATAATTTCAATGTGCATCTAAACACAGCAAACCCTGTAGCCTTCCTTCCTCCTAAAATAACCCTCTCATATACCGCTCACACTTCATTTGAAACGAACAGAAAATATTAAAAGCGTAACTTTTATTGTTATTTTTGTACTTTAAAACACATCTATGTAAAACCCTTTTTTTCTCCCTTCATAATTCTTACTGCTATTTTCGCCACGAACATATGTACTTCACCTTCTAGTATTCCAGATCGAATATTTCCTGTTCAATTTTGGTACTTGAATTTGCCAGAAAAGGGATGCTGTACTTAGCTAGTTCTTTGGGGAAAAAAATTATTTACTTCGGTTTTAAGTTTCTTTTCTTTCTTTGAACTTTAACCCATGGCATTTACAAACTGTATAAATACATGCCATCAAACTGTAACCAAAAAAGAAAAAAAAAATTATGGAAAGTGGAATGGTTGCTGTAGAAGATAGAATTAACTATAGACCAGAACTGGACAGAAGGAGTTGGATGGAAAGAAAATAGTAATTTTATTGTAAATTATTTACGTCTGAAGTTTCTAGGCAACTAGTTGAAAAAAATAATGAATGAATCGAGTGCTGAGCCCTTGCTACTAACTTTTGTTCTGAATGTTTTGGATATTTGGATGTTTTGTATTTATGTGGTGAGAGTGAAATATATTATATCTATATGATGACGGAATTAGGTGTATTTTCGTCTTATATTCATAGCACCCAAATTGCCTTCATTTAATATGTGTGCTGAAAAAAAAACAACAAAAAGCTTGCAAACAACGAAAAAACCCCACCCTGTTCCTACATAACCCTCCTGATTTTTATTTTTTTTAAATTTTATTTTTTCATTTTAAGCGGGGAGTGTGAGGTCCGCTTGGTAGAGGGTGATCTCTTCCTCCTGGGGCAGTCTGGGGCATTCCCAGTCCCCTCCCCAGTTTTATCCCAGCCCTGTTAGTGCTCCCCGGTCCCGTGGACCCAATCCCACGCCCATTCCCCCGCAGGAGGCAATCCTGATGCCCGGCGTGCCAGGTGCCACCACCGGCTCTGCCACCCGGTGCAGGGACGTGCTGACCTCCACGTCTCTTCTGCCTGCGGCAGATTCCGGGCCCGGCAGGCACTTACGGGTGCACATACGTGTGTGTCAACATAGATCTGTACAAGCGTATGTAAACATACATACACATAGGTAGGAAAAAAAATACACATGGTTGTGTGCATAAATATGGAGAAGCATTTGCTAAACAGCTCTTTTTTCCATCCTCTTTGGCAGCCCAGCCCTGAGCACCCTTTGCTGGGCAGGCAGCGCGGGGCAGAACCCACGGTTCTCAGGAGTGCCCTCGGTGCCCTGGCTCCCCAGGCCAAGCCTCCTCCAGCACTGTGCCACCTGCTCTTCCCACGGCTTCACCCCGGCCATGGCACCCTGGCGTGGCCTCCGTCGGGCTTTGCCATGAGCCCATCCCGGAGCCGGGGCAGGTGCACTGCTCCAGATTGAGAGGGAAGGATGTGGTGGTGGCAGTGCTGATTTGCTTGTTTCTTTTTTTTATAAAGCGTGTAAAAAATCATCTGATGAAGGGCAAACCGAGCGAAGGATGGGATTGCAGGTGACGTTTGAAGAAGTGACATTGAAAATGCTGGCCAAGATGGGCAAACTTCAAGGGGAGGGGAGGGAAAAGTGTTGTTAAAAGGAAAAGAGCTGAGTGTGACAAAACAGATCTGCCAGGGAGACCCTGAGGGACAGGGTAGTTTTCAGTTTCTGCCTTGCCTGCATGGACTGTGCAGCATCACCCGCAGCCCTGGACAAAGACAGCAGCCCTGGCCTGGGCTGCCTTTAGCAGGGAGGTAATTGCCACCACCCAAACTTTCCCTGGTCCCTCCTGCCCTGTGTGGGTCTGTCCCGTGTGGTGAGTTTGCCCTGTCCTGCAGGGACCTCCCTGCTGTTGATACGAGGCCGTATCAGTGCCCAAATCTGCTGCTACACTGTGAGCCACGGGAACACCAGCACAAATATATCCTGCCAGAGCTGTCTCAGGTGCCCTTATGTTAAAAGAGTTTTCCATGCCACTCTGTTATTTTAACCAGAGATGGTAGGGGCTTTCCTGTGGCCTCTGGCCTGACCTTCAGTCTCAGGGTTGGAGCTGTGGTCAGTGTAAGCTCTTTGCTCTTCATCTAAGGCAATTTAAGCCAGCATCAGGCTAAATTGCTGATGTTGTAGCAGAAGTCCTTATTTTACAGCTTTGCACTCCTCAGTATACATGCGAAGAACTAGATATTTTTATTTGTATCACTATTATTAACAGTTTCTGAATATTTCCCAAAAAGGGATGTGTCCCGAGGTGTGAAGGGGTTTTGTCTAAGCATTCAAGTAAAATAAATAATTCAAGAATTTTTATTTTTTTTCTCCTGTGTTCTTCAAATTCTACCTGTTCCACATCTGTATTGGAAGCTCCTTCTGGGCTGGGGTCAGAGCAAAACCAGGGCTTCTCCAGTGCCATGCAGGGCTACCACAGTCCTGTTCCAGTCTCTGCTTGTGACTCAGGTCAGAACCTTGGACCCCAACAGAGAGCGAGGCAATTTGCTGTTTCCTTTGAATTTTTCAGCATCTCAAAAGCATGGGGTTCCTGAGAGCCTAAACACCCTCCCTTCTGCTGGAGAACAAACCAAAACATGTTCATCTGCATTTCTTTCAAAGGGGAGGGAATACCACCTGTCTCACTGCATAGGACAAGTTAAAAATCATTCATATGCATGTCTATGTACACAGTGAGCCTGAATATAAAAACTGGCATGGGATTTTTTTTTCTTTCTTTTTTTTTTTCCAGCTACACCAAAGCTGTTCTAAGCTGTGTGCTACCCAGAGACACTGCCTGCTTGTTTTCACTGAAATGCTGAATTTCATTTTACTGAAGCAATGAAAACAAACAACCTTTATGAAGCTATTTGCTGCTGAAGGCTTTGCTGCATTTCCCGGTGTATTGTTTGTTATTTGTGCCCATCACTGTGGTACCAGAGCTCGAATAGAGAAATATTTGGCTTATGCAGAGGGAGCATGTGTGAGGGGCAGGAATATTTAGTAGGAAAGCAAACAAGCAAAATATTAATCTATATCTGGCATGATTTCTTCAAGCAAATCTCAAAAGTATTTCTGTGGCAGCAGACTTCCCCAACAGAGTGCAGCATGGATTATTTAAATTTGTTCAGCTGAATCCAAGAAATATTTTCACAGGTCCATGGACAGTGTCTCTCTTCCTGCGGCTCTCAGGAAGGCAAAAATCTCAGGATCAGCTCCAGAGCACACAGAGTGAATACAAAACAATGTTAGCCAGGTACTCACAGGGAAAAGAGGAATCAGACTGTTTAGAGGATTTTTTTGAAAGCATTTGCCCACCCACTTAACATAGGCCCTGATTTACTTACTGCTACTCCGTATCCCTCATGCCAGGGATTAGTGCAGCCTCTGACCACTTTGTCTCCATTTGCAATCCTGTCATAAGCCCAAGGTACAAGACCTTGTGACGTGTAAAAAAAGCACGAGGTCCCTGATTAACTTCAGAGTATTTTATTTCTTTAAAGAAAAGAAAAGCACTTCAAAAGAATAACTCTTGAACAGAATCAAGTCACAGTCACCAGCGAGTGTTTAACAAAATTACCAGGGAAGCTAAAGTGAAATCAATCGATGTGCTGCTGTCTATGTAACAGTCGTAATATAAACTGTGACCCCAGACCAGAGCCACGGTCAAAGTGCTTGCTGACATGAACCATTTGTGATTCAGGTGTATGAACTCTCTAATAAGCAGTTTGCTCCCCACCTTTCTGTTTCTAACAACCGCCGAGCAGCTTAAGCGCAGTATTTATTATCTTGCCATACGTACTTGTTACTGTTCATGCTGTTCTTCATATCTGTGTGATGGATTCTAGTTTGAACATTAAGTCTTAAACTTCTCTAGTGGGGTGAGTTCCGCTGTCAATCATACACAGAACAAAAATTATTATATTTTGCATATCAATGTTCTACTTTTTGTTAACATAAACAGTCCCAAGTTCTGTCATTAGAAGAAGCAGGACAGACTTTCCCAAGCCATCTTCTGCAACCACTTCCTTTATATTTCTCTTTTGTTATGTTACCTTTTCTTCCTTTCTTTCTACATGAGCAATCAAAATCATTTTAACTTATTTCCATACACAGTTCTTGCAAACTGCACCTAATATAACTGTCTGCCAAGACATGTTACTTTTTTTTTTTTTTTTTGCAGTGAAAAAAGCAAAGTAATACATTCCCAGGGCCTTTTTCTCTTCAGCTATCTGCAACACGTTCTTCTATTTGATCTCCCTGCTGTGAGCAAGAATGAAAATATTGCACCAGTAAGGATTCACCCAGAAAACAAACCTTTACCTGGCACGTGGTGCCATGGTCAGGGCCAGAAAACTGGATCACAGTTCTCATCTGCTGAGGTGCCACAGCCTGGGCAAATGAAAAAGGTTTTTTATCTTTCAGCTGAAGCAGCCAGGCAAGGAACCAGATGTAGCAGAGAACAAATAATACAGCTCAACTGACACCACGTGGGTCCACAAAGTTTGTCATAGAACCAGGTACACCTACCTGGTGAAAACTTATTCTTACAACTGTCACAATTAAGGTTTTTGGATGCTTAAATAAACACCATCAAAGGTATCAACAAAAGCAGGATTTGATAAGAATTTGTGAAAATGCGACTTTACAGAATGGCATGGTTCACTCTATTACTTACAACAGAGCTTAAAGCATAGAAAAAGAGGTGGGATTAGAAACAATTTGGAATGATTTATATGCAAGCCAGGAAAATGTATAAGGGTGCAAAAGATATGGGTGCAAAGATAAGGGTGCAAAAGGGCTTAGCAGCACTTCATCATTGAATACTTTAATATTTACGAATGTTTTAACACTTACAAATGTTTACAAATACTTTAAAGTTTACAAAGTGATTTTGTAGGGTTCACTACAGTTGTAACAATGACTTATCAATAAAACTGAGATCGTAACATTAATACCACAATCAATTCAAAGGCACACAGGTAAAATGATGTTTACACCTATTTCTATGTGTGTAAAGGTACCTACCAAAAATTCCCCTTATGTTCAGTGAAATACTCACATCAAATCCCCTTTGGGTTTTCCAACAGGCAAGGGTTGCACCTTGAGGAACTGGGAGGTTGGGCGTGGGTATCAGCCTTGGCCTCCTCGGCAGCGACACTTCTTCAGGCATCGCAGTCTTGGGTGTTTGTGAGCTCAGAGAGGCCCCACTTAGAGGGAGGTGTTGGTGCTGTTTCCTGCAGTCCAGCAGAGCTCAAAGGGCCTCCCTTCGGACTGCTGCTTTATAGGGCTGTGAGATGATCAGTAAGTTTCCATCCTGACCTCAACCCGAGGTGGTAACTACTGTGCTTTTTGTAGTTTCCCAAAGTGCAGTGACAATGGTGCCGTTCCACTTGGGCTGCAATTCACAACGGTGCCACTGCACCCAGGCTACAGTTCAGGTAGATGGTTTACCAAGGCTACAAAGGATAATTGCTTATCCTTGGTTTCCCACCTTGTTTGGGAAGCTGATGTTTCAGGTTATTTCCACCTCTACCATACAAGAGCTTCTGGTACAACCAGGGAGTGGCTCATGGCTCTACTGGGAGGATCAAGGGATGCTTCACTACTCAGCTGGTTCAGACAAGGCTTTTCAGAGCTGCTGAGATCATGGAGCAGGGACAAAGATTACACCATCACAACAACCCAGAAGAACATCACTGAAGGAGCATGGAGAAGAGTCTGTGAGATCGATGTAAAACCAAAGGGAAACAGATTTTCCAATTCTGTCTCAAAAATAAAAGAAAATGAATGCTAACATGATTTTGAATTTTTCCTAAGGTTTTTATCCTTTACATATTCAAAGATTTTCTATTAGTCTAGCTGCACAGGGATCAATAGAGAGAAAAATTTGCAAGCTAAAACTCATGGAGTTCTTGTTCGTTTACATTCCCGTCCATAATTTTGTTAGTCTTATTTTAGTAGACAAAAAGGGGAAAGAAACTCATATTGGCAAGTATCAAGTTGGCAAGTCAGGAGTTGCGGCTTCAGGGATTTAGAGTGGATATTGGGAAGGAAGCCAGACAGAACGCAAGAGAGGCACAAGGAAGGTTTCTTGAGACCACACCTGGGAAAAACTTAAAGATAACATATGAAAGGTCAAATGAAAGAAGTCTTTGCCGTGGCTACAAAAATGTTGTCAGAGAAAGAAGGAAGCAAAGGACAACACGGTGTGTGTACAGAAGCATGGGAGGATGTCCCCATGGCTAAGCCCCTAGTCTGAAATTAAGAACAGAAAACCAGTTGTCATTTCTACTGGAATTTATGTTTGATTCTAAGAGCATTGTTAGTCATTGGTCAGTGAGTTTCTGTCTGTTATTCCTCTGAAATGGGAATACTGATACTCATCTAAACCTATGCAGAAGGAGATACCAGTATATACTTTTACTTCAAGGAAATTGAGGCAAAATTATGATCAAAAATTTAACAGCCACCATAGTCAACTCCAATTCCATGTTTGCAGTCATTCCCTCCCATTAGTCCCAAACTTCCTCTTTCCCTGTCTAGTCTCTAATTTAAACCTCTAAAGTGTGCCTACCACTAGGTGGTCATAATCTCTTTGAGGTCTCTAAACAATTCCATAAACCGAATCCTAAATGGAAATCAGAAGCAGACAGGAGAATAAAACATCTGTTGCCATAAGGAGCTAAGGAGGAATAAATAGGCAATACCAGGCATCCTGAGTGCACGCTCCGAGATAATCTCTGTACTTCTCTGGACACTGCACTGTGAACATCCTCAAAATCAGATGATTATTGAGATGAATTAGTAAATAAGAGCCCATTTCATCAGTTGTTGAGGTGGACTTTAATTGTGCTCAAGCTCCAAATAGGAAACTTCATACCGTGGCCACAGCTGTTAAAACAACAGAGCCTTGTGGAAACAGTCTTGGATTACTGGCCCCATGGAGTGAAACATTTATAATGAAAGGGATTATGCTTATTATTTCCCAGCACATTGTGTTTTCTTAGATATTCTTACTGTCATTAATAAGATAATTGATATATACACATACTTAACTGTGTTTGAATGCATATTTAATGCTTTCTTCCATTGGCATAGTTCAAATATGGTCATGGGGAAAATAACATGAGACACATTAATTAGTCGCCATTTTTTAAGAGTAAGATCCTAAGAAACTTGGTGTGTTTGCTTCTCTCCCACTTGCCAAGTGTCCTATTGCCTTTACTTGCTGAAATCAGATCTCTTGCCATGTAGAGCTTAAATGGTGTTTTGCAGGAGGATTCTCACCATAGATGACACCAATGCTTACTGACTTCACTCTTAGCATATAGGCCCTTTGTGTGCAGAATAACTTCTCTCTTTTATTAGAAGAGCCAAATGGATAAAAGTCCAGAGGAACTGATTTAAACTCTCAAACATGGAATTTTTCTGTTCCAAAGGGAAAGCACCAGTCATATAGGTTGCATTTCCAGTTCATGTATTAGTCCATATTTCATTTTCAATTTGAGCTCCTAAAGTTTCTAAATAGAACTGGGGCAGTCTGACTTAGTGGCAAAGCTCCTCAGGAAAATGCCTTGTACTGCATGCAAGACTTTCACAGAAGCAAAGGCTAAGTCGTATACGTAAAAGAAGAAATGGCCATCTAATCAGGTAGTTGAAATTTTCGATTGTACATCTCAAATTTCTTAGAAATACATTCAATGCTGAGAACAAATATATGAAAGCTTTTTGAGAAGACTGGATTAATGGGGGAAAGACAAAAAAATCAATGAATACAGTTTTTATTATAAAACAGAATTTAAAAAATAAGTAAAGAAATATTTTCATTCTGATGGAATATGTTCAAATACTGCTGATCAGAATATGTCTGTAGAAATCTCTCCCTTCAAATAGGAGTTTTTAGCATGTATTTAC
The DNA here is from genome assembly GCA_035584735.1 of Pseudotriccus pelzelni. Lineage (NCBI taxonomy): Eukaryota > Metazoa > Chordata > Aves > Passeriformes > Tyrannidae > Pseudotriccus > Pseudotriccus pelzelni. Next base: position 29,901,830 of record JAWMRA010000162.1, on the reverse strand, counting down.
CTTCTATGGGCCCTGGGGCCAGAGAGTACTGTTTCTGTGATGGGTTGCTGTTACTGTCTCAAAACTTCTTCATGAGCCAAACCTTGTATCCATCCAGATAAAATCAGTATGAAGCATACAGTTTATCTTCATCTTGTTATTTACAGACAAGACAAATTTTCTAATGTTCTAACTAAACTTCTGTATGTTATTATTGGGCAATCAGACACATCAATTGAAGTGGAAAAATACAATGCAGAGCACCAGCTCAGCCAAAGAGGCCTCAAGGCATAACAACACTCAATGGCCTTTTTCTGCAAGAGTGCCCTAAGCACCAGTGGTGCTTTAAAAACAAATTAATAGCAATACCAACACGATTTCTGGGACACCTTTATGTTTAAGCGCTCGTGTTCAGAGAGAAACCTGCTCGCAGTGTACCTGCGGTTGTGCCGGGGGTGCTGCTGGGGGACCTCACCTTGTCTTTCCCCGCAGTGTGCCTGGCGAAGGCAGAGCCTTTTCTTCGGTCAGGGCTGAGGGCTGGGGCTCCGCCCGGAGCCGCGGGCGGGTGCGGATCCGCTCAGCACCGCGGACAGCGGCGGCCCCTCCGCGGGGGCGTGCGGGTGATGGGGACCCGCGATGGGGCTCCGGGGCTGGGCTGTGGGATCCCCCAGGAGTCGCTCCCCGCTTTTGCAGGGCAGGGTCTGGCGCCTTGCTGGTGGCAACAACGCTGCCGCAAAACGGAGTTCGACTGAAAAGGTCCGAACGCCATCAAAACCGTGCCTGTAATGGTGAAGTCTTGATAAAACCAAAATCAGAGAGCAGAGGTGAGGTGTCGCGTCACGAATTTCTTTAATCGGGAAGAGAATTTAGCCAAGACAAAATTGTTAAAACTGAAAAAGCTGCGACATCCTTCTGATACTGTGCTGCGCATCTTCATCAGACAGATTTGCCAGCTCAGTTCAGCCCTACTGCTCTAAGCACAGAGTGATCTCCTTCCCACAGCTTTGTACGCTACGCATGATGCCATATGAGAGGAAATGTCCCTGTGCACAGTTGGGGTCAGTTGTCCCACCTGCATCCCCCCCCAACTCCTTGTGCACCCACAGCCAACTTGTTGGTGGGGTGGAGTGAGGAGCTGAAGAGGCCTTGACTCTGGGCAAACACTGCTCAGCAGTAATGAAAACATCCCCAAATTACACACACTGCTTTCAGCATAGATCCAAAACACAGTCCCAGAGCAGCTACCACGAAGAAAATCAAGTCTATCCCAGCCAAAACCAGCACACTGTGTTCCCTAATCTCCATGTAATCCAAATGTACATGTAACATAATTTTGTCACAGTCAACACGAGCAAGCTCATCTCCTTGACACCACTTAAAAGATATTTCTAACACCTGTAGATAATCAGAATTCCTATTTAAAACCATTCACTGCTCTTTCCAGACCTACCGTTCTGTGTTCAGGAAACCTCTGCTAGAAGGTACCGAATTTTAACAAATTCAATGGGGCCAGAATGTGCAGCCCTTGGTCGGTAATCAGAGAGATCCAGTTCTAGCACTTCGTCCATTTGCTTTCCCTTTTCGTTCTGCTCCCACTCTTATTTAGTTTATGCTGTCAGATTTGCAGGTAGGAATTCTCCCCTGCTATGCATTTGCATAATTAGGCCAGTCAATAAGCACTGCTTTCATATGAGTAACCATAATAAATAGCTTTTCAATCCTTAAGCATATAGTAAATGGTGAAACCTCCACAGCCACAAGTTCAAGCTCTTTAAAGAACTGTAATGCTAGTTTACATTAAACTCAAGATAAATGATAATTTTCTACCTGAACATTTAGTTTCACGGTTTAGAGAGCAGATACACCCCTTTCTAGATGCATGTGGGTACACTAGCGCTATAAAATACTCCTGCTAATTCCCATGGGACTATATTAATGAAAAAAAAAATATTTACAGAGTTCGCCTTTTTGAAAGCTTCCATGGAATTTAGTATTTAAACACACGTATGCTTCTGTTAAGAACCATCCTTGAAACAGCCTGCACTCCATATGTAATCGGTGCAGGTATGTAGTTAACACAGAGAAAAATTCAGTGACAAAGAAGATTTTGCAATGCCCATTTGTGCTAGCCAAAGCAGTGAGAATCTCAACAGGAGAGCAAAGCCAGGACAGATTTTTCAATAGCAAGAAAGGAACAAGGGCATAAAGTGACCTCTCTCCTGAAAGCTGCGTGAACAGAGAGCAGTCCCTGAGAAAACATTTCTGCCTCATTACATGACTTCCTAAGATGGAAGATGGGAAGATGAGAAATACTGGCTCTTTCAGATCAGGATCCTGAGATGGCTCTTGTGCAGTAAACTGGTGGAAAGCTGTATCTGTTTTACCTTGTTACTCTGAACTTTATTGCATAAGATTTAAAAGCAGAATAATCAAAACATTCAGCTCATCTTGGTTTTGAAATATTCATAAAGAACTATCAGATGTTTCATTGCAAGTTCTTGATTGTAAAGATAAAGAGGTCACAAGTGTCAGAAGAAGGAGAAGAAACAATTCAGCTTACACAAAATAAGCTTTTTAGGTACAATCCTCTTCCTGCCTATCTGCTTCAGACTAACAGGGCAAGAGACTTCTGTGCTTGGAAGGTATCCTGTGGCAGGTGACAGCAGTGTGGGGATTACCAAGCCTGTATGGGTTAATACTGAGTCCATTAACTCTTGATAGCCTGGGATGGGAGACCAACCAAAAATATATCTTGCAACAGTGCTGGTGGGCAACTTTTTCATTCTTGATTAATGTAAGAGCTAATCTCCTGGTGAACTCCTACATTAAGTTTCTGGTGAGTTTTGCACCACAAAACAGGGTAGGACTTGAATTCAGCTCTTTCCACAGCTAGAACTGTGTATTCAGTATCAACAACTTTCCTCTGTATTCAGGATTATTTCAGGTCCAGAGCCCAACAGGACTCAGTTGAGGTGTTACCTTTCACTCACACATGAATCATAATTTTTAAGGGTATAGAAGAAACTTTTCCTCTGAAGCAAAGTGTTCTATAACTGACTAATAAAAGATCAGCTGAAATACTGGACACTGTCTAAACTGGAATGCTGACTAGATGATCACCAGTTAATATAATACTACTTGATCCATGTTGTTATGTAATAAATATTCAGATCCACGCATATCTGTGCAGAGTGTGCTTTGAGAGAGGGAAAGAGGGGACAGTGCAGGCAGCACCACGTTTTCATGGGTTATCCTGCAAACTAGTGCTGGAAAGAGTCAACAGTAGTAATTTCTAAAATTACACAGAAAGAAGAGATGACCTTAACTGGAAGGAAATGACTTTCCAGCCTTACCTGGCCTGATGTTTTTCATGGGGAGTATGAAATTTTATGAAGAGAAGTTTGGAAATCTCTCAGGTGGAGAGCTTTTAACCTGTATCGTAGAGATGCACTGGAGAAGGCTGGAGAGAAAGCACAAGGTTTTGAAGCCTTCAAGTACATGATACCACTCAGCTGGTACTTAATACTGGAGCACGATCCCACAGCCCCATTTACCACCAATTCAAGCTGACTCTCTTTGGCAGCATAAGGCCTTTGGGGTCAGGGTGCTCAGTTTACAGTTTTACCCCTTCAATCTCATGAGTAAGGAAGCATTTCAAACCTTGAGCTTCAGAAAGAGTTTAAGAAATGCACAAGAGAGCCAACTTTTAAATGAACTGGAAAGATTTTATGAGGACAGAAGATCAACAAGTGACCAGGACTCCAACTGTGAAAGAAAATGTGAGAAACAAGCACCTCTTCTAGTGTGAAATTGGTCTAATTCTTGGGGCCTTTAGAGTGGCAGTATCAAACAACTGGCCAATATCGTGTACACTTTCTGCCATCCACATAGCAACAAGTCCATTACCACACTCTGCGAAGCAGTCAAATTTGCCACAGGTTTGTTTAACCCCTCATTTCAAAGCGGAGATGGAAATTTTTTTCCCCTCACTTGAGAGCTGAATGTGTCTTTCTCAATGCACTTGGAAACCAGTCTTAGCATGCACCTCAGTGCTACACACAAGTAACTCTGCAGAAAAGAACTCCTACAGTCAGGAGCTGTATGAAGTGGGGTTACAGATGCACCTGACCTTAAAGGGGGTTTAAAAGACAGGTGGGGACAGACTTTTTCGTAGTGCTAGTAGAGATACAGCAAGGACTAATGGTTTTAAACTGAAAGAGTATAGATTCAAACCAGATATAATGAAGAAGTTTTTTACAATGACAGAGGTCAAACACTGCACAGGTTTCCCAGAGAGATGGTGGGTGACTCCTCCCTGCAAACATTCGAGTTCAGGTTGGATGAGGCTTTGAGCAACCTGGTCTCGTGGAAAGTGTTCGTGCTTATTGCTTTGGGGTTGGACCAGATGGCCTTTAAAGAGCCCTTCCAACCCAACCCAGCCTGTGGTTCTACAATTGCTGGGCAGTGGGTGCACTGGTGGGCAGGTAACTACAGTTGTACCTTGAAAGAGGCACTTACAACCCAGGTCCAAGGAAGCTGCTGAGTTGCTGATCATTCATATGGGGTGAAGGCTGGCACTCTGCTTCAGATATTTAGACATCAGATGGATTTGCCTTGTTTCATTTAGAATATCTGATAATGTATTTTTATAGTTTGAGGGATTTCTAGGTATGATTAATGAAACAAACTGGAACTCTGTCAAACCCAGACTTGAACTATGCCTCACAGATCTATCATGCCTTTTCATCTTGCCCTGCTTTTCACTGTCACCTGAAGGAATAGGTGTCACTGGGTCTGGTTGCTGGCTCTGTCAGCACTTCTAATCTGTTCCTGTGTTATTAAGACTTCAAACAAATTCAACTGCAGATACCTTGATAGCAAAAAATGCAGTATGTAGGATAACTCCTTGCCCTTGAGGAGAAACTCCTTCTAGTCCAGCTGCTTTTACTGTTTCAACAACATGCAAGAGGAGCACTTTGTTGTGTGTGTGTGCTCTGGTGAGTGATTGTGTCTCTCTCTGGTGGGCAAGGCAGGTAACACTGCTCCTCACTTAACAGAGACAGAACTGTGTGATTTGTTAAATCACTGCTCCGATGCCCTCACCAACACCAGTTCCTATCAGATCCCCCTTCACAAAGCAATATTGATCACCTTTCTAAAGGGAGGAATCTCCACAATGATATTGTTGAAGAAAGGAGGAACATTTTATCAAGAAGAGGTATTTCAAGTAAAATAGCCCTCTAAGGAGCATTCACTTTCAAATCAGTAACGCACAAGTGTAGCTAACTCACAAAACAGCAGCCAGTTATATATGCAGATTTCAATGAGGCTTTGAGGAGAAACAATGGGGCTGTTTTTAAGGGTGGTTGGCCTGTTGAAGTGCGTTTCTCTGAATAGATACAATGCTGTAGTGCTGAATGGATTCAATAGCGCTGTCTCAAACATGGCCAGGAGTGTCTAGAAGTGGGTGGAGGTAGAAGGAGCTAGTGGGGACTCTTCTCATGGTTGACTCAGGCTGCCTCCTCCAATCCTTTCTCTGCCCTGGCAGGGGCCACAGTTTCCTTCCCCTTTCCCTCTGTGACAAGCATCCTTCTCTGCATGAACATTCCCCATTTGGAAATAATAGAATGAAATTTAAAACAATGTGGGCCTAAAAAATGAAAGCATAACTTCACCTGAACAAGATGTTTGGGTTACAGAAGACTCTCCTAAGGGAAGTGAGTAATACCTTGGCCCCTTGGCTGTTTGAAACCGGGAAGGAAAAATACAAGCACAGACAGAATATACCGTAGGAATCAATCTGGCCTTGGCCTCTGTAAGGAAAACAAGTGACCTTAATGATCTATTCTCTCTCTAGAGCACTCACACAGAAAGCCGTGCTTGTTCCAATTCAGCTGTGTGCCCAGCGCACAACACAATGGACCTCACTCCTCGGGAAGCTCTAAGTGCCACTGCAACACAAATAAACAAGTTCTGCACAAGATGGTGAGGGCACCAGCAGCCTACAAAAAGCAGCTTTTGGGGGCCACACGAAGAGTTGGAGTGGGGGGTTGTGTGGCAGGAGCATTTACATAAGGAAATTCACTTCCCTGATTGAAGGATACACTTCAATTCAGAACGCATGCTTCCTTTTGGCCAGTCTAAATTTTCCATACACTCTCCTGTATATGTCAAAATAGAAACACAATGACTGCAAGCTTATGGGTGACACCACTGAACAATGACATAAAATACAAGATATGAGACAAAAATATATAAATAGCTGCAGGCCACGATCTGCTCTCACTGTTTATGTGCTGCTCTATTAGTACTAATAGGAGTTAAGTGTGCAGAATAAAGTGACAGCTATCGCCCCTCAGCTCTGCCAACAGTTCTTAAGTACTGCTGTGGTCCAGCCAGCACTTCTTGGTGCTGTGCTCAGCTGCCTCGATTGCTGTTCAAAAGCTACCACTGGACCTCAGGGAACAGCACATTCCATCTGCTCTGGCAGATGTGGCTTTAAGGTTCTTGTCTTCAGTCTCACTGTGTCCCACTGTAACACGAAAGCAGGAACAACAACAATAATACTATAATTTTAGTGTGCTTCTGCATTTTTCAGGATAGTTTTTCTTTGACATGATTTTGAAACTGGTGCTAAAAATTGGATTTGGGTGTCCTGGAAAACGTCTTTCAAATTTTTCAGCTGAGAAAGCCACAGGCTTATATATGGCATAGGACTACCACGGTAGTATGATGCCCCAGCCATGTCATTGATTGGGGTTTTCTGGGGCAGTTGGAATTTTTTTTCCTTTTAGTGACATCCGTTACCACTCTGGGTTCTGAGAAGGGAATTCCAAACCCTGTAGGAACAGCCTACAATAGTCTGCAATAGGGAGCACAGTCTGCTCTCTACACAGTAGAAGAAATTATAATGATCCATTGAGCTGGCTAGTTCTCAGGATGCGTCAGTCTCTCTTCACCAAACTTTTAAAAGCCAGGCAGCTAAAATACTCCCAGTGGCAGAGAGGTGATATTCAGCTAACCTCTCCTTCTAACTACTTCTCTGCTTCTAGCCCACATTTTCTAAACAATTTTCCAATGTGCGCTGAAATATATTATTTAAATACAGCTCACCTAAATTTCACTCCAGACTCCACAGTTGGCAGGAGAAAGTTTCTAATAACTTCAGATGCCCTGAGTCAGGCCAAGAGGAAGAAGTTACCATGTGAACTACTTGAAGTTTCATTCTTCCTAAGGCTGAAGCACATAAACGTGTGTTCACACATGCACAAAAGAAGCATCCTTTGCTCTGCCTGCTCCACCTTAAATCAGATGTTTTGCACACTCCTTGCTCTGCTGTAACTCGCAGTGCAAACACACAGCTGCAGTGCAGGATGGAGGCCGCCCTGCTGCTCCCTTGCTGGTGTGCCATGCTGCTCCCAGCTCAGCCCCACTCCATCACAGTCCCTGCCGCCTTACAGAGCCTACATCTTTAAGCAAAAGCAAACAGGCACATCTGGGGCCTGGGAGATGGTGCAGACACCACCCCTTAAGGGGGTCCCAGGGACCTCAAAGGAGGCAGATGTTGAGACAAGGCAGTTGCTGCAAAATGAAAACTGCAGTCAGGCCTGCAAGGTAGGTTTGCTTCTAATCCACAATTTAAAGAGAGTTATTTCTCCCTCTTGCCCCTGCTGTGATGCTCACTATGCAGGCTTACTTAGGCTTGGCTCTAGAAGCAGAACTTGAAGCTTACTGTGCCTTTTGAAAGAAAGTATCAGAGGGCCTGTTATATCTCTTTATTAATAGGTTTTCACTAATCCTCTATTCATTGATGTCCATTATGAGATTATACAGCTAAAATTAAGTTAGTACATGCAGTATGTCTACAATGAATTCAGTAATTGTGTGTTTCTAAAGAAAAAAAATGTTCAATAATTATGTCTGAGACCAGCAACTGGCATCACAGTCTTTGTTGACTGAGAAATACTGCTAAAGTGTGTCAGCTTTACGAGTTAAACCCCCAAATCCAGATGGTTCTGCTCCCTTAAAAGAACTATTAAGTGTTAGTAGCATGCATAGGGTGCAAACATGCTTTTTGAAGAGGAATTAAACGCCCCAAGCTGGCAGCAATGACAAGTATGGTGGCAGGAGCTATTCCCAGAGAAGAGATGTATTAGCAGTTACATTCAAAGTTTGTTTCTGTCAATGGGATTTGATAGATGGCAGCAAACCAGGATGGCCAAGCAGTCTAAGGCGATGCCTTCAGGGTGCAGTCTCCCTTGGAGTGCGCTTCTGACAGCTTCTTCTCTGGACAAGGGGATCAAATGCACCCTCAGGCAGTTTGCTGATGACACCAGGTTGTGTGGGAATGTTGATCTGTTGGAGGGGAGGAAGGCTTCATCTGGGCAGGCTGAAACGATGGGCCAAAGCGTGGAGCATGTCCAGAGAGGGGCAGTGGAGCTGGAAAGGTTCTGTAGCATGTCTTATGAGAAGCAGCTGAAAGAGCAAGGGTGTTGAGCCTGGAGAAAAGCAGGCTCAGTGGAGACCTTTATTCACCACAGCTGCGTGAAAGGAGGTTGTAGCCAGGTGGAGGTGGGTCTTTTTTCCCAGATAACAGATGACAGGACCAGAGGCAACAGCTTCAAGTTGCACCTGGGAGGTTTAGACTGGATGTTGGGGAAGGAGTTGTCAAGCATTGGAATAGACTGCCCAGGGAAGTTGTGGGGTCACCAATCCTGGAGGGATTTATCTGCTGTGTAGATGTGGCACTCAGGGACTCGGTGGACTTGGAAGAGCTGGGTAGATGTTTGGACTCGATGACCTTTCCCAATCTAAGTGATTCTATGATTCTGCATTTATATATAACCTCTCTGAAACAAGGTTTACTTGTTCAACACACACCTAGAATGGTACTGCCCAGATGTTGCATGTATAATCAACAAGAAAACCAACCTGAATTACCTTTTCCTGGGAAGTTTCCTGGACCTGACATGTTTTTTAGCAGAAGAGGAGGAGGAAAGGAGCTTGGTTAGCTGATTTTTATGAGGAAATGCATTTATATGATGCCAAACTTACCTTAGTAAGGGCCAATTATCAGGCTTGACAGGTACAAAAGACTTCCATGCTTAAGACATGAGATGAAAATAGCATGCCTAGTGTATTCTTCCTGTCTGATCATTATATAGGTAGCTAAAATCTGACTACAAGTGCTCATATGAGGAGCTTCCAGGAGAGGCAGAAGTTTAGCAGAAAGACAGGCAGCTAAGTACGAAAGGGAAGTTCACCTTTCCAAGAAAAGTCAATACACTGTAGTTCAAATAGTTGCACACCGTGCTGAGCAAGTAAATTTTAAAAGCTTTACAGGACACTTGTTTGTAACTAAAACAGTTTTTTGGTTTTAAAATCTCTCCCCTGTTTTCACAGGTTTTCTGAAGTTATACCCCCTCCTCTCAGTTGGCTGGTCCTGCTCTGCCTACCTTTATTTTATTTACCTACAATTTGCCTCTCTGGGGGCTGGCTTATTGAAACACGGGGTCACATCTGCAGCCCCTACTCAAGCAAAGTTCATATTGACTCAACCATACTTCACAGAAATAAGGTCTGCAGAGCCTGGCCTTCCCTCACAGCCAGGGAAATATATCCGATTAAAAGGGGATTCACTGAAGGAGCTGCTGAAAAGAAGCCAACAATGAGAACTTCCATCCCTCTGTCTTTATAGTGAGTGAAACTCTGCCCTCATCAAAGTCAGGGACATAACTGACTTTCACTCACTGAACCAGAAATTTCACATTTTAAATAGATTTGATATGATCTCTGCAGATGCCTGGAAGAGCTGCAAGACCATCACAAATGATTTCCCACTCCAAATATGATATATTGAGCTGACTCAGGCCACTCACATCAGCTGTGCTTCTTTATAAATCCAGTCTTTCCATCTCCCTGGCATGTACATCAGACCTGAATGGTCTGGATTGTATTTTCTATTCTTCCTTTTATCCTTGCATTAACTCCGTGAGGAAAGGATGACTTTGACAAATGCTTGCACTTTCAAAGCTGGGGGCTCTGATGCGATATCATCTATATTTTTCTCAGTTAAATTCTCCCGCATAACATTTTGCGTTAATTTTTGATTTTGTGTTGGCAGTGGATGGGATACACGGCACCACGAGCTGGCTAAAGAGCCCCTTACAGAGAGAAAGTCCCCTTGAAACTGAGGGTAAGGCATTTCCTCCCAAACTCCTACAGCTCTTTGACCTCCTGTAAACTGGGGAGGAGCAAGCAAGGAAAGAGGAGAGCACATCAGACAGGCAGCTGACTTTTATTTCCTTTCCACTCAGCTCCTGGGTGATACCTGCTTTATGCAAAGATCAGCACTTTCCTGTGGATGAATTTTACAGTTCCTGCAATAAAATAAAAATAATTTAAAAACCCCATCACCCCAAATTATGTGAGATTTAAGTAAGAACTAACCACTCAGTACTTTCAGATCTATATTTTAGGGATGTAGGAAATGGGAATCATTCTGTTCAGTAACCAGCAGCTGCCTGGACTCTGTGTTTAACCCCATCAGTGTGCTGGTCTGGCAGTGCGCTGAGACAGCATGCCAAGGTAAGCCTATGAAATTACTGAAGCTTAACTTTTGTAGCCATAAAGTGTCAGAAAGTGATTTGCGGTTCCAGAATTGCTCTAAATATTCTGTATTGTTGTCCTACCACTCCACAATCTGGAGCAATTCAAAGCAGTGCAGGTAGCTGGTGCTCCCAGTTTTCTTCCTTGTGATTGTACTGACTCAGTGAGATGTCGTTGCATTGTGTTTAACAGTAACAGCTAACACTGTATTCCTTGCTACATGCAGTATCTGCAGTGACATTCATGCAATGGCCATTGAACAGCAGATCAATCTGAAAAAAAAAAAAAAAAAGGCAAATCTTTTCTTTCACGTATCCATGAAAAGAAAGATATATAAAATCCTTTTATTTTATATTGCTGGCCATAAGCAGGCCCAGCCTTCACAATCATACAGAGAGACAGAGCAGAGGAGGATAAACACCAGTGATGGATGTCTCTGTTTGTAGAAAACTAACCAGGGGGAGTACCAGAAAAACAACTAGGAAAAAATCCATTATGAAAATATTTTACATTCTGTCAGCTTTTGCCTTTGTCAGAGAAGAAGTAAAAAGGCAGGAGAGCATGATATTAAGATGCCACTACCTAATAATTTCTTGATAATTGCCTTTCAAGAGCAAATGACAATGAAAAGAGTAAGGTAGAGCTTTCACCCACTCTATCCTGATTTAGGCAGTGTGCTTTGGTACACACTCCCTTTGAGTAAACAGTACCTATAGTTATACAGGATCTATTCTCCCATTGATGTGCCAGGGATTTATGTAGGTGAGTCCCATTAATGTTAATGGAAGTTATGTGTGTAATTCCCCTTTTTCAGCAATGAGAGAATAGACCTTTATGTTTCTAAAGTAATTACAGCCTTAGCTCTGGCTAGGCTGTTCTCCCCACCCTCCCCCCTTTGATAACTTCCTTGCTTCCTTCCCCAGCATTGACTCTGGGAGAAAAAAAAAGGGAAAAATTCCTCCATTCAGAAAGGAAAATTGGAGAAATAGCTGAAAGGTGAAACAAATGTAACTAGATCCACTCATTGTGTGAAGGAAATGCAAATACAGGAAGCCAATCCACATCCGCTACCTTTGCTGTGCTTTTGGGGACAGATGTAGATTCATTTTCCTTAAATTGTATATTCACTGTTTTCTGGTCATGTGGGTTACTTAGAGAGAACAAGGGGGGGGGGGTTGGCATTTCATTGTTAAGCAGTTTTAGAAAAACTACACATTTTGATACTGCCAGACTTTTGCAGAAAAGGTTAAATTGATTGGAGATTTTGGAGAAGGAATTAACTGATTCACAGGAACCACTGTTTTCAGCTGAGTTTGAGTTGGGGGATGGTATATCCCATGTGAGAGTTTAAACACTCTGGAGTTTTGTAACACCTCCTTTAGGAAATTTCTTAGCCCTGGTTTCAATGCCAGCATGCTTTGGAGGCTGTGCTGTACAGAGTTCTAAACATGTTTATGTTCTCCTCCTCATTTTGTCACAGATTATCTCTGAAAGTCATGTGCCAGCTTTTATACTACATCCCTCCGTTTCTAAAATGCAGATACCAGTGTTTTCCATTTAGGGGGGGACAATGGAAGTCACTGATGTACTCGTGGTGTGCAGAGAACACCTGTAATATTTACTTGCTTGATCATTCTAGGCATTTCCGACAATAAAACAAGGAGAGTAATATTCTGTGTCCTTCTGAAGAGATCAGGATAGTTTTGCAGCTCTACTGGCTCTGTTTTGATCTCTGCCATCGCTCTCCAGAGCTGCCCCAAGGCCCAGCATGAGGGAAGGGGCACAGTGGGGTCCCTGAGGACGTGGCTAAGGGTGCAGGAGGACCCTCAAAGCTTTGACCTTGCTGATTCTCTGCCTGCCGGTCACGGTGTGGTTTCTTGCCCCACCACAGCAGCTGCCATCACACACCCCACGGCCCCTCCTTCTCAGCCGCCCGGTTTTGCCCGTTGCTGACATTCACCAAAAAAAAAGGAACAAGGATGTTTTTTGCACCCTGAAAATGTGCTGCCCTCCCCAAATCCGTTCTGCCCGTGCCTTCAGCCAGCCTCATTGCCACGGCCACAGTTAGAGCGAGCAGCACTCTTTGGGAGCTGCTTTAAGCAGGTGTGAGTGTGGCTGTGTTTCTCAATGTCTCTGAAAAGCTAGAAATATAAATTCCAAGGCAAACCCTACAGCTTTACAAATTCCAGGAGGCTATGTGGCAGGCAGCTCAAAGTTTCATGGATGCAACACCAGGGGCAAGGAATCCCCCTGCATGCTCTGACTCCTTTTTTTCCCCTTTCATTTAAATTCTTCACTTCATGTTTTTTTCCCCATTTGCTGCAGAATTCAAGGGGGACAGACGGTACCCAGCAGGATCAGGCCCCCATTTAGGAATCCTTCTATTTTGCTAATCTCCTGCAAAAAGGAGTTGCATACTCTTGTGGTTCTTTGCCACCTGGCAGGGATAACAGAAAATATCCAACAGTTTCTTACAGGCTCACCCAGAGTTTAATACCCCTCCTGCCACATCAGGGGAAGAAAGGAAGAGTGGGTGGAAACTTTTTAAAAGTATCAAATCAGTCGAAATGTTGATTTATTTTCTTAAAAGCTTGGTACAGATTAACCCCTGTGACATTTACAACACATACATTAACTGGATTGAAATACCTCTGGAGCTGTAAATGTGAGGGGGAGAGGAGGGAAATGACTGGAATGGGAAGAAAAAAAAGTTCGACATATTCACTATACACTCACCTCCCCAAAGGGGCTGGAGTGGTTTTCAGAGGCTACTTCTCTCCCTGTTATTTTTCCAAGTGCAGCAATACTGAGCAGGAAGCACAGATTCACACACACCAGCAGCAGCTCATAAGCATGGCTTCGTCTGAAAGCTCTTTTTCTGAGCAGTCCAGTGAAAAACAAGGACCATCTGACGCTCTGGAGCAGTTACTTTTCACTCCTCTTGAAAATAAATGCTATTTTTGTTTTTCTAATGGTCTGCTGTGGTTTTCAGGGAGAGCCCTTGCTCTGAGACAAATTTTATCCTCTGCTCTGACCTTGTGCAGTGCCAGAGAAGGTTGCAGAGTTTGGGGGAGACACGGTGGGTTTTGCAGCAGGATTTCTTGTTGAGTCTCTTCTGCTGTCTCAGTTCATGCAACGTCCGGGCTGTTCCACAATGAGAACTTGTGTGGATGACTCTGGAACAAGCCCTACTCACCTTGCTCACGTGTGTACAATCAGCTCAGTTCAGGAGACAGAGCACGATTCACCTGCAGATGACTCAGAGACTGAGGTCTAGGTCTACAGAACTGATTCTGCTTTTTTAAATTACTTTCTTAAAACTCCTCAAATATGCTACCTTTTCCACCAGCAGATGCTCTGTGTTTGCAAAGCAGCTCCTCCAGCACATCTGAGGAGGTGCACATGGAAACACACCACCACTCACCAAAAACATGGCTCTTTGAGTCACCGAGTTCTTTCCTGCCTTTCCTTTCATTGCTGAGAAGTAAATTGAAACAGAAATAAACCCACAAAAATTGTTACAATACATCTGCATGCTTTAAAGACAAAAACATTCCGAGAAAAGGAATGTTATAGGCCTTTTCACTCTGCACTGAAGTTTTGACATTTCCCTACATTTAATTTTTCAGCTTCCAAGGGAAACATTTTCCAGCTTGATCATCTACTTTTCCATCCGTCTCTTAAGGTGCTTTTGTGGTGCCACCTTGTTTCTGAGATATACCTGACCAAAACATGGTTAAGGAGCAGAAAATGCCGTGTCAGAGACAGAGTTACTTTTATCATAATGAGAGCAGTGAATCAGCCATTGAAATCGAAAACACATATTGAGGTAACTGCACAGGATTAAATTCTGCTAGCTATCCTTTCTTAATTTGACATTAAAAATACACTAATTTTTTTACATGAGCCTGGAAAATGCTGATTTGCAACCCTTGGATCACCAGAAGTACTTCAGGAGATAACAGGGGAATGCAGCACTTTTTGCTGTTCTCTGCAAATGGATATTCCACATTTCTTAGATGCTTTGTATTTGGAAGGTTGGGTTGTTTGTTTTACAGTAATTGTGCAAGAATCGTGTCTTTGTCTTACCTTCCGTCTCTAACCCTGGGTCCCTGTTCTTCGAGCAGAAAACCTCTGCTGATTAAGGGATCTAACATTTCATACGCCTCTTGTTTTTCTTGTATTGCAAATGCTCATTAAAAAGTACATCTGAGTAGTTCTTTGGTGAAAGAATTGCTACTGTAGCTTCCTTTCCGTGTACACTGATGTGCTACGGGAGCTTTTATCACTGGATTTTTGCATTCAACACCTTGAAACATTTCCATGAAAAGAGTCTCCTGAGTGTTTTGCCCTTGCCCAAAGCAGTGTCTAATGAAAAATATTCATTACGAGCAAGTGCGGAGATGAAAATCTATCAAATATATTCTGCCTAAAAACTTGCATTGAGCAAGATTATAATAATACAGACACACTGTATATGTCTCTACTTTATCAGGCTGTGGGAGGCAAACTCCTTTGACCTATGAAGTTGATCTGTGAACTGTGTCAAAAAATTCAAAACCTCACGGTTGAGGTTTGTGCATCCTATTAGCATAATTTACCACCCAAGCTGTAAATGTACACTTTGCACAGTGGCATGCTGAACAGATAGCATTTCACAACGTCCTAAGGGGGAGTGTTTATCTCTAACATTTCTTGTGTACATTTGATTATAAGTTTGCCCTAATAGCTGCCTTTTTTCTCTTTTCCCGTCCTTCTTGCCATTCCACCCCCACACCCCACACCCTGCCCTGGTTGCTCTGTAAGTGCCTAATAAAAAATGTCTTCTCTACTTCAAGTCCTGGATGTTTATTTATGCCACATAATGGACCAGAGAATCCGTAGGGAAACTAACTTCTGCCTGGATTTACCCACCTCCTCCCGAGGATAACAGAAGAAGGGATGTGAATCCCTTGCCTTGCATTTGGGTTTCTTCAGCTCCCCAAAATAGAGTTTGTGCATTGGCACTAACAAAATGGAAGAAGGATCCAAACCTGAAGGTGAAATATAAGCAGATCTTGGCTTTTTTTTGGTTTTGTTTTTTTGCATGTGTGTACATAAAGGGTGTTTGTAGAGCTTACTACACGATTACTAAAGCTTTGTATGACCAATTCAGAATCAGCAAGATAATGTGTGCCATCCCCCCCTGTGCCATAACCCCTCTGGCTACACCCTCCCTTCTTTTTTTTTTTTTTTTTTTTTTTTAATTCCTGAAATTAAAATGTGTTGGAATGCTCAGTGCTGCTTTTCACTCTCTTTTCAATGGGCCCTTTAGTTTTTCACACCAAGGTGTCCTTTGGGGTGCCAGGTCAGGCTACCAAAACAGCTTCTAGGAGGGGATTAGGACCAATTAACATCTTTGTACACAAAAGCCACTGGCAGCTGAACAGGCGGCCTGGTGGCCTGCTCGGGAGCTGCATTTTAAATAGGGGCCTTCTGTACTTGAGCTCAAGTGGGAAGAGGCGGAGAAAGTTTTTATTTATAATTGAAAATGCTGCTCCTGGATAAAGTCTAATGAAAGGCAGAGTGGTGTTCAAAAGTATCTAACAAATACCAGTTGAATATTGGCCTTTATTGTATGATTTCCATCAAGGATGGCATAACAATATAGTCATTTCTCCTACATATTGAGATGAAGTGATTTTTCATGTAGAAGAAAACAGCTCCATCCACACATTTCATCAGCCCTTCTGGTTTTCATTTCATGTTCTAATTCAGCTTTACATTGAAAACGCCTGGTAGGATGGCTACTCGTGAGTGATATATATGCCCATAAATCTCTTTTTGAAGGGAATTCTGCCCTTCATCTACCTGATCCTCCACAGCTCAAGCCCACGGAAAGAAAAAAAAAAAAAAGGATAATTTAAGTACCTGCATCAGGATGGAGGGGGAGGGAGTCCTACAAGTCCTACACTGTGTTTCATATGAGTAAATTTGCATTTATAACCCTTGAGTTTGTGCAAAGAGGGAAAAAATAAAGAACTCCAAGTCTGAAGTGCTGAACTCAGATGAGTCAGATCCTCAGCAAAGGTAATGGCCTCAACAGTTTGTCCCTGGGTGTTTTGCACCTGACTTAATATCTTCACTTCTGCTCTGTTTTGTTTTCAGTGCATATCACTTCTAAATCATCACTCTTGCAATCTGATCAGGCATTAAAGCAAAGGGAAAGGGAAAGAAATATATGGTGTGTGAATTACTATTGTACAAAACCCAGCAATTTACGAGGACTTGTAAGTGGGAGTTGTGTGAGTTCCCAGCAATGCTATAAGGCTTGTAATGAAACTGATTTCTGTATTTTGAGGATGAGCCACTTTCAAACACAGTATTTCTAATCACTGCATTCCTTCTTCCCCTTTCATAATAATAATTACAAGGCAGTTTTGTATATTTTTGTCACTTGGATAGAAAAGTAATTTCTAGAAGTTTTCTAACTATGTGTTTGATAGGGAAAAGAATCATGATAGGAAATTACAGCACAAATGTAATAAGTGCACCAAGCAAGCCAGTACTGCCATCCTGATTCATAAGATTTTAAATGAAGGAATTACAAGGTGGAAGGATGGTGCCCACAAGTTTTCAAGAGGCTTGCAACTGACTAGATGAAAGCAAATCGGAAGGAGATCAGAAGTTTAGTCAGCCTGTGCTGGCTTAGCCACACCGGTGCTTGTGAAAGATGCGGTCTGCTAGAAAAGCACTGGATGTCATTTGCTAAAGTGTTTATGCATCTATTTTTGGTAGGCAACAAAAATATGGATTTCTCTTTGGGTCGACATGAATAGAAAAACCCTAATCACGATCATTTTCAACCTCCTGGTTTATACAAATAAAGGGATTCCGCTTGGCGTGTCGTTCCGCAGCAAACATTAATACACTCGCTATGTGTGGCTTTGCTCCTTTCTACCCCCTCTTTAGTTTCAGATACTGTATTGTATTTCTTCCGACATGTTGATTCTACCTCATGTTAAATGGTAATTGGCGGTAGTATAGGTGGGGAGAGAAACATTGTTATATTTTGTTCATTTTTCACACTTCAGCAGTTATTCCTTTCTCTCCCTGGCTATACGCTTATTAGCGTACGAAATGCAGGTGTGTGGGAAATGGCAAGCACACATTGACAGGTTATTTTGTTGGCCACTGCCTAATTAGTAGCATAGTGGATGCACCCTGCTAAGCTTTAGTGTGGTGCAGTAGAGCTGGTCTGTTCTAATTTCCTCACAGCTTTGATATTCAGCAAGAGATTGACGGTTAGCACAAAGAGCCAAAGCGCGACGGAGGCCTGCAGAAACAATGGCCCTTCTTGCTTGTAGACACCACAGATGTGAGAGAAAGCTGACTAAAAACAATTGGCCGACACTGTCTAATTGTCTCCAATGTCAGCATCATTAATGTTTTCCCATGTAAAAAGTAAAAGGCCAAGGTTGTATCCTCCCTTTATTTTGAGTCACATGATTATGTAACTTACTGAGATTCAGATTAAGTGTTAATTGTATTTGTGCAATAAAGAAACTGAAGCTACCTTGAATTTAATGAATGTGTACTTAATTAATTTTGACAGCCTTTATCTTTATTACCTATTGAATAATCACAATCAGAATTAATAACATTTATAGGCAATTAAAATTACAGCCTATTTAATGATAATATATGTTTACATCTTTTACTGAGATACAAATTATGAATACTTATTAGCAAAGAAGTTGTTTCCCTGCCAGGAGGGTTTCTTGTCTGTGTTAACAGCAACAAACAACAATAATCAGTTCAATGTGTAATAGTGCCTTTCACATCAGACAATCTCCCAAAGCGCTGCACAAGGGCACATGAGAAAACGCTTTGCAGAATTTAAAAGTAATCACTAAATGGCAAAAATTGTAGTGTGCCTGGAACAAATGCTTCAAAATTACTCACGATAAGACAAGGCCAACAGTATCTGAACAGTTTCAAAGCTTTGTTTTCTTGCAGAAAAAAATAATGAGAATAAAAAGAGTCCATTAAGGATGCAACATCAAACTCCTTGCTGACCCAGTAATACCAGACCAAAGATTCAGTAGCTACAAGCTGGAATATCTCCACTGGTGGCAGCACGGCTAAAAGCCTTTTGGCACTGAGATCTCACATAAAAGTCCTAATTCCCTGGTACTACAGAGAACAGACACAGTGCTGATTCTATCAGTGCCCACAAGAGTAGGCAGCTTGACGTGAAATAGAGTAAATCAGACAAATAAAGGTGCTTTGGAACGGTGAATCCTCCCTGCCATGGTACAAGAGGAGTAGGGTCACTGCGAATTAAAAGACAAAGGACGTGGGTTGTTCAAAGAAGGAAGAAGGTTCTGGCCTGAGGTTTGGCAGGTATAACTTCAAACACCAAATGCGTAAGAGAGAACCAAGTGGGGCCTATGCCCACAGAGATGCTGCAGACATCTGCACACACTCTTATGTATCAATCTGCACAAGTAATTTTTCTCTTTGAATGTTATTTTCTCAACATCTCTCCCTTTGAGAGACTTGCTGTCCTACACAGCCACTGTCCTCAAAGAGATGCACAACTTCCACTAAATACTGGGACTTAGCATAACCCAGTTCAAGAAAGAATTGGGTCGTGACACTCGTGACCTATGAGAAATAACCAGCTATTTGACGAGGCCTGAACACACAGCAATGTGCTAAGTGCCCATGCAGCCAGGATTCAAAACATTCATGTCCAGACTGGCATGCTCAGCACAAGCTTTGCTTTCCCAATCCTTCGTCTCTCAGCCCCTTTCTTCGTTTTGCAGGGCGATGCTTCTTTGTCTCTGACTCCTGGCCCCAAATCATCAGGCACAGCCGCTTGGAAAACGTCACCAAAGTGACACTGAGTGCCTAAAATCTCACTGTAGGAGAGTGCAGAGGGGCTGGGCCATAGCTGGGGGAACAGGGCCATCTTTCTGCTCTGTGTATTCAAAGGTGTCTCGCCCACCCCATCACATGGCTTGTTGTTGCAATTTCCTAATTGGAGAGCTCTCCTAAAACTGATTTAAAAGGAAGAGCAGGAGGGGTATGCAGCTTTCTCCCTCCTATTTCTAACAAGAAAGACTTTCTCCTCCTTTCTAACCGTATAGCAGTATAATCATTAAAAATTGCCTGTGATAAAAGCACACTGCCAGACTCTCCAATTTATTTGTATTTGTTCCAGACACTGTGAGGGCAAGGTGTCTAATGGCTCAGGATGGCCACCATGGGTGACAGAGGTATGGAAAAGCAGACACTGTGATTCCAGGTGAATTTGTTGCTGCTGTGTGGACTTAGACAACCTCGAACACAAGGTGACCATCAGCAAAATGCTGGGAAGATGCTCCTTTTTTGCTGAAGAGAGGGCAACTGGTATTTTTGGGTTAGTCTCCAAGGTAACATTAAGGACAGGTTGTTGCAGGGATTGCTCCCAGAAGGTAGCAGGTCTTGTGAAAACATGCAGCTTGGTTCTTCTAGTACCCCAACAGGATTTGCAGTCCCAAACATCCTCACGGACTCCCATGTCTCAACCCCAGTGCCCAACACACAGCCTTGGTTTGCACTAACTGAAAAAAACCAAAGAAAACCCAAACCCATCCCTACCCCCACCAAAACACACCAGTGAGCTGCAAAACAGCCTTTGTGTTATTTCAGGTATTTTGAAAGTTAAAAAGGAACCCCAAAAATGCACTTACTTCTGTCTGAAGCCCCAGCGTACTCACAAAACACCACGAGCCACCTCCAGTGCAGTGCAAACATAGCCCATCAGGAGGACCTAGCCCTGAGCAGCAAGGATATCAGCCAGGGTGAGTCTGTTGACCCTGGGGACAGTGATTTCTTCCTGGACTTCTTTTGCTTATCAGCACAGACACAGCCTTTGTAACACCTTCTGAATAGGCGACCATTAGAAACCGGCAACAGGTGAATAAACTGGTTTAGAACAGCAGCATGCTGTCTCCCAAATAATCTCACCCCTGTGCACTTTGTGGAAAGAATGGGAAAATTCTGAAAAAGGTAAAAAAGAAGAGGAATGAGTAGTCCGAGACCAGAAAGCTGAGGGAAAAGGCAAAGAAGAAGACCTGGAAGTGGGAAAGAGCCACAGTGTTCTCAAATGGCTGCGTTCACCAGCTGAGGAACGTCAGGCTGAAATACAAATAGGCATGTAAAAGGGGAAACTAGTACTCTTTACAAGTGCATTGGGAAAAGAGCCCTGAGGGAGAAAAGCTGTAAGGTAAGGTTGGTGCTATGGATAGGTTTTAGATGCTATATAACATCTCCTTTAGCACCTAAGCAGCCTTCCAGTCAGTGTAAGTGTGAATAGTGTTCACTGGTCCTAAAAGGGAGCTTGATAGGTCTGTGAGAGGTTCTGTGTGAGATGATGCACGGGCTGCTGTCCTGGGTGTTCTCTGTTCCCAGAGCAGAAAAAGCTCCTGCTTGATGTGGTTCTATGCAAAGAGCTTTGGTGTGTGAGAAAAAGGAGCCATCCTGACTTCAGAATCTGGATTGTAAGGGTAAACTGAGGATTGGAGAGGTAAAAACTAACTGCAGGAATTCAGTTCTCTGAAGAAATGGGTACTGACATTCACACGGCTTAAATGAAGCAGCACATTTGAAGGCCTCTTACCAATCATTTAAAAAGGAGTCTTATGACTGACTTCAAGGTAAGACTTCTGCCAACTCCCCTGTTGCACAGGGAGACAGCAAATAACTAGTTACTGCTGGGCATTGACAGGACAAATAAACAATACATCACTTTATACTAGCTATTGTGCATGAAATCATTGTGTTATCTTATAAAATCAATCTCTATATATTATGTTATTTGTTAAGCTGTGGAGTGCATAAACAGTAGTTTCACAACCCTGATTGCCTGCTACGTTCTCTTTTATTCAAATGCAGGATCCACCACTCTAAGCCCGTAATTCATCAACTTCATTACACTTAAGACGTTGACTTCTCTTTTCCATGAGACATAAGGAAGTGAATCACTCGTCCTTCATGCAGCTGTGTGCTCTTACAGCAGCTTCTCTCTCCTCAGAAAAGTGTACTTGGTTGTATTTAAGATAATTGAGAGCTCAAAGCCAGGTTCCTTCAATCTAGGGTTGAGCATTAACCTCTCTGTACTGCAAAGGAGATGCAAGCAAGTGCAGAAGAGGAGCAGATGCTGCCTATAGCAGCAAGTGACCAGGGAGTCCAGGGCATGTTCAACTGCTCCGGGAGTGACAGCCAAAGGTGAGAACTTTGGGGACTATTCTACAACTGCTTCCATTCAGGCATTTTGGGTTTTTTTACCCATTATAAAGGTGCCGACATTCAGTCCTAGCCAAGCTGTTAATTTTCAGTTATTGGCTGTACCACTGCTTTTCTCTACATACCCAGCAGGGTAAGGTATTGTAGGGTGAGCATGCCTGAAAGCAACCACACAGTATCCAGAGGAGCTGAGACCATGCCCTTGCATCAATCAGTAAGTGAATACAAGACTCCCACTAAACAGATCAAGTTTTTGTACAGGCCAGTGATGAGAGATGGAACTTGTCACGGGCTGGAAGTATTTGCCCATGTGAAGAGGTGCCTTGCTGTCCAGCCATGGAACATCTCCAGTCCTCCCTGATGCTGCCAACACACCTCCCTGCACATGAAACAAGGGTTCAGCAGGACCTGCAGCACAAATGCACTGGTTCATGCATAGCAGTGGGCAATGGCTTATTGGGGAGAGCTGCACAGCATTACTAGTCCAGGCACAACATTTGTTCTTGCTGCAAAGACATTTCAAACATGAAAGCAAAGGATGCAGACTTAAAAATATCCTTTTCTCAGATACCACATATCTTGGAAGCCATGATTCCTCTAACTGTGGTTTACATTAATAAATATGAGGTGACAGCTTGGTTTTCCTCAATTAATTTCTTGGCAAAGGGTAAAATACAGAGCTTTGCAACTTCCAGGACATTTTCTCTTCCTTGCTGTGTCAGAGTAAGAAATATGCTACTGACTGACGTGTTTGAAGTTCTGCTCTTATAAACTGCCCCTGTATTCCTCAAAGATGTGCATTGGCTGCACAGCACATCCTGTTACAGCCACACCTGACAACAAAATGACGGGGGGGGGGCACTTAGAAAAGAAATTATGCAGTCACATAAAAAAACCACAGGTTTTTCTGAAGTGTACAGCTACGGGGAAAAGCTCCCTTTTGGTGCAAGACATCTTGAAGAAGTCCTTATGTAGCAGTGTCTTCACCATCTGCATTGGGAGGCTCTGATCTCTAGGTGTTGCTACAGGACACAGCAACCAGGACCTTCTCCACCCACTAAATTCTAACATTCTCCTCAAAAACCACTGGGAGTTTTCCAATGTACAGATTACACCAAATTTTCTACCAAAAGCACAGACTTTAAGCCAAGTTTCAAAATCCTCTGCAAGTACTGCCCTTACCTTTTTTAATGCCTATTTTGTCTCTTCTTAGTGTCCTGAGTTTTTCATCTGAATGCAGTTTGTTTAGCTTAATAAAAGGAAGTTTGAATTAATGGTCCTGTTTCATCCATTGCTATGGTACCCATCAGGGAGATCAATAAATGAAACAAATCTTACTAGAAATAAGGAATCTAAGAAAAAAAAGTGGGTGAGTTTCGTAGTTTCATTCGCTCAGATAATGGTAGTCTGCCGTAATGTAGGCAAGAACAACAGTATCAACGTATAATCCATTATGAACCAAGGTGTTAGCTTTGTTGCATGCTCCTGTTTTCATTTTTTAAGACTTCCCAGTGGCTTTTAGTACTTTACATTTTCATTAAGGATTTTAAAAGCTTAGATCTTTGCTTACATTTAAAATACTTCCCCAGTGCTGGGATGAAGCACAGTCACTTGCTAATGGATTTCTGAATGCCATTTTCATTATAATATTTTTATAAGACCCCTCTGTTCTGCTAGTATTACATTTGCTTTTGTAAAATTGTTGAGGTTGCTCATCATGTACTTTAGGTCCGTTAAATGCTGTTCCTGTTTATCATTATGGGACAGAGTTGGTGTTTTATTTATAAAAGAATAAAGCCACAATCCAGTTTGTATTTGGCAGCTAAGTGAGTTTATGCAGGACCTAAATTTATCCCCAGGATGGATTAGGCCAGTCTCCCTCAGCACGGATCAGTCAAGCAGTGAAGCTTGAACTACATACACAGAATATTGACTGAAGCATTAGTCAATGCAATCGTTATATTTGTGAGTGTCCAGGGATTCCATAATGCCGTGAAAGTGAACTTGTCTGCATAAGGTAAGTGGTGGTGTTTAGGGAAGCTGAAGCATTGGTAGTTCCGCTGTGTCTGTCCGTGAGCAAAGGAGGTGGAAGCACTGGAGTGTCCCTGCCCACACCGGGACAGCTGCTGAGAGGTGGCTCCTGCTCAGGGCAGGTGCTGAGGGCTGAGCAGCTGTTAAGACACAGTTGTCTCAGTTAAGGCATTTTTAGGTCACTCCCTCTCCCCGGAAAGGAAGGTCCCACACTCAGATACCTCTGCTAGTCTACAGACCTGGAGATGCCCTTTATTTAATCAGTCAGACCACTGACCTGACCTCAGTCCAGCAAGACTCCCCGAGCCCAAAAGCCCTTCCCGAGGCTGCTTTGCTCCAGCGTCTTTAGGCAGCTCTGCAGCTCATGGAGCCCAAAAGCCTCTGATCCACACGACGGCCAGGAGGTGTGAACAACTCCTCCACTACTGCTGGTGATACTTGACCTCTCAGTGGCTCCTCTAAGGTGTCCACTAACCCTCTCTTCACTTGAAAATACAGCGTTAGATTCTCTCCTGACCTAGATCAAAACCAAGTGGGAAGGCAATCGATCTGGTAGCAACACTAATATTTCAACAGCAGGCTCTCTATCACCGTCCTCTATTGCAGTCATCTTTCTTGATTTCATTTCATGGAAGGTAGAGATGATTTTTGTTTCCTGGATATAGTTCTCCAAGTTTATGTCAATAGAGATGCACTTGTACTTTAAGTAAGAATAATCTAAAATGAATGTGGTTTCTGGCTGCCCAGAACACTGAGCAAACCTATGAAGAACGGCTGCTGTAAATATCAGTAATGTTAAGATACACAGGGTTATTACAGAGCTTTTGCAATGTATTTTTACTAGGTTTTTTTCAGTCCTTTCTGCCCCAGTATGTCAACAAGCTGACTTAGTGGTTCAGGATTTGCTCCAATGGGTAGAAGTCAAGGAAAGAAAAACATTTCTTGAGCTTGATGAGTGTTATATTCTGCCTTAATGCATCTTTTAACTGACCTGTCAGAAATGTTTCAGACCTATATATCCTGAAAATCTTCTTTCAGTTCATCTGCGATATTTGTGCTGATAGCTCTCCTCTCTTGGACCAACGTTAACAATGCTTTGTAGAATTCCTGCATAGTTAAAAGCAGATGCTACTCTTATGAGGGTGATGAGCCCCACATGTTGAATGTGCCAAAGCAAGGACAAAAGGGCCAGAGTCATCAGCTCAAGGTCTGCTGACAGGCAGAAGGAAATGGAAAAACAGTCACAGATGCTGTCTAACGACAGAACTTCCTTTCTACCGGTCTCTGCATTGTCTGTTGAAGCTGATTATTTTTTGGGGGCGAATGAGAGTGGAGAGGTTTAACTGGTATACTCTGCCCAGGAGGTTTTTTGGCAGCTAGCGTGATGTTGACAGGGTTCACCTGGAGCTGGTCAGCTGCCATGGCAGTGCAAACGAGCTGAATGCAACCCTGAGCAGCTCCAGGTATGGAATCGCTACCATAGCCCCAAAGGGTGGGTGGTGGGCACTGTGAGAAGAGAGAGACTGGAACCTGAAGGGACCTGGGAAATATCCGATCAGTGCAATGTTTTCCATTGGCTGAGCAGGTGAAAGAAATGAAGAGGGCAGAAAGGCAGGGGGAGACAAAGTACACACAAGAAGGCTGATTCTTCCTATGTCAAATATTGTCCACCTCACTGAACTCTCATTACTACTGTGATCTGACCTAGTTTTTTGGGGGGTTGATATTCCCACATACACACACTCCCTCCTTCATAAACTTCCGTCCAACTTGTATTACTCGACCTTTTGCAGACACCTTGAACTCAATGTAGTTCCACTGAGGAAGGTGGCTTCCTCCCAGACATCAGAGAACTGTAAAGCAACAGGCATTTTGAAGATATTTTTCTCCTGTATTCTTGATGGTATGATGATTTTCAGATGTTTGACAAGAGCCAGTTGGTTCTTAACCTCTCAAGGCTGAGACATGTTTCAAAAGCATTACTGAGATAATAACTGTCCAGGCCAGAGACAAAGACAGTAGAACATTAGAAACAGCAGAGCTAGAAAATTTATATTTATATTTACTGAAAGTGTGGCTGGCTTTTAGTAGCTCTGGATATGCAGGAACATGTTGTGGTGAGATTGCATAAGAGAGGAAATTGAAATTCAAACTGTTTATCTTTAGATTGCCAGGTTAGACTGGATCAAGATTTTATTTGTTAATATACATAGCTTCTAGGAAGAGACAGAAAGGTATTAGCAGCTGTCAGCAGTGACAAACTTTATAAATTACTTGTAGGTAGAACAATTTATAGCGGTTTTTACCTGCAGTCCGTTGTCTTTCAGCAGAAAGAATAGAGATTAAGTCGCCATCGGTGCATGCCAAGGACTTTATCAGACCTGGATGGGCCTAAGACTCATCACTGACTCTGATGCTTGCACCAGAGCCAGGACTGGAGGACATCTCATAGACCTGCAGTGCCAGCTCTCCCCAGACGGGCAGCAATTCTCACCTCTGCAAGCTGCCTTCATTTTCAGACTCTTTCTGCCAATGGATTTGGTTAGAGGATCGCCCTTACTTCCATGAAATATAGCTGGTTCTTTTACAGAAGTAAAACGGTTATTCATAAATGATAAGGCAGAACACGCTGTTCAAGCAAGCTTGGCAAGCTGGACCTTATCCCACGCAGTACACAATTGCCTGTGATTTTACCAACCACACCAGAATGCCGCCTTTACCGGTTTTAATAAGCACATGCTAGTTAAACAGACACCACTCTTGAGGCACTGTAGGAAACAAATATAGAAAAGCATTTTTTTGCCAAGTATTTGTTCCAAAGAAATCTGCAGTTCGGTACAGACTGTTTGTTCTTGGTCCCGCTGCTGCCTCCAGAGTGGCTCAGAGGTGTGTGGATGTGCGTGGTGGAGGGAAGAGTGATTTCTTCAAATGCTGGTGTGGCCGTAGGTCAGTTCATTCAGCGGGAGGACCCAGAGCCAGGATGGAAGGATTCCTGTGACAATTTTGCTACAAAGCCATTCTATACCTATTTCAACAGCACTCTCCTGGAGCTGGTGGCGTTGCATAAACCGTAGGGATGAATCTCCTGTCTCACATGAGCAGTGCCATAGGTATTGCTGACCTGATTTCAGTAATAGCAGAGAGCAAAATGAACCCATATCTTCCCCTCTCTGGAGGGGATGCAGCTGCTCAGACTTGTAGCTGCAATCCCGTCCTGAGACAGGAATGCATGTTACAGCAGCCTGATTTAATAGAGGGGTTAGTGCCCCCTTCACAGCATTCCCTTTCTCTTCCTTCACCCTGCACCTGCAGCTGTAATTCCTGCTCCAGCAAAGAATTGTCAAGATTAGAACCTTTGTTTAGGGCATTCATACCCAAATTATTTCTTTGAAAAGTGAAGTACCTAACATGCCATCTTCAAAAGGGTAGTTGCTTTGGGTTTGTCTCATAATATCACCTAGAGGTATCTCCTAAGTTATAGCAAATTAAAACCTAGGGGGAGGAGGGACAGAAGGCAGGTGAGGATAGTCTTGAGCTTTTCCCCAACATGAGTGATCATTAAGGATGAATTTTTCAGAGCCAGAGGGGCTTGGTAGCCAGAGGAGGGGGCTAACAGCAGTTTGGACACCTCACCAGAGGTGATGGAGATGTTTTGCCAGCTAGTTCCATCATCAGCTGTGGGGCCGTGGAGGAATCTGATGTCTGGAAATAATGGGATCCACTCCAGCTGGGCAATGGCTCCCAGTGTTACAGACCCCCTTTGACCTCCCAGTGGTGTTTTCCCAGTGACTGACCCCTCCACTTTCCATACTCTCCTCTGTAAGCAACTCTCACTTCCATCCACTCCATTTCCTCCTTCCTACCACCACCTCAGTGTATGCCACCTCCCCTTGCCATATTCCCCCTCATCCTCCCGAGGCAGAACTGCAAAATGCCTGTCTCCAGGTTGTCCTGACCCATCTCTCCCAGTGTTCTGCTTTGGCAAAACCAAACTCTGTGGCCAAGAAGTCTTCTGCCCACACCAGGGATCCTCGGCTGGGTTTTCAGAGCTGCCACAAGATGGTGAGGTGCTACAGCTTGCCAACCAAGCAGCAACAACTTGTTTTGGTGTGGTTTTGGTCTACGACTGTGGTTTTTTCCTTAAGGTACCCAAAGTCAATATCAGTGTAACTGTTGAAACAATTCCAAAATTTGGGTT
Organism: Pseudotriccus pelzelni; assembly: GCA_035584735.1. Taxonomy (NCBI): domain Eukaryota; kingdom Metazoa; phylum Chordata; class Aves; order Passeriformes; family Tyrannidae; genus Pseudotriccus; species Pseudotriccus pelzelni. The sequence continues at coordinate 29,873,740 of JAWMRA010000162.1, read as the reverse complement.
TAGCCAGAAACCTGCCATTGAATTCTTTAGTTCATATCACTATATTTTTGGCAATTCTATACACAAAACTAAACCAGTGACATGTATGTGACACTGCTTTACAGTTAGCATGAAACCTTTTACAGTTCTGATTTCTATGCATTTGTATATAAATAATAGGTTTGGATCTTTGTAGGGACTATCCAAAACTTAGTTGATTACAGTTTTGTTGTTTGGGTTTTTTTTTAAACTGTACTATGGTCTTTTAATTGAGGACAGCCTTCTGCAAAGACACGGTCACATACACCACTCACCAGCCAGACCTTTTTCAGAGCCTGTAGCTTTTGGCATTAAATATGAGATCATTCACTGAATGGTTTAAAAACTGGTTTTAGTCAATTTTCAGTGGCAGTTAGCATCAGCACAGCCCGTTGGTGTCAACACCTTGGGATTGAGGCCTTAAATGAAAACAACCAAAGAAAAAAACACTGCCTCCTCAGCTTCTTTATTTGAAGTGTAAAATTTTTGAGATCAAAGCTAACCTATTTTGTGTGAACTCTTCTACAGTATTTCAGCTCAGGAATGCAAAAGCAGGATTATTATTTTATTTTATTTTTTTTCCACGTATCTCAGCTGGATTTCTGCACGTTTTCTCTAAGCAGTTCTACTGCAGAACAGTCTGATTTCCTGCTCTGGCACCTTCACTCTAAAGCTGTATTGAGTGCTGCTGAACACAGCCCGGGCTGATTCAGAGCTGAACATTCCCTTTGCCTGTGGAGGTGCGGGAGTGGCAGGAAAGGCACCCCCAGGGAAGCGCGGTGGGAGTGGTGCAGTGACTGCACTGGCAGCACTGCCTGTGACCACCAGCCATCCTGGTGGGCTGCGTGATGCTGAGTGCTCAGTCACACGCACAGGGGGTGTCGGCTGAACGTGTGGTCCCCAGAGTGCGCTCACTTGCCCTTCCCAGAGATGGAACACAGGCTTGGAAATGCTGCGTGGGTCACACTTTGCATATGCATTTTCTCTAAGTGTTTTCATCTTATCAGGAGATGGTTGGTACAGCCAATGCAAATTACACATCCATCTTCCTGCAGCAGCAGAAGGAGAAAATAATAGAGGAAGGGACTGGGTGTTTGCTTTGGCTTCTAATGCAAAGTGCTAGTGGCTACCATAGCAATGTGAAGCAGATTTTAATATTTCTCATTGCTTAGCAGATAATCAACAATGGCAAATACTGCTGTTTCACATACTAGGCAGCGTGGGGAACTGATGAAAGTAGGAGCTGGAGACACCTTAGACAATGGCAGCTTAAAGCTCTGCTGTAAACCTGCTTCAAGTCACAAGCCTTACTTAGATAAGAACTTGTCCGTCCCTGCAGAGGCCAGAGTTGCAAGTCTGAGTGAGAGAGTGAAATCAAAAGTATCCAGCACAAATCAGATCATAAGCATCTCACTCAGGGTTCCTCAGCAGCATGTATTTGCTGGGCAGTAATACAGGATGGCTATGCTGAAGGCTGCAGTGGCACTGCCACATCATTCAGATGAACGGCTTGCAAAATTCCTTGCCTCCTTTCTACCTTTTATCCCTGGGAACAGTGTTCTCAACAAACCTTTTCTTCTATAAATGTTCATTATTATCTAAATTGCTTTTTGTCTTTCAGTTATAACTGCTTCTTCTTGTAGGCGGTGTTCATAGGAACTTCTTCCAGGGAGAGAAAAATCATGAGTAACCCTTTGTTTGCCTTTCCATCTTCCCTTGATTTTAATAGGACATGAAAGGCAAAAATCTGAGACATCTGTTGTTTCTTTCAGCCATTTCCGCAGAGACATTAGATAGCATTTCAAGCACTCAACTGACAAAACAACTCACCTTGTGAGAACACTCCGATTTATTACATTGTTGCATTGCACTGGTTTTGTACAATGTAGGAAATAATTTTTTTTTTCTCTGAGACTTCCTCCATTTTTGCATAAAAGCAGTATTTTCACACACTTTTATGGTATGTTATTACATATGAGCAATGATATGCTTGATATTTGGAATGTGAAGGAAGTTAGTTCAAAATAATGCAATCAAGCTGACAAATAATTGTCTGATCATACCCAGAAATGTGGCTAATGCAAGATTTGCCATCAACTTTAAATAACAAGCTTTAATGTAGAAACAGAATACAAATAAAAAGCACTGGCAGGGTGAGAATATCATATATATTACTTCTCAAGAAAGAAATAGTGGTGATATATACTACTTTCGGTGATAGAAATAGAATGTACTCTTGTCGAAGTAATAAACTTCTTTTTGTTAAAATAGGATGAACTGAAAATAATTTTAAACCCAAGGTGGTTAGTGAAAACCAGCGTGGCAAGCAGGATTTTTACCCCCAGTGCTCACTCTTAGGGGTTATTGTATGAGCTTTTTGGATAGGGATGACAGAGTGGAGTGTGCTGTTGGCCAAAAGGCTCTGTGGGGGCAGTCCATGGTGGGTATGCTGCTCTGTGAGGTCCTTATTCATCTTCACTGTCTGTGGTTCTCGGTTTCAGGCTTTAGTGGGAATTTGCAACTTCTTAAAAGGCCAGTGAACACCGAGAAGCTACGGGCCAAACCCCAGCTCCAGCTGGCCCGAGCAGTGAGCTCGTTCGGGTGGCTGAGGCCTCACAGAAATGGGTTGTCATGCACAGGCTCCAAGAGCAGGGAGTCCTCTTAAGTTTTAACAAACAACTCGGGCCAAGTTTAGTACCAGTAAAACTCCACTGAGAACAGTTTTTTCTCTCTCCGAAAGAGCCCTTTATGAGCTGCTCAAACTTTTTATTTCAAGATTCATTGCACAATTTCTTTATCTCTGTTTATTGCATGGCCAGTAACAGCGCTTGTGTGAGCTGTAGGAGCTGGCCTGTGGTGCACCAAAGCAGCTAAATGAAGTGTTGCAAGGGTTGTATTTTTTTGCTACCTGATGATGTACTGCTGGACAAGTGGCAGAAGGTTAGTCTGGTATTTTTACAGAAATTAGTTTGATTACTCCTCAGTCCCTTTACTTCTGCCTTGTTGAAGGGCTTCTAGAAAAGCTGGTTAACCTGGTGAGAATCCTTATGGCAACTTCAAGCTTTGTCTTCATCCCTCAGTTCTTACAAAGAACCCAATTTTCTGCTGATGTGAATTGATAGAGTTCCACAACACATAATAATGCCATAGTGATTTTTATCAGCAAAATACCTGGCATAATTATCTTAGTGTAGCCAGAGTGGTCAAGTGGTGTAACGTAATCCAACACCATCTAAAGAACGCATGTGACAGCTTTGTTTTGCAAGAAGGGAGTAGAAAGGCTTGTTGCAAGGAGAGCCCAAATGCCTTTTAATTCAGGGAACTAGCATCTGACCCTAATTATGTGGTAAAATGGAGGTAGTGCAAGCACCAGAAAAGGGACAAGTCTGCAGTGGGAACAAAAGCATCAACTGCTGTTGAGCTGTATGCAAAGTTCAACCGAGAGGAGAGAGACAGACAGACAAAGTGGCTCCAGTTGCACATAGATACCAGATGGAAAGTGTGTTGAGGAAAACAGGGCCACGGGTTATTTTTCATAAGCTGCAAAATTGCTTAATATAAGTGAAATGACTTGCCCTTTCCGCAGAAATTAATTATAAAAGCAACTTCGTAGAGCAGCATAATAAAGATGTAGGCAAAATAACGAGTGGCGCTGAATTCAAAAGCTATGCATAATGAATGGTCTATTAACATGCTTATGATCAGTACCAAGTGACCTTGACTGTTGTGTAGTAATGTATTTAAGTTTCTAACTAACCGATTTTATTATTTAGTTTGACATGATGTTAGTTGTTTATCAAAGAACAAGGACTGTAATAGCACTGTGAGCTCCAGGAACAACTTACCAAGGAATAACTTTCTGTATTCAGTGACACTTCATCAATATCCTGTGGGTTCTTTCTTAAGATTTCTCCCATCATAAACATCCGCCCTTATCAAAATCTGATTATGTCCATGTTTCACAATGAAATTATGAGAACAGAGATACTTGGTCCTACATGGCTAAGATTTACTTTTTTCACCCAATCTGATAGATCATCCCTTCCTCCTAGGGAAAAAGAGGGATTTTTTTTGCTATTGACATTTATCATCACATAACGGATTGTAATTGTAGGGACCATTGGGAATAAATGCTGTTACATTATTTGCAGATGAGTAATATGCAGACCAGATGCCTGTTAACAGTCAGTTTATGAAATTACCAGAGTGCTGATAAGACCATGTGGAGCCACTTCTTTTGTAGTGGGGAACGTCAGATTCTTTTTTAAGCAGATATATTCACATGCAGCCTTATCATCTTGTCTTTCCTCTGTACAACACCACGGCAGAGACAACATCTGACCACAGGTATCAGTGGAGGAAGGGTGTCTTTCACAAACTGTTGAGGTTGGAAGGAACACATGGGTGTTAGGGCAAGGCCACCTAGAGCCAATTGTCTGCGACCATGCCCAGATGACTTCTGAGTATTTCCAAGGATGGAGACTCCACAACCTCTCTAGGCAACCTGTGTCAGTGTTTGGTCACTGTCACAGGGAAAAAGTGTTTCCTGATGTGCAGAGGGAATCTCCTGTGGTCCATTTTGTGCCTCTTGCCTCTTTTCCTGTCACTGGGCACCGCCGTAAGGAGCCTGACTCCATCATCTTTGCAACCTCCCGCCAGATATTTGTACACACTAATGAGTTCCCCCCCTGAACCTTCTCTTCTCCTGACTGAACAGTGCCAGCTCTTCCAGTTTTCACTCAGGTGCAAACTACTCCAGTCTCTTAATTGCCTCAAAGTCCCTTGGCTGAAGTCTTTCTTTTACACGTAAAGAAAAATACTAAAACACTTAAGAATCAATAATTAATGTTAAATTGTGCAAAACTTTCCACCTGAAATTATGGAAATTGATTTGGGAACTGTAAGAGACTCTTGAGCTACAGAGCTGTTACTGACAGAGCTACCGTAGAAATCAAGTTTTTAATGATTCAGGTCACAAATGTAACATCTACAGCAAAAAATGTGTTAAAATGGCTTTACAGAAGTGTTGTAGTGGCTCAGTCAGCAGCTTATTCCTTCCCTCAAACTGGACAAAATAATTCCCAGATACTCTTAGTGAACCCAGTAATGCAGTTTCTAAGAAGAAACAGGACACAATAATGTTTCTTGCAAGGACATTCCCATCCAAACCCTCTTCTTCCCTGGTCGGAGAGACCAGTCATCCAAACTGCTGCAGAACACAGCAGAGAAGAGCCCCAGAGCAGCACAGAGAAGCCACAGCAACAACTGTGAGACACAGTCTCCCAATGATAGTGGTGAAACGGAGTCCAGCGCTTCAGGAAAGAGGCCTGGAAAGCGGCTCAATTTCGAGCTTCCCAAAAGGGTGATATTTGTCTCTGACAGGCTGGAAGCACAGGAGATCTCATATTCTTCTGTTAGGAACATCGTGAGTCACCAGTGAGCTATTTGTTACCTCTAAATACGTGTCCTTGCAGGTGCTGGCAGGTGTTCACATCTCAGTGGGTGAAATTCAGCACCTGTCTGTGCTTGCAGGTGGAGGAAGCACCTATTTCTGCCAAATTATACGAGGTGAGCATCCATAAAGTACGATGAACTGCTATGAAGGGTGAGTAGGTATAATTTGCCTTATTATATTTTATAGTTGCAAATTTCATATTCAGGATTGTTAATTATGGTATAATTAGAGCATATAAAAATGCCACGCTAAATACTTATCTTCCTCTGATTTATCCCCCTATCAATTTGTGCCTTTTTCCTGCACAGATAGACGTGTTTGCCATCTTAGATGGAGATAACTAGCAAAGATCATGCCACTGTCTCTAATCAAATGGTTAAGTTTTTCAAATGAATCCATATTATCTGAGTTTTTTTATTTCTAATCATACTTATATTCCAGTTTGAATGTGTGCTGATTAGTTAGTTGTCATCTACGGAGACAAGAAGTGCTTATATTTACCCTGATATATTATTCAGCACTGATTAGTTTGATGGAAAAATATACATTACCTCAGGAAGATAAGCTGCTTAGTCTTATTCATCATGTTAATTCGATGCTCAAATAGCTATTGCCATATTTATTTTTTTAAGTTGATTAATAGTTGTTTATCTTTACTTCTGTATGTACAGTTATGCGTGTTGTTATGTTAAACAGCTAATTTATAGATTAAGTTCAACATTTATCGTCTTTAGATGATCTCATGACAAAATAATTCATAAACACGATAATTGGTTCAAATTTTACGATTCAAAATTTCAAAATTCAAAATTCAAAAATTCTATGATTCCATAACTTCCTCTTCACTCTAGATTCTATGAATTTAGGAAGTATGTGACTAATCACTAACACTTGCTTCAGTTCATCAATCTGTGATATTTCCAACTTGCCAAGTCCATCATTTGAGTACTCATCAAAGTCCCATTCAAGAGGAGAACTATGAAAAAAAATCTCAAAAATTATATGCAAGCTAGTTATTAGTAATATTCTGGACAGTACAACAGCCTGAGTTACACAAAAATGTTGGGAACTCATTTTCCGCTTCACTCATTAGTCAGAACAACAGGAGGAGTCCAACATCTCACTAAGGTCTATCCCAAGGTAAGTCAAAGAAAGACAAACCTCTTGGTACTTTTTTTCTCTCTTACTTTGTTTGCATAATTATCCTATTTTCTACAATTGTTGGCTACGGTGTAATTGAGAATACCAGCCAGGTTCTCATCCACTGTAGCTACGAGTTGGCAGAACCTAAAGGTACAATGAATCAGTTCGAATGTTGGTCTCCAAAAGGACACGGATTATCCATGACATGTCATGTCCAGTAGAAAGTGACTCCATCCTTGATTTTTTTCCCCAACATTGATACTGACTTATGTTATCAAAGCGCAATGTGGACATTATATTACATAAAAATAGGTACTACAAACTAACTCTTATCTAAAACAACCCTGAACTGAATTAATGATCCAGAGAAACATTTCTTAGAGCACAGAGGAATCCTTAGTTAAATCCTTAGAGCACAGAGGAATCCATTAGCAAATTTAGTAACAGAGTTATTTAGTAATAGAGTTCTCAGAGATCTTCTAACTTAGAAAAAGATAAGCAACAGGTGATTAATATAATATTATTAATATAACAATAAATAATAATGTTGTAGTGGTACCCATCCTAGTATTGCAACCAAAATGGTCTGCAATGAGGAGATCCTTGTTTTAAATGCTGGCTTTTCAAGGCATTGTATCTGGATGCAGGTCTAAGTGACTAAAAACAAGAAGAAAAATTAAGAAGCCGCAATATAGAAGTTACGGAAGTGAATTCTTTCGACATAGGCATAATGCGTTAACTTGAATAAATAAATAAAATAGTGGAAGAATTTACTTACTGTCTCTGCAGATATCAAAGAGATTTTATGGCCTGTTCTGGCTGAACACAACATTGTTGAAGGATGCTCCTAGTCGGAACATTGTTGAAGGATGAAAATGCCCGGTGTCTTGGCATGGTGCAGGGACAAGCAACCTACAATGACTCCTTTGCAAATCCTGCTATTACACTGCATGAAAGAAATTGGTTTGGAAACGAAGGGGAATGATATCAGCTATGGGAAGAGGGGCTTGGTATTAGACCTGTGGCTGAAGGGAAGCCAGCAGGCAGTCCAAGAAAGGAGACTAAAAAAGTAAAACTGGCAAAACTGCTCTGACTTAAAGTGGGGGCCATTCAAAACTGAAGTAATCCCAGAACTCTAAGGACCTAAATAGGACCTCTGTGTTCCTTCAAATAGAGGCAAGTTATTGATGTGTGACTCTATTTGTAGCTTTTATTTCCAGCTTCTGGTTACAGACACAGATTCTGATTGACTCTCTTCCACTAGGCTGAAAAACCCTCAAGTATTGAGGATTTCCTCTTGTCAGATTACCATAACCAAATAATTTGCTTTCTTTTTGCTCAATTATAAAGATCAAGGGTTTAAGGTCTCTTATTGCAAAGAACTCTCCTCAAGCTCTAGGTCTTATTTTTCTCTTGTGCTTTCCCCAGAAATTATTCTGTACCATTTTTTTTGAGAACTGGACACAGTAAATTTATTTTGGTCTTGTCAATATTATAGAAGAAACGTTTTCCTTGCTGTCAGCATAATCCCATTCTTTTCCTGCAGTACTTTACCGGCAGCACTTACGTAATTACTTTGCCTCCCACTTCCTCTTCAGAGCCATCATTTTCCAAGGTCATTTCCCATTCTTTGCATATGACTAGGAGCATGAATTTATAACTTTGCATTTGGTGCAAAGGTGTTTTGTGCTGACTAGTTCAAAATAAGCCGACTAGCTTATGAACTTGCCTGCGAGGCCTCCTTTGTCTTACACGGGCATACCTTGCTTCTGAGACACCAGCATAGCTCACACGGATCTCCTGGCTTCTTTCCAGGATGGGATACATGTTATTAACTTCCTCCAGGACACAAAATGCTGTAAAGCGTCCATATGGAATGTCTTCATGTTTTAAAGGTTTACTAGGTCAAAATGGGAAAACTAGGGAATGCAGTGTGGGAGTAAGTAGGCAACTGAGCAACGCTTTGCAGAGAGGTCTTTTTCCTTTCATGCTCAGGTATTTCTAACTACTATTGCCACGTCTGTGGCAATTCCGTGTGTTCTGACCTGCCTGCCATGGTGATCAATGGCTGTTTGCCAAAGAAGGAGAGGGGGAGGCATATGAACTGTACCTTTGCCCATGCAAATCTGAAGATAGCTGCTGCTCAGCTGACTGAGACTGAAACTCAGCAAAAAGCAGAAGCACAAACAACCTTTGCACTGTCAGTCTTGGAATAAGCTGGGTAAGGTAATCAATTTAATACAGAGGTTATCATTGGATCCCCTCCTTTTTCAGAACAGAGATCATCGGAGAACAGTAGAGAGAAGTGGGTTTTTTTTGGAAAAGAACATAGCAGGTTCCTGTCAAAGCCTTTCACCCTCATGTTGTTCAAAAGTTGCCATTAAGTGCTGGACACTGACATGTAGTTGTTTCCTTTAGATCTTCACAAACAGTAATGCAACATTCCAATTATTTTTTTTTAAAAGCTTTTTAGCTTTCTTTGTACCAGGGTACTCAAACAGCACTTTTATGTCCCCATCACTCCTCTGGGCTGTGCAGCGATCCTTACTGGAAAGTTGCCCTATGGAAGTCCTGCAAAAGGGCTTATTAAAAGCGCAGCACCATACCAGCAGCTGTGTGGGGTGTGGAGCAGCACGGCTTTGTCCTGGCTCACGGGGGACCGACTGTGGAAGACCCTGCCTGGGGTCTGGAGGGAAGGGCTTCATGGCCTCTGCTGACCATGCCAGCTGGGTTATGGGGACACGTCTCCATGGGCCAGGGGGCCTGTTGGGTTTTTCCACTCATTTGCAGAGGGATCTGGACAGGATGGATTGATGGGCTGAGACCAACAGCGTGAGGTTCAACAAGACCAAGTGCCAGGTCCTACACTCGGGCCACAACACCCCCCCTGCAGTGCTGCGGGCTGGGGACAGAGTGGCTGGAAAGCTGCCCAGCGGAAAAGGACCTGGGGGTGCTGGTTGACAGCAGCTGAACAAGTGCCAGCATGTTCCCAGGTGGGCAAGAAGGCCAAGGGCATCCTGGCCTGGATCAGGAATAGTGTGGCCAGCAGGAGCAGGGCAGTGCTTTTCCCTCCATTCCCAGCACTGGTGAGGCCACATCTCGAGTGCTGTGCCCAGTTCTGCACCTCTCACTGCAAGAAGGACATCGAGGTGCTGGAGTGAGTTCAGAGCAACGGAGCTGGGGAAGGGTCTGGAGCACAAGTCCTGGAGCGGCTGAGGGAGCTGGGGGGGCTCAGCCTGGAGAAAAGGAGGCTCAGGGGGGACCTTCTGGCTCTGCAACT
>JAWMRA010000162.1:29816016-29863744 GCA_035584735.1 Pseudotriccus pelzelni | reverse complement strand
CCTTGCCCGTGTCCGTGTCCCTGTCCGTGTCCCTGTCCCTGTCCGTGTCCCTGTCCGTGCCCCTGTCCCTGTCCCTGTCCCTGTCCCTGTCCCTGTCCCGTGTCCCTGTCCCTGTCCGTGTCCCTGTCCCTGTCCCTGCCCCTGTCCCGTGTCCCTGTCCCTGTCCCGTGTCCCTGTCCCTGTTCCTGTCCCCACCCCTGTCCCTGTCCGTGTCCCTGTCCCTGTCCCTGTCCCTGTCCCGTGTCCCGTGCCCGTGCCCCTGTCCCTGTCCCTGCCCCTGTCCCTGCCCCTGCCCCTGTCCCGTGTCCCTGTCCCTGTCCCTGTCCCTGTCCCCGTCCGCTCCCGCTCAGGTGTCCCCGCTCCCGCCGGCCCCTCCCGCCGTTCCCGCAGCCGCACATGCTCACTGGGGCGCCGCGGGACTCTGGGCATGTGCAGAGCGGAGCGGGCCGGGCCGCCCCGGGGCTGCGGCCGTCGCCGCCCGCCCGCTCACAGGTGAGGCCGCGCTCGGCGGGGCGGAACGGGACGGAACGGGACGGGACGGAACGGCCGCCGGGCCGCGGCGGGGCAGGATGAACAGCTCCGACGAGGAGAAGCAGCTGGAGCGCCTCGCCAGCCTGAAGGACCAAGGTAGGGACGGGCGGTGCCGGGCTCGGGCTCGGGCTCGGCCGGTGGGAGCGCGGCTGTCGCCGCGGGGCGAGGGGAATGGGGCGCGGCGGGGCGGGCGCGGCCTGGGCATCCCCACAGACCCCCTCGACCGGCCTCTCTCTGTGCCCAGGCAGAGGGACATAGTGAAAGCCGTGAGAAAACAAACCGGGGCGGTGGAAGGCGTTGGGTCTCCCCCGTGCGAGCGCCTGCCTCGGTGCCCGCAGGTGGGGGCGGGCTGGGCTCGGCGATCCCGGGGGTCCTTCCCAGCCGCTGGGAGCGCGGGCGTCGCGGGGCCGGCGGCGAGGGGCCGAGGCGCTGCAGCACATGGCAGCCGTGTGCTCCCGGTGCGGGCCGTGTCTCCGTGCCGCAGACACCGGGGCTGCTCCCCGGTGAGCCCGGGGCCCCGCTGCACTGCCCCTCTGCCGAGCCGAGCCCCGGAGCGCGGAGGGCCGGGCTGTGCCTGGCCCGGCGTCGTGTCCTGCCTCCCGCTCGGTGCTGCAGGACCCAATACCGACCCAGCCCGGCCATCCCACTGCCCAGCAGTGAGCACGCTTCCCGGTAATAGCTCCGTGTCTGTAGAGTGTTTGGAGCTCCAGTGCAAACGGAAGGGAAATGCCTGTCCTGGACTGGTTTGGTGCCATGTGTGAGTCAATTCCGATTTTGGAAATTGGTTTTTTGTAGAAAAGTCCAGTACCTCAGCATGGTGGATGTTCAGTTTCATGAGTGCATGGTTTGACTCAGAAACTAAAAGACTGTAATCTTTAACCTTCTGTAAGAAGGGGCATGGAAAAGAGCTTGGATGCTTATGAAGCAGCCCATGTTTTAACTCTGTTGGTCAGTCTATCCCTCAACCAGGTTGATCCAGCAAAGTTTCTACCTTAGTTAATCATGTAGGCAACGTTTGAAGATCCAGCTTTACCAGCCATTTAAATTCTGGACGTCTTCTTGTGAGTGTACATCAAGTGCCTGGTGCCTCCTGTGTCACTACTTTGTGTGTAGTAGGTGTGAAGTAGCCACGCTGTAATTCTCTGCTGGTAATTCTCACAGCTGAGTTCTCCTGGTCTCCCGTGAGCCTGGGAGGAGCTGTTTGGAAAAGATCCATTGGACGAAGTTATGCAAAAGAGTGAAATTACGGCAGTGTGATCAGTACCCATTTTTGTGCCCTTCATTCTGACCGTAAATGTGCTTGACCACCTTTGCTGTATAGCAGAAGCTTTTCCTAACCAAATTTCATCTGAATATTTTTTGTCTGTTTATGGTCTGCTCTCACGCTTACATTTTGGTTGTTGCACACTCAGCATTGGAAATCCATTATTACCAGCTACACAGGTTAGATTCTGCCTTGGAAGGATTCAGTGGGTGTAAAATAATAATCTTATAGCTGTGTGTTTTGATAATTTGGGACCAAAAAATAAGGCTAAAAATCTGCATTTTTTTGCTGACAGACGGCTTCCCTCCAGTACTGTTGCCTCTAGAGGACTTGTCTGTGCCAAGAGTTGTTAAAATGACAATAATCAGTTGCAAAAGCGATAAGTTTGGGTTATTCTTTAAAGAAAACCAGTTGTTTTAGAATGGGGCATTAATTCTGCTGTAGGAGTCTTCTGTTCCACTATGCTGGGTATCCTTTAATCTCTAATGAAATTTTACGGGACTATAGGAATTAGTTCAAGGGAAAGTTACTGTAACTTGAGGACTTGAGCTGTTGAAATAGAAACTGTACTTGGCAAACCCAGTCCTGTAAGGTGCTGTTCTTGGTGGTTGTTGTTGTTCATTCCTAAACACAGGAGTTGTAGTATGTTGTTGTGAGGCTGGCATAGACTTTAGTGATTGTACGGCTGATGAGAAAGTTGCTTTATATGGGTGAAAAGTTAGCCAGTGGAAAAAAATTTAAAATACTCTTCTGTATGCTGTTTCGCATCTAAAACTACACAAAAAATATGGTAGTACACATAGTTAAATTAGTTGTTAAATTGTGTTAACTGACAAGTCTGAGGGGCCCAAAGTAAAAATTTCAAACAATTAAAAAGTAATGAGATTAATAAAATTATTCTAACAGTAACGAACTAACTTTATTTACTTACTGTAGGTAAGTAAATTTGCTCACTCTTTATATACTGTAAGTTTGAATAGATAGTGTCCTCTTCATTCTTACTGAATAACAAAACGACTATTTTAGATACCGCCAACTTGAGGCAAGTAAGTTTAGGGTGGTCTGTTAAACAGATGCAGCATGAAAAAAGGAGGTGAGAAAGTATCTTCATTTTCCTCTTTATTGCTTTCAGATGCAGATAACAGTATTATTTTGGAAATAAATGTGGTTGGTGCAAGGATCTCTCTGCTGTCTCTGAATATTTGGGGTGATGAGGACTTACTTGTTTTTATTGCATTTAGAGTGGTGTATGGCTTCAGATTACTGTAGCATCATGGTCTGTAGACAGATTTTTGAAAAACACAAATTGGTTTGGAGGGGTTTCAGAGAACACTCATTCAGTAGCCCTTATTTGGTTTCTCTTTCTGGATGTGTTTTTCTAGTCTTGAGAAACCTGCCTGACACCAGGTAAATGAACTGTCTGAGAAGTGATGTAAAAGGTAGAGGGGAAAGCAAATAGCAGTGTCCATGGCTGGCTGCTGTCACATCTCAACTGCTGCTTACACTTTTCCTAAACCAGGTCGGTGGATTGAACCTGAGGCAGTATTTTGTAGCCGCCTGCTCAGTTCTCAGTGGCAGCTGTGAAGGTGTCTGGGGCTTGGGCAGGTTCACTCAGCCATTTGGCAGAGCACTGAACGGCAACAAGGACACTGAAGCTCTGTATGCAAGATATGCTTATCTTTCACCCACGCTGAATTTTCCAAGTCCTGTGTGTTAGACTCAGATACCTGATACTGATCATTCTTCAGCTTCCTCCATTACCGGGTTTAAGATGAGCATCACAAAGAAACATGATCTCTGTGTTGGTATTTAGGACTTGAAAGTGTTGAGTTTTAATTCTCAAATAGTTTTCTGAGATGGCTTGGTTTAGTAAAGAAGAGCCACTATAAATATTACTATTGCCTGACTCTAAGTGATATTTCCAGTGGTGCACACTTCTATTCAACTGGCCCTTATAATTCCTGTGGGTAAGACTTCAAAACCAAAACCAAATCAACTGGGCAAAATCTTGTGTTATTAGTGGTTGTTTGTAGAACCTGTGGAGTTGTAGCAAACTTGACTAACAGCTGAATCATAACAGTAGTTCATTACCTGCCTGGAAGATTACCTTGTTTGTCTTTGATTTTATTGGCACTGTAGATACTTCACCCTAAAGACAGCTACCTTCCAACATAGTTGCTTTCCTATTCAGTTGAAAACAGGAATCAGCAACCAAAATACCTGGAGTTATAAACTAGGTAAAATTACACGTAAGCACTGCCATTGTCATGGTCACATTTCTGGTCATTTTGCTACATTACAGTGATTAACAACTATTGATAACTACATATATACTAAACAAGTTTATATTGCCTGGATTTTCTTATTATGTCTGAAAGGTCTAGTCTTTCTCTGTGTTTACTGGTTGGATTTGATGAAGTGTGGTGATTTCCAGTCTCTAGTCCCAAGCATTGTGACTCTGTATGTGGGGGGGGGGGGTTTGTGGTTTTTTTTGTTTTGTTTTAATTAAGATCTGTTTGATCTTAAAACTTTTTTTTAGAATGTCAGAACCTTTGAATAAGGGAATATCGTATATCTTCTAAGGAACAGAGTAGACTGACAGTCTGACAGCAATATCTCAGAGGAGTATGCTTAGGAATATCCTATTGACAAGCTCTTAATGTGATTTGATAAATTTATTCTTCTTTGTGGCAGGCAGGTAATTTTTATGGCCAGAGGAATTTCTTAGGACACCTTATTGGCTGGTGTATTCCCCTCTGTAGTCATCTGCTTTGCAGGTTTTTTTTTTCCCCTGTGTACCTGTCTGTATATGTTCATACATGGCAGCCATCGTTTCCCAGCAGAACCCATCCTGCTTGAGAGTTTTCTTCGTATATTACTGTTGAATGTTGTTCCCACTTCAGTTTCTTGTGTTGAACCACGTCTGTTTTTCAGAAATTTGGTGTGAACTTAGGTGGTTGGGTTTTATCAGGCAGTGGTGTGTTTAGTTTTCCTGTCCATTTTCCAGGAAGCTGTAAGACTGTAGGTTGGAAATTTGGGGTCTCATTAAAATTTATTTGTACACACTTTCCCAGATTTGACTGAAACGAAAGCATATGGGAACACAGATGCAGGGTCTGACTGACAGTAACTGTACTTAACACTTACCTTTGTGTATTTACACAGGTGATTTTTATTTGTTTAAGAGCTGTTTAGTAGTTGAGCCTTGTAGCCTTCAGCTAGTGATATGTGAGCAAAGGCTTGGTTTGTCCATGTAAGCTTTAGGCCTAATACTAGGTTTATATATTCTGAATCAAGATCCGGAGTCACTGTAAAGTAAGGAGTGTAATGCCATCACATAGATGCACCTTTGCAAAAGGAGGAGTTAAAAATACTGCCCAGGCATCAATCTGAAGTAGTTTGCACATGGCTGGTGCTGTATCACATCCTATTGAAATAGAGATCTGGACAAAAGGGATCTTTGAGCCTAAAATGGGGAACAAGAGAAAAATTCATCCCTTTTGGCTTTTGTTTATCATCTTGACAGCACTTCAGAGGTGTTGTGCGTACTGTGCTTCTAGGGAGACTTATAGGAGAGAGAGTTTGTGCAACACACTTGGCCTGATTCTTCCTGCTCCAGGTACGATGGGAGGAGGAATCTGGTGGCAGCAATTCCATTAAAGCTTCTGGTTCTGACAGGGGTAATTATGTCTCTAATGATACATCCAAAAGGCCAGGTGTTAGTTTACTTCTACCAGCAAAAAATGACTTAATTAGAATAGCTTGTTTCACCTGGAGCAGAGGACTTCTCGCACTATAAGCTCTTTCTTCTGCCTCTGCCAGTAAACACACACCTGGTCCGTAGTCTAAAAGTATGAGTAGTGGAATGACACTTACTTCCTTTGACAGCTCTGCTTACTTTTTGATTAAATAAGTAGGTTTGAAATGGTGAAGTGGCATTACTTGTTGATTTTTGCATGGAAGGGCTCTCAGTCTACTCCAAGGCCACCCAGATTTGCAACATAAATGCTAAGATATATGCATGTAGCATTTTTAAAGTCTGTGTGTTTTGGTTTGGGTTTTTTTTCTTTAATTTCTGTTTTTTAGTATACAGCTTTGGAAAAAGGTGATTAATTTCAATAAAAAGAGTAGGAAGAGTCTCACCACCTCACTCTGTGAAAGTGGAGGAGTCTTTTCTGTTGTTAGCTATGAATTATAGTCATTATATACTTTTACCCTTATGACCTTGTTTTACTAATAAGTGCTTTTTAGCCATGGTAAGTATCTAATACATAAAACATCTAATTTAGATAATAGTTGTCTTTTGGTAGCAAATCCAGGTTCAGGAGACACAGGTTCACAAATAAAAATCAAAAGACGAAGTTATAATTAAAGCTTCGGCGAACAAAGTTGCCTACTTAATTTAGTGCAGATAAACTGCATTGATATTGTTCACAGGACAGTCCCCTCTGGCCAGCCGAGCTGTGGAGTGAGAAGTTGGTGAATAAGTGTGGTGGTTGTAGTGAAGGAACATGCTGTGTTCCCTCCTATTGGCTATTTTGGGGTTTTATTGTTTTACAGTAAGAAAGAGCAGGGTTGGCTGGGAATATGTTGTGGGTGGGTTAAGAGCTGTAGCCCAGAATATTCGATCATTTTCTCCTTTTCCCAGCTTTCTTCTCTCCTCAGTCTTGAAGTTGTGGTGTTGCCCTCATACTGCATAAAGATAGCCTGAAGCAGAAAAATGCAATTTGTGTCCTGATAAATTGTATATAATATAAATAATATAATATAAATAGTGCTGTATATCAGGAAGAATTCTGCTAAGGATAAAGTTCATGTCAGACAGTGACAGGATCCCAAAAGATCTCTGATATGTATTTGTTACAGTTATTCAGGATTCACTGGGGGCTAACGAGTACAACATGGACATTTTACTACCAGTATATGCTACAATATTGATTCTTTAAGAAAATGATATATAGTTCTGGAATTTTAGTAGCACCTTTAGCACTTGTTTCATTCACCACAAGTGAAGAGATGTCTTTATTCCAGGATAAATTATATAGAGCATAATCTGAATGAATCAGGATGACATACAAGAAATTTTCAGTTGCTCAGGCGAAGGAGTTGTCATGTATATTTTGTGAGTGCCTTCATAGGTTAAGGAGAAAAGAATAGTCCTGTCTCTTGGAGAAAGTATAGGGAAGTCCTCGTACAACAGGATTTATTGCTTGTCAATCTATAAATGAGTGGTAACGATATCTCCTAATCTACCAAAAAGGGTTTTTAAGGCTACATAGTCTGTATGAGATTTGGGACATGTTGCCTTGTACTCCTTCAGTTACTAACTGTTCTAGGTAGTTCGAGAGCAAAGAGATGATTGTTTCCTTTATGCTCTTTAGTGCTTCAGTGAAGGTTACGTATGCTCTTGACTTTTTTTTAGGTGGTCTCAAAACTTCATTGTACATTAAACACTTGAAAAACTTCATATCAAAACTTCCAAATAACTCCCACAATGTTAAAAAAGTAAAATCCACCAACTTTCAACTTTTGCCTTTGCAGAGAATCTGATCCACAGCAGGTGGGGTCTGTATGGTTGCCATCCAGGATGAACAGTCTGATTTTAAGATATCAGATCCTTACTGTCCATTAGCTGTATTCAAGGAAGAGCTAAAGTTTTGCAGTGACAGTGAGGGGGTGGGCACGTTAATAACATACTGAAGAAAGTGTGTGAGTGCAGCACGAAGTGCTGGTGAGTTTCTGTTTGCATTCCATGACAAATGTGCTGTGGATTGTAGCGAGAGAGGGAAGGGCTGCCCTGAACACAGTTTAGTTCCCAGTCTCACTCAGGTGAGCCCTTACTGGGAATTTTTGGACTGTTATGTAAGTATTGTTTCGGGTAGCTTGTTTTTGTATCCATGCCTCAGAGGCTCATGATTCAGAGCGCTCTGTTCAGGGAGCATGTGAAGAGAGCTGTCAAAGGTGGGGCAAATCTGTATTTTCCAGTCATTTATAAAGTATCGAATAGCAAGTATGAGTATGCCTTAAAGGTGAGCGAACGGTAGCAGTTTTGAAGTATGAAGAAGCTTGAATTGTATCTGTTGATACAGTTTTCATTGCTTTTTTTGTACCTGGATGCCAGAAACCTCTTCCTTGCTTTCCTCCAGGGGACAGGGAAATGGTTTGAAAGTGGAACAGTGATCAGGAGGCTTAGCTTTTGCGTTCCTGAGTAGGAAATATATTGTTTCACTGTAGGTGCTCTGTCTTAGGGCAACTGCAGCAGTGTGGTTTCTTACCTGTTCATCTGCCTGTTGTGTTTTTTCTTCTGCTTCTTGAGTATAGGAGGCAGGCAGGGATTTGGGGAGATAAGTGGGGGCAAGTAAAAGGATGCGTAGGAGACCTTGGTTTGACTGGTGCAGGGATGCAGGACACGATTTTAAGAAACCTGATTTTGTTTGTTCAACTCTTTAGATTTACCTTTTTACTTGCATGAGCGGGAGTCAGGATGTTTTCCATCTCTTCGATTTAACAGTTTCCTTGTGACTTTGCATGTGGACTTCACTTTAAGGTTTTTTATTTAGCTTTTTTTCCTTGGAGAGCCCTGGAAATATTTATACGTTAGTTGGTCACAGCAGAGCTGAGATTCTGGCTAAGAGATTTGTATCATTCTTCTATTTCCCTTTCTAGCTAATACAGTCAACAGGACCTTGTCACGACACCATTGCTGGTCAGGGCACACAAGGAGCAGAATCTTGTTGTGAGTTGCTAGCCAATTGCAGTGGCTAGCCAATTCTGCTGCCTGTGTCCCAGACTTCATCTCTAAAATGATGTGATCTTGAAGAAGAGAGAAATTAGGATAATTTGAGGTTTTTACCTCTGAGCTACTTGTGTGCTGCTGCATGCTGAAGGCAAGCAGAACTTGCTGTAGACCTCACTTTCAGGAGTGAATTGAATTAATTTTATTTCAGCAGATTTTGAAACACTGGGCAGGGGGGAGAAGGCTGTCATAGCAGTGTAAAGTGTAACTTTGTAAGAGCTTCTTGTTTGAAGAAGTTTAACTGTCTAAAGCTAGAAAGGGTTAGTAGGTTTTGAGGTGGCTGACTGTGTGTTCATGTCTTCAGATAGGGTAACACATGTCAAGAGAAAACTAACATCTCTGATATTAGCAGCTTGAAAACTATCCATTCATACCCTTTATCCAGTTTAAGTTAGCTTGAAATAAAACCTGTATGCTAGGATAGCTTCTACTAGGTACAGGGCAAAATTTGAGGCAATGCTGAGGGACTGGAATAAGATCCATAGTGATGTCAACATTCCACTCTTGCAGTGTGTCTTGAAGCCTGACTAGTGTTCTTTTCTAGCAAGGTTTGTTTCTCTAAATTGGGGAGTGTATTCAGCTTTTTCTAGTGACAGTAAAATTTCTATGGTCTCGAAGGCCAAACAGCCCACGTGGGACACACTTGAAAGAAGAATGGAATTGGGAAGTTGTGGCGATGGCACGTCCCTGAGGCAGTAAAATGAAGGGTTTAGGAGGGGATCACAAAAATATGCAGTAAACTGGAAGTTTAATTGATGGCTGATAGGTTGTTTCTGCACATTATTTACTGGTTTGAAACAGTGGCCTTCCAGAATCCTGGAGGTTGATCCCTTTCCTGCTGATCGCTGCAGCTGAGCTCTTGTGTGATCTTGGGTAAATCATACAATCTTTTCTTGTCTCCACTGCCGAGTTTAAAGACAAAAAATGTCTTCCATAGGACTCTTGTTGGAAGAAAATGTTAATAAATACAGGAAGGTGCTCAGCTGCTCTGGAAGTACCTATGTGTTGCACTAACCATGCTTTCTGTATTGATCTGTAACCTGAGCCAGTGTGGGATTAAAATGGTGGCTGCAAACCAGTATATTCACCTCGTAATTTTTGAACTCAATCAGTGAGATTGTTTAACTCTACATTGATCAGAAACTGATTGTTTTGGGAGCTACCATCTTTTTCAGGCACTTTCTACTTGTTTGAGTTCTAGAAGGATACCCAGTTCATAGGCCATTAATAGGCCGTTAATGAAGTTTATGACCCGTGTTATTTACGAAGTCTGTGTAAGCACGCAGAAGAGTTTTCAGTTTAATGAAATGTAGAGCTAATTTGGGAAGAAGTGCTGCTATAATAACTCTTTTTTTTTTTCTTGTGTAGCTGTTGGTGAATATGAAGAGCTTAAAGCTGAAAATAAGAAAACGAAAGAAGAGGTTTGTATATATAACATTTATTAATTTAATACTAAAATGCTAAATATCAGAGTACGTTGTTGACTATGGCAAGGTTGTTGTCTGCTTTTTTGAGTTCGCTGATATTTATTAGTAGTAAGAATTCCTTGTACCTGTGTGTTTTAAGAAGCAATAAGTGCAACTGTTCTGGCTGCCCCACTCCAGAAAAGTTTGTCTAAATACATTTTAAGTGACTGCTGCCCTACCCACTTTGCCTGTGATTACAGTGTGAGCACAGACCAACTCACGTGTTTAGATAAAATTGTTTCTCTTGGATCTAAATCTTGTTTTATTGCAACTTGCACAAGGGACTTACTGAAAGAAAAAGAGAACAGCTTCCGTTACCCAGCCCTTCTGAAGATTCAGAATGTAGGAATATGATTTCTAAAGGTATTTAAAATCTTCCCCTTCCCATTCCTCCTTCAAATCTCACCCAGTTTTTAATAGGAGAGCAGGATGTCCTAACTTGCAGAATGGTACTGCAGCATAAAATGGATTCTCAGGATGTCACACATCTTTCTGTGACATCTGTGTGCCTGTCCAACTTGAAAAGAAGCTTTGAATATATGACCTGAACTTATTAAATTAGTGCAAGCTTCATTTTTTATGTTCAGAGATACTGGAGTAAGAAATAATGCCTGCTTCCTAGATTGCTCGTTGTACTGAACTATCTTTCTGATACTAAAATTAAGCACAGTTGGTAAGGTATCTCTTTGGTAAGGGATCTCATTTGATGTACCTGCTTCCTGAGAGGAAGCCATTGGGAACAGAGGGCTCTGAGAGAGATGTGATGACAGTGCTGCATTGCGTAAATCCATGTCAATGTGACAAAGATTTTTTTGCAGATACCCTTCTGAAAGGAACTGTGGTCACTGAGAGCGTCTTACCAGTTCTAAGTAGAGAGGAATGCAGAGGAGTGCTACACTGTATTGTAAATAAAATTCTTCTTTCTCCAGTATTAGTGAGCTAAGATATAAGAAACCTGTTAGTTTTCAAGTCCCTGTTAGCTGCCAAGGCATGTAGGTTTAATTTTGCTTTTTTGAAGTCATTTTGGAGGGGTCATTTTTAGTCCAGTTATAAATGGTTTAATTCGAGGCTGTATTGAGAAGACCTTGTCCTTAACTACTTTCTCATTACTAAAGAAAACTTGAAACTTAACTTCAGTTATGATGGAGCAGCAATTCTGTGCATTTCCACTGAGGTCAGCATGCTGTGCTTCACTCCCTCCTATCCACTGACCTCCTTGTCTTCTTCACTTGGCTTCTTCCTGCATTCTTGTTATGCTGTTCTACATCAGTCTCAGATAGCTCGGGAAATCTGTCCTCTATTTTCACTATTCAGAAGAAGTGCTCAGAAGAAAAGGAGAATAAATCTGAGGTATACCAAGATTCCGTCTAGCCCAGAATCCTTTCTCTGGCAGCAGTGGAGAGGGAGGCATGTGAGAGCATGTTTAACACCTCAGCAGATTTCTCTTCGAGTCTCCAAACCATTTGCAGCCCGGAGGCTTCCTCAGCTGCCTGTGATTTCAGCGTTCTGCCCTTCACTGCTCTCTTCCTTTAGTTTGTCCCGTGCTGGTTGTTGGCTTTCATCATGTGTGAGGAGTGCCACACCAGCCACTGTCCTGCTGCATGAAATACCAGCTCCCCAGCTTTGCCCTGAACCCAAGCAATGCTGGCTTTGGTGTTCCTTCAGCAAAGTTCTGTGTACCTTGGGGAGTGGGGAATGAGGAGACTTTCCTTGAGCTGCATTTTAGGTAATTTTTTTTTTTTCAAAGGAAATTTCAATGAAATGTTTTGTGTCCAAAATTGAGGTGGAACAAGATGTTCTGGGCTTGTTTCTTCCATTCTCCTGATCTTTCTTCCTTGCTTCTCTCTCTCACGTGACTGCTTTCCTACACCTGCATGTCTCTCACCACTCCTGTGTGTTTCATCTGGAGGCTGGTATGAAGTTTTCGGAAGACTTGCGTAACAACTGAAAATCGTCCAACCTTGATCATGTGTTTAACTAATTTGCTCAACTGGGAATGTAATCCCCACGTGCCCAGGCCAGAAGGATTTTCAGCTGTTGGGCAAGTGTTCTCCATCCAAGAATCTCCATCTCTCAAATTGCCGTGCTTGTGTAAGCACTCCTGGTCAATTGTTTAAGTGCTTGGACTCAAGTAGTTAAATATGAGGCCCTAAGTGCATTTCTTCAAAAAGAATCTACTGATAACAGAGTTTATGGTTATGTTTGCTTACAGTACCAATGCTGGAAGAAAGTATTTCTTGTGTTATTGCAGGGCAGGGTAATCCTGAAAGCTCATTAGCATCTCTAACTTTGTATCTTCGTTTATACTTTGCACTATCAAACATGGTGCTGGAAGAAGTGTAGCACAGACTATCTCTGCCTGTGGGTCTAGGAACTTGTGGGTGACTTCTGTTTCAGTTTCTGCCACTGTCTTTCAGTGTGAATGTAAGCAACTGGCTCCCTTTGTATCTGGACGAAGAGAAGAGAAAATAAATTTTTTAGAAGGTGACTTGCAGACTATTTGTGGAAAGTACCACACAGGAGTTAGATAGCTGTCTGTGTGTATGTGCTTTTGACAAAGTTGGCGTGAGATTTTTCTAAGTCACTGCTACACTTGTATGGCTTTGAGAGATGAGCTGTGCATGCAGAAATTATCCTAGTTTCTGTTAGTCACATGGAACTTGGTGGATAATGGGCAGCTAACTAAGAAAAAATTTTAATTTTTGAAAATCTATGCTCTTTGTTTCATATTTATCCTTAATATTAGAAAGTAAATTGACTTCTATATAGGTTACTTTGTTCAAAGCTCAGCTGCTTTAAAAGGATGCTAATAAGCATGAAAATTCAGGAGCAGAATGTAAGATCTTTGATCCACGGTGTCTCTTCCTGATTACCTTGAGAAACTGCCACTGTGAGGACCACTGGTGGGGTCTCTGACAGTATTGCCACAGACATCTTTTTCTTTAACATTTTTAAATACTTTCAGAAACTGAAACCAAAATGATACTGGCAGATTACATCTCTTAGGTCACCTTTTTTGTTGAAGTTGCCAGCTGAATACGCGTACCGGTCCCCTAAAAATAGATAACTAACGTTCAGTTGCACACAAATATGGGTAACTTAATATGCAGTTCTGACATACTCAGAGTCAGATCATGAATAAATATTTTACTACTTGCTAATCAGACAGAAATGACTCTGAGCGCTGGTTTTGACAGTGTTTTGTCAGGCTGCCAATAGGGGGGAAAAAAGCCAGACAGCTATCCAAAACAGGAGGTGTAATACTGTATCTCTGATACAACATTCATGATGTTTGCTCTGTTAAAGCACATGTATAGAGTGGATTATATGTTTTGTCACCAAATGGGAATGGGAAAGGGATTCTGCCTTGATGACGTGCTTATTGTTTCTGTAAGTAGAGTGTAGCAAATGCCATCGGATACTTTTGAGCATTGTATCAAACTCATAATTTTAGAACAAGCATTAAATCTGCATAAATTTCAGAATCTGTGTAAATGGGAAAGAACTGTGTCTTGTGTTGCTTAGCAATGGCTTAATCGCCTATGAGACTACTACGTGAACTTCTTGCATCTTAAGATCTGGACTGAACAATCTCCTTCTTGTTTTTGGCCTTTGAAGGCCTTTTACTGAAATCAGTAGGAGCTTATGTGCAAAATAGTTGGCAAAAAAGAAGCCCGTTAGTAAAGAATAGACAAGAAACCCAAGCCTCCCTGGAATTAGTGGCAAAGATTCATGAGGCTGGTGGGAGTGGGTGTGTGGAGACGATGTGTCCACAGGCTTCCAGCTGGTTGAGTGCATCAGCTTCCCATCCTCACGCTCTGGTGTCAGGCTGCCATGATGATGTGGTGCTGTCCTGGTATTGTGCTCGCCCCCAGTACAGGCCGAGGTAACGTACTGCCACCTGTCTGTATAACCAGTGTCTGGTTTGAACACTGATCTTTGACATGTACAGGAGTTACTTGTAATTAGTCAGCACGTCAGTTCTCCGTGCTAGAAAGTAAGGTACTGCCTCGTGGAATGAATGGCTATTGGATTTTTGTTTTTAAAAATACAGATGTAATGTCTCCTAATTGCTAGGAGATTATCATTGAAACCTGTAGTTAGTTCAGGACTGGAATATTTTTGGTTTCCTTTGGGTTTGTTTAAGTGGGATAACGGTAATTTAAGTATTAGATTAAAAATAAACTAAATAATATTGAACAAACGCTTATTTTCCTTTGCAGAGAAGTTGGAACTGTTAACAAAATGAAGTTAAACCCAGAAAATTGACAAACAATTCAGGAGTTACAGAATTTTTTATTTTTATTTGAGGGTGCTCTTGAGTATGGAGCTATCCCTTAATGCTGACAAGGGCAAACTTAGTTAATACTTGAAAGCTGTTTCTCTTCAGCAGTTGCATGTGCTTGAATGTGAAAAGTGAACAGTAGATTTTATAGTACTGTTATGCTATTTGCCTTTTATTATTTAGGATTACTCATACTTTTATCAATTAACAATCGTACTGGATATGCCTCAGTTTTCTCTTTTGAGAAATGAGGTGGTTGTGAACTTTGAAGGTGTCTGTGCAGCTTTTTGAAAACAGCCCACACTTCTAAATTTTGGTGGGTTTAAACTTGTCTGTTTTAAAGGTAAGGTCAATTTAGTTTAAAGAGCGTGACACAATTTTTTATTATGAAACTTCATTTACGGGCTTTTTTTTGGCGTAACCTTCTAGTTTGAAAGAGTACAAGTAGTTAAAGGCAATCTTAACTTCTTCTAATTATTAGAAGATAAGGTTTGGTTGTTTGTTTTTTGGGTTTGGTTTTTTTTTTTTTTGGAAGGACCTGTAACAGCTCTGCTTGCATGGCTCTGATTGCAAGACAGAAGGCAAAGTGCTTTCCATTGATCATTTTCCTTTTCTTCCTGCTCATTCACTCTGAAGCACAGTAGCGGCAAAAGGAAAATACTGAGAAAGCTGCAACTGGGAGCAGGAATTGCTCTGCAGAGACCCAAACCTAGAGACACTGATTGTGCAGAGAAATGTCACAGTTATAAGGAGAACAGTCAGCTTGCCGTGGTCCAAATGGAACGCTCGCTGCAAATAGCACTTGAGGTGAAGTGGAATAGGTCATTTAACTTCCCCTTTCACTGCACAGGGAAAGCTGTTGCTGGAGGATTTTAAAAGGGGTTTTTCCTGTCCTTGGGATAGGGACTGTACTATGTCCTCCACATCAAGGTTTCTGTCAGTAGGAAAGTCTTACTGACTGCTGTAGGCAACAGATCAGATCCTTAAAATGCTAATCTTCCTGGTTTCTAAACTGAGCATTAAAGGCATTTGCTCACTTAATGTGCAGTGGGCTGGAAGCTTGCAGCATGCAGAAAAATCCGTGGGTGAAGTATGCCAGCGTGTCTAGTGTTTTTTCTGTAAAATATGAAGAGGCAGCATCTCGCACCGATCCCCCTCTTGCAGCAGAATTGTGCTCTGCAGGAACGATCAGAATACTTTCCTCATCTTGCACTGCCTTCTGTTCTTAGACTTCACTTCTGCCGGTAAGGTAACACAAATTTTTGCTCAGGAAACTGAGAGGGAGAGTAGGGAGCAGCAGGATTCATGCACAGATTTCCCTTCCCCTCCTCTCCTGTGGGGATTCTTTGAACAGCATCTTTGTTAACAGGGCCACATGAAACGGTGAGCCCTTGTCTGGCACTGCTTGCTGAGCACATTCTGGTCCTTCTGCAGCTCTGCCTTGTCTCACAGACAGGTGACTGACCTGGCCCCCCGACTCAGCCCGTCCTTTGCCTCATCACCCCAGTGCCGCAAGAAGAGATTGGTTGCTGAGTGCAGCCCCTTTTACTCTCACAGGTAGCCATCAGCTCTGGAGGCTGCTCCTGTGGTGACACGAGTGGCATCCTTGCCTTGCCCAAGAGCTGATCCTTTTTTGGGCCTCAGCCAAGGTCATCCAGAGCCAGTAGAAGGGTTCTGTTGAATTTGGCTGCCTTTGAATTGGGCTCTCCCTCATGTTGTTACTTAACAGCAAGCTCCTTTTCCTGCAAACTCAAAGTGGCTCCTCATGTGGAAAAACTGAAAATCGAGCAAAATCATTTCAGGTTTTTTTTTTTTCTTTGTGGTTCTGTTCCAGTACCCAGTATCCTTGTAATTGGAGTTGCACTGTAAGGAGCTCAGTCACACAGATCTCTGCCATAAGTTAACTCCTGGTGTTATGTTGATTTATTACTGTGAACACGCACAGCTGCATGTGAGGAAGGATGTCCGGTATGCTGTGTGTGTAAGACACGTTGTGTGCCAGTCATACTTCTCCTTGGGTCATGTGTTTTTCACACTGTGGTGAATCACTGACTGTCCCTCTTGTGAAGTTTACTCATTTCTTTGAGTTCTTTCATTTACTTATTGAAGGGGTTTTCTTAGAGAAGTCTATTTAACATCTGTTTTATTCTTTCTCTTTGAAACCTTACCATCATAAGATCACTGATTGCAGCCCTGTGCAGTGTTAATATTAACCCTAAAATTAATAAAATTGAGGTGGTAGGAAATCCTTAAAGCATAAAAATTAGTGTCTTCCCCTCTACAAGGCTGAAACTTTGCTCATAATGTTATGGAAATAAACAGCATATCCCTGTTTACTGGCTTTGAGGTTTTCCTTGCACATGGTAGGTAGAGAAATGTTGGCCTCTTGTCTGAGGCTATCAGTATTACAGAAACTAGACTTAAAGCGTACTTTTGACACGCAAGATATTGCTTTTACTGTTGGTGTAATGTGGATAACTGTTTATATCAGGTTTGGTTAATGTGTCTTTCCTAAAATACCTTCAGAGTAGTTCTGAATTGGAACCTAAAATCAAGTACAGCTTGCCAGTTTGGTTAGGAATTTTTTATGCATAATTTCCATTGATCTTACATGACTGAGAGGAAAGAGAAATGATGCTTAGATAGGCTTCTGTACCTTATTGTGCAGGCAATTGATCTTTGTTGATTTTGCATGTTGTGACTGACTGCTAATTAAATAACTGGGATCAGTGTTTTATTTCAATTTTCTCTTCTCCTACAGTGTGACAAAATCAAGCAAGAACGAGATGAGGCCGTCAAAAAACTGGAGGAGTTTCAGAAAAGTAAGCTGATGACGTTAGTGAGATTTGCTCGATGTAGACGGTTACGAACATGCTTTCTCTACAGCAGGTTTAATGCTGAGATTCGGGTCCACTTCGCTGCTTCTCCTTCAAGGCTGTGTTTCAAGGAGCTGTTCCAGCGTTTGTAGTGTAACACAGGTAGTCATCTCAAGGTGCAGAGTGGTGAAAGTACGGGGGTACAGCTATGGCTCTGTTACACCTGCATCCTGCGAGTGACTGTTGGAATGATACATGCTTGGAGTGAATGGAATTTGATACTGTTGCTGAAATTTCTAATAATAATAATAATAATAACAATAATGGCAATTTTTTCATGAAGGAGTAAAAGTACATTAAGCACAGTCACACCAGTAAAGGTTTTTAGGAGGATCTGCTCTCTCCTGATAGTTTTTAGAGCAAGTTATACCTTGTCTGGGCTGTGAGAACGTCAATATTCAGTTTTACTTTTGTGGTAATGGTTCTATTGAAACCGTATGGTGTCTGGAGGCAACAAAGCACATCTAATGGCAGTGGAAGTATCCTAGTGGAATTGCTCTTTAGAAGAGACAATTACAGTAGGACTGTGGTCTGTTATGTCTGGTTTGTGCCAGTACGGTGAACTGCACGATGAAGCATCAGAAACGTGGATGAAGTTAATGCAGGAGAAGGCGATCACATGGTCTGTACTTTTGTGTGACTG
The DNA here is from genome assembly GCA_035584735.1 of Pseudotriccus pelzelni. Classification (NCBI taxonomy): domain Eukaryota; kingdom Metazoa; phylum Chordata; class Aves; order Passeriformes; family Tyrannidae; genus Pseudotriccus; species Pseudotriccus pelzelni. Next base: position 29,845,883 of record JAWMRA010000162.1, on the reverse strand, counting down.
TCTTAATAGAGGAATTTTCTCACTTCTGTTTTATAATAGTTCATATGATACAATTATGGAAGGTAATTTAAAATCAACAGGAATTATCTGCTACCTTAAATGATCTTAGATAATTGTTCTGTAAAGCAAGAATGTTCTCTAAGAAGTGTAATTTCTCTGGAAAAAAACTGCTGTTTTGTTTTTGTTACGATATGAGGAATACAAGTGTGGCAGAAAATGTCAAGCAGTTAAGACTTCAAATTTGAAGTAATATTTGATGATGTAAGATTTTATGGGTTTCTTTTATCTTCCTTTCAGATTTTTAAAGGACATACCTTGTAAACATAGTGATAAAATGCCAGGAATATTAGGATTTTAAAGCAATAATAGAGCCCATTATTTAAACGACAATATAAAAGGCAATTATATTGATGAAGAGCTACATTGGCTTTGTGTCTGTGAATAAACTTGGCCTGTACTCAGCTTCTATTTGTTCTCCTGGCATAAACACATATTGTGTGTGATTCCAGTTTAATGGGGCCCCGTTTGTATGCCAAGCAGCTGCATTTTAGGCCCTATTGCGTGATTTCATAGCTCTCTGAAAATTGGTTCTATTGAGCACAAGAGATAGAAGGTGGTGGTGGTGGGGGGGAAAGCTTCAACACACAATCATTTCTTTTCAATTGGAGCCAGCAAGGTTGATGACAACATGACCATTGTGTTATAATGATAAGACCACTAAGGATCTGTACCTCTCATCAAGGCTTTCACACAACAGCAGATACAATTTAATTCACTGCTCTGTCAGCAGTGCTGATACCATTATGCTGTCTGTCTCCACAGTTATAATCACTGTCCTGCGAGAAATGCAGTTGAAATGATCTTGAGCAGTCAAAGAAACTCTCAATTAAGGCTGCCACTTCCAATGTGTCAGATTGTGTCTTATGCACTTGGTACAATTTTCACTTCCAATCCTGTTTATTTACAACGTCTACCAGTAATTACGCTTAACATGTCATTTAGTGAGGGTGCCCCTGCCAAGGAGATTGTTGGGTGCTGCAGTACCATTGAGTGGGAGTTTCTCGCAGTCAATGCCATCAGCGGCTTTTAGTCCCTGATGGGATGCAGTAGTAATGTTGATAATGCAAGTATCGTGCTCATCAAGTCATAATTAGATGCCACTCAAATGTGCCACTTGTAATAACAGTGTTGATTCATGTTTTCTCGGTGACTGCAACTACTAATTAGTTAAGTGGTTTTTGGTTGGCCTGCATTTGCTGTGGATTATTATTACCCCTGAAAAAAACTGTCAAGGTTAGAGATGTTTCAGGCCACTTAGTGCTGCTTTATGAATATTAATATTGACATAATAAGAACTTTAGACAGACTTAGGAAATAATATATTTTTTGTATTTAATTTGGAAAGACTTTTTCCCCTGAGTTAATCATAATTGCAGGTTAATTAAGTTTAAATGAACCAAGAGTAATCCCTAGTTCTGCCATGTGAGCCCAGTCCTTGTTTCCTAACTTCAGCCTTGCTTGAGGCCATTAGATTCCTGTCTGTGAAATGGGAGCAACTCTGTATCTTCACTGTTCCCTCATCCAGCCCAAAGCATCTCATTGCTCCAAGTTATCAGAGGCAGGTAGAAAAAAATCAGAAGAGATATGGACATGGACACGTACTGTCTGAAACTTTTCCTCTCTCAATTTAAATGTAGCAGCTGGTATGACACGCTTGGAGCAGATAAATTCTCCAAAGTCAGGAAAAATAGAAATAAAAAGAAAGAGGTATGGTTGCTCTGCTGTTAGAAGACTTCAGGTGAATATAGTTTTTGGACCAAGATTTCTTATACTCTGCCCTGCTTTTTTTTTTTTTTTGTCTGCTCATATTTTGTAGAACCTGTTGCTTTCATGCAGCTACTCAGCAACCCAATGTGTTGCTGGTTTCCTGTAATAATGAAACTTTAATAATGAAAACTTTCGCTGATATTAGTATAAAGCTGCATAAATAGCACTTTTTAATGGCCTGCTTTTTTCTATCCTGAAGTCCTGTTTTGTTGTCATTAAGATGACCTCTGTCTTATCAAAGAGGACTTAAATATCCTTCTTCGGTATTTAGGCAAAACTCTTGGAAAAGGGCAAGGGGGATTTTCTACCCAGTGGTATAAAATCACTATGTATTAAAGCTTATTGTGATGAAAATGAAAAGAAGTACTAGTAAAGTAATCTGTATTCACACTGTATTCTTCCAGCCTTGTTCCTGCTCCAAGGTATTGATCAACTGCAAATATTCCTTTCCTTGCATTGAAATCCTGGCACTGGGCTGAGAAGGAATCTGTGCCATTCAGTGATTTCAAGAATTAGGGTCCAGGCTGGTGGTTGGGATGGATGAGGGTGTCAGGAGCCAAGGGGTCATTGCATCAATTAGAAAGGTGCTAGCCTGAGAAATGGAAAACTGTTCCTGGGTTTTCTGCTTTGCTCTCCTGTGCAACTTTAAGCTTGTCCCTTAGAAAAAGGCTTTCAACACTAGCAAAGTACCTTTGTACTGCTGGATGTTAAGTGGAATTGCAAGCCAAAGCATATTTTTACTTTTAAATTTCCTCTAACTCATGTTGGTATCCTGTGTAAGAAAATAAGGTTTATTCCATAACCTTTTGGTAACTCTAAGAATATTGCCTGTCTTTGACAGACTGATATGTATCCACTGTTGTAATGGGGATTCTGTCAGTACAGATGTATCTCTTGCTTCTCCAGCTGTGACGCCAAATGTGGTAGCAGAGCTGCGTGTTTCAGGTGTAGTCAGACAGCTGGGTCTTGGTCCTGGCCTCAGGGACAATTGTGTGTGTGGGCGTGGTGGAATCTTTCTTGTGGACAGAGAAGGTAGGTGGTGAATTTTAGGGTGCTTATTTTAGGGCATGCTCAAGCACAGAGAGACTTCAAATAAGAAACAGTTCAGACATTACAGCTGTATAGTAACTTGGGTTGTTCAGCTGTGGTTGTAAAAAAATCTGGCAGTGCAAGCAGTGTTGAGTTTCCATCAGGACTGCATCCATCCGGCTGCTGCAGGTAGCTTTGAACGTGATGGAGCAGAATGAGATGAAGCTGTGCTGTGGCAGTGACCTGACTTTACTGGAGCACACGCTGTAGGAGATACTGTGACTACAGAGGCTTCAGTCACTTAACTCCTTTCTCCATTTGCTAGTAAACCTGCTTCAGGCCTGGGCTAAATGTCCGTCCCGCAGCTCTGCATGTACAATGTGTTTGGCAGGTGTGATGATATGACACCATACAAACATGAACACCGCAAAGTAAAAGGAACCTCTGTAACACACCTGAGTTAACCTGGCAGTTTAAAAATACCGAGGTTCCAATCTTCTGAAAATGGTGTCCATACTGAATTTTCGAGAGGATTCTGATGGCAGTCCTAAGGGACAGTCCTAAAGGTCTCACTGATTCCTCAAATGTTAGTGGAAAAATGATGATGAATGAGAATGGTCAGGGAGGCTCCTGCTGGCCTTCTGCTTCCAGAAGTTTATGCTCAGTTCTGCATGAACTGTTGCTCCTCTAATGCTACAGACATGGCTTGAGAGAGCTGCTTAAAGAAACTAAGCAAATATTCAGTATTCAAAACTGTTCCTGTCTTTGGAGATTATCTAGGAATGTACTTCCGTGTATTTGAAATGCTTACATTGAAAGTTAGCAGAAAATGATGTACTATTTCTGATCATGAGAAGCATGTGTCAAACACAGGAAAATACTGACTAATTTTTGAACTCTTCCCTTAGTTTCTCACATGGTTATTGAGGAAGTAAATTGTATTCAGAACCATCTTGAAATTGAAAAGACGTGCCGTGAAAGTGCTGAGGCTTTGGCGTCTAAGGTGAGATCATGATTATGCTGTTATACCTGATCTGTTTATTTATTTTAAACTTGAGATTGTATGCATGTCCCTTATAAGTTTTTTTTTTATAATCTTGTGGATCTGAGAAATAGTTTTGAAGTGGCAAAAAACTAAAAGCTGCATGCGAGAGGCAAAATACAATTCCTGCCTTTAAAAAAAATAAATACATGTTCTAACTTAGTTTCTATCTTCATAGACTAGCATCCTGATACCTAGTTTTCATATGCTTTTAGGTTAAATGGAAAATAAGTTTTAGAACTGTCCTGTGTGAAATATAAAACAATAATGAGTATTTCAGTGTCTAAATCAAATGGAAAAAGTCAACCACTGCATTACATTTCAGGTGATTGTTTATGAAAGCAAAGCGAGGGCAGGGGAAAGGTGACCTCTGCTGCTCTGTTGATTGCGTCTAGTCTGATGAATTTAGCAAGTGTGTAATTTTCTATATTCCATCTCATCAGAAGTGCATTATTATTAAAGAATGTTTTTATCTCTCTTATATATTTTTGGTTGTGTAAAATGCATCTGAGCCACTTCATCAGAAAATGGATTACAGCAATTTTGAACCAAATTTCATTAGCAATGCTGACTGCCTTTTTTTTGTTCCCCCCCCGCCCCTCCCCCTTCCTGCCCAAAGTACACACTTAGATATGGTAAAAAATCACACCAGCAAGAAATCACTTTAATTTAGATGCATTAGCAATGTACTTTCTGGAGGTATTTACTTAATTGTTTGCATAATGACACTATATTAGAATTCATAAGACAGACAATCAGCATATAAGTAAGAAAATGAACGCATTTATGTAACTTTCTTTCTTCTCTGCACTTTTCCTGTAATGCGTGTACAAGGACAGTTCAAAGACTCGCTTTACCCCATGGGGCTTTTTTTTCAAAGCTGATGTGTTTATTGCAGTGAGCTGAGTAAACAGTCTAAGGTCCCTCACACCATTCTTCCCACTTGCTCAGTTTCGTTCTTTGGGAATGAGATGAAGAAGTTCTTGAGTAAATCTTCCGTAGTTGAGGGGCTGAGGAAAAGGGGGATCAAAGATGATTGCTTAGATAAAAATTTGGGGCCAAAAAAACTGTATAGTGTAAGTTTTCCTTAAAGGTGCATATTGGACTTGTGAGGTCCATGCTGACTTCAACACGTAGGATGTATTAATAGAAAATTGAGTCTCATTCTTAGACCTGAACCCAGGGAATGCTTGGCTGGTGGGTGAGCAGTCACCCCAACATACACCTGAACACTCCCATGTTAAACTTGCAGGAAGCTGCTGCCATGGGCTGTCTGGATGCAGGACAGCGAAAGAAGTGAGAGGAGTGAAACATTTGCAGCAATCCTTGTTCAGTGTTTCCTGGCACCTTGATAAGAGAGATGCATTACAGAACCTCTTCTGTAGCATCCACCAGCTAGTCATGTGCTTAAGCACCCAACCCAGAGTGGTTTCTGACTTGTGGTCTGACCCAAAAAGAATTGCCTTACGACTCTCATCTTACACTTGTTGACTCTCCAGTAATGACTGAAAAGAATTTTGAGGTAATTCTGTTGCGACTGGAAGTAAAGTAGTTGTAGTGTTTGTAGTTTATAAGCAAAGTAGGCCATAGGAGAAGTTAAGAATTTTTATTTCACCAATTGAAACAGCTGGGAAAACTAGGTAAGCTTTCAGGATCTCAGAAGTCTTCAAAAATCTTCTTCAGGTCGTTCACTTGGGACTCTCACGATGCTGGTACTTGCTTAAGGGTGAGAAGGTGCATCAGCTATCACAAAGCATGTGTAGCATTAAGTAGGCTTGATAGGTGATTTGATTGATTTGAACCTACGTGGAGTACTTATTAAATGGAAGTACCAGAGAGGAGAGAAGGGCACAAATAAAGCATCATGTTCAGTTCAAGCCTATCTGAGGGCAGAAGGTGGACGAGCATCCCATCTTTAGACCACTTTAATTTTTAATGGAACACTTAATCTAATGTTGTTTTGTCGTCTTTGTTTGATAGACCTTTTAATGATAGAGAAAAAAAACCCAAAATCGTTGACTTTTTTTTTTACTTGCACAGCTTAAACACAGGCTAACTGCTTACTGTTTGTCTTTCTTAACTTTCAGCTGAACAAAGAAAATAAGACCTTGAAAAGAATTAGTATGATCTATATGGCAAAACTGGGCCCAGAAATCATCACTGAAGAGATTAACATTGATGAAGACGAATCATCCACAGATACGGAAACCAACTCTGGATCATGCAGTTCTGTGCACTGTCAGCAGCAAATAAAAGGTGAGCATTGTTGCTGTTGTCTAAAGAACCGCAGGTTTCCGAACGACACTTCTGAAAGTGGTCAGAATGAAAGGATTTCCAGGAGTGACTGTAAGAACGTGGTGGGCTGGTAGTGATACTGTGTAAGATACCTGGGGGATATGCAGCCCGCAGAGTGAGTTACAGTGCAGTAGGAAAATTACATCAACAGCTATAACAGAGTTCAGTGTTACTGAGTCAGTAAAAGCAGTATTTCCTAAGACACTTAGTAAATTTAGCAGAAGGACCAAGGTCACTTCCGTGTTGCTTCAACTGCTATGTCACTATTTCAAGGCTTGTAATACAGGACTCTTTGTTGCTATATCCATTGTGCACTTCTGTATGCATAAACTTCATTCATATTCCAGAGCTATTACCAAACAAGCAGCTTAAAAAGGGACTGTTGTACTGGGTAAAACAGGAAAGCTTGAGAACATGGAAATATATTAATAACAGAAATCTGTGCTTTGTTTCAGAAATATGTAGTTATTTTCTGAAAGCCAGCTTGTATTTCTGCAATCCAAAATCAGCCATCCTTTCTAGTCCCTTTGATGAAACCATGATGATTCTGTTGTGTCGCAGTAAGAAAGGGGAATGCCTGCTTTCTGGATTTAGCGACAAGAGAGATTAAGTGTCCTACTTAGAAAAAAAAAAGCTTTCATATTTTTTCTAATTGCAAATTACAGGAGCAAATGATGTTTAAGTACAGCTTTTCTGAACTTTCAGCCTGACCTTGTTAATTGTTTTCTATTTAAATGCAGTGGCCACAGTGAAGTGGTACAAAGTATCACTGAGAAAAGTGACCGAATACTGTAAAAATGCTTTTAAAACAGTCCCACCCAAGAAATAAGGTGTCACAGTCTCCTTCTGTAATAAGCCGTTTTCCATCCAATAGATGTAGGAAAGTGACAGCGAATGGTGTGATCCACGCCATGCAACTCCGTCTGAACTGGAAATAAGACTCTGGGGTCCCTCCTGTTGTTACTGGAGAAAGATGTCAAGAATACATTTAAAGAAAGCAAAGACTGGCTGCAAATCAGAGTAGGACACTGTTAGGAGGGCAGCAATCAAATTAGAGAAATATTTTAGAAAGGCTCTGATGTATCTGCTTTTTGTCTTGATGAAGAATTCATTAAAGAATGCAAAGTGGCATTTTGGAAGTCCTTCTCACCGTTCAGTAAAGTATTGGATGTTTCTTGGAGTGATTTTTTCCCTCCCACTACTTTTCTATAAGGATACACAAATAAGATAGTAAAGTCTGAGGCTCTTTGTAGTATATATATGTGCTTTCTTCTCTAGATGATGAGGTTGATATATGTGTTGTAAAATCAGATTTAATACAGGTACCATAAATTTCAGTGAGACTTTTTTCCTCATTAATTTTGCTAGAAAACACAAATCCAATAAAAACAGAGTATTTAGTTCCAGAATCTTCTGGGAAAACAGGTATTTTTATTTACGCTAGAAAGTGTATGCCTTTAACGTAGAGGACAGTAAGTCTGAGGCTCCTGAGTTGGGGGGGGTGGTGCTGTTATAAGAATCGATGTTGTCAAGATGTGAGACCAAACAGAATGACATCTGGGATGTCATCATCATCTGCAATTGATTAGCCACAATTTTCTCAACTTGTGGCTGGTATTCAATGATCAGCAGTGCTGTGAAATACTACAAGCAGGTGGGGAATGAGAGCACTTACTGAAAGCTAATAAATATCAATAATTTTTTTTTTCTGGTGTTTTTATGTTAACCTAAATCATGATATATTATGTATGCAAACCGATCTCCTGGTAAGAAGTGATTATAATAAAATGTTTTATTCCATTGTGAATTTAATTTATTTCATAGTTTAATAATTAAGGAATAAAAAATCTGAGGGGAAAATTACAAGCATTAGCTCTTCCATCACTAAAGGTTTATTCTGACTCTGCTCACATAATGTTACAAAGACTATAAATTGGCAGCTGTTCAAGACAGTTTCTTCAGTGAAAACCTCCCAAATATTAACTGCCTGTTGTTTTGTTTATTTCCCTGGTGACAAGAACTCATGATCCAAAAAGAATTAAAGTGCCTTAATTTGTTTTAAAGGATGCCTCTTAAAAATTGCTTTCTGCTGCCTTCATCGCAGAGTCTCTGTGATGTGACAGTCTCCTGAGCAGGACTGAGGACACTGGTGGCAGGATTGGCAGGAAATGAATCATTCAGGATGCAGATAAAGACTGCAATACTGAACAAGGCAGCTTACCTCAACAGAGTAAATCTGAAACTGTGGCCCTGTTCTAGATCTGTTACTTGACACATGTGCAAATTTCATAAATTATTGAGGGTGTACCTTGATTATAACGGATGGCTTGATATGCAGTTTAGGTGTTTCTTACTCAACAGTACTCGCATTGCTGTGACATTCCCTTTGTTGTTGTTTTTCAAATAAAATATATTTTTCATTTCCTTCCTCAAACTGCAGAACTGCGAGATCAAATCGTATCTGTTCATGAGGAAAAGAAGACCTTAGCCATTGAACTGGAAAACCTGAGGTGCAAACTTGTAGAAGTAATTGAAGAAGTATGTATTGTACTATGGAAGGCGAGACCATGTTAGCGAGTAGTCGGTACTTTTTGTATCTAATTTTGCTAAAAATGCTCAGTTGTGAAGTTAATTGGGTACTGTCTAATCGCAAGTCCTGCCAACCTTCCCCTGTGATGGATCACTCGGGGCATGTGCTTACAAAGAGCCTTCTACGTCAGAGCCCAGTCTGCCTCTGCTGCTGGCACATGACTTTTCATGATCTGTTTGATCTGTTCAAATGCCCATATTATAACTGTCACCTCCCCTTTCTGACAGCTCATCACAGCCTGCAGGGGTTTTTTGAATGTCCTTAAATCTGTAGGTGTGCAAGAAATACTTTTGTAGGACACGTAGCTTAATCACTGGTGCTACTTCACTGAGCATATCCTTAAGTTTAGCCGTTGGCAGTGCCCTGTCGTGGTGATTAGACCAGCAAATTGGCTTTTTGAGCCAGCAGAGTTTCATTCCTGCTTGAAAACTGGATAAGCCATGTACTGATGCAAATCAGGACTTAGTGGCTCTTCCTGTCTATGCAAGACTTGTATTCAGAAAGACACAGCTGACGGGTCTTGGACAATAAACAGAGCACAGGAAAAAAAAGCCAAAACAGCAGTCTGACTATGCTGAAATGCAGAAAATCAAGGGCAAGCTAGTAACTTCAACCAGGTGCCTGATCCTGAAAGGTTCCAAAGATACTTGCAGCTATGACTGGAACGTGCCATGGGAGGATTGGTTCATCTTCCTTTTATGACACCTGGAAGGTGGAGTAAAAATGCTTTCCACCCCACTGGGAGCCCTAGCATCAAGCCAAACCTAAGAAACACAACTGCTGAAGGCAAAATACTGGTTGCATTATATATGTGCTATATGCCTTACACCACTGATTAAAATGCCCTTATTTTCTACTTTTCTAGGTAAATAAATTGAAAGAAGAAAAGGCTGTTTTGACAACCGAGGTTGATAAGCAACAAAAACTGCTGGAGAAATGTAACAGAGGTGTGTGGTCTCAGCAGGTTCTCTTAACAGTTTGCTGCATCCTTTTCAGAAGCTTCAGAGCTTTAATGTTGTAGTATGAAGAGTAGGTTACAGAACAGTGACTGTGGTCCAGATCTGACACTCAACCTTAGTGCTGCAGGCACTGCATAAACACGTGGACTGTTCTAGCCCATCCATACTCCAGGAAAATGTGACAATTTAAATAGCAGGCGTTACATGAGAATAGGAAAACTTTTTTCTGTGTGGCACAGGTTGCAAACTAAGACAGGAGGGCAGTCCTTCACAGAGGTGGAGTTTGAACCTCAATCTCCTGTTTTATTAAAACATTATATCAGTTTTCCTTTTAGTTGGGACACAGCTAATAATTTTGAATATCTAAAGACTTGGGAGAGACTTAGCTTACGTTCAGCGGATGATGAGAAAAAAGCTAGAGTGCTAGAATGTGAGAAATAAGATTTCCAAGTTAGGAAGGAAATTGGGAACTTCCCTTCCCTGGAAATAGAAGAGAGGTAAACACAGGATAGTGGAACTCTAAAAAGAGATCTAGCTCAGAAAAGAAAAGCTTTTGCTTAATGAAGGTGAGTGCTTCTACTTGAGCAACAGTTGACCCCAAAGAAGTATAGAGAGGAGGAGGGGAATGTTTCTGTGCCTTGGATTACTGTGCTCTTTTCTCTTATTCGTTATTTAGCCTTGTGAAATTGTTTGGTTAAAAGTGTTACTGGCTCTTTCACATTTTCCTGAAATGGAGAACAGTGGGTCTGGCCAAGATCTGTTAGGGCATATCCTGTAAGCTTCCACCAGGTGTCCATCTCTTCCATTTGTCTGCATTGCCTAAGCTTATGACAGGCAATATTGGAAGACTCTTCTAACAACAAACTTCAGGTACATTGATGAAACAGGTCAACTTGAAGATTTTGATGGGATGATGTGGCAGATGAAAAGTTTCTGAAATGTTTTCTTTTTTCTAAGCATGATCCAGGGAACAGCCCCTCAGATTTGCCTGTTTTCCAGGAAGGAAGAGGAAAGATCTAGGTCCTAATGCACTTGTGACATAAAGCTAGACTTTTTTTTATGCTTGAAATGACCTACCAGAGTAGCTCATTCAATACCTGCTCTATCCTGTGTCTGTGGGGCACTGTTGGAGCTGTGTGCTCAGTGCATTTCAGGCAGAGTCAGGGAATGTATCTTAAGCTTTTCTAAGTATGTGGGTTCTTTATTGCGAATTGTGCTTATCTCCAAAAAAACCTGTTTACAGCTGTGTTAGAAATGTGGTGTCATCCCCTCGCAAAGTAGTCTCCAGCCAGTAAGAGCTAAAGCTTACCAAGACAGTGCAAGTGATCACCGAGACGTTAACAATAAACAGTTGAGTGCTTTCAGATGATCCTTGCTGGCCTGGCCAGCGGCCTGTTCAGAATGGTTTGGGAAGCATGTCCATGATTAGCTTTAGCCACCCATAGAGCCTGGCTTTTGTGAGCACAGTTTAAATACAAGCAACACAAAATTGCACTGCTTTCTTCTTGGGGCTCCTGCAAATCTCTGTTTTAAAGGGGCACATCAAGCCTCACTCAAACCAGATAGACAAATACAGATGCCTCAAACAGAATGCAGCAATCTTTGTTAGATTCGGCAAAGCTCTCTTGAGGCTTTGATTGCTTAGACTCGAAGAGGCAAAATATGGTCTGTGCTACCTTATGTCTGTTACTGGAGATTTGAAGTCTGAATAGAGGAGTATTGCGCCACTCAGAAGGAAGATCAGTAATTGTGCATGTATATGAGGTTTAGAGCAAGTAGGACAAGTATACGCAAGGCAGACTCTATCCAGAAAGTTAAAACTAGGTTACAGTGTCAGCCAAGGATTCACGATACTAGGGAATAAGAGCTTATCAATCAAACGCTTATCAAATCAAACACTAGTTCTTGTTTTGATCCATTCCACTTTTATTTCTGATCTTGTTTTATTATAAACAGTGTCTGTGATGGCAGTAGAGGAATATGAAGAGCTCCATATAAACTTTGAACTGGAAAAGAACCTGCGGAAGAAAGCAGAGTCATTTGCACAAGAGGTGAGTAGTTGAGAAAAAGCGATCTTGTAAAATTAAGACATTGCAACTGAGCAAGAACTTACCACCTTGGATGACTTGATTTCAATTCACCAGTTGCAATCTTATGCAATCCCACATCCTACTTAGCTGTCCTGTAAAACGAGTTTACTGTTTCAAGAGCATTTATAGAGTACTTTGGAATTATTCATGCAGTCTTACCTGTGTCCCTTTATAAGGCAAGGCTTATAATGGGCTTAGCACCAACGTTTTGATCTGGTGGTTGAATCTGGGAGGAGTTAGCTGCCTTTCTAGTGATACAATTTGAAGCACTGTGTTGTTCCTGAAAAGTATGTAGACTCATAGAAAAGTGCTGCAGAAATACAATATTAGTTGAGTTTTGTGCAAGTTTGGCTGCTGTTTAACATGTACCTTTTCAATAGCCTATTGTAGGGAGCATTCAAGCTGAAAAAAAAATTGTTTCCGTGTTCTAGAAAAGGTATAAACTCCCTAAGAGGAAAATGAGTTACTGGGTAGCATTATGGAATGGCTGGGAGCTGTTCTGTTGGCTTGTGACTAGCAATGTTTGCCATAGAAAATATTAACACTTCCATTCTGTTGGTAGAGTGAAGCCCTGTAAAATCATGAGTTTGGTTTAGGTTGGATTGTAGTTTTTTTTCTTGTTTTGTTTGTGCTCTGAATTTTAAAAGCTCTGCACTTGGGTTTTACTTTCAAGGTTTTCTATCCCAAGCTGTGCATCAATATTTTCTTTAATAAAAGCTGGGCTTCCTAAGTAATTGTTTTTCAGGGAGCTCAAGTTTAAAGAAAGCCATTGTATATCGAAATTACATGAGTGATCAGTACTGAAGTATTGTAAATGGAAACATACGATAACTGATATGAGGTGGATTTTAGATTTTGAAACCATGGCTGCCAGCAAGCAGGTATTTAGCCTTCAGGAAGTTAGCTTTGAGTAGAGAGCTCTTTTGCTTTTTATCTTTGCTGCTGCTCTTTCTCAAAAAAAAAGATGCTAAAAAGTCTATTTAATAACTCCTGTACAGCTCACTGCATTCAGTCAGTTATTTTAAGCAGGGGCATATATGCATTTTGAACCTGTATAGAAAACAGTGAAGAGACTTGGTGTGTTCTGTTAATTTTGTGGGGTTTGCTGAGTGTTTTGAGTGTTTTGGATAGGAACAGAATAATATTGCAACATTTTAAACAGAACAAATTTTGGAGAATTTGAGATAGAACATAAGTAAATTTGACAATCTAGAAGCCGGGGGTGAGGAAATCAACCCAGATGTTGCTTGCACTTGCTCTCTGTCACTGAGTGTGCTGTGTAAAAAAGTTGGAGAACTTTCAGCATTTAAGAAAACATATTTCTAGGAATGTACATTTAGCTTGCATTATTACAGTATCAGTCCTATATCTCCTGTTGTTTTGCTTTATCTTAACTCTGTGCTTCTGCTCATTAACTGACAACAGAAGATTGTACATAAAGGTCTTACATCTCTCAGAAATGAGTCTAAATATGTAGTTAAGCTGTTTTTCAGATAAAAGTATGATCTGATACTTGAGGGCAGAATGTTGCATCTGTTTAGATTCATAACTGTAATATTCAGACACATACTGATTTTGAACAATTATATTGAAAGTACTTTTTGTAATTGAGTAACAAACTAACAGGCAAGAAGTTAAGTACAAGTCCAAAGAAATGCTGATTATTTGCAAACAAGTACTCCTTGGATTTTGTGATTATTTAGTTGTTGTCTTTTCTGAGAATATGTGCCCCTCATGTTGCAGACTGTCACTGTAGCTGCTCACTTGAAGCTTTTCATTCCATGAAATTCTCCCATTCAAAATGGAGTCACTACAACAGTGAACTTCAGGCCCGCATTAGTCTTCCCTTTGTGTGCCTGCTTGTCTTCCTTCGGTATCCCACTGTTCAGGAAGATTTTTAGAAAGTTTTTTGAAATACAGAAGCATATGACAAAAAAGGCATTGCTCATGTGTGTGTTTGGGTAACTAGTATTTCAAATTACTTTAAAAATCTGTTATCATTGGCATGGTTTCACACTAATGGTGTCCCTTGAGTGACCTGAGACATTAGAGAGACAGGCACTGGCCCACATCTGCATCCACAGCAGCAAAGCTTTCTGCTTGAGTGAGGTCGTGTGAGTGTTCTCTCACATGGATCATGTCACAAGGTCACAGCTGTGTTTTGAGAGCTAAGTTTTCTAGGATGTGCTTACAGTAGCTGTTGTTTGGATTACGCTAAGGATGTTGAGGGATTTTCTGCTTGCTTTCATTAGCCACCTGTTTTCTCTGTCCATATAAAATGTTTCTTTAAAAAACCAAATTTTCTGCTGAATTTTCATCTGTATTTTGCAAAAGCCACAATGGTTGGTTGTAATAAGCTGTGCGGTGTTGAGTGAAGAGCAGCAGTGTATGTCCAGCACTCTGTGCTCAGCTTGTTTGGAGCACTTCAAGAAAGGAAATAGGTTCCAAGTAATGCAGTTGTCACCCCAGCACCATTGCAGGGACTGTAGAATGGCACATCTCAGTGTTTTGTGTCTGTGGTATCTCAAACAGCCCAAACGTCTTTTAGGTTGAAATACAGAACTACTGCCTGCGGAGGGGATTCTTTGGTGGTGGGCACGTTGTCTTTTCAGGGGGCTGAGGTATCTGAAGTTTGCCTTTAGTGGGGTGGTTGGCCCAGGTATTCACATTCACCCCTTTCTCCGTAGTACGGCTTCATCTTCCAGCTTTGCCCTCCTGGGTTTGCGTGTCAGCTGTGATGGGAGGGGACCAGGGAAGGGGCTGCTTTTTGAAGGGCTACCCTTTGCCTGCTGCCCTCTTGACACATGAGAAAGATTTGCCACAGGTGAGCACTTGGGAGTGCAGGTGTGAGACATAATGGGTGGGTGAGCATGTGTGCAGAAGCGAATGCAGATGGGAGAGAGGGAAGATGTGGAGCAAGAGTGGGGAGTGAGCAGATATAGGAGAGAGCAAACACTCTCAGAAAATCAGAGCTTTTGATTAAAATAAAAAACCCCAATACAGCTTTAATTACAGTCATGCTGCTGGCACCACCGTAATATATATTTAATTAATCAAAAATGATCCAACTTCAAACATTAGAATTCATGTTCTTTAGAGGTTCTAAAGAAACTGAGTAAATATTGTCAGCTGTGGTGTGGAGAGGGGGAAGGAGAAGCAAAGAGGATTTGAAGTGAGTCACAATCCATTGTGAAAGGTACAGGAATCTGCATAAAAGAGCTAAATAAATAGAGTGTGTAAGGGGCGGAGGCATGGAAAAATCTGTACCTACCTGAATAAAACAGAATTGTTAACACAGGAATCTTGGCAAGCTTAACCAGAATTCTAGTGTCAGGTTTTAAGAGACACTGTAAGATCTCTCAGCTGTTTGTGGAGTAGTGTATAAGAAAACAAAGGAAGGCAGAGGGTATCGTGAAGGCCATTGCAGTAATACAGAGGCTAGCCCTGAAAAGCACTCTTCCACAAAGAGGAGCAAAATAGAATACATACAGCCAAAGCAAGCCAAAAGCAGGGGAACATGGTGTGAGAAGTAAACTGAAAGTCTTAGTGATGTAAAAATCTCAGGAGTTTTACAAAATAATGTTGCATAAGTGGTTTATTAAACATATATCCTACCTTGCAAAAATATTTTTTAAAGAGATGTTGTGGTTTAACCCCAGCTGGAAACTCAGCCCCTTGCTCACTCCCTCTGATAGGGAGAGAGAATCAGAAGATAAAAATGAAAAAAATCATGGGTTGAGATAAAGACAGTTTCAGAAGTAAAGCAAAAGCTGCACACAAAAGCAAAGCAAAACAAGAAATCCCTTCACTGCAGCCCATGGGCAAACAGGAGTTCAACCTTCTCCAGGAAAGCAGGACTCCATCACATATAACTTGGGAAGCCAAACTCCATCACTCTGAATGTCCCCCACTTCCTTCTTCTTCCCCGAGCTTGAAGTGCAGAGAATGATGCCAAATGGTCTGGAATATCCCTGTGGTCAGTTGGGGTCCCCAGATACGTCCCCTCCTAGCAATTTGTGCACCCCCAGCTCACTTGCTGGTGGGGTTGGGTGAGGAGCAGAAAAGGTCTTGACTCTGTGTAACCTCTGCTCAGCAATAAGGAAATTATCTTTCCATTATCAGTGCTGTTTTCAGCAAAAATACAAAACACAGCCCCGTATCAGCTGCTATGAAGAAAATTAACTATTAGTTGTTGTCCTGTGTATCTTAAAGGAGTAGAAATGAAGTGTCAAAGTGCTGAGCAGTTTGCTAGGGTTCCTTTCACTTTTGAATTTAGCACAGGCTTTTGCTCAAAATGCACAACTGGAAAAAAAATGAAAGATTTCCCAGGTGTTTATGGTAACCTGTAAAAGTGTTTCCACTTGAGAGGTTGAAAGGCTGCATTCAAAGGAACTAAGATCCGGATGGATTAAACAAATTAAGTGAATCTGTAATTCATCTTTTCATTGACTTTACCCCCAATGCTCAATACTTATGGATGCCTTCAAATGCCACCCTACACCTGTCTGTGCTTCTTTGTAACTGTTGCACAACAACATGTTGGCATTTAACTTGTTTTTCCTCAAAATACCTGCATCCCATACCTGGGCCAGCGCACAGCTGACATTCCTTACTGTGGGACTGAATCTTCCCTTATAAAAAGATAAAAGGTGGCTCTCATTTTATAAGACTTGGGGGAAATTATTGTCATTCTTAACAGATGTCGGCACCACTCACAAGGTTGCACGCAATGGATTCAGTTATGTTCATGTGAGCTCCCAAAGAGTGCTTCCTCAGATGTATTTGTGACTTTTGGGTTAATTTGTGAGGACTTTTTGCATTAATGTGCTACACCTGTGAGTGGATACTGCAAAACCTGCACTCACGGAGCAACTCCGTGCACAAGTACCACACTGTGCATTAGCAAGGGTAGTTCAGCAGCAAGTGGTATCTGAAGGGAATTAATTTGCTGTCCAGCTGACTGAACTGGAAATAATAATTAAACAGGCATGATAAGTAGTCAGTGCTTGAATTCTCTTAAGCTTGAATGTTTGTTACCACTTTTGAAGTTTGATGTAATGCTAATATTTCCTCAGGCTTGTTCTGAAGAACAGGCTTGTGAAATGGTAACAGATGTATGCTCTAGGAGACTATGTCTTTGGTCTCTTTCTCCCCCTGCCCCATCTTTTTTGTTCAGGTGATCTATGGGGAAAAAAAGTGAAGAGGTTTCTTCCTGTTTCATGTAGTGTGTGATCTACTTCTGAACATATTAGCTGGTATATAAATGCTGCAAGACTGGGAGTGTTATAGAATGTATCACTATGCTTTTACCATGAGAAAAAAGCACCTGTAGGAAATGAAGAAATAAGTAACAGTAGAGATTATTTTTTTCCCTTTATTTTGGGCCTTGGGTGGTTGTGCCTCATAAGAAAAGAATGAGTGCTGTAATTTGATAAATCCTTTTGTACAGAACAAACTGGTAAAATAAATAATACTCTGTTTTTGAGAAAGTAACACTGTTGATGGGAATTCGGTTTTCTTGCACTCAGAATACATGCTCCAAGCTCCTCTGTGGTGAGAAGCAAATGATGGATAACAAAATAGGACTTAACTATGCCAGTTCTTCCAATCTGAGTAAATTAGACCTCTCTTCTGAGCCACAAAAAGTACTAATGCTACATCTTTTAACTCTTTAGAAATAGTCCCTTCAGACATTGTCTGGCAATTAGCCAAATAACTAAAACCAGCTGTATTGTAGTTTTATTGCTCTAAAGTATTATTACTCATCTAGATGAGTTGGCTGCCCATATTAGGCATGTGTCCTTTTTCATGCTAATGTTGCTCAGTTTTCTTTGGCAGTTTGAAAATCCAACTATGACTAGTTTTTGGCTCCTCTAAAGGAATATATTTTTATTTTTTCCCCCGATTAGACATTGAATTAAAAGCCACACCTGGAGTTATATTTTAATCCAAGTACCTCCTAAATTTAGACCCACTTAGTGCTCTGTCAGGCCATAATCAAGACAAGATCACTCTGTTCCCATCACATAAGATCCTTCAAATAGCCTGTTCTTTTGTGTTAGGGTCAGGGTATAAGTACAAGGTACCTTGATCCTACCTCCCTTGGGGCGTGTTTCAGGTCTGAACATAAGACTGTAAGGCTTCAGGGTACACGTGATGCAAAAGGCATTGGCTTCTGTAAACTGTGACAAATGTAGATGAGTGGGTTACTACTCCATGAGAGTAACGTCCTGATTTTTCACTGGGCTGTGGGAGGGGATAGGGCAGTGCTGCTCAGGATTGAAATAAGGACCAGCTACCTAGCTGAGTGATCTTCTCTTTTCTGTTGGAGACTTCCCACATTTTACTCTGCCTTGCTATTTGCCTTTTGTTATTCTTTTCATATTGTATAGTGTTTGCCACTGATTTTTATTTTAGTTTATGCAACCAATGATTACCCCAGTATAACAGTGCAGTTGTATTGGGACCTTCTTATCCCCTCAAACTGCAGCTAAGGCAAAAATGGCAAGTACCCAAATGATGTACAGATGAAAGTGGAGCCACACATGGATATTAAAGCATTTCTTTTGGCCTCATTTTGTTCCTGGGAGAAGAGTTAGTTGGAAAGCGTCCAGTTTTACTCTGAACGTTATTTGAATGAGGGTCAGTGTTTCCAGGGACTTGACACTAACCGAGTTGCTTTCTAACTTTTTTAATGAGGGAGAATTCCTTTTTCAGCTCTGGTGTAAACAAAAAACAGCTGCAGCGAATGCTCTGTTGGGTAATGCCCGGAGCAAGGCTTTGACGACAAGGTATGGTCCCACTGAGGTCAAGGGAAAAACTTCTAGTATTTTCACCCCCTTCTCTTTTTTCACCTCCGCAGTTCTTGTGCAAAGTCTGCTGATGGAAAGTGGCCAAGTCCCAGGTTTCCTGCAGTTTGAAGCTTCTCTTCGTAAACTGTGTGGGGGGGAGACACATAACTGGTTTGCACAGCGCTTGGAGACTTCTAAAATTAGAATGATAGGTGCAAGCAAACTGCTTTTCTTTGTGATCTGCCTTTAACTGCAGCTGTGGTTGCAGTAGATTCCTCCACTACCAACTTGTGTTTCCAGCATTGATTGGGATACTCTGCAGATAATTGTCTAGCAGGTGGCAAAGTCGGAACTAATCCATCAATTGGTTAAATTCCACCTCGTCCAAGTAATCTTGTTAGTAGCTGTTTTGCCCTTTCAGCAGTCACTTTAATTAATATTCAGGGTTGTGCAGTCAAGATTTCTGCCCTGCTGAAGCAAGAATTGATTTTTTAAATTTGGAATTAGAAATAATTTCTGAGGGTCTTTTTTGTCCTATTTCAAACACAGAGCAGCTTCTTAAAAACTTGCCATCAGTTCATTACTAGCTTTCTTTCTGCTTTGTCTGATCCAACTGTCTTGTCTAGTTTTGTCCCTTCCATTTAGAATATGCTGTCACTTAAAGAACATGTGTGTAAGTAACTTCTGAAATGGATGGGACTCCCCATGCTGTCTGATTGCAGTCTTACATTATAAGCAGCAAATTTTTTTGTGGTGTTGAAGACACCTCCATGTATATATATACATATATATAAATTGTAAGCAGGAATGTATTTGCAGTATCATGAAAGCAATTTAAAAAGCTGATTGAAAATGCAGGACTTCATGTGAAAGCTTCTGAATGAAAAAATTTTCACCCGGGCCTTCAAAAGAATTTTTTTCATTTTGTTGCAGAAGAACATGAAACAAAATGAATATGAATTTTCTACATTTGGTGAAGTATCTGCTCAAGTTGAAGAAATCAAGTTGCTCTACTTGATTTCTTCTTGTTTTGGCAGCTTTCTGCTCCCTCAGGCTGGAACAACTCTGTTAGATTTAGTGGCATAAACTTGGTGAATAAAAATCTGCAATTGATCACCTCAGACTATTTTTTAGATTCCAAAAAGAATAAATCCAAGTTTTCACTTTGCTTTGAAGGCTCACAGTGGGGAAAACAGATGTTTGCATTTAAAGGTGGCTTTTAGAGAGGTGCTTCTGTCAGGGTTAAATAACTTCTGAGTGACTTGACAGGGACACAGGAGGCTTTCACACAGTATTGAGTTCTTTAACAGTGATTTGGGCCTTTCTCAACTATGATGTTGCAAAGATGCTGTCTCTTATATTTTAAGAACATAAAATGTTATATAAAGGAATGAGTGGCAATGCAAAGGCAAACCTTAATGGATTGTCGTGGGTAACTTTGATTCTGGAATTCTTTTGCCTTTGAATTGTTGTTGCCACTGCCCTACTAGTGTAAGGTAACATAAATATAATGGTTTCAGTGGCAGAATTTAGGGACAGGGAGCTGATGCCCAGTGCACATTTGCAGCACGCCACAGTAGCCTGTGTATTGTCATCAATTTGTTTTTGTTTGTTTTATAGCAAAATGCGGTATTAGAGCCTACATTCATCATTTCCTCTCCACTGAATGCTTCCACTCCTTTGTGGCTGCCCCCATGGCACAGCTCTGCCCAGTGAAGTGTTCGGTGCAGGTTTCAGTAGTATTAAGGCCGCCCCAATTGACTTCTGCTGGCACGCAGGGTCAAGCAGGCTGTGCTGGCACTCCAGAGTTCAGCCCGGTCAGTGGGTCTGTGTCAGCACAGCTACAGAGAGAGCTGCTTGCTGAGAAGGCTCAGCTGAAGTGGGTGTGCAAAGCATTGGGTGGAATGCTTGGCACATCTGCATCAGCTTGTACTTCTTAGATATGCAGTAGTATTAAAGGAAGTAAATCATGTAGTGTTGTAGTAGAACCAGATGGGAAGAAACCATGTTTTGTCGGTAATTTTGGTTTGTGAATGAATAGGATGGGAATTTGAAAGGATGTCGTGGAACTTTTCTGTTTCTAATATCTTATTCTTAAAATACCTTCATGCTTTTGCCGTGCTCAACAGTGTTTTTGCAGTCTGAGGGAGTATCTGCTTTCTCAGGCTGTTCTCTGTTCTCCTGCCGTAAGTGGCTCTGCTGACCTGTGCACACTCATCTGAGACCTCAGCATGACCCAGTCCCTGTTTCCGCTGTAAGAACAGGCATGGCTGAGTTTTTCGAGTGGAAGCCTGTGTTGCCTGGGGGAAAACTTCTACCTGAAAGAGATGTCAAGGTGCAGAATAAATTCATTGGGAATTTTTTTGTCAGGAAGCAGTCTCTTTTTACCGAGTTCCTGAACAGTCTGGAAGGAGCAGATCTCTTACAGAAACTCTGAATCTCTTAGGTGAAGCCTAGAGAAGTGTGTGGTACTTTTATCAGTGTCAAGTCTTCAGACTATTTGATTTTCATCCCCTGCCCCCCTCCCCCCCAATGTTCATTTGCCATATCAAAAATATAACTTGGGAAGAGGAAGGAACACAAGGATCAGAACTAAAAGGCTGAAATTGCTCTGAAATGCCTTTTCCTGGGGCAAGTGCATACAGTGATTATACAGACATGGAGTGAAATTCATTTCCCAAAGATTCTCCATCATTCGCATATCCAGGTAACCCTCAAATAAGAGGGCTTTATGCCAAGGCTTGCATACATGTTTGAGGAGGTAACCTATGAATTCATAGACACTTATCCTTCACCTAGAGTTCTTTCAGTCTTTCCAGAGCTCCCCAAATGGGGGTCAGAGATGTGTTTAAATCCTGAATGCTGCCAACATGTGGGTAATTAGGGTGTAGCAGCGGGTGGTTCTTGGCAAACACCTGGTTCCTTTCAGTGTGAGCTTAGCTCCTGCAAATTTTACTCTCAAACTTCCTTTCCCCCTCCTTCCCACCTTCTTCTTCACTATTCCTGCCACATTAACACCATGTTAGCCTCCTCATTTTCTTTCCAATTGCTATTTTCGCCAGGATAGCATTAGACTGTGCCAAACTGTTGTTTTTGTTGGGTGTGGGTTTTGTTTTGGCAGATGTTTATTGAACAAAACAAGATGAAAAGGCAGAGTCAGTTGCTTCTGCAAAATTCTGCTCCTGATCAACAACTTTTGAAGGCTTTGGATGACAATGCTAAGCTAACCCATGCATTAGAAGAAGAGAGGCTTCAACACCAGCAAAAGGTAAAACAAACTTTCTTTCCCCTTATGTGGAAGTCTTTGAAAGCCTCCAGAATTTAAGGAGCATCGTGTTTTTATTATATTGGGAGATCTTATCCATTGTAAGAATCCAGAGTTTATAAGCTAAGTTTCTGAAAAGATTGTGATTCCCTTTTCTGAGTCTCTGTTAAGACATGAGTACAAAACTTCAAGGCTTTTCAGCCTGAAGCCTCTAGTTTAGGTAAATATTTTATTCTGAATGTCAGTAAAGTGCAGTTACAAGCACTAAGTCAAGTTCCATTGAGTAAAAAGCTGACAGGAGAGTATTTTGGACACTGAGTAATGTGTCCAATCTTGGGAAGGTAAGCTTAGAATACCAGGAGGAGAGAGGCAGGCAGTTCATGTTAGTAGTCTGGGTCTTGCTAAAGAAATGGATGGGGAAAAGCCAAGCATAATGGAGCAGGGAAAGGTGAGTGGAATGCTGCCACGTGGATCTAAATAGGATCTAAAGTGCTGGGACATAAACAAATATATTCTTTAAAACTGGACTAGATAAATCTCTTAACTGGGAGAAATCACCATTGCTTCCCCTGAAAATGAACTTTCCTTGAGCCCTGAGGCTTGCTCTTACGAATCTGATAATGGGTCGAGAGCAAAATGTACATATTTAGGGAGCTGGGAAGTTATTGCTACTCTGCATCTGAATGCTGCCTCTGAATCAGGTATTCCATAATTCACCCACTGGCATCTGCATGAGTTGAGACAAGGGAGTTTAAATAACCACCCTCTCAGTGGAAGCAGTCAGTAAGAACAAAAATGTCAGTGTTCTCATGCTTCAAATGAGGAAACGTTCTGAAATTAAATTCTAATTATGTGATAGAAACTCTATAAAAAGAAAAGGGAGCGACTTACAGCTTAAGTATTTTAGAACTAAAGACTTATTCTAAAGAAGAGATAAAGCAAGTTGGGATCATAATGGGAAATTCTGACATCTCTCAGAAAAATCTCTGCAGCTCTCATTCAAAAATTTTCATCTTTCTAGGACTTGGAGTTCACTCCTATACCATAACACTATGTTTTCGGGATAACTGTGCCTAGTGGGTTATTTGTCAAGAGGAGGGACAGAGAACGGATTTCACTGAGGTGAATGCTCTTGTTTGCCAACTGCAGATCAAAGAATTGGAAGAGCAGCTAGAAAATCAAGCACTGCATAAGGAGATTAGTCGTCTTAAACAGCAATTAGAACTTTTGGAAGAAGATAAAAAGGAACTAGAGCTTAAATGTCAGCACTCAGAAGAAAAAGCTAGAGACCTAAAGCATTCAGGTAAAATTGTGTAATAACTTTCATTTTAGAGGTGAAGTGTGTGTGTGGGGGTGATTGGTGCACATCTAATGGAATTATATGTTATGTTTGAGACCCCAGAAGCTTTTGTTCAGCCGTGATCCAGGCCTGTGTTTCACTAGACATAGTACAGCAACTGCCCTTAAATACAGAACAATCATGTCCAAAATGCGTGTGAAAAAATAACCTTGCAAAACTTCTGTAAGGTATAAAAATACTGTTGTAACATTGCCCTAAGTGTAACATGAGATGGGTGTCTGTGTGAAAGACACAGTCCTTCATACTCAATTTTCTTACCTAGTTTTAAAAAAAAGTACAGTGGTATAACTCTAACCAGTGGTTTGTCAGACTGGGGAGTCGTCATTGTATGAATCGTACAGAAACATCTCATAATTATTAAGCTACCCAACCATTTAATAGTCTTGCAATGGAAGACACCATAGTGAAAATAAATACACATTTTAGCTTATCTTACTGACATGTGAGAAAACTATGTTGATGTGAGAGGGTCTGGAGGGGTGGGCTGTTGTTTTTTAATTAGACATTTATTTAAAAGATGAGTATTGCCTTCAGAGCCCTACAGAGGGACTTAGCCAAACAGATCCAGGGGGGCTGTTATGGCTCGTGTCCGTGAGAATTACACATCCAAATCTCTTACTTGTGGTTGAATACTTTGTTCAATGAATGAAAGGAAAGAAACAGTCTTGATAGCTACTAAGATGTAAATTAACTCCGAAAGAATACATACAGAGAAGATTCACAGAATATTTAGTAGGGAACAACTGTTGCAGTGCAGGTTCGTACAGTTACTGCAGTCAGGATGGGGCCTGGCTTGTGTGTAGCATCCTGCCCACTGAATGGGCAAAGTTCTGATCTGATGCTCTGAATTTAAAATTGGTTTTAAAAAGAGCATTTGGGGTGTGTGACCTTGTTATAGGGAAATGTGGGGCCATGGCTGGTTAAGAACTTGCACGTGTTCAGCTCAAGGGCTAAGCAAGTGCAAGGTTTAAGTTTGATACCTGGTCAGGGCAATGTTTGAGCCCCTGTCACAGGAGGCCAAAGTCCCTATCCTTAGTTAAGGTTCCATGCATAGCCATGTTTTTTTGAAACATATCCTCAAGAGCAGGGTTATCTTTGAGCTTGTTAGCAGTCCTGCTTGGAAGAACTGCTTTTGTTAGAGTTTTACATTACCCACCCCTGCCACCCTGTACCTACAGTATGCCTGGGCAGCAGCTTATTTCCGTCCAGGCTTGTTTGTTCTCCAGAAGGAATTTATCAGCATAAAGGTTGTACCTAGAATATGAAGTCACTCAGTTGATTTTAAATTTTTTTACCTTCTAAAATTTAAAATTTAGTGTAAAATATTGTAATTTTAATTTCAATACATCATTACAAGAGCAAAGAACTGTGCAGAGCAAAGAGTTGGACTCAATGATCCCTGGGGATCACTTCCGACTCAGCATATTCTGTGATTCTGTGAACCATATCCACTTTGGATTCCTACTGTATCAGAACAATTGCTGAGAATTTTGGTAACTAAAAGAAATTCAAGACTTTTTTTTCCCCTCTGTTTCTGCCCTTCCCTGGTTAATTACATTTGATGGCATTTCAAGTGCGGAAAAATAATTTCCACGTATTAGATCTGACATGTGAAGAGGAGAGAAAGGATACTTTCTGTCACCACCCAGATTTGACCATTTTTATGGGGAAAACCCACACTGCCAGCAGTTCTGGAGGTTGAAATTGTCAACTTCTTCCATCTCCTGTTAGTTCATTCTCAAATGCAGCCTCAAATAGACCATCACAGGAATGGGATGAAGTTTTCCCTTCTCTATCGTTTTATATGAAGAATTCTGTATGAGGAAGAGTTTTAGTTTCAGAAGGAACTCAGGGTGGAGGTAACTGGTTTAATGGGAATCCCATGTGTTTTAGGACATTGTTCTTGGTAGAAAGTGTTGCTGAAAATAGGACTTCTAGCAGTCATGTGGTTTAGTCTCATTGTTTGTTCTTTAGTTAATAAGTAGCTTTTTTTTCTTCAGCCATCAGAGTTGGTTTTGACTCACTGTGGTTTGTTTTATTGCTCTTGTGCAGTTGATGAACTTCAAAAACGAGTACAGCAGTCTGAAAATCCTGCACCACCTCCTCCTCCACCGCCCCCTCCTCCTCTCCCTCCGCCCCCCCCTCCCAACCCGATACGGTAAGTGCTGACAAGGGGCACAGCATTAATGCTTTGCGTGAGCAGAATTCGTTACATGAGCTTGATCCAAGCAGGACGAGTGTCTTTAAAGAAAAAAAAGACTTTCTCCACCTGTCTTGGGCTCTTTACCAGCATGGACACAGACTGTGTTCCACCTGCCAACAGGCTAGCACCCTGACCAGTTTTGAACGGTGTCCGCCTTGCCAAGCTTAACAAATTGTCTAGACTGTGACCTTGGAGGAGGAGGGATACCTGTCTCCTCTAAATTTAGGAGATTTTTTTTCTGTTCACCTGATAGGTGTAATTATAGACTTGTGAAATGCTTTCTACTGCAAAGAAAACTCCTTTGATCCAAAGGATATGTTGGATTACTGTGTGTCCCTTCATGTCGGATACTGATGATGACAATGCAGGCTCCACTGAGTTCCCATAATTACATTTATAAGTTAAAAGGAAGGAAAAGAACCCAAACAGAAAATCATCACTCCGTCATCAAGCGGTTTGGGCGAAATTACCAAAATTGGGCCTGATTTTCACAAATTACTATAAAAGAGGTTGACCAGTCTATGATGTATCAGGCATTAGACCCAAATGAATTAATTAAGTAAGCCCTAATGGGTGCTTAGTTAGTTTTAGAAACTCAGCTAATCTTCATGTTGTCTACTTGGTTTTAAAAATAAATGGTCTTTGATGACACTTTCCAACCTTCTGTAGTAGAAATGACAGACAGGAGTCTTGTTAACTACTGTATTAAATATACGAATAGAGATTATTAATAGGGAGAATTCATCCCTTTGTGCATCTTGCATTGTTTTTAGAAACTAAACATTTTCTGAACAGTTGTGTTTGGTCTTTTGCTTCTTTTATGTCCATTAACTCATTCAGCTCACTTGCTTGTTTCTGACTAATGTATAGCATGAATGTGTAGAGGTATTGTAAGGTTTTTCTTGTTTAATATTTTGCCCTTTACTATTTGGAATAGATAAAACTATTCACTTTAAGCCCTGTAGTAGCCAAGTCAGAGTATTTCTGCATGCACTGTGATGTTTATGTGCATAGAAGTTACTTCAGAGCACGGGCACTGGATGCTGCTTTTTTCTGGCTTTGACGCTTTATGCCAGGCCTGTCACTCCTCAGGAGCAGTGCTCAGTAGGGACTGATAGGCTGCGCTGGCACATCAGATGTGCACAGGAGCTTACACTTGAGCTTGAAGATGAATCACTTACTTGCCTGGACATCTACGTTTTGACTGTAGTGAGGGGATAATTACTCGACACTGTAAGAAGATTACAAACTTGGAGATGGTGAGGAGATACTGATCACCATATTTAAGTGTCCTCTGGAGAACAATACTTCAATATCTACAGCTCTTCTTTCTGTTTATTATGCTGGAGCAGCTTCAATTTGTCATGTGTCACAGTGAGACTGTCTTTTAATATTCAGATCTAGAGTGTTTTGATTTGTGCCTAATGTCTGAAAAAAGAAATAAATTTCTCTGGTGCATTTTGATGGGAGGCATTGTGGGGGTAATTCAGTGCATACATCTGCTTTCAAGAACAGTTAAATAAGTCTTTTGTAAGTAGCTGAATAATCAGGTATAAGCAAGCTGTTGGTGTGCTGTGTTCCTGCTCATTGTGATAGTGTGCAGTACAGGACAGAATGACAATCTGCAGTTCCATTTCCTCCAAAGGTCTCTCATGTCAATGATTCGCAAGAGATCTCACTCCAACACCAACATGAGCAAGAAGGAGAAACCTCCTCAGCCGGAGTCAGGTATGGCTCATCCCTTCTCATGCGGATCATCCCCTGGGTACTGCAGGTAGAGCTGGTGGGAATGAGTTGTGGATATAGATGATGATTCAGTTGCTTTTAATTGCCAACATTTACTACAGCTGTCTATGTCCCAGCATATTCCTCTACCTTGAGTTCAGAAAGGGGTTTGCAACCCAGGTATATGTGCACCGAGATGGCAAGTGGTATCTTTGGTACTCATGTGAAGGGTGCCTGAGGACTCTGGACTTGTCTGGTTTGGAGAAAAGGAGGCTGCCGGGTGACTTTATTGCTCTCTGCAGCTTCCTGGGAAAGGGAGAACAAGGTGCTGAGCCCTTCTCCCTGGGATCCAGTGACAGAGGACATGAGAGTGGTTTGAAACTGCATCGGGGAACATTCAGAGTGGACATTGGGAAGAATTTATTTATGCTGAGGATGGTCAAACACTGGAACAGGCTTCCCAGAGAGGCAGTTGATGCCCCAAGCGTGTTGGTGTTTAAGAGGCTCTTAAGAACATGCTTTAACTTTTGGTCAGCCCTGGAGTGATCAGGCAGTCAGACTAGATGGTCATTGTAGGTCCCTTCCAACTGAAATACTCAGTTTAATTCTGCTGCAAGCTTCCTCAAGATGTCAAGTAAATTTGTGTAACCATCTCTGCCTGCACAACTGAACTGATGATCTGCGTTCAATTTACATTTTCCAGATGGATTTTGCAGATCAAAACCTTAAGGGAAAGACCCAGTCTGCTGTAACTGAAGGAAGGTTCTAATTTTCCTACTTCTGACTCTGATGCTTATCAGATGTTCCACTGAACTTATTTCATTCATACCTGATGTGGTAGAAAAGAAATCTTTTTTTTTCCCTTGGAAAAGAGAGGATGGTCATGTTTCTTGTAGGTTCACAGAAGGACCTGAGAAGATAAGCACTTAGCTGAGTAGAATGATCTGCTGGGTGAGATGGGTGGGGAGAACAGGACGGTTCCGTTTAGGCCCCACCTGTCACACTGATTGTGTGCAGCTTGTTGAGTTGCAGCCTGGCAGTTTGGTGGTGCCTGAAGTACTTGCACTGTGGTAGCACTGAGGGGGCCAGCCTGTGCCTCCAAACTGGAGACACTGCAGCATGTCACTGCAGCTACAGTGTGTGCAGGGCTTTGTGCAGGTTCCACGGAAGAGGCAGAAGAACAAACCCAACAAGCGTTAAGCAGAGAGCAGGTTTATATACAGCATAATACAGGGAAATTTCCAAACTTCCAGATGGCTTCTTGTTTGCAGTTTCTTCTGTCCAGAGCCTCTCCTTAGAGCTTGTTTGTTAAATGCTTCGGTTTTCATCCCTCAATTCATATCTTGTGAAATTACCACTCAGAGCTGACTGTAATGCTAATCCTTTAATAATACTGAAAACCTAAAACAAAACAGAGCCTTGCACTGAGGTGGCTCTGCATGCACAGTGTAACAGCTGAAATTGCGTTTTACTGTTGTTATTGGAAACGGGAAGCTTAGTAGGTTGAGAACAGGAGTTAAGTAGAGATTTACAAATGATCATGAGTGCCTGAAGAGTCAGAGCTAGTTAGACAGGCATTGCCAGTGAAATAACCAAGGGTTTTCTTGCTGTTTCTCTCTTCCTTCTGAAACAGCAGGAGTTTGTTTGTGGTGAATTGCTTAACTCATTTGCTGACACTTAAACAAAGAAGGAAACCTCGCTGAAATTATGGGTATAGGATGTAACTGTTAAAGAAAAATCTGCTGTTAGCAGACTAATGGAATGTAAGTAAGGCTGGATTGTGGGGTGGAACCAACAGCCAAGAAGTGGGGGAAAGAATTACTCCTCCCATTTGTCAGTGAAGAACTGAGGAATGGAGTGACTTGGGCAGATCCTGGGGAATTTTTGGGAACTGGTTACCAGTCTGAGAGAAATAAGGTTGTTGGTCTGGAAAAAAAGAAAAGAGAAGGGACCTTGTACCAAAATCTCTGATGAAGAGTTAATCTTATTGTCGTGGGTTTGCGAAAGTTCCCCCTCCTTGGGGATCGGAATTGGTTTGTCCAGGTAATTTCCGGACAAAAGCCAATCAGGAGTTTACGTGACACCTTTGCTAATTACATCTTCAAGAAAAGTGGAAGAGAAGGTGGTGGCGCAGAGGAAATTTGGCAGCCATGCAGGAGGTAGTGGCAGGCCCCCAGGTGTGGGGCCAGGCCTCTCTCCTCCCCCAGCCCTGGGCCAGGGGCAGGGGTGGAACTGAAACCCTCCTGACCAGACGTGTAACAGAGTGAAGAAAAAAAAACTTTAAAGAAGAACTTGGACAGGGCTCCTGCAGAAAGAATTCCAGCCGGAGAGATAGCAGAGCCTTCAAGGTCAGAGCTGGCAGCCGGAGAGAGAAAGAAGCGGCAAAAGGAGGAGATGGCTTCTTCTCCCCCTTCCCTCTCCCTTTCCCTTCAGCAGGGAAAAAAAGACTGAAATCTAAAATCCCTGCTGCTTGTGGGACATTGCTGAGAAGCAGAGACAACTCCAATTGCAGTTTGAGGAACTCATGCTGGAACAAAGAAGTACATGAGGAAACTGAGATTCCGTGGTAGAGGCCGAGATGAAACAGAGTCTTGAAGTGATTCGTGGCCACGAGGAGAGATCTTACACTGGAGCGAGACGGCCCGGGTAAGATTTGTGTGATCCTAGAGAAGGATCGATGCTGGTGCAGCT
>JAWMRA010000162.1:29770970-29808568 GCA_035584735.1 Pseudotriccus pelzelni | reverse complement strand
CCCCAAGGCTGCCAGAGCTCCAGGAGGGTTTGGATGATCCTCTGGGGCACAGGGGGTGACTCCTGGGGATGGGCCTGGGCAGGGCTGAGGGTTGGACTGGATGGTCCTTGGGGGTCCCTCCCAACTCAGCATATCCTGTGATTCTGTAACTGAACTCAGGAGAAAGATTTGAGTTTAGAACCTCTAGGTGAGGTGTTATTTCAGTGCAGGAGATTGTTAGAAGGATGTGAAACCATTAAGCAGATGATTTGGAATGCATAAAATTTTGCTGAGGTAGTGCTTAAGGGGGAGGCATCAGTGATGTGTGTGCTGTAGAGAAACTGAGGCCTTACCTGGGTGTGAAGGTAACTTCCTCTGCAGATCTCCTCCCAGTGTTTAACCCAGCACGAGTGTAATTCTGTGACAACTGCTTAGAAGAGGTGACAGTTTAGTTCCCTTGGGAGCGGAGCTCCCGTGACCCCTGCAGTGTGTAGGCACAGAAGGGAAAGGCGTGTATGGCTCTGCCCCTGCGTTTTTTCGGTGGTTTTAGGTGGGGCTTTTTTCAGCACTTTGTAAACGTCGTGTTTCTGGGCAGCAGAGTTCTCTGCCAACAGAGTGAACTACAGAGAGGGTTAGTCTTAATCTGATGATTTTATACAATTAAAGGATTTGTCCTCCTTCTCCTGGCTGTAATCTTAGTACCCCCAAATCATCTACCAGCTCTGCAGGGAGCAGCTCAGCCTCAGCCTGACAGATTTGCAAAGGTTTTCAGTGCAGCTTGAACATGGGCAATTTAGTTTGACCAACAGATGAACAAAACAATGGGATGTTCTGGAAGTGTGAGGATGTTCTCAGTTTTAACTGTTTTAAAAGCTGCTGTCACGCGTTTTCCGTAGACTATACTCTGTGTTCTTCGCAGTGCAGGTGGAAGCTCTCCAAGATTCTTCATTTAAATGATTTTGCCAATCTTTTTGTGCATTTTCAAAAAGAAGCACCTAAAAACGGGAGCAGTCTCCATAGTAAAGGAAATCTGCGGTGCTGTTCTGCTGGCTGCTGCGTTGACCACTTTTCTGCTAGATTTAGCAGGGGCATTCTGAAATGGAGAAGGTTTCTTGCACTTTTTTCATAGATATCCGGTGTTACAGATAGCACTGGCATTATCAGAGAAGGGAACAAGGGACTAATTCACTAGTATCACTGTTCGTATTCCCTGTCATTTCCTTTGGACAAATACTGGTAGTAGTGGGATGGAATTTTTTGTTCGTTGAAGACTTCCAAAACTTGGAATTGATTTTTTTTTTTTTTTTTACTATTGCTCAGAATTAGCCTTTGGTCCTGTCTTTTTTTATTCCCCTGTCTTCTTGAGAATTCTGAACTGTTTAATAAGCACATCTGCAGATTTGCTTTTATTCTTAATCAAAGTTCTGAAGATAAAATGAGCTTAGCTCTTGTGGTCTGGTACAGTAGCACTCAGCTGAGCTGAGACCTGCTCCACTGTGCTGTTACATAGAGTAAGAAAATTGGATGCGACTTCCTACAAAATTTCCTACAAAATTAATTAAATAATGCCAAGATTCTAATGAACGAGCAGAGGAAACAAAATCCGTGTCTCAGTTGACTATCTGATCCTTAGTTTGTCCTTTTGTACTCCTACTGTAAATTATATCCAAAGGGCTCAGCAGTGCTGCTTCACTGACAGTCCCTCAAGCATAACCCTTTAGTTTTACACCTTCTGTAGGTTCTGTATCTGTATAAATATAAGAGTATCAAAAGCAATATATTCCATCACAGGTAGTCCTCAGTACTGCATGGGACTTTGAATATCCCGTACAATTAATCTAGAATGTATTTATCATCTAAATCTGAATTTCCCAATACAGATTGTATGTGTTTAGTCATAAAAATATTTATTTAGTCATAAAAAATATACGCAGACTTATGAACAACTGTGTGTGAATTAGTACAATAGAACAGGTTCTCAATTTCTAGCTTAAATATATAGTTGGGCAAATAACAAAAATACTGATAACAGCATTAACAATTGTAATGAATGAAGAGCTTTGCATAGAACTAAATGCAAATACCTTGGCTAGACAAATTGGTAATTGGTCAGAACTGTGACAAACTCTGTCTGCTTTTCCCAGCTTTATTTGTAGCAGTAAAAACTGTTTTTTGAAAGGGAGCACTGAAATGATGTTCATTCTTGCACTGAAACATTCTGCTCTTGACAAACTGTTGAAAGGGAGCTATTAATAATAAGCTCACTTATGAATGAGTGAATAACCTGATAAATAAGGTTAATAATTTTTAACAGTGCCTCAGCTGTAACAGCAACACTGTCAGGCTGGTGCTGCACCAGTGTAAGGGATTTGAAGAAGGGAGTATTAGTACAAGAAAGTCGGATAGTAATTCTTATTTTTAGGCTTGAAACGCTGATTTAATCACCAGTTTTCTCCATTAAACTACTTTATATCGACATCTTTCATTTTTCTGTCCTTTGAAGGTGGTAAATATGATTGCCGTTTTATCCGTTTTTGTTACAAATGAAACAGACTTCAGAGCGTTTGGCTGTGCGTCAGTTGTTGGAATGCTGCCATGCACTAATGCAGACTCCCCACTGTGAGCCCAGTGAAGAATTATACTTTGATTCACCAGATTGTATTAAATAGTCCAGCTGTTGGGATTTGAAAGATAGTTACCTCCAAAGTGAAATAAAAATGAACTTGGCATTTATGGCTTGACCATTTTTATAGTGTTGGGCAATCAGCTTTTCAAAAGTAGCACTTTTTAAAATAACCCTTTTCTGGTTACACTGCTATAAAAAGTTTAATTTGCTATAACATTCAGAATACCCCACCTTGTATTTTTCTGAATGATTGGCAACTTCTGCATAAAATAAGCATTATTTTCTTTATGAAGTCGCTAGCTTCTGATGATAATCAAATGAGTCTGAAACTGTATCTATTAGTGCCAATTTCTGTGTTAATTAACTTATACCAAAGTTCTGATGTTAGAGACAATTCTTGTAATTAAAGCTTGAGCATGGAATTTCATTTGTTATATCCAGCACTGCAGTAGCAAGCTGAGTAAATTCTTTCTGAAATGGAAAGTGCAGCAGCTGTTGTTTCTTTGGTTATTTATTTGGTTTTAACCTGTTCATTGACTCTCTCCGTCTCAGGTGGGAGCCAGTCCATTCCCCATCCCGTGCTCTAATTGTTGAGTGGGGTGACCCCTTTTCTTCTTTGCCATTTTCTCTAGGACAGAACCGTCACAATCAAGGGCAGTTCATAGCAGATGGATCCAGTAGCTGAATTTTTTTTCTCTGGCCTCCAGTTGATTCTACTTTTTCCTTTCTAGGGTGTTACCTTACCAGAAAAAAGCGGGGAAAGCAGAGGCTCTTGAGTAGCCCACGCAGTTGTGTGCAGGAGCTCCACAGTCAGGCTTGCCAGGGGAGGGGAGCTGCACACCCAGCAGTGTGTGTAGGACCCGCCAGCACTAAGGATTGCAGCACCCGCTCACTGTGGTGCTTGTGCTGTATCAGTGTGGACGCCTGCAGTGGGTTCATTCCAGCGTGTAAGGCCCTGCCTAAAGATGGGCCGGGAACAGTGTGAGACCTTCCCTAAGCCTGCCCAGCTCCGTGACCTCAGGCACATTGGCTGGCAGGCTCTGGAAGGCTCAGAGGAGGAGGTCCAACCTGTCTGCCCGCCCAGCAGGGTTAGGATGGCCTTAGGAAACACCCCAATCTGCCACTTGTTCAGGCCGAGCGTTCCCAGTGTTTGCCGTGTTCTCTGCTGGTGCATTCCAGCCAATCTAAGGATTTCCCTTCCTGTTTTCAACACTGGAGTGTCGCTTTTGAATACCGAGACAAGTGTTTGTAGCATGATGCCAGCCTGGACAAATAACCCAATTGCCTGTGCCCTTTCCTTCCTTCCTGCCTGGGGGGCTCTTTCTTCACACGAATCCCTGCCCCGCAGGCAGTCAGGGTGTAACCCCATCTCGGCAGCACAGAGTGTAAGCCTGATGCCCTCAGTAGTTCAGCAAACCCAGTAGATGAATTTCCAGGAATCACTTGCAGTTGCGCTCAGTGAGACAGTGGCAGGCACAGGGAACGCCTGGTGGCACTGGGATCGAGGTGTGGAGGAACCCTGTGCTCCTTCCAGGCGGCAGGACTGTCAGCACACACATTGCAGGAGCTGGTGGCGTTTTCTCCAAGTGCAGCTGCTCTGTTGGACTTGGGGGAACCTAAAACCACCTCTGAGATGAGCAGAGAGAAAATAAATTCTTATGGCTGTCTTTAAACCAATACTTTCATAGTCTAAGGATTTTTCCACCGCCTTATGAGTTCATTTTTCACCTTCCATCCCCAACTTAGCAAATGATTCATGGGGGGGTAATGTGACTCTTGCATTTCATGCACTACTGTCTGTACATAACAGCTGCTAAATCTGTAAATCTATTTACTAGCTTGGTTGACCTATCCTGGTCATATATGCTATTAATAGAAATGCTTTTCTGTATATTTATAGTCTTCTTTCTGAATATGTGAACTGTCATCTGTATTAATGTATTTATTCTTTTTCCTTTAGATCAACTAGTCATACAGAATTGACAAGAAAAGCTTCTAGCAGTGAAAAAGACACCAAATCCGTTGTAGTTTTAGATCCTGTGTCCACCAGTGGGGATCAGATGTCAAAAAACACGCTGAACCAGAGCAAAATAAAAGAAGAAAAAAGCAAGCCAACACATAAAGAAAATAATGTTGAGAAAATAAAAGAAACAGATAGTTCTAACTGTTAATTGTTATTCCGAAAGGCTGTAACTTTCGGGAATCATCTGGACATGTGAATTGCTTAGGTGTGTTACTAGGGGCTACAGCCTGTTCTCCAGGCAGGTTTCAGTAATACAGATTGAAATGGTCTTTTGGTATGCAGTTTTGTTACATGCACTGAAGTGTTAAATAACTGTGTGTCACTCAAAATCCCTTTCCCATTTTAATTTTGCAGGGAAGGTTATTAATTTCTTATATACTGTCAGTTACCTTTACTTTTAAGCTGTGTTTGAAAAGGCTTTTTAAATTCTTCTTTTATTGAGAAAATGCCTTGTTAGAGGTTGCCAGAAGTCCCTTGCATCCCTCTTGAACTGGACAGCTTTGGGTTAGACCCTGTGAAGGTGATGACACCCTCATCAGCTTCAGTATGGGAGGTGTTACTAATTATTAAAAAAACCAAACCGATATGTTTAGACACATTGCTTTAAAAATATTTGATATCTACTTAAACCAAGATCCTGCTGGTCCCCTCACTGCTGTGTCCCCCCCCCATTCTTCTGAGGAAGTGAAAAGCACAAGCACAACCCTCGTGTTTCAGGTTGCCCAGGGGACAGCTCACCCAGAGACCGAAAAGCAGAGGCAGTGCAGCATCTCATTGTGGTACCAGGACTTTTGGCAACAATAGCCAGAGTCAGAGGTTTGTGGGCTGAGACCGGTGCTCTCATTTGGATGAAAAGCTTTGCAAAGGAGGACTTATTCCTGGTTTTTGTTTCAGTGTTACATGACAAATTTTGGAACTGGTGCAACTGGAGTCTGCATTTACTGCAAAAAAATAACTTGCCGTAGGCTGTGGCTTGGCACAGGCTACATTTGGGATTCAGTCATTGTAGGATTGCAAGTTGTTTGGAATCAACATATTGAGAACTCTCAGTTGAAAGCTCACAGTGCTAACAGTTATTCCCTGCTTTGAACCTGGCACGCACTGATGGCAATAATGTCTTTATTAGGTGACACGTGAGATGTCTGTATTTGATAACAGAAATCCCAGTTTCTCTCAGCCCTTATTTCCTATGAAGACAGTGAGATAGGGACATAGTTGGTTTGCTCCACTGCCAATTCACATTCCACTGTAGTATCTTTTTAAATTCAACACGGTATCTCATTCTTTTATAATGAATCAACAGACGTAATCAGGGATTTACCTAAAGATTGGTGTATCTGGAATTGGGTGGTCATGTACTTGAATGCACTTGGATTCTTTTTTATTTAATTATTTGAAACAGTGATAGTATTGAAGGATGAATGTTCTGAGTTTGTTGGTTTGGCTCTGCATGCAGCTGTCTGGTGCTTTTCCTAAAAATAAAATGATAGTAATGAGTGTAGTGGTTTCACATCTATTTCAGTGGGTTTTGCATGTTTGCTAAGGAAATCTTGGACTTGATCTAATTACTGAACTACATACAATTCATAAACTTGGGGAAATCTGTCTCTCACTGATGTTTTCATTTCTTGGGGGCCGTTGGTTCTGGTTGTTAATTTTTCACTTAGTTATCTGTTACAGTGAATTTAAAATGCAACATTTCATATGTGTATTTTTCCTCAAATTATTGCTGCTGTATCATATGTTCAAATTTTCGCATTATACAAAAACCAGAAGTTTTTTCAAGAAGCATTTCTTTTACTTAAACTGTTTTGTTACCTAGGGCATAAATTATTTCTGACAACTTTTCATTGTTGCTCATTAAAAAGACTCCTGACAAGTTTCCCAGACCTCGTGGAATTGACTTGTTACTCGCTGCTTCCTGGTGATGCCACTTACAGCTTTGTGCCCTGGCTTTGGGGGTTGCAGGGATGCACTTGTAGTGATAGCTACAACTGCAGCAAAATCTCCGGTGCAGGCGGGATCCAAGAGCAGCAGTGAGGGGGCGAGGGGGATGGAGCCGCGGAACAGTCAAGGCCTTTGTTTTGTGTAAAATGTGGTGAGGGTTTTTTTTATTGTTTGTCAACAGCTCGCTCTTTGTATTGAGAGAGATTTCCACTTCCCCAGAACAAACATTTAGCTTTGGACTTAGCACAGTTTGTTTTGTCGGTTTGTAAACACAGCACAGAATTTTGTGGTGTTTTCAAACTAGAGTCACTGCTCAGTTAACTTGGTTTCAGCTGAAGGCAATGGTCCCTGGGAAAAGAGAGGCCAGTATTTGAAAGCTTTTAGAAATGTTTGGCTAAAGTGCTTTAAAATAAATGGATTAAAGAAAAGGTAATATATGAATTTCATACTAGAATGAAAATAAATGCATTAAGGAATAGTTACATAAATATATGAGTTTCTGACTAGAATATTTTTTCTTAGAAATTTATCCTAAAGCTAATGTTGACAGCCTGGGTCAAGTGTGCTGTTCTCTGGGAGCTGAGCAGAGAGGTTGTGAACCTGCAAGAGCTGTGCAGGCAACTAATTCTGTTCTGGGGGAGGAAGTTCATCAGAGACTTGATTTTCTGGCTGTGATTCTTCAGCAAAAGCAACAAATTCAAGTTTTGTTTCACCTGAAATAGAAGAGAAAAAAGAAACTCATGTTTGGTGTAATGTGGTTTCTTGATACATTCTCTGGTGCACACAGATGTTTTTAAGATGCCACATGATGCCTACAGGAGTTTAAATAGTTTTCAAAGTCTGCTCCTTACACCAGGCCTGCACTTTGGTTACAGGATCAGGACATGGTGCACAGCAGCCTGAGCTGGGATATTTATTGCATTCCTTTCTTCACAGATCATCTCACCTTGCTTCCCTACTTGTCTGAACATCCATCCTCCTCTGCACTCGTTCTCTTGCCGAAGTTCCCCCCAGCTGACTCTGCCCTTCTCTACCCCAGCCTTCAACAATCTTTTATGTAAGCCCATGTCCCGATGCTGATGCCGTGACCACAGTTCGCAGTTACTGCCACCAGCTGCTGCTTTCCCCGGTTCTCTTCTCCTGCTTCCCTGAGCTCAGCACCCAACTCGCTGTTCGGGCACACACACAATGCCGGTCTGTGATCCAGCACTCCCCGTTCGGGTGAAGGTGGGCCTGGCACAGCATCGCTGAGCTCTGCACGCCCCACGGGCCTGCAGGGAGAGAGAGGGGAATGTGACGGGAGAGCCACATGGGCACGGTGCCCCCGCAGCAGGGCAGGCCCCCCACACGCTCCTGGGGGGCTCCTCACAGGGATGAGCCACTCGGAGCCATCCCGGCAGCCGCTCTCCAGCAACCCGGACAAACGAGGAGTCCGATGGGCGGCTCAGACGTGCTACCTTCACTACTGCCCTGCTGGTGATTTATTTACCGGATTTTGGTTCTGCCAAACGATTAACGCTGTTGGGAATTGTTGCTAGTTTATTTCATGAGATACAGGTCTAAATATTTGTCAGGCTCGAACTTCTTTGCTTAGACTTATACCACTTGAGTAGGGAATATATTAATATTGCTGAGGCAGTTAAAATTCATAGTTCCCTCGTTATCTGTCTTGTTTTTGAAAAGTGCATTCTGTGAAAATATTTTCTTAGCAACAAAAAAAAAAGATCCTACGTTTCTATTTTTCACAATGATTATTTATGAGCAAGGGAGAGATTTCTAAATCCTGAAAATATTTTCCATAAAAAAAACTTTCAGCTAAAAACTTTGTTGTGTAGTGTGCTTGTCAAGCGCTACAACCCCTTGTAGAGAACACTGAAAATTATTAGAACCAAGCAGGTAAAATGACTTAGTTCTCCTTCGTGTTTCTTTTCCTTCGGCTTAATAAAATTCTTGCAAAGCCCTTCCTTCCCCTTCCTTCCTTTCTTCCTCTCCTTGTCTCTCTCCCTCCCCTTCACACTGCATTTCTTTATTCTAGCTTGATTGATACCTGAGCAAATGAGAAGTGGCTCTAATGAACTGTTAAGCATTTAACGTTGCCGTGGTATAGTGCAAAAAGAAGATGCAGACCCTGAAATGCAGGCAGGCAGAGGCATACAAGTGGCTAAGCCTGAATGTGAATCGTCAACTTCGGGTTTTCTTGGATTTTCTTTAGGGCTTACCCATGCAATTGTAGCTTTCCAAACACATTCTGCTGGTAACGAAACGTACAAAAGAGGATTGTGAAACGAAGTTTTGTTAGCAATATATGTTTAGGGGCTCAAGGAAGGTGGGGTATTTGGCCTAAAATTCCATTTTGGCAGCTTTTCTACGCGTTATAGCATGGGTTTTGTTTTGTTCCTTTTGCGCTGGGGGCTTCAAGACTCCAACCAATTAATTCTGGAAAAAAAAGCTTAATGT
Organism: Pseudotriccus pelzelni; assembly: GCA_035584735.1. Lineage (NCBI taxonomy): Eukaryota > Metazoa > Chordata > Aves > Passeriformes > Tyrannidae > Pseudotriccus > Pseudotriccus pelzelni. Next base: position 29,799,536 of record JAWMRA010000162.1, on the reverse strand, counting down.
AGGCTACTCCTCAAGACGGGGTCTATTTTAACATTCAGTAAACAGATAATCCATTAGGACAACAATATACGTTGTGGCAAGTGCTATCCTAGGTTTTTTTTGTCAGCCCTTATTTATAGTCTTTTGATTTCGCTTCCCTCCTGTGGTGCAGTTTCAATCACTCTCCCTCCAATCTTTGTTCCCGTATTCATTGCAGGCTGAAAACAAAGTAAGAAAGAAGCTCATACGTAGATTTCCATTCTTGGCCAGCTCTTCCTCTATAGCCAGAAGGCGGTTGTATTTGGTCACCCTTTCTCCGCGGGAAAGACCTCCCAGCTTGATAAACCTGGCACCCAGTCCAACGGCCTGAAAGGAGAAAGTGTGCATTTTGAAACGCCGTAGTTTGGGAAGTGAATGTAATTTTTTAATTATTAAATATGGTATCCTACTTCTAATTTAACACCCTCATCTTTCTACAGAAAAAAAAATGCAATAAGTAGAAATAAAATCTCTTAATGAAAGATTTGCCAGGTGCAAACAATAATTTTCACTGGCATATGAAATGAAATTTTATTTGCAAATATAGCTTTAGTACAAAAAGACTAAATATAATAGTGTTAAGAATTTTTGCTAAAAATATTATTACTACATAGGAATGTTTTAAGTGACTCACAGTTTTTTATAAACTAATGCAACCAAATCGGTCATACACACTCTTGAATATACTCCCCGCTTTGGCAAATTTCCTGCACATTCTCTTTAAACTCAAAGAATAACTCTCTGTGGGGAAAAAAACAACTCTCTAGAAAAAGCCCATTTTCTAAAACCTTGTTTCTTTCTGAAGCACAAAAAGGCCTTCTCCTTAAAAAATTGTACATGTTAAAAGCAGTATTTTGGCAATTCTGCAGTTGAACAGCTTTCAGTACCTACCAGATCCACAAGGCTGTCATCACAAGATTCTCCATCTGGGCTTCCTAATATGGTAATATGTTTCTGACCTGTATATAACGGGAGTGAAAACCTTCGTTAGTGTTATGTTTTATGTACTCGACACAGAAACTATTTGGACTTCTCATTCATTTTTTACCCGTGGGCTGTCTAAGCTTAAATACAGACAGGAGTAAACCAGTGAAACCCATTTCATAAAAATGTAAGCTATATTACTTTGCTGCATTAACATTATGCTTTATTTTCAGCATGGATAAGAATATCCTCTCTGAGTTTCTGTCTCTAACCGACCTGTCTGATCAGGCTAGAAGGCTGTTCTATTTATTTTAAATGTATTCCTTTATATAGTAACAATTTTTCTTCGCTATAAAAAAGAGTTTACAATCCTGACTGAATGAAATCTTTTAGTTGCTCTTTACTCTCTTTGATATAGTGATTCTTGGTGTTTTTAAGGAATAGGGAAAAAACTTAGATGTATTAAATTTGTTCATCTATTCCTTGGGTATAAAAATGAGTAAAGAAAAAGTGATAAAAAGAAAAATCTTACATAGGAAACTGCACAAGTTCTTAGTACTGTTACCATGAAGGCTCAAAAATTTCTAGTCAATGATCCGCATAAACCACAATTTTAAACATTTTGGACTTTTAGGGAATTTTTTAATTTAAAATGCTAGTAATAGTCAAAATACAGATTAATTGACCACATCTTTTTTATTTTTTTTAATTCTGATAGCTAACTGTGTAAAAGTTATCTGCAGTGTCAAAGGGCACCCACATTCAAAACATCCACAATGTATTAACTGACTATAGTTGAAGCCTTGAATGCAGTTTTAAGCCCCTGGACAGACATCTGTGCATCAAAACATGAATTTCAGGTTCTTCTGACAAATGCTTTCTCAAATGAGGAGTGGCTATAATTAAATAAAGAGATGTAATCTCTGCAGGTGTAGCTTACAGGGTTTGAAAGTCAGCCTTTCCCCCCCTCTACTCACCATCGAGAATTCCAGTAAGTTCTATGAGGTCTGATACCTTGGTTTGGTTAAGATATTTTAAGACAACACCACTGCACATTGGTGTGTTTATGTTTTGGTCAATTCTAAGTTTGGAAATACATGTGGCGGCATCTTCGGCAATCAGGTAACATTTGGAACCAAGGGCACAACATATATTACTCCATTGTTCTCTGTCCTGCATAAAACAAATCAAGTAAATAACTAGAGTTTAAAAAACTCAACTGAATGAAAACTCTGAGGAGGTAAAAATAATTTTAAAAAAGCTAAATAAATGTGGGGCTAATTCTAAAGATATCCTTCATATAAAAATATTATATTTTATACTATATTTTAAGTCTGTCTACCTAAGAAAAACATACCACTGGGATTTTCCTTGGATTTTAAGATTTGGTTTGAAAACATAAATGGTAATCTGGAATTAATCAACATTATTTGCATAAAATATAGTTTTAAATATTTCAAATTAAATTAACGGGGGGGGATTGCTATTTTGATTTCCTTCCTGAAATTTATTTAATTTTAATGGAATATGAAGTAATTGTCTATTGTTTTAGTCAGATGTGTTAATATTTCAAGTGTCATAGTTACTTGAATATAAAATAATGCAACAGGTGACAGTCATAGACTCAATGGCTTGTATCAGGACAGGATGATGAGAGCTGTAAGACTGACCCATAGGGAACAGCAGAATACAACGCTCTTTTTCCAGCAAAGCTCCATTTTTTTAGAGTCTTTGTTTCTTGATTTTAATGCACTGTCCACATGGTACATGGTACAGGATAAATAAAGGACAAGGATATTTTAAAAATGAGAAAGAAGAAAATTATTATTTGACTGCTTCGTGTCCGCAGAATGCAAAGTTGAAATTATGTTTCTACTTCATAATTCTACCAGTAGTAATTCTTGGTCTCTGTATCAGACAGACTTTTGTACCCATCTAATTGCAATCTATATCAGGGTCCATTCCTGCACAGATTTCAAGCCTGTATGTAAGTGAAAATGAAGTTTTGGACACCCGAACAAACGTTTAAACTTAAGCACTAAAGTGGTCTCGTGTCTGCCAGTGAATTATTGAATTGGTACAAGAGCTAATCCTCAAGGACCTGCGTGTCTGTGGCAAACACGAGGCACAGGGAAACTTTGTAGATTTGCCAGGAGGAGGAGAAGCAGAGCAGCAGGAGCATTAAAGTATTTTCCTTAATGGTTCTCAGATTCCAGGTGTACTGCGCTATCTGTAATTCTCCTGCAGACTCTCATACTGCAAATACGTTTCTTCATAAAGCTTCCCAAGGAAGTTTGCAGCCCCAGCAGGAGTGGGAAATAATCTGGTGTTTTGGTACGTGGTAATTCAGAGAGTCAGACTGAAACAACACAGGGAGGCAAGGCTAATTACAGGAAGGTAAGAGCAAATGCAGATATTTGAAAAATGAACTTTTAACATTCCATTTAAGGACAGAATCAGATGGATTTTGCAGTTCATCCATTTTAGAGTTATTGAGTCAAGCACTGGACAGAATTATATCAAAAGTATAGAAGAATGTAGAGTTATTGTCAATAAATGACATGCAAATGAATTGTTAAATGCATTTTTGTGGTGATATTTTTGTGCTTAAAGACTCAAAAAACCAAAAGCTTTGTATTCTGCATATTTTGAAAAAATGAGAAAAGATCAGTGATGTGCCATTGAACAGTATTACGAGTTTTTCACGGACTGCACTGTGGTATCTTACCTCTTTTCTTAAGGGATCTATTAATGCAATAATAAAGGGAAATTTATCAATGAGTTCCCCATACATAGCAACCATTTCATCAGGGCTTTTGAAAGTTCCAGTGAGGATTTCATATTTTCCTTTGTCCTAGAAAGTAAAGGCGTAAAAGATAAGGAAGGTAAGAGCTTAAAAAACAGAGTAATAAGTAAGCAAACCCATACTGTGATACACATATCTTTATTAAGATATGTGTGTTCTTCAGTCAGGAGGCATTTACTCCTCTACTTCAATCTGTGCCTAAGTTGTTAGCACATTGTTACAGAAAACCGCCTAAAATGACAGTGGGTTCCGGTGGGTTCATGCCAAAGTCTCTGAACGATGTCACTGCCAAAACCAGAGACCTGTTTCAGCATTTTCTAGGCAACACTGCCAGTTTTACACTACAATATCATAAAGCTAGCAATATTTGACATTTTCATTGAAATCTCACGCGCAAAAAATCTCATTTTTCACTTGCAGAAAAGGTCTCTTTTTTTGCCCCCCTTCTTTTCATAAAGAAAATATTGTTGGGGAAACAAGTTCATCCTCAGTGCTCAAAACCAAGATACTGCCTTTCCTTGTCTCTTTCCTCTTAAAAAAAAAAAAAAGAAAGACAAGTTTAAAACTAGTCTCATCATTATGGGGATCACAAACTGCAGCCTAGGAGGATACCCCTGCTTCAGTGACTTTAACAGTTCAGTAACAGAAAGTTACAGAATTACTGATAATTCAAGGGTTAAGATTTTGTACATTCTGTTATAAGATACAGACATCACAGTCAGGACAGCAACCGCTTTCATGAAAGATACTGGTAATGGAAGCTTTGGCACTATGGACAAATACACAAAATCTCATGAGCTATTAAATGGAAGTTTCTTTCTCTGCTTAGAAAAAACCCCTGATTGATCTTGGAACGAGGGGCAAGAACTTTAAGACTTCATCTGGAGATAAATAAATTGTATCAAAAATATTAAAAAATTAAAAATTAAAAGATGAATGTTGAGGCACAATGAGATGAACATTAATGTGTGTACAAACTTACCGTAGAAAAAAATAAATGGAAATGTCAAGTTTGAAGAAAACAACAGACGTAGTGTAATATAATGGGAAAATGAGCATCTAGTGGTGTTAAGGAATTACAGAACTGTACTTGTGTAAATAACTTCTTGTTCTTCATTTTTGAAATAAAAGTGGATAGAGTATAATTATTTCATTTATACCTTGTGGTGAAATTAAAAACAACCACCTAACCAAACAAACCAGGATTCGCTGCATTATACTTAAATTGCAAATTGTCTGAGATGTAATGTGAAATGAAGCTGGTTTGTTAAACAGAGCATGCAGGAGGTGTTTACCCATTAAAGTAGTTTGCTATATTTGATACAAACTGATCTGAAAAATCATGTTAAATAAATAGAGAAAAGGAATAAACCTGGCTGATGCAGGCAGGCTTATACCATTTGAATGATTCAAGTGAAGCCATGGAAGTAAAGGAAATTCCTGTGGAAGGACACAAGGCTTGGCCCAGTGAGCCTTATTCTCACAAGGTGTACCACCTGTATGTTGGCTCTGGGAAGGAGGAATACACATGTTCTCACTGCTCCTGCTGTGTCAGGCTGCATGTCCCATCCCCTTGCACTCCCGATCCAATGACATATCTGCCACACCTGTAGGACTGATTCAACCATAATTCATAAATGCAGAGGTAATTCCTTTCGTTTGCTTGATTGCTACCTTAAAAATGGAGCTAGAAGCTTCTAGGTGAGTTTGCAATGCAATAATAAATAATGGTAACAAATAGCTACGTTCCTTCTGAAACCCAAGAAAATAGATATTGAGAAATAACTTACATAATCCATTAATTCATGAGCAGCAAAATTTATTGCTAAGTACACATCTGTTCCTAGCTCAAGACCTGTGTTGCTGCAAGCTGTCTGCATTACGAGTAGCAGTTGTTCTACATCATCATATCCTGTTGTTAGGCAACCTAAGTGTGATATTCTTTTTAAGAACTGTGGCTGAAAACGAAACAAAAAGAATCACTTCATTTACAAACATATATATAATATATACACTCACTATCATTTCACTCTGCATTTAATCTTCAAATTATAAATCTGTTCTCAAAAATTGCATTGGCAACCTTAAGGACGATTCTCTAGGAAAGAGGGATAATCAATTGCTGATGATTAGAGAGCTGACAGTCCTTGGAAATGTGTCGCATCATGTAGTTCTTTGTCCTGTATGGCCAGTACTGGTTTACAAGAAGATTTTAAAGGCATTCTTAACACCTACTGAATTGTCACGAATGCTCCGGTGCTGCGGACCACCCCTTTTCCAAAAAACATATTTTCCTCTTCTAAACAGCTTCTAGCCATTTATCCTCAACTGCAGCTTTGATACTGTCTCTATGGAGTGTTCAAGAAACCCTAGAATCTTCTAAGAATTCTAAAAGGAACAAACTTCAGAGAGGGGAAATACCTCTAGCCCACCTACGTGCAGTTATCTGCTTCAGGGACAGTATTCCTGGAAATGTGCCACAAGCAGAGTTGTATTGAGCAAATATTTCACGTGTTCTTCTGCTGTCAGGTTTTTTTGTAGGTTTTTGAAACTCTGATTTTTAACTTTAAAGTCTGCGAATTTTGGATTGCAAAGAATGACATTAAGTTGCCTAGAAAGCAGCAGGATATAATCCTGGGTTGGACTGGAGAGATCAATTGGATGGCATCAGTTTTGACAAGAGCTACAGAACCAACAACAGACAGAACAGGTGCTTAGCTACAGAGGATATGTGAATGTTTCTTCACATAAAAATAGGAAAGGAAAGGTAGGTCAAATTGTTACGAGCAATTTTGTAGCAATATGCAAGACAATCTGACTTGCTGCTTTTGGAGCACTAAGCTGCAGGAACAGACAGCAAGAAATGCTGCAGTCTTCCTGCAGTTAACGTCAGACAGAAGTTGAGTCTGCAGTTTCATGTGATTTTCAAGGTATCCATGTGTTGTGCCTTGTTACATTCCACTAAAAGCATTGTTTCTCTTTATAAAAACATTTGTCTCTACCTAATATTTACTTCTATAACCTAAGTTCTTCACTGCCTACTTTATTTTTCCTTTTTTTTCTGCCCATAAAAGTTAAAACTAACACAGCGCTTTTATCAATTTAAAATTCAGTTTAATTACTACCTCCTTTAATATTCCTTTGTTGAAATAAATGGATTTTTTTTCAGAGAATCTAAAGCATTTTTTCCTTGTATATACCTTACGGAATTATTCTAACTAAGGGCAGCAACTTAATGAAGAAGAATTTTGTGTTGTGTAAGCAAGAATAAAATAGAAAAACTTTTTTTCATCCTCTCTTTTGTATAGTCCACAACAGTGACAATTCTCACTTGATAATATTTTAATCATCTCAGATTGGAGAGGAAACCTGCATGGCATTTCCATCCCACGATTTGGAAAACTCATCTGTAAACCACAGGTTTTGAAGCGATAAAAAAAGATCATTTGAGTCATATAAAATAATGTCGTGTTCTATTGTGAGTGTTGCCCTTTAGCTGCTGATTTGTATCTGCCATTATCTGTAACCTCAGACTGGAACTGAGAATTGGATGCAGCACAATTAAGAGGGAGTTATTCTCCCAGGGTTAGGAAACAGCACAATAAGCAGGTCTTACAGGTAGTAGTGTTACGGCCTTCATAATCAGAAGGGCGTGTTTCTCTGCTGGTGCTACAGGCTTGCAAAATGCTCATTTGGATAGTTTACCAGGATTTCTATATAAGAAAAATTATCAGATCCCAGAAAAATTTCCCCTATTTCCACTATTGTTCCACAGGAAGGGAAGGTATAGTCAGAAGGATCTAAATTATTATGTAAAACATGAGCATTTGGAATATTTAGGTCTTGCCTTGACCTTTCCAAAATGGTGATGTAGATTAATGCTTCATTTCTTAAGAGTATTTTGGTTCCCTTCTGTTGTTAATACCTTGTTGAAGGCTTAAAATTAAAATCTCTTTTCTTACCAGACCTTTCTTCCCTGAATTTTGTGCTTTTCCTTTTTTACTGTCTGCTTGTTGAGGACCAGGCTGTTGAGGGTGAAAGAAGAAAGAAATCAATACCATGGAAAAAAACAAAGATGACAAAAAGACTTCAGGAAAAATAAAAAAGGAAAAAAAAAAAGACTGACTGAATTTTGGTCTAAAGAGATTACAAATATTTTAGCTGGGAAATAACTCCTATTTTGTCTTAAATACTATCAGCTATTATCCAGTTTTATTTTGTGCTCATTTAAAATGTTTATTTCTATGTAAGCATCAGTCCAATCATAATTTGTTTTTCAAAACATTCTCACCCAGCCCATCAAAAATACAGAGAATCTCAGAAATGAGAATCTAGGCTTTGTACTTGGAGAAACTCAACAACCTTGCTTTCCAAAAAGCATATACACACAGCAAGACTGATGTACTGCTATAGTAATAGTACCTTGAATAAAACATGTTGTGCGTGAGAGGCATAGCAAGATCAGGACTATACATATTGTATATTCACTCTTATATGATTCACTTCCAGTAGATTTCTTCAGGTAAACAGAAAGTCTTACTATGCTTAGAACAATGTTTTATTCTATATTTTCTAGTGTAGCATCACCAAATGGACAATGTTTTATTCAACTGTCAGAGAAACACATCTTCTGTTCTCTGTCATGAACTATATGTTTATGTTTAAAAGGACAGTAGTAGCAGATCAAATTAAGTATATCACTTTATCAGTGCACATTTTTATTGTACCATTTTGCCTGGAGACTCCAACAGTCTTGTCATTTCCTTCTGAATATGCAGAACTCTCTCTATGCCCTGAAATCAAACAACAATGAAGTTAAACAAAAAGAAAGTTATATTATTTCATTTTAGATGCTTAAATCGGAAAACACTTATTCTAAATACAAATCTTAATATACAGTCTTTAAAAAAAACTCCACAGTTATTACAGACTCCTTACCACAGCCTTTCCACGCACAAAATGCAGCCAAGTGCCCAATCATAAAGGGTTAGTAAGCAGTGGAATGAACAGGAATATTTGATCATGCTGCTGAATGGGATGGCAAGAAAAGCAGTCTCTTCCCCAAAAGTAGCCCTTCCCAAATCAAACAAGTAAACAGCATCCGGGTCTCCATAATATCCGAGAAGAGAGATGATGATAATCCCTGTTCACAGTTGTGACTCTAAGACTTCCTAACTGGAAACTCTAAGAAGATTGAATGCATTTACTTCAGAATAGTTCCAGGAAGCACAAAAAAAAACCTCTTTCTTGATTTTAAACGGTGGGGAACACTCCAATTAAATTAATGCATTGTTTTTAACGCAAGACTCATTTTCCTTTTCAGCTGTAAACTAGTAAAACTAGTAAAACTTGGCAAATCACAACTGAGATTTCCTCAAACTGTGTCAGTAAAGGAATACTGAAGGGGGCAGAAGTCAGTCACAGCTGACAACACATCAACATAGGAGGAACAGGCTGTTTTGCAGTGCAGCAAACAGCCTGTTACCCTCCCATGAGCGCTAGGAGGCATTCTGGATTTGAACGGCACAGAATTAGCATCCTTATTAACAGCTCTTGGTGACAGTTCAAAAAAGTTAAAGGAAAAACAAAAAGAAAATCGAGCTCAACTATTTGTTCAGGCCACCAGCATACACAGTAGAAATCACAGCCCTAACGTAGGCATCTTGTGCCAATGTATTCTTTAATACAACACGTGGCTACACAAAAAGAGAAGGTTGATCCCATCTGTCTCACCCATCCTTCTTGCTCTTTGTACTCCCTTCTATCTTCACAATTTCATTTTAAAGCAACTTATTCCCACATATTTTATGCTCTCCTGTGAATTTGTTGAGCTTTGTTGTTTTGTATGCTATATCAACCGACACTATTTATAACCTACTAATGTAAAATCACATCTTAAGCTCTTGTTCTGTAACACAATTCCCTGTAATCTTCTTCAATGCACTGATTTTTACCTCTATGCTAACATACCTTTTAAACTTGAAATCTTTCTGGTTTTTGTTTTAAATCTTCATCTTTTTGCCTAATTTAATATTATTTGTGTTAGAATTCTGCAAATTTGACAAATTTAGCATTTGTTAAAACTTCGGCCTTGCAAGCAAACAAAAAATAAAAAAATACAGTTTGTAAGGACTATATTGAAAAGACCTATATACATATGTACATACGTAGTTAGTATAGTGTCTGTAGAATACATAAATAAAGAAAAACAAAAATGAACAGTACCTGTTTGAGTGACAACTGAGCTGGTGGTATAAGCATAACTTCTTTCACTAATTTCAGCTTTGAAGGTGAAATTTTTTCACAGTTCAGCAGAGTAACCATTGGGAGCGGCAGAGTAAGTTCTTCAGGTGACTCCTGTAATTGGGAGTACCAGGTGAAAGTAAAAATGCAAAAATCAAAATAATTTCTTATATATTTGAATTATGGCATGAGACTGCTACAGGTAATGGTGTTAAGGGTGTATTCTATGGCACAAATTTAATGAGACTGTCACAAGCCACTGCTGGCTTCAGAATTCTACAATAACTATGATAAGTGGGATAAAAGAAACAAAATGGCAAAAGCCACATGTACCTGGTCATGTTTCAGCAGCGCAATATGTGAGTACAACGGGATATGGCTGATGGTGGCACCAGCCTTTGCAATGGCAAGGGATGTTCCCCCAATTGCCAAGCTGCCACAAAGCACCGGTTCAGAAAGTTCTGCAGGTGGGATGGGTCTCTCTGCCACTGACAACTTCTTTCCTACAGGACAGAGAGTAGCAGCTAAGCATTTTCCTGTTTTTAAACACATACTTCTGTATCACAGTTATATAAGTAAATACGATACTGTCATTTCAGTGTGTACTCAATGTATTAAAAGACAATAACTTAATTTTTTAAAACTTCATATTTTTAAAACGTCATCTTGTTCTACATGGAATGACCTTACAAGTAAGCAAAGTATCTGTCCTCACTCTGGTTTCCAATCCGTTTCAAATCTGTTTCTTTTGGAGATCTTTCAGGCACTGAAACCTGTATTTTTACTTATCTATGTTTACATCCAATAACATATAAATTTTCAGGTTCCTTTCAAAAGCATATTTTTCAGTCTTCTTTATTGTGCTCCTTCAATTCTCAGCTTTTGCATAACAACTTGGAAGACTACATTATAACCTGATTGAGAGTATGCATATTTGATTTCTTGTAATAATGACTGTGAAAAAAAATTAGGCCTATTTCAGCTGGAATTTCCAAAGAGAAAACAGATCTTTTAAATATTACACATACATAGTCTTATTATATTCATAAGAATTTATCTTCCTTTCAGATACAGTAACTTTTTCTAAAATGCTTAAAACAAAGCAGTTCTCACCATCATATTTATTGCCTACAGTTCTTACATGAACATGTACAATGAGCACCTACATGAAACTGCAATAAGTGGCTTGATTCCCAGGTAAACCTATTTCCTTTGGATCCTAATAGGAGTGTCATAGAAATTCTGATTTCAATAAAATATAAATACTACAGCATACAAGTGATATTTTAGGAGAAAATGTTCTTAATAGGTCCTTAATTGGATATGCAGATTAGATTACACATCTTTGCATACTGTACAGATTCCATACTTTTCACATTGAGGATGAAGTGCTATACACACAGACATCACTAATCTAGTCCTGAGCAACTCTGACACAGGGTAGAGTTTTTCAGAGACCCTTCACCCTACACTACTTTGTAACTGGCGTAAACCACAACACAGATGTTCCTTCTGAAAGCATCTGCTGGAAGTCACCATCTGTTAGTGGTCTCCTGTAACAACAAGTAGCTTAATGATCATTGGCTCCAAATAGTCAGGCACTGAGTCTAATAATAATTTGACAGTCAATGTCATAATTAGTGCAAACAAGTAATATATGTATCAGCAGAAGCTTGACTGACAGTATAATATACACCAGGATGATATGCAGGTGAACCTTCCAACCGCAGAAGTTACACTTCAGGTCAAGGATGAACTTACTGTGAACACAATTAACGTATGAACTGGGAGGTTTTACTGAGAGTATATGACAGTTGCAACCAAAGTGACCAGAAATAATAATATGCCAACATTTTCTGCCCTTACAGTAAATGACAACAAGCCTTTTTTTATCTGAGCTTAATGCATATATGGAGATAACATATGACGCTTTCTTCCTTTAGATTGTTTTGGGGTTTTTTTACCTTTTTTACCATGTATTTTTACCTTCTTTTTCTAGTCTCACACTATTTTTTCCTTTAGTAGGATTGCTTTCTTCTTTTCACTCTATACTGCCCATCATTCCCATCTCACCCCTGCCTTCTTTTTCCTTTGCTTTTCACTGTATTTCCTCCTTTTCTTAGTATTAGAAAGAAACTTTCCTTCCTCCCTCTTTCAATTGTTTTCAACTTTTATCTTAATTCTATTTCCACTTTCCTGCTCAGTTCTGTGATCCCCTTTTCTTTCCTTATCATTTTCGTTTTTATTCTTCATTTGCATCCTCCTCCATTCCTACTCCTCACTTTGAAGAGTAATAACCTCCTGTCTAAGCCAACTGTAAAACAAAGGCAGAAACTCTGTTCAACCAATGCATGTGAATGATGAGAAAACTGTATTTCCCCCTCCCTCCTTTTGCTGCAGAGACTGCTGTGATCAAAAAGGTCAGGAGAGAGTAACCAAACCCTTCAAACATGAGACAGTGTGTCACGCCTTCTGAAGTATCCCACGTCCACAGAATACATCAGAAAGTATTTTAGGACATTTATCAATATCCATATTGCAGAAAACATTAAAATCAAATAAACGAAAACCTGCTTTTGCTGCTTTTTTTTTCCCAGGTGGTGATGCTGGGGGTGGAGTGGGTGGAGTAAGGGCAAGAGTGGCTTCTGCTTCTTTTGCTTCTTCTTCTACTTGCTTTTCAATTTTCTTTTTTTCTTCTACCTTGTTTGTAAAGTATTCACTGAGGGAAGAGGCATAAAAATTACTGCCTTAAGATATTGTTATACATGTTATACATGTATTGTTATACAAAGTACACACACAATACAAGCTAAAGAACATGCTAGGAGGTGGATTAAGTGCATGTATTTGAGCTTCTGCCATTGATTCACTACATGAAGCTGAAGAAGTCAATACATTTATTATATCATTATTTTTTGGTAGTCATCTGCAGCATTGATTAAACAAAAAGAACCACAAACAAGTATCACAAACCTTAACGAATGCTTTTTATATCACCCTGGGTTGAAAGTCAGGTCTGAGCAGACAATCTCAGCATGAAAGATGTTTTTGCTTTTCAGGGGTAGTAACAGATCCTGGCATAACTTCATGACACACAACAGCCTGGCTGAGGTTGCTAATCCAAGAGGTCAGTTGTACACTGGTTATCCAAGTGGCTGCAAACTTAGAGGTGGCTGAATTTCAATTACATGCATGAACTGGAAACTTCATCCGTGGGTCACAGACAGTCGAACCTCTACCCCTTCAGCAAAGTGTCATTTCCCTCAGGGATGCAGCTGAAAGGAACATTTCCAACCCCAGAAGAGGACGTGAGGCCGTATTACTGCTTCCAGGGTGAAGAAAGCCATACTGTTGCCAGGTGGCTTCTTCTAAGTGGACTTTAAAAGTACATTCAGATACATCTGTGATAGTTTTACCTTATATTTTTTTCTTATAAAAGCCAGACATATTTCTTTGAATTTATAAATATGGCTTTTTGTTTACTTTGGGATGCTCCCAAGAAGAAATACTTGTATGAAAAAATAAACATGGATGTTTACTAAAGAAACTGTATTTCCAAAGAAACTAATTTACTTACAGAGTAGCTTGCTCAAAAAGAAGGCTTCACCAGGACCTGAAAGCTATACACAGATACAAGTTTTTGTGGATTAGCTCAATGCAGCAGATCCACACCCACGCCATTTGCACCACTTACCTTCTGCAGTGCCATAAACAAAGAAGTGGAGTTGCAGTTTGAAAAAACCTCCCTACTAAGTTAAACTGGCACTGAACAAATTTCTTAAAAATTGCCTTTGACTTATGAACGTGTCCAAGCATTTTTTTCTGAGAGACCCTCATTTTTGTATCCCATGGATGAAACCTTGTAAAAACCAGCATGATTTTCATATCAAAGTTATGAAACAAGCAGAAATGATATAGTGCAATGGATCTGAGACATGTTACCACATAAAAATATAAAAAATAATAGTAGAAAACACTAAATATATGCTTTCCATTAACAATACAAATAATATAAACTACACATATCAATTATATTATATATATAAATTAGATGCATAAATCATATTAAAATATAAATTATATTTTATATAAATTATTCATATATTTCAAATGCATTAATTTGTGTAATATGCAAGACCTACCCAAGTATCTTATCAACTTGACACTGGTCCGTAGGCTCCAAGTCCCGCAGCATTGTGTTTAGTGACTCATTGACCCATTCCACAGCAGTATTAACAGAGTCATTTCTTTCTTTTTCATCAGCTTCAATTGTTTCAGGTAAAGCATTTTCAGGTATTTGAGAATGGCAAGACATTACAGTGGAACAAATCCTCTGCATAAATAATAATTTATTAAAAACCCCAGCCTATAAAGGTTTTAAACACAATTTAATTTCTAACTTGGAAATGTCATTTGAGAGACTAAGAGGTATATGTCCTTACCAACTCTACAAGTACATATCTCCAAATCTACCGTTTGCTCCACTTACCTTTTCTCATCCTGCACCTTCTCTCTAGCCTCTTAAACTTTGGTAATTACAGACATTATTCAAGTTTTTTGACCTAAATTATAACTATGTAAACAAAAAACTTCTGACAGATCTCTTTACACATATATTTTGCTATCAGAATAGAATGGAGTTATTTTAAGGACCACAGTCATCAGGACATCTTTTACTGCAGCTGTTTGTAGCCTTCATTGGCTTAATGCTATCCCTCACAGTCAGTTACTTTTGTCTTAGATAATTTAAGCTCATCTTTGTGTACTGATGAAAAATAAATGATATTAAAAGAATTCACTTAAGGAAGACATCATTTACAAATTTCACAGAGTTGCCTGCATTAATAGTATTACTTTATACACTGTGACTACCTGTGAAACGACATTTAATTCAAGAAAGAAGGGACCCATAGTTTAACTGAGGGAAAGCAGAAATAATTACTCCAAAATAGCCAGAGCTGCAAAAACAGTAACTTGAATGTTTCAGGCTGGGGGAAAGACGCACCATCAATTTTGCATTGCAGGTGCTGGAGGGAATGTTTGACTTAACTATCACCCACATCAACCTATTAGCTCGGTGTAAAAAAAGTGCCTCATTTATACTGTGCTTTTCACCTGTGCTGTATTATTCTGAAAGACTGTCACACAAAGAGAAATATAAGGATATGAAAATTAAAGGAAAAGGTAAAAGGAAAATTAACTTACAAGGCTAGTATGGGGTGTAAGGAAAAGCCACATGAAGACAAACAAAATCTTAATATACAAAGATGAACTCACATCCTACTCATAAAATATTGTCTATTTCATGTAAAATAAAGTTTTCATAGTTGCTGCCACTGTCTAACTTTTAAGGACACGTTTTTTTTCTAAGTTACAATACTCAACTCTTGAGTCACAGGGATTTATATCTCCTCATAAAGATGGAAAATAAAAGGTTCCTTGGGATGTGAGAATTCTTCCTGATATTGTCCTATTAAAATAAATAAAACAGGAAGAAACAGCTCATACCTGCTCATAGTTTTTAACTGTACAGTATATTTCCACTTCTAATGTTGGCTGACCAACTCCATCCAGAACTTTTCTTCCAACTAATTTGCATATTACTGGAGCTTTTGAATATTTAGACAGATAGTTAGCCTTAAATGAAAGAGAAAGAACTTCATTAAAAGTTCACAGAACTTCATCAATTGCCAGGCAAAGACGTTTTTATTCCATGAAATATATTTCAATCAAATCCACCACTGAACAAATCCATTACGGGTCCCTTCCAACTCACCATATTCTATGATTTTATGATTTATACCTTACAGCAAGTTTTGAGCCCTGTGAGAGAGGTAAAATCTGAGACTTCTGGTAGGCAATACACTTTCTTCTTCCAACATGGTCTTCGATGGGCCTGATGAACTGTCATAATCCAATATATTTGCATCTCTGTCCAGAGTTAATACAATGTTGCTCTAGAAAATGGATTAAGTCGCTACCTGAGGTTTACTCCATACTTCCTTACTAGTTTCATTATTTAGTCTGATATTGGAGAGTCACCAAACCATGACTTACCAAATGGGAAAAAGAGGAAACTCTTATAGCTACATAGAAGAGGAACATGTCAACAAACAGGCAGAGCAAGAAAAGGTGTTACCAGTTCCAGTCCCTTCCACTGGTGATGGCAAAGCTGAAGATGGGAAATAGTAAAAGATGGAACGAAATTTCAATTCCACCGACACTTTCCCACTAAACAACATACTAGAAATCATTTTTTTTCAAGAGTTGCTCACTACTGCAGCGTTGACAATTCTTGTATCGCCATCAACTGAGGTTTCATTAAGACTACTGTCAGTAATATTTGGCCAACTGGGAACATGTAAAATGGGTCTGACCTCGACACCGAGGGCCCCTTTGCCTTTCATGAACAGCTGCAATGTGAATAGCGCCCAGTCCCTTGTTCCCGCTGGCCCAGGAGAGACACTGCCCTGCTGAGCACCGTGCTTGTCGGCGATGTCCATCGTGCCCTCCCACTTTGTTTTCCTATCGAGACAAGCAACCGGCAGAGGAAAAAAGCCCGGCTGCTGCCTGGCCCAGCCACAAACTGCAGTCAGGGGGAACCACCGGGAACCGCAGAGACATCGAGCTCCTCGCTCCGCCACCCCCATTCCCGGAGGGCCGGGACGACGGGGAAGGGTCGGGCACTGCGGGCAGCCCCTCACAGCCCCGCCGGGACACCCCCCGGCCTCCTCCAGCCCCTGCCCGCGCTACCAGCTCCGCGTAGAGATCCGCGGGGCGCCGCGGGAACAGCGCGTTCAGCGCCTCCTCCAGCCGCTCCGGCACCCGCTGCCCTCGGTAGTAACCGGCCGCCTCCCGCCGCCGCTCCCGCCGCCCGCCCGCCTCCATGGCGGGGCCGCCGCTGCCGGGCAACGTGCCGGGGAGCGCCGCCGCTTCCTTCCTTCCTTCCCTCCTTCCCTCCTTCCTTCC
Organism: Pseudotriccus pelzelni; assembly: GCA_035584735.1. Classification (NCBI taxonomy): domain Eukaryota; kingdom Metazoa; phylum Chordata; class Aves; order Passeriformes; family Tyrannidae; genus Pseudotriccus; species Pseudotriccus pelzelni. Next base: position 29,782,576 of record JAWMRA010000162.1, on the reverse strand, counting down.
CTCGGTCCCTGCCGCTCCCTCAGGGCGCCGTGCCCGGCCCCGCGCCCGGGAACAGCCCCGACCCGACCGGCGGGGCCGCCTTTGGTTCGCCTGGGCCCGCTTTGGGTCCCCGGCGCCGTGCGGCGTTTCCCTCAGAGCCCGGGCAGGGCCTTCCAAGGGTGCCGCACTCCACTTAAAAAGTCTCCACGCAACAGAACTGTATGAAACTATCGTCCTGAAGGAGAGACGGATTACGGTTTGGGGAAACATCTAACGCTGCCAGACGCCTCGGTAACGCGTGCGTTTAGGAGCTCTTTACTTTCAATGAAAAGAAACATTTCCCAGCCTAAATGATTTTTTTTTTTTAAGTCTGCAATTTCGTACAAAGCTTTCACTTTATTACATTGCTCATCGGTAATTTTGTTGGAGTAACTGAAAACGGAGATACTTAGAAAGCTGTTAGCTGCACGCTTCCCCAGCTCTAAAATCAATTATGTGTGGACTTCTGCTCATTGTGTGCTCACTCCTCCAGGTGGGGTGATAATGAAGAAAAATCCCTACAGAATAATTTTCTTCTCATTTCATATCCTTCAGAAACAGTACAGTATGTCTCCAGAGAGTTAAACCCTCTTTTCCTCAGAAGTTTCTAAACTGACACTACCCCTTCCTTTGAGGACAGTGGGCAGCAAGTACCTCATCAGGTGTTCTTCAGAAGGAGTTAACGTGGTGGGTGGCTCCCCTTTGAGCTCAGGAGAGGCTTGTGCGGTTGGGTGGCAGCAGTCAAATAGTGCCAGATCTGTGTCACATGCTCAGGCTTGCCTCAGAAAGCTCCAGTTTAATTAAATAGTCCTGGAAGAACAGACCTTTAGAGGTGACAGTGCTGTTGTGACACTCTATGAGCACAATCGCACACTAAGTAATGCAACCCATCACGAGAGCTGTACCTTGTGATACATTTCAAGGGCCTCTAGATCAGTTTGCCACCTTTTGCCTTCTAAAGGGCTCTAAATAAAATGCATTGTGAAGAAACATGCCAGTGATAAGACGAAGACCAGGGAAAATGTTGGCCTTCTCTGGAAGGAAACAGCAGAACTGGTTGCCCAGGATATGGAGGAGGCTGGGTTTTTTGCCTCTGTGTTCACTGGCAAGTGCCCAAGCTGCACCGCCCGAGTTGCAAAGGGAAAAGTCAGGGACTGAGAGAATGAAGACTGGCCACTGCAAGAGATGTTCCAGAACATCTAAGGAACCTGCAGGTGCACAAGTGCATGGGACCTGATGAAATGCATCTGTGAGTCCTTTAGGGAACCTGTGGATCAAGTAGCTAAGCCACTATCAACCCTATTTGAGAAGTCATGCAGTCTGGTGAAGTTCTGACTGCAAAAGGGGAAATGTAACCTCAATTTTCAAAAAAGGGAACTACAGGCTACTCAGCTCCACCTTGGTGCTTGGCCAGGTCATGAAGCAGATTCCTCTGGAAACTATGCTAAGGCATGTGGAAAATAAGGGGTGACTGGTGACAGCCAGCACGGCTTCACTAAGGGCAAATCGCACCTAACCAATTTGGTGGCGTTCTACAATAGGGTAACAGTGTTGATGGATGAAGGAAGAGGACTGATGTCATCTAACTGGACTTGTGAAAACATTTGACACTGCCTGCATGGCATCCTTATCTCTAAACTGGAGAGAGATGGATTTGAGGGATGGACCACTTGGTGGGTAAGGAATTGGCTGGACGGTCACACTGGAAGGGTTGTGGTCAGCAGCTCAATGCCCAAGTGGAGACCAGAGGCGAGCAGCACCCTCAGGGGTCAGTGCAGGGACTGGTGCTGTTTAACATCTTTGTTGGTGACATGGACAGTGGGACTGAGGCTCCCTCAGCAAGTTTGCTCATGACACCAAGCTGTGTGGAGCAGTCAACACACTGGAGGGAAGGGATTACATCCAGAAGGACCTGGACAGACTTCAGAGATGGACCAACCTAATGAAGTTCCACAAGGCCAAGTGCAAGGTCCTGCATCTGGGTTGGGACAGTGCCAAGCACAAGTACAGGCTGGGCAGGAATGGATTGAGAGCAGCCCTGAGAAGAAGAACTTGGGGGTGTTGGTGGATGAGAAGCTCAAGATGAGCTGGCATGGCCCAGAAAGCCAGCCATATCCTGGGCTGCACCAAAATAAACGTGACCAGCAGGTCGAGGGAGGTGATTCTCCTCCTTAACTCTGTTTTTGTGAGAGCCTTCCTGGAACACTACATCCAGGTTTGGGGGCCCCACCATGAGAAGGATGTGGGCCTTCCTGAAAGAGGTTCAGAGGAGGGCAATGAAGACACTCAGAGGGCTGGAGCGCCTCTGCTGTGGAGACAGGCTGAGAGAGCTGGAGTTTTTCAGCCTGCAGAAAAGAAGACTCCAGGGAAACCTTAGAGCCCCTTCCAATACCTAACGGGGGCCCCCACAAGAATGACAGAGAGGTACAAGTGCATGTAGTGATGGGACAAAGGATAATGGCTTTGAACTAAAAGAGGGTAGATTTAGATTAGATATTAAGAAGAAATTCTTTATTGTGAGGGTGGTGAGACACTGGCATGGGCTACCCAGAAAAGCTGTGGATACCCCATCCCTGGAAGAAAAGAAACTTGCCAGCTTTGCCTTTAGCAAAGCAATGAGCTGAAGCAGATTGATACTCAGGTTATTTAATAACCCTGAACTCCTGGTTTTTAATAAATTGATTGAAATACTGGTAGGGATTCCCCCAAGTATTTATCATTTTTGGTTCATGATCAAGTGAACGCTACATGAATTATCTGTATGGCCAAATAATTTCCATTAACAGTAGTTGTAAGAATGTAGAAGGAGGATGGTTTATCCTGTGATTTTCCCTATTATGAAGTAGTTAACTGATTAAGGTTAGGATAGTGCAAGCCACTTCATACCATCAGTGAACTCTCTGCAACCTCATTATCTTCATTAGTCTTGTGTGTGTGTAATTAATCGGTGTTTAGTTACCAGTTGTGTTGAATGAAAAGAATTTAGTTCTATTTCTCTTAGTTTTATTGGCCCCATGGTGCTAACAGGCTAAAGTGTAATTAAAACTCTCTAATCAAAGTATATGTAGCAAGAGCCAAGAAACAAACGCAGTGAGGAAAAGCCCATGATTGGTGTAACTCTGGCCTTTGAAAAATGAAGATGCCTCACTTATATTAACATGTACATTAAAAATGTACAAACATTTATAAGACTGCAATCACAGCATTCCTAGGGGTGTTCAGTAACACTGTATTTTGATGTCTTCTCAATAGGTTTTCCCCCTCGTCTTTTAGATGGCATAGTATTTTGAGTGCACAGATAAATGGGTCTCGTATTTCTTTTGAGAGCAACTGTACATAATTTTTTTTCACCTCTTGCCTTTTCTATAACTCTTGTGCCAAAAATTAAACTAGGATCAGCTTTTTCTCATTTATGATACTGTATTGTGTGCATTCCTTTTGTCACATGTATCTCCTTTGAGTATATGAACATGTGATGCTAATCTGGCATGATCTAAACCCAAGTACAACATGGCATGCGTAAGCATCATGTGAAGGATTTGCTTTTTGCTATTCTAAAATGCTGCTTTAAAGATACAAACTTGACCCTTAAATCATGGTCTCTCTGCCATCTCTATTCTTGTGGGATTTCACAGAAGAATACTGTGTGTTTATTCCACTGACAGGGTCTTCTTTGAAGTCAACTCTGAGTACATAAAAACTGCACATTTCCAATAAAATCAGGATTGTCTTTTTAGCTTGATGATACAAGTACTCTTGTACAGGTACAGTACTGCTTTTGAGGCATTTTAATTTCTTAAATAAAAAAGAAATTTTAAATTTTTTTCTTTTTATACCTAAAATGCTTCTGTAGTATTTATTTTAATTTTTAATATTTTGTGTTCTAAAAGAATAGACTCCAGTAACAAAGCTAAATATGTGTAAGTAAACAAATTTGTCACAGTAAACAAAAGATTCTGCCCTTGGGTGTGGCTGAACACATTTAGACTGGACTTTGTGTCTAGATAAAAAACTTAGAACTTAGGTAATACATATACTGCATATTTGGAAATTTCTAATAATTATTCAAGTCTTCCCCTCCCGCCCCCCCCCCCCCCCCATTATTTTAATTTCCGGAGTACTCATATGAGAGTTCATTTGCCTTGAGTAATCATTCTCTGCTCCAGTGGTTCCTTCAAGTTGAGTGGGTTTTAGTACTAATTTCTTTCTAAAGTTTGAGGATTCTTCCTGTGGGTCTGTTCAGCTCCTGCTGTGCGAGGGTGAGCCTGGCCTTCTCCAAAGGAGCCTGCTGAACTGCAGTGTGAGAGCTCAGAGGCTTTGATTTATCACTCTAAAGGTGCTTTGGAACACACGCTGTTTAAAGACAAGTTTTTGAGCTTGTAGAATTGCCCTCAAATTTCTGTGATACAAATGGGTTTTGTGGTGTTTACATTTTTTTAATGTAGTGTACATGAGTGCTAGGCTTCTTGGATATCAGGAATTTGCTACGTGATTACATGCATTTTGAAGTAACTGTTATGTACTTTACGGCATTGTTAAAACCTACCTAGTTCAAGGAGTGTGACATGATGGATTACAGGGATTTTTCTGTGTACGTTGTCAATATCATACTCTGAAATGTTAACACACAAATATATCCAGAGTCTGAATGTTATCAGTCTCTGTGAAATTCATATTAAATATTTTCTACGACATGAAAGTGTGCGCTCATACATCAGTTACTGAGTATGAGGTATTGACTTCATTTCAAAGAGGATGTAGCAACATGGCCATAATACATTTGCAATTTATACAAACCAGCAATCAAACTTGCAGATGAACAGTTAGTTTTCAGTTTTCTAGTACTTCAGTTTTCTAATTCTGAGGCTAGATAATTGCTAATAAAGCAAAACTTACTTTTACATAAATCAGCAGAGTTTATTCTTGTTTGTCATCACTTTTCATGGTCAGAGTGGCTTTCTCGATGTTCTAGTTTGAACCTGTAGTTCAAACAGCAGACAGAAAACGTATTAAAATGGAATTACTCTTTTCTACCTGTCTGTTGAAAGAAGATAACTTTCTGAAAAGAATTACTTCATACCTTTGATGCTTCAAAGGTTCTGAGCATTAAAGCACCTTTCTTTCTTTTTTTTTTTGTAAAAAATTCCATCCATTACTCTCACTATAAAGAGTTTTGCAGAAGGGTTTTTTTAATGCAAATTTTTTTAGCTTCACCCCTCAGGCTTTGCATCTTCTTCTTTCCTTTTATATTGGACTAGAAACCTAAATTTGCTCAAGTATTTGAGAGCAATACTTCCAAAGATAGAAACTTTTGGGGTGTTTGGAAGCAATCCGTACGTTATGTTACTGGTTAGCAGAGCAAAGGCTTGCATGATGAGAAGTGAGTCCTGACTAGTGCAGATGGACTGCTGACCTGGACGGTACTTGGAAAATAAAGTTTGAAATCTGAGTTAGCTACAAGAATGTAATAGTTGAAGTGAATGTCCCAATGAGCGAGACATAGTGTTAACTGAGTTCTCAAGTGCTGTAACCTGTGGGCAGATATTAACAGAAGCCTCTATATTTCTCTCTAGGAAAAGTGAAGCTGATAGCAGAGGGGTTTAAGGAGTCCAAGTAAAAAGGTAATTTTTGCTTTACTTTACTATAGAAAATTGGGGAATTCCTGCATCCTGTGGGTTGTTTTTTTCCCTGTTTTTTGTTGTTGTTTTGTTGTTTTGTTTGTTTGTTTGTTTTTGCTTAAACACATTTTTTGGGAACAAACTGAGTATGGAAGAAAAGGAAGAGTGGCATTTTTTTCCCCATGGTATATCTCCTGATTTTTACAACCTTAATCACTTGGGGCATGTCTTGAACTTTTAACCTTCTTTCCCCAGCACTGATGCAGTGAATAATGGACTCTCCTGCTTGACACATAACTAGATTGCAGTTCAAAGTGGATGTCACAAACACTATTGCACCATCGGGAACAGAAGCTTGACTATCATTTTGTGATAAGCCTATAAGATCATATGAATTTATAACTGACTTCATTTTTTCCCATTTCACTAATTTAGGTTTCTTTAATTCAAAAATATGTTGTTTGTTGTTTTCGTTTTTGTTTTTTCAAAAAGCCTCCGTTTGGGGTATTTTTTGCACAACACCCAAGAATTTTCAGATCTTATATGAAAGTCATATGACATTTGTAACCATTTTGATTTTTTTTTTCTTATAAACAAGATTTAAATAGTTCCCCTGAGGCTAGGGAAATGCTTTGTGAACTCTGGAGATAAAATTCTGTTTTCCCCTATTTCCATTGTTATCTTTAATTATCTCATTTGGTTCGAGACTCAGTTCATTAAAAAAAAGGAAAAGGAAATATTGCTCTTATATCTTCTTAAAAAATATTCATGTTTTTGAAGGTGGGTGTGATTGTAAGCTGAAAATCTTTTCAGAGACTTACTTCTGAAGAATATAGTTCCATGTAAGACACTCATCCATATGTTTGAATAACATCCAGCTGATGCAATGAAATATACTTTATTTTGTTGGAAAAGAATCTATTGGCTGATATTATTGCTTGGGGGGTGTATTCATCCATGAAATACAGTTTTTATAAATTTTGCGTACTGAGAGAATTGTATTAAAAGCTAGTTATGAGATTGATCTCAAAGCAGCAGGTTTTGAGTGGGCTTGAGCACCTCTGACTTCCACTGGAAGTCAATGAGACCTGTAAATCCATAGCTATTTTGGCATAATGGCTTGAAATTAAAGAGTTCTATGACCATGAGGTCAGGCCAGTGAGTTTGTAGTTTTTTGGGAAAGATGTGACTGTTGGAGGAATAACCGGGCATGGGTACATTTGCACAGAGGGAATTAGTTCAGATTTCAAATTAGTTTCAGATTTATTTTCTAAAATTAAGCAGTTGGCTGACACAAACATAAGAGACAGTGAATGCTTCTAATACAAAACCTCCCTTCATTATCTTCTTCAAATATTGATAAATGTACTTCAAGATTCAGATACATATGGGCAAATGTAGAAATATTCTATTTCTGAATGTGACTTGGGTTTGGAAAATAGTTTTGGTTCTACAGAAAAACTGAAAACTATGCAAAATAAATAAGGTAATTAACATGATGACTAGTAGAAGACAATACTGTTTAATATTAACACAGTATTTCACATGGAGCACAAGTGTACAGCTCTCAAATGAATTTTCGCAAAATTGTTCTTTCTTTCTTGAAGCTATACTATGATGTAAATTACAGAGTCACAATAGTTTAGGTTGGAACAGTGCCCCCGAGATCATCTACTCCATCTCCTGCTCAAGCAGAGTCAATTCAAGCAGGTGGCCCAGGACCATTCAGGTTTTGAGTATCTCCCCAGAGGGGCACTCCATAACCTGTCTGGGCCACCTGCTCCAGTGTTTGACCTCACTCACAGCAAAAATTATATTTTTATCTTACACTGAACGTACTATTTTAAAATTTGTGTCCATTGCTTCTTATTTTGCCAGTGGGAACTACTGAGAGGAGTCTGGCCTCCTCCTCTTCATTCCCTCCCATCGAGTATTTATACACATTGATGATTGCTCCCCGAGCCTTCTCTCTGCCGGACTGAAGAGTGCCAGCTGTCTCCTCTTCTCCTGTTATGGAAGACACTCTAGTCCTTTAATCATCTTTGTGCCCTGCGCAGGACTCACTCCAGTAAGTCCATCTCTTTCTTGAATTAATTGCACTGATGGAATTGCATAGCTGTGTTTGGTTATGGTGGATTGATACGGTGTATTTCATTATATTAGTGTAAGAAAAGTTATGGGTCAATGGAGCATAACTGGAATTGTGTTTAAAAATAAACCTCAGTCAGATTCTCAATTTCTGTCAGGATTTGTATATTTATTAGAAAACATACATGTTGTCTACTGAAAATATTGCCTACTCGCTGTATGTTGTGCTGATAGGAGAGCACCTTTATACAGAACTGCTGCTTTCTAATCTCCATTGCTTACATATGGGCATTGAAAACAACATAAAGGAAGGAAGTGATAAAAAGAATTTTTTGACAGAAAATCCTCTAGAACAGGAAGAAGATAATGTTTTGTGAAATGTACCTAAAGCAGTGAGAAGGACAGTATGTAAAATTCATCAACCAGACTTCAACCAGCAAGCAATCACTATACCTATTGTGTCCAATTATCCATCAGAAAAATCACCATTTCCTTCAGTGAAGAAGAAGGATGTATTTTTTGTGAACTGCTGATGTTTGGTGATTAAGCCAAAAGTAGTACCAAATGCACATAACTGTATTTGTCAGAGTGTAAAGATAAAAACCTGTGTTTTCTGACTGTGCCAGTATGTTCATTCTCAGTTACCTGCTTCATGCATGGGGAGGGAAGCAGTCCAACATACACAAACTAGAACATTCTGGCAGTGCAAGCTGTGTATAAGTAATTAACACAATGAAATTATTTTGAGAAGTACTTACTATTGCTCTATTTTAAAGTTTAAATAGTATCCTAGCACTTAAAAGCTTAAATCAACAAAAGACTATTGAATCCTCTACTCTTCATCTCCTGTGTATATCAAGCACATGATATATGAGTTGAAAGGCTTTTAGGCTTTAATTTGAGATGGATTACTGCCTGCTTGCAGCAAAATATCTTAATAAACAGCATAGTTCTCAATTTTGTGTTTTAGTTCTACCCATATTTTGTGTGCATTGATTATAAGAAGCAAGAAAAAGAACACAGGAACATCTTACATTCCCTGGCTCCTTGTCACAAGATAAGAGAGCTTTTCTTTTGTGCTTCCTTCTTATACATGGTCATTTTTTCAGGACTGCCATGAAGTGTTTGTGAAGCTACTGCACTAGTTTACCCTGTAAAGGGAGTTCATTCAAAGGCCATATGTTTCAGGACAAGCATCAGTAGCAATTACCACTTCCAGCTTTTCTCTAGAAAGTGTGAGTTTGCATCAAGGGCTCCAGAATCAGACTGCCAGCCTAAGCCTCAGACACAAAGAGAGATCAGTTACTCTCAGTTTCCTGTGTCACAGTTCCTGATGTTAAAGTTTTAGATAGAATTTCAAGTCTATTTTTGACAAAGAAGTTGTGGCACTATGTGAAAAAACTGTGCCTCTTGCAATTATCGAGTTTTGTGAAAAGAGAAAGAGAAAATTATATTTCATATGTCTGCTGAATCCTTTTACTCACTGCTGGAAAACATATCATCCAGCAAAAGCTTTAAAGTAATTCAGAGTAAGTTAAAAAGTGGACTTTAAAAATTACTGCTTAGTTTAATTGGATACCTATGCTATAATTCATTCAGATTATCAGGGAGCAAGCCCTACTTGAGTGTAGCTCTATATAACAAAGTTTAGCCATGAAATTAGTTCTAAAATAGTTCAGTTTCTGAAATATCCAATGCATGAAAAAGTTACGCATCTGGCACTGTACTTCATGCAGTTAAGCTAGTGCAAGTCTGGCTGAATTATACTGCAAGGCTGGAGCCTGTATGTCTCCACATATAAGTCACCAATTTGGGTGCTTGTCATCCAGTGATGCTACAAAACCAAATATCATATAGTTTCATATGCTGGAATTCCTTACCAGAGAATAAGGAATTTCCCTACAAATAGCTCATAGTGATCCAGTGCTGATCCAGCTCTCCATCCTATTCACAGAACTCTAAGAAGCTTCCTAAAGCTATTTATTCTTTATGGAGTTAACAGTAAAAAGAATTGATGGCTGTGACTATGTGATAGTGTACTATTGGTGACAGCACACATGTAGTATAGAAAAAATGTGTTTTGGAAAGGATAAAGGATGAGGCTTTGTGCAGTTTTTACAGCTGTACTCTGAGTAAATTTTTGAATGTGTGTGAATTTTTTCTTGCTTATTTATACTGTCAGTATGTCCACTGCCACAGTCAAGTCGAAGGAGATCTTTATGCCATACAAAATCTCTAGAGCCTGCATACTTTAGTGATAAAAAGCATTATGTCTGTGGGTGCGCTCTTGAATTGTTCATCAGTGCATAACGTCATGTGCTTGTTAGCAGTGGCAGCATGTGTTTCAGGTGAAGAAGTGAATTAAATAGTAGCCTGAACTATTTCTGTTATTTTAATTGTACTTAGATTTGGAGTGTGATAATTACGTGACCTTTTCTTGGTGTAGCACTTTTCTATCAGCTGTCCCTTTGTAAAGCTACAGAGCAGAGCTACACTGAACATGGTCTTGTTTGGATATTTGGCAAGTCACTGTTGCTAGCAAGTGACTAAATCAAAAGGGAATTAAACTCACAGCACTATTTAATAACTCCACTCACTTTTTCAAGACACTCAAGGCTTTCCCTGAGCATCTCCTGTATGCAGACAGTGTTTCAAGATTAAAAAGGATTGCATTAGTTTGGTTTCTAAGAAATGGAATGGGAAGTGGGGAAAATAGAGACCAGGTGATTACATAACATTGTCTTCCAAAGCTGAAGTAAATGCCATACAAATCAGAAGTAAATGAGAGAAATGCTTACTCATGTGACTTAGGGTGCATATGTTTACATTGTTTAGCTACTTAAAAAGGTCATAAAAATACAAAATATGCTCAAAGTGTTGCTTATAACGCAAGATCATCCAGGGGAGCTGGCCACTGCAAACTTGCTAAATATACACACAGATCCATCCCCGCACAGGAGCTGCTTCTTTTTTGCTTACTTGTTCTTGAACTTCACTAAGAGCTTTCAATTGCTCTGACATTTTCAGCAAAGGAAGTAATAGCTGTTGCTGAGCAGTATTCTGCGGGCAATTATCTTATCTGATTGTTGGAGCAATCCCCACTAGAAAGGAACCAATACGATCGAGGTAAATCATTATAGAAAGGCAAGAGAAACAGAGGGAGGAACCAATAGAGGAAAAAGGGGCTCATCTCCTTAATGGGTGCCTGTGCTACAGGGTTCAGAACAGCAGACAATGAAGTTACCCTGTAAGAGCTGTGGAGTTGCCTCCTGTAGCTGGTGACAGGTCTGAATCCTCTCTTCCAGAGCCTTTTGTGGCTACAGTGTGAGGCACCTGCAGAAAATGTGCCGAAACTAGGCAGGGAGCACCAGATTTTTGATAAGCTGCCACTTCTCTCTCCCTTCACCCACCCCTCCAGTTCCCAGCAGGAGAGGAGAAGCCAAACTGAAGAACTAGACTGGAAAATAGTCATGTGATGGGAAGAGGGGTCACATATAGACACTTTACAGTTACCAACTGTCATGGGTTTGCAAAAGTCCCCCCTTCTTGGGGATTGGAATTGGTTTGTCCAAGTAATTTCTGGACAAAGAACAATCAGGAGTTTAGGTGACGCCTTTGCCAATTACATCTTCAAGAAAACAGAAGAGAAGGTGGTGGCGCAGAAGAAATTTGGCAGCCATGTAAGAGGGAGGACGTGACAGGTCCCCAGAAGGGGGGCCAGGCCTCTCTGCTCCCCCAGCCCTGGGCCGGGGGCAGGAGCAGCACTGAAGCCCCCCTGACCAGACATGTAACAGAGTGAAGAAAAAAAACCATTATCCCTGTGACCCTGTGGTGAAGACCATGGAAAAGCAAGTGTCCCCTTGTAGTCCATGGGAGACCTTA
>JAWMRA010000162.1:29756762-29770870 GCA_035584735.1 Pseudotriccus pelzelni | reverse complement strand
GTGGATTGCCTTACAGGGCTAACGAGCTCCACCTGCCCGGGGAGTATCCCTGGCTGGAATCGAACCCGGGCCTCAGCAGTGAAGGTCCTGCGATCTAACCACTAGGCCACCAGGGGATCCCAAATATAATAATAATATTAATACTAATATTAATAATAAAAAGGGAGGAAACAGAGAGAAAGAGCAATTAAAAAAAAAAAGAGAAACAAGAGATACAGAATATAATTGCTCAAGACTCACTGACCTATACCTAGCCCATCCCTGAGCAATGATCAGGGACTCCTGGTCAACTCCCCCTAGTTCACACACTGCACATGATATTCTGTGGTCTGAAATATCCCTTTGGTCAGTTGTGGTCAGCTGTCCCAGGTGTGCTCTCTCCCACCTTCTTGTGCACCTCTCACTGGCAGAGCACGGGAGACTGAAAAGTCCGTGATTTAGGGCAAGTACTAGCTGGCAAAAACTAAAACATCAATGTGTTACCAGCATTATTCTCACACTAAATCCAAACCACTGTGCCAGCTACTAGGAAGAAAATGAGCCCTATCCTAGCTGAAATTAGGACAGATGCATAGCCAAATTTTAGGTTTTTGTTTCCCTGATGTATGTGGCTAGGAAACAGTAAGGGACTGGAACCTCTGGGTGGGCTAATATGTGAGAAAATGACAATACTGTTATTTCATTTTTTAAAACATTATTCTGAGAAAAGCAATAACCTTCCATTGGCTCAGAGCAAGACTAAGGAGTTGGGGTTTGAACCAGTTTCTTCAGTACCTTAATTCCAAATACGTGCATGGACTATGTTAATCTCCTACTATATTTGTATGTTATTTTAGAAGGCATAAGTGATATTGCATGCAGCTAGCATTTAATGAAAAAATCCTCAGTGTAACAAAAGTGTTGCTGATAACATATGGCTGTTAGAGATTGAGGGAGAAAATTCCAAAATCTGAGGTAATATAGTCTTCATCTGGCCTAAGGAAACAGCCCTAGTGAAATAATTTGTTGCTTCCTTTGGAGGAGGAAGGAGCTAATGGGTTCAAAGAAAATAAAAGTAGCCTGGATTGGGGCATGTTCGTACAGAGTAGACATAATATACTGGAGGACTGTATACCTTTCCAAGTCCTGTCCAGTTCTTTACTAGGCAATATGTTTGTAATAATTTAATTTTCTTGTGTCTCTTATCTGCAAAATATATGCCAGGATTTTGGTCAAGTATTGATAAATTAGAGAAACTCTTCAGTTAAAGAGCCTGCAGAAAAAAATCTGAGTACTAATAAACTGTCTCAAGGCTGCATTATTCTTCTGTTTGAATAAAGAACTTTTCACAGATAAATTTCTACTAGTGGGGATGTAATTAAGGTAAGTTGCTAATATGCTTGAGTGGTACTTTTTGGTAATCTTCTGTCAAAGGTAATGTGCAACAATTAAAGATATTACAAAGAAAGAGGAGAAGAGTATATTCTTAGATGCTCATCCTTTTACATTGCTGTAGTGTTTGATAGCTGTGGCAGACAGTTACAGGCTTACTGGGTTGGGTACCTATTCTTTGATGTAACAGAAAAGAACAAAAACACAGTGAATACACTTGGAACAATCAGGTCAATATGGGACTGTGTTTGTCTCTGTTCTAGTGTGGGTTGTGAATTTTCCTTTCAGACATCCCCTTAGGCATGTTGCAGGTGAGATTGCATTTAGCTGTTTGTTCACTTGCGCACTTCCCAAAAGGCAAGAGTTTCTGTCTGATTGTTTAAGACCTTGCTTCTGCTTTGAACATGTCTAGTTCCTTTGGAAAAACAGTCTCCACCTCCCCATCCCCCTTTAGAGAAAACAAGTGAACTATTCATGCAAAAAAGTGTGTGTGTGGTTGGGAGAGTGGGGGGTGTGTGCAATGCCACCGACAAACCCTATTGAAATGCACTGGCTGTTCATTTACATTCACACTTTTTTTAATAAAAATGTTAACTAATGATGTTAAATGCTTTGCCAAAGGTCCTGGCGGGTCAGTTGCCGAAGTGCCATTTCTGCCTAATTAGGGCTGTTGTGGCAGGCCAGGGGCCTCCTGATGCAGTGGGTGACAAGCCAGGAGCTGACAGCTTCAATCGGCTCCAACAGGAAGGTTGGGCTGGTCATGTTTTCTAACTCAGCCAGGTGTTAGCTGAATGTGGGGGGGGGTCTTGGCCAGACCTGAGCGCTCGTTTGATCTTCCCTTATTTCACTTGCTCTATTTTGAGCTCTTCGCTTTGCCTGTCCCATCTTGTGTCAAGGTCAAGAAGGAGCTTCACTAAATCAGCAATTTCACTTATCTCTGGGAGATCATTAGCAGTCCTGCTCCCTCCCCTCCCCAGATAAACCTTAGGCACTGGTGCAGAAACAGCACAGGTTCCAGAAACCACACACTGGGAAGTCCAGATATGGAAAGGAAAAGGAATGAATGCAGATCCTTCTTTAAATAATATTATTTTTCTACTTCTTTGTTGCAAACCTGTTCCTTATTAGTCATGCATATTAAATAAACTCCCTGAGTAACCCTCAAAAACATAAAATGCTTCCACAGTCACAATTAAAAGCCTTGAACAACTATAAAATTTTATTTCATCACTATTGTAGAAAAAGTTGGGGTTTTTTAATAACAAGAATAATACAATAAATACAATTTTCCTTTGACCTCACCTGTTTCTTAGTAGCACACCAACCATCTTCATAAATGGCCACATGCTTTTGAACAGCTGGCCAGTTTTAGGCACCTTGACAGCTGACAAGTGTAAAATTGGATCGTGAACATACTGGAGAATTGGCTTTTTCTTTGCTTGATTAATCAATGTCACTTTTACCTCAGCTGAGTTGTGCTAGTTTATGTTAACAGAGAAAAAAGCCTTTAAAACTTATGTACGTTGCTGGCCATTGTGTAAATAACCAATTCAATAATACCATATCACAATGTTCTACATTCTGTCCTCTGTTTTCATAGGTAGTTTGACTTGGTGTCTACTGTCACAAAACATGCAGATCTCAGCAGGTTTCAGAAATGCATGTTATGTCTGAATGAGTAGGTAATTGGTTTCTGTTGCATGCTGAAAAAATTTATTTGCTGTCTGTGTTATAACATACAAATCAGTTACTGAAAAAATGTACCTATCATACATTTTTAACATCTGAATGTGCAGTGCCTGGAAAGATGAAGCTGCAATGAGAAGTTATTCAAATTACAAAATTAGTTCTAAAATGCAGAAAACTGTGAATATAATGCTGGGGTGGCTTTCCTTGTCTTTCTATTTCATAGTGTAAAAACATAAAGTAACCTAAAATATATAATCATGAATCTTATGACGGGTATGTGGGGAGGACAAGGCTGCCTTATAAGCAAATTTCCTCTGCTCTGTACTGTCCTGGGAACACACCCAGGAGCTCATGCTGCTGTAGCTTACTTCAAACTGTGTAGGCTTAGATTAACCTGCAGTATCCACTAGTCCAAGCATTCTGCCTTGCAGGTTATCTTCACAAAGCAGACAAAGTGAGTTGAACCATGAACAGAGAACCAGGTTTTGCTGATTTTCCTCTGAATTTCCTCTCAATTTCTATGACTCAGAAATGTTTCTTCACCTGTTAACTCTTCAAGCATAAAATTCATGCTCAAGCTGAGTATATCTGTTGCAGAAGTTGAGTTACTTCCTTTCTTTGTGAGCAGCTAGTTCACGTGTGTATTGTTCTGAGAACTTCTTTCATTATTCTTATTGATTGTTGTAATTTTTCCATATTTTTTAACGGAGGAAGAATAAGCCCCTTTCTTGAAGTGTTTGTATGTGAATCTTCAAGAAAAATGTGGCTGATTTACTTGGTCTGACCAACAGCATGAAGAACAAACGTGCAGAGCTAGGAAGAATTCTGCTCCTGTTCAGAAATCTGCACTGATCGGATCCATTGCTCTTGCTGCCACAAGGTAGATCTGAGTGTTCAGAATTTGTACCTGCTTTAGACTACAGCTGTCTCTTAGGAGTACTCATGACCTTGGAGATACAGTATGTGTTAGCAGTCCTTCCTGATCTTACTGACTTACGAGGAAGATAGTGCCAGTCACCTTCTTAATAAGAGTCTTTTAAATTCTTCTGCAGTTTAGGGCAGGAGCAAACTGTGAGGCCTGACCACTGACCCTTGAATCCAGTGAAGATTCACCCACTGACCTGCACTTAGCAGTCATTCAAGGCTTTAATGATTCTGTATTTTTCCACTCTTTTCATGTTTTCAATCGTTTATTTCTATGTTCATATCGTATCAGTAGAATCCATCTGTCAAAGCTAAATACAGTGACATGAGGTCTGAAAAGGTCAGGAGCAGAACAGATTTCTTTCCTCCAGATGGAAGCTTTAAAACAACAGGGAATAATTACATATAAATGCAAGAACGGTCAGGTAACTGATCGGATTTTATCTGCCTGATCCTTGCATGATGCGAGTAGAAGATCGACCTGTCCCTGAACTCTCTTGGCAGCTTCACGGAATGACTTAAATGAGATCAACTAAAATGATTATACTGGATGGGTTTTAATGATTAGTCAGACCAATTTATCAGCTTGTTTCTCATTGGTACTTTCATTCCACCATGATACGCTGGCTGACTTTATGGACTGGCTGCATCTTGTTGACAAAACAGTTTAAAATTCTGGAGGTACAGCTCTTGAGTTTAATTGATAAGTCACTTCATAAAATACCTATGCATGTGACATGCATGTTGTGATATATCAGCAACAAGCAGTCATTGAGTTAAGCTGCTGGAATTCTTGACTTCTTAAGGGTGATTTTTGTCAGTGTTATGTTAAAATCTTAGAACACTAACACCAAAGCAGGCCTTCCAAGCCTTCTGAGCTCACAAAAACATCCACTGTAGTAAAGACAGAATTAAATAGGGAAAGTCTGTAATAAAATCAGTCTAAATATTCCCACTCTGATTTTGAGTATCTGGAAAAATGAGAATGAAAAACCCTGAGTGCTTTATTGTGTTCATCTAAACTTTAGGAGGTCTGTTGAGGAAAGAGGATATTCCAGCTGAACATAATAGACCTAATTCCACAATGATTAGAGACTGTGATGTCTAATTAATTAGCTTTTGTGGTAGCTAATTAAGTGGTCAAGAGTAGTATATGAGGCAATAAAGTCTGCTTCTAGCGTTTAGCAGAGCCAAAGATTATTTAAAGGGTACTGATAGTGATGTAATTCTATTGTACTTGAATAGAAACGTATCTATTAATATCTTTTAAGAATTAATGTTTTTAATCACGAGAAAAACAGGTAAACCCATGGAAAGATCTTGTAGTAAATACCTGGGCAAATTATTGTCTACAGACCCATGTAATAAATTATTCTCAGATGTTCATCCCTAGGATTTAAAAATCTAATTCCCATCAGTAAAATGGGCAGGCAGGAAAAAAAAAAATTGCATCTTAAAAACAAAGATAGGAATTTTCTGCTATTTTTAGTAGTTTCATGGTTTTTATATTTATCTATCTGTTTAGGAATCAGGCTTATCTTTAGGATTGCCACCCCTCAGCTTTTATTTTTGTGGAATGACAGCGGGAACACTGAATAAGCTACTGCAAGTGCCCTCTTACTTGACATCAGGACTGGCTACAGATAAACAGTTCTGGCATCTAAGTTCAGTCTCCTGATGAATAAAGGAAAAGAAGGACATTCTGACTTAGGTGTTCTTCATCCTTAAACCTCCTGAGGATGGCCAGGTCAGATACCTGAGGCCCCTGCTCTCTCTGCAAGGATCACTCACATGAAGAACAACAGATCGCAGCAGTGTTTAACATCTTCCCATGTGAACCCACGTGAAGTGTTGCCAGACACAGCCCACACATGGTGCTGTCACGTTAGAGTGTTTGGTAGGGTTGTCCATCCAGTGCCCACTTGGGTACTGCAGAGACAGAAGGGAGAGGGAAACAAAAACAGGATGAGGTGGGTGGAAGGAGCAAATCAAGTGCCCCTCATGCTGCAATGAGTTGTGTGGAATGAGTAAGTGCTAATAGGGGATACCAACCCTGTGCCTTTTCCATACAAACACTTTCCCAAATATCTACATTTTTAACATTTCTCTGTCCCATACAGAAACTGCACAATGTTCCCTTTTCACTTATCTTTTTATTGAGACCTTCTGCTGCTTGTGGTAATAAATTTCTTTTCTTTCTTCTTTGTCTATTATTCACACTTAGAGGCTTGTACTGTATCTCCAAACCTTTCTGACAGATTCCATAGAGAAGAAAATGATTCGGGGAAAAATCTTTGAATGTGTTTTTTGAAAATATTAGGACTAAAGCTACCTTAGAACTCCCTGCGGGTTTAATGAGAGTGCCTGTTAAATTTTCTGGGTATGGAAGAATAATTTGCTAAACAAAATCCCTGCAATCATACCTTAGTTGCTTATCTTTTTTATCTTTTAAACTTAAGAATAAATGAAAAATTGATCTGTATGGTCACTGAAACATTAAATTGTCTTATCTGTCACTTGTTCAGCGTTGGCTTCTTAAAAGGGAAAACGACAATCACAATCAGTAGTTTCTCAGTGCCTAGAAGAAAATAGAAGCTATAAATGGACAGATGAATTATGTGCTTCCAGTGGTTTTCAAGGGAAGCATTTACTGAGGGAGAAAATTGTTTTAATCTTATAACAACTAAGGAGTGTAGAGTTTGTAAAAACATGGAACACCTACACATAAACTTAATTTTTGTTGCATAGGAACATATACAAAGTAGCTTTCAACAAAATGGTGGGGAAACAAGCTCTTTCATTGTTGGGCATGCTATTTTATATCTTTAACAAATCTCTGTGAAGCAGTCAGGGAAACCTAAACACAGCAGGTTATTTAAGTGTTCAACCTTTACAGTATGAAAAAAAAAAAAAAAAGCACGAATCTTTTTTTTTTTAAATGGAAATAAAAATATAAAATTATGTGGAGTGTATCTTTTCTTTCCATATTTTTAAATGGTGGAGGAAATGAATAAGAGGAAGCTAGAATCAATCCCAGACAAAGAACAGACTCTGCATTCTTTTCATTTCCCTGTCCCATGTTTATTTCTAGATTTTGCTTAGGATTCACTGAAGCAAAACACAGAGTTGCAAACCTGCCAGTAGGAGACATTCATCTCCTCTTTCATTGATTAATTACTCCTGGCCATTAGAGCACCCTTTCTCTCTTTTTCATTTTCTTGTCTGTCTGTTTTACATTCAATAGCAGAATGAAACTAAAAAAAATTGGGGAAGGAAAAATCAGAAAGCTTTCAAGAATGAAATTGTTTATATTCTCTTGGCAAAACTGAGTAAATAAAGTACTGGATATAAAAATAACATAGATTATCCATTAATAAAGACAGAAAGGTAATATCTGAATCCTTTGTCATGCTGAGAAGGTAGTGAGAATCAGAATCCAATCCTTAAAATTTGATTTTTAACTGCAAATCTAGACGCCGGGTCAGGCTAAATAGAGATACCTTTTTATCACCATTGTAATGTACTGCCCAGTGTCATAATGAGATTTTCTTATGGCTGCCCTTTGTGCAGGTGTGGTGGAACTGTTTAATCTGATAGGAGTTCTGGGGAGAGAGGGGAGAAGATTGTTGAGGACTGGGAAGTGAGGCTGTTCCTTTGTTTTACTTCCAATGTGTGCAGAGCTGGGAACACAAAGGCAACCTGATATTTAAAACACGAACTTTTGCACAAGATGACTTGTCTGCCAAACGTTTCCAATGACATTTTTCTTTCTAAGTGAAAGCATGGGGATGCAATACTCAAAGCTGAGTAATGCATGGGAAATGCATGGGAAATGTATGAGAAATATAGATCCCATTCCTTCTTCCACTGATGTTAAAGTAAATGTGTAAGATCAACTGCGGGTAGAGCTATGAGGAAAACTTAAGAAAGGAGAAGCTGCTTTGTTCTGGACAATTTGAGGTTTCCTAAGCTCTTCTTGCACACGTTACAACTTTATGTACAGACGAATGGCTAAGCAAGTTTCCATCTGCTTCTGCTTTACTTTGGTGGAGCCACGTTGTGGAAGGTGTGTCAGACTCCACTAGTACAATCACTTTGAAGACAGAATTCAGTTTCTTGGGTTAGTGAAATAGTTATAGCAAAAGCCATTTGTAGCTGGTGGTAGCACATTTAAGAGTATTTGTGTTTTTCCGAAGGCAGTGAGTGGAATATTATGGGTGAAAAGTGGCAAATAAAGTCAAGAAGTTATGGAACAGGAAAGCTGAAGTCCTTGGGTGAAAACTGCTAACTGGGGATTCAGACCCTGTGTGGAATTCTGACAGATGTTTTTCACTCCTGAGTGGCTAGATTCATTTGACCACAGGAAAAAAAAAAAAAAAAGAAAGAGTGAACAATATCTGCAGGGGATAATTTTTATTTCACTTTGATCAGAAATAGCATGCAACAGCAGTAGCTGACAATGCTACAGCTAGAGAGGAAAATGCTTAGAGAAAGCAGATAACACATTATATTGTGCAGAACAGTATTGTCAACAGGCTCCTGTGGAAGGTTAAGCCTGGTGCTAACTAATGTCTCCTCTGAATACTCACACAGTTTTCTCAAACACTGAGGGGGTTATTGATACACCCACCTGTCTATGAAACATACTCTGAATTCTTGAAGTATTTGACTCTTAATTTTTATATCTTCTCTACATTACATTGCCACTGCTTACTACCTTATATGGTAGAGAGCAAACTTACACATTCCATTAAAAGGCCTTTTACCATGAATTAGTATTTTTAAGTTCTAAACAGAATGTCCGCTTGGGATTTATCCACTGTTACACATACAAAATAACATCATTATTTTAATTGTATTTGATTACTTGGAATAGGGTTAGGGTTAGGGTTAGGGTGGCCTGTATATCATTTCTTGTGTTTTTGGGGGTTTTTTTTGGTGTTTGCACCAAATTTGCACCATTTCTAGATGAAATGAAATTTAAAAAAAAAAATGCACAAAGATTTTCCAGCCTAGCAGATTTTAGGGTTCAGTACATGAAGAATAAATGCAATTGCACGTTACTAATTGAGAGTTAGGCAATGTAACAGGAATGACCAGTCTTTAAGATCAGAAGTCTCCCTTCCATGTGAGGACCATAGTTTTCAAGTATGGTGAAAGATTTAATGCCTTAATGAACAGATGCCTATGTTCCAACAAATATGACACTCTACACTACTTGTGGTTTTCAATGGAGATTCTGCCAAAGGGAATTCTGTCAAATAAATAAGATCCTAATGATTATAAAGATACAGCCTATCTAATTTTTTCCTTGACCTTATTTTACTGGCTTTTTGGGCTATATTTTTGAGGAAAATTGTTAAATTCTGCTAAGTTATTATGCCTCTGTTTATGCAGTGCTATTCCTGGGTTTATGGAAATCTCACAGAGGATCATGTGCATCAGTGGAAGCCTTCTGTATCCATCAGTATGGAATAAATGGTACACAAGACCATGTGCAAGTCACCTGCATGAAGGTATTTCTCAGTTCTTGATTTTCCTTGGCATAGTATTAAAGGTGATGAAAAATCAGGCCAGAGAAAGAAATGCCAGGAATAAACAAAATTTGTATTAACATGCTTGTCAATGAAATACAGTGGGAAGGTTAACAATGAGGAGAATTAAACGTGTGGAAGAATCTAGAAAATCAAAGTTTGTAAAGAACTACAGCCTTGAGGTTTTTAATATGTCAGTCACTGGCCTTCTCTGCTGAGAGCAGCTAAAATGTTTACAGTGCTTTTTTTGGGTGGATGACATTTAAAACCTCAGCAATGAAATACTTGCCTTTTTCATTCCAAGTAACTGCATACAAGCATGTATTTATGAACTGTAATTTTTGATTGCCACAAAGAGAGACATAAGTAGGCATAAATCAGTTCACAAATGTTACCTTCACCATAAGTACGTACTTCTTTATTGCCTTTATATTTTGTAAATCAAGAAGTCAAAAAACCCCAGAATTCATGTTTTTGTCTTTATGTTTCCAATAGCATTAGGGGAAAGTTGGGGTCAGCAAAAGGTTTCTTGTGGAAATAGTAGCCAGATCTCTGAGTTCTCATCATATCACTTTCTCCTGCAGAAACTTTATGAGAAAGCCAAGCCTATGAATACAGACCTGTTAAAACAGTCTCTGGTCTTCAGACATGAGATTCCATGTGGTGGGGCACAGATTTCTGTGCAAGGTTAAGTGATAAGCATATGTCTAGTCATTAAAGAGCTGAATCCTGTAGCACATAGGCTTGACAGGGAGCACACCTTCTAGCAGGGCTGCTGTCAGCACTGGGTCCTGCTAAAGAGCACGTTCCCCAGCTGCAGGACCAGGACTGTGACCTTTCTTTTGCTCCTTGACCCACACATCAGATGCAGCTGGTCAGATAATCACAGAGCAGACTGACCACCTGCATCTGATGTGTGGGATCCAAAAGTGAGAGAGGAGCCACAGTACTGCCACGTAAAAATGTGCAATGCTGGCAGGGACAGAGTGGGAGACAAAAGAATGAGTCAGTGCATGAGGCTTGACAGGTCTGCTTTACAGCACAGCTGGGGATTCACCAGATCCCACAGCACGGGGAAGTGCTCTGTGTGCTGCCAATTCCCCCTCTTTGCAGAACAATCCCTAGAAGTCTGTTTCTGCATGCATAACTTCCCAGCCTATCTAATGAGATTTGCACCAGGACCACCACAGTCAAGTTTGTCTTACAGATAGTGTGGAAAGCACTTTAGCTTAAGAAAACATGATTTTTAGTTTCCCATTTATTTCATAGAGAGCTCTTGTTAAGCATTCAGGTTTTGAGTCAATGTCATCAAAGCTACATGTTTTGACAGGTTCTCTCCTGTGTGTGTGTATATGGAAAGGTTCTTCACGTACGTCCTAAGCTGAGAGATATAATTTGAACAGAGAAAATTATGGTTCATAAAGTGCTCTTGTTAGGTGACATGACTATGCTTAGTCCACTGCAGGACAGCCTACACAGAGAAATGCATATTTCCATACAAATTACAGTATACTGCAGCCAAGAGATCAATTAGAATGTCTGCGACCAAGAACTCTCAAGTGTCTCCATTCACTCTGCCATTCAAACGAGACAGAAATGCGTTCAATTGGTGTAAAGAATTTGAACTCTTTCAGGGAATGTGTGGAGACTGCCGCAAAGTGGCATTCCCCGCGGGGTGAGACTTGCAGATTCTGTGAGATCCAGCAGGGATTTTTAAGGGTTCTGTAACCTAACATTTTGTCTCCTGTTGAGAGAAAAATTGCAGAATCTGCTGAATATTGTGGAAAGAATGAGGATTTTTCATTGGTCAAATATAACTGACTATGGCAGCTCTCTTGTGTTGCAGCAGCCAACTTGATCATCTCTAATCCGGGCTGTATTTTGTTTTAAAGGATCTCAAAGGGTTTTGCAAGCTACGTTGCAGATACAGCATCAGAGTGCCTGGTGTTGACAAGCAGGTCTTTTGGAATGAAACATCACAGGAATAAAAGGTCATACCTGTTTACCTATGTATAGTCACAGTTCACACACCAAGGCAGGAAAATCAGGTTTAAAAAACCTTTAAAAGTTAGCAGTTTATATTTTCAGGGTGGCAGAATATGATATTATCTACTCTTTTGCTAAGTGCTTCAAGACATTAATTTGACCAGAAGCTATCAAAAACTGTGTTTAGCAATTCAAAGTGCCTACCTTTCATCAAGATGAACTAAGATCCCTCCCTTTGACTGCAACTGTAAGGTTAATTCTCACTCAAGTCAATGAAAAAGTTCCCATTAACTTCAGTAATACAGCAACAGAATGCATCCCAGCTTTCCCAGCTTTCATTCAATAGAAGTCCTTACCAAATGAAGAATCTTAAAAGAATTTGAAAATTAAAAACTTATAAACACCCATAATAATTATTTCTGCATAATACAGTTATATGGAAGTCGATAATATTATAGGTAATTTCTACTTTAAATAGTGCAGCATTCATATACATTATAATTTTCTTTAAATATGCCATTCCTGTAGTATTTTTTATTTTCTTCACTGGGTGATTTGAAAATATTTGCTGTATTTTACACAAAAATGCTCCTCCCAGCAGTTATTGAAGTTTTTTTACCAAGGCTACCTTCTCCCATTTAAAAATATTCTTTAACTGTAGGACAGATGTTAAACTTAAAAGAGAACTTTAATTCAGAGGCAGGATTTTTTCCTTCATGAATTTTAAAGGTTTCCCCAGACAAAGGATTGATAAAAGTCTCAGAAATTGTTGAGAAGGGCAGAGTTTGCAGGTGTTTCCTTTGGATCCAAATTCTCAGATATTCTTTTTATACTGGTTCCTGTCCCAAAAGTTCAATAATATTTTAGGATGCCTCTTCTTGTTCATTCTGGTATCTGTTTACAAAAGAGCTATTCTTAATGATTGCATGACTGTCTGGGCATCCAGTTTTGATCAATCTTTGGCATAAAGGATATGAAAGCTCTTTTCTGGCAGGAACTGCCTCAGGGTCAATATTAAAGATGGGTTTGAGGTGAGTTCACCTAAAATTCTCAAAAGCGAATTGGTGTTTAGCAGCTCAGACAATCAACTGGGGTCAGAATCTTCACTTTTCACTGCAGACCTTTCATGCTGCAAAAAAAATCTCCGAATCTTAGAAGAGTTGTGAGCTGCTTTTCCTGGAGGAGTGCAGTGTGTGGTGGGCTGGGATAGCGGGCACAGGAGCAGGGAGCGCAGGGACGCGGGTGGGCAGCCATCCCCCAGAGGTAAGGTGTGGAGTGAGCACTCGCATTTACCCGGGAGGTGGTGAATGCAGGGGGTCTTAGCTTAGTGTACTCACCTGTCTCCTGTTACATGGATGTGGTGCATGCACTGCTGATTTTAGTCTGTTTTCAGTGCCATCCCCTCCCCACGGCTGTCCGGCCTCGGCTCCAGGGACCCACTCACTGTACAAAGCAACAGGACGCCCTCCTCTGGCTTGCTGTGTCCAGTTGCGTGTCCTTCCCACACCAAATGGAATATTAACGTCAAAATAAGGGAGGTAGGAAGGATGAGGGTCTGTAAAAGACTTCTTTATAAACTGGATTTCCTGCAACATAATGAAAAATTACGTAGTACAGTATATGTACAGTATATAACGTATATATACATCGATATAACATATTGAATAATCTGTGGGATATCCCAGTGTATCTGTCCTCCCAGTAGGACAGCTGTAAATAAAGGGAAACTGAAAATGTAAAGGTAATGAATATGTATGTGTTTTATATACATAAATTAATGCAGATAGATGAGTTTTACAAGTTCATATATAGAAGTGCCAGAAGCAAAGCAAATTTGACTTTTTATTAACTGTATATCAGAAAAATATTTTTACTGCGTTCCAGGATATAATGTAATTGCAAAAGTAATTGAGTCAGGAAGACCTTTTTCCATGGACATACGATAACAAATACCAGAGGGCAAACCCCACCCTGGGGTGCATCAAACAGCACAACCAGCTGATCAAAGGAGGTGGCGATCCGTTCAGTGCTGGTGAGACCTCACTGTGAGTACTGTGTGCAGCTCTGGGCCCCACAACCTAAGAGTGATGTGAAGATCTCCGAATTTGTCCAGAGGTGGGAAACAAAGCTGGTGAATGGACTGGAAGGAATGTCCTTCCAGGAGGAGTGGGTAAGGATTCTGAGCTTGACTAATTTGGAGAAAGGAGTCTGAGGGACAACCTCATTGCTCTGTGCAGCATCCTGAGGAGGGAACAGAGATAAGGAGGTGCTGAGCTCTTCTCCTTGGGATCCAGTAATAGGATGTGTGGTAGTTGTTGAAAGCTGCACCAGGTTTAGACTGGATATTAGGAAGCCTTTCTTTATGGAATGGGTGGTCAAACACTGGAACAAGCTTTCTAAGCAAGTGGCTGATGGCCCAAGCCTGTCAGTGTTGTAGAGGCATTTGGAAAATGTCCTTAATCACATGCTTTAACTTCTGGTCAGCCCTGGAGTGGTCAGGCAGTCAGACTAGACGATTGCTGTATGCTCCTTCCAACTGAAATATTCTATTCTATTCTATTCTATTCTATTCTATTCTATTCTATTCTATTCTATTCTATTCTA
>JAWMRA010000162.1:29703563-29756662 GCA_035584735.1 Pseudotriccus pelzelni | reverse complement strand
TTCTATTCTATTCTATTCTATTCTATTCTATTCTATTCTATTCTATTCTATTCTATTCTATTCTATTCTATTCTAGTCTAGTCTAGTCTAGTCTAGTCTATTCTATTCCATTCCATTCCATTCCATTCCATTCCATTCCATTCCATTCCATTCTATTCTATTCTATTCTATTCTCCTAGCTAAAGTGCTACCTACAGCTCTTGACTTTCCTGGACAGCATTGACTTCCTAGCACTATGAAAGCAGATAGAGCTTTTTAAAAGTAGGATTAACTTTTAAAAGGATTATTCAAAGAGCCCACACATTTTGTATTAATTGAAGTAAATGGATGGATGGCAGTGGTCTTCATTAGAAACAGTCCACTATTAAAATAAAGCAAGTGAAATACAGTTAATTTTAATAATGTCACTGAACAGTTTTAGTTCTTCTACTCTGAACAGGGAATGAAATTATTTGTTCCCTTTAAAAAACCCCAACTTTTAATAAATACCCTGAAAGCATGAAGTACATTATTAGCATAATAGAAATTAAAACTATGAAAGATTTGTATATATATACTCTATCCCAGTATTCCATCAGTTGCCGCTGATATCCTGAACCACACGATGGCAGTGTGCTGTTGGATAAAGACAAGGAGTCCCCTAAACTGGTCTGAAAACCAACTTCACAGCTTATTCTTTTACCTAGGGTTACACAAACGTTTCTCTTACAGGCTCATCGAATAGGTCTTTTTGTCTTATAGGCATCGAATCCCAATTTTAGCACAAAGAGGATTTTCTTGAGCATCTGGTTAAACATATCCATAAAGCAGCTCTTTGAAAAACAACAGAATCTTCTTTCCAATAAATCCTAGAGCATAAGAGTGACTTGAAAAAGTGACAGCTTTGTCTCAGTTTCAGAATCCATGACCTTGAGAATAGTAGATCATCCTTGGATGCTAAATATAACTCCACGTTTCCACTGCTGCTGAAGCCAATATTAAAACTGTTGTAGTATTTAGTGAGAATTGGATTAGTCTTATAATTATGGACAGCAAAGAAAGATCACAATTCTAATATGTTTTGTAAGAAGCACTACAGAATGGCCTTGGAAGGCTAACTTGCAAAAGTCTGGGTTAATGTGTGTGACTCCCTCTAAAAGTTGGGCACTCTGGTTTCATCAGTGCCCTCTCTTGACCTGGAGAAAGAGGCAGCAATTAACTCCCTGACAGATAAGAAGAAATGGACTGCCTGAGTGCTTGGAGTCTGATCTTTCCTCAGTGTCAATTAGTGGTAACTGCTAAACTGAATTTCTTGGAAGCTAAGATTTTGTACATGACCTTTTGCCTTGGTCGTTAACTGCCAAGTCAAACACCTTCTGCACTGGTCTTGGTCATTCCTATAAAGCAACAGAAAGGAGTGGGGAGACTGATACTGCAAAATTGCTTTATCCAGTTAATTTATTTGGTCTAAAATATTCTTGTCAATAATCCACAGCATAGGCTTAACAAAATTTCAAAACAAATTAAGCAAAAAGTGTGACGGGTTTTCAGTGGGGCACAGCCCATCCCTCCCTCTTCTCACATTTGTTGAAAATTTTCTTCCAAAGAGCAACAAAGGAGTGCCCCAGTGTGGTTTGATAGCTGAGTTCTGCTAGAGTAGAAGCAGAACAAATGCCAGAATTAGGACTCCTTCCCTTCCCCTGAACAGTTCTGAATGGAGAACTGTTACAGCTTAAGACATGCTGAATCTTATTTGTTACACAGATTGGTGAGAAGGGCTGTGTCTGAGGAAACCAAAACAGTCATTTTGGCTGAGATTTTAAAGGTGGGTAAAATGTTTGGTCTTTATACTCTGTTGGGTTTTGTAGCCTAGCTTTCTTTAGGAGCTGTAGAAAAATCCCAGCTTTGTGGCTTTACAGACAATTATGCTGCCACAGACATTAATTTAAGAACGTGCACAGCTGCAGTCAGTGTAACCTCTATGTGCAGTGTCTTACAGTGAACACTGAGGGCTGATTTCCAGCCAGTGGGAGATCAGTTGTGTAGCAGAGAAGGTCACCAAGTACATGAGCTGCTTGGGCAGTGCCTGTTCTTGAGAGTGCCTTAGGGAGAGGCTGCAGCCTGGATGGGCAGTTGACAGCAGCCACCCACTTCTACCTCCAAATTATTTCCTAAGTGACATAATCTATTCATAATATCTGATTTACAATTTTAAAATACTTTCTGCTATTTAGTGTAAACATTGCTTTTCATCTTTCCATCCCATCACAGTTTTTTTAATAGTGAACAATTATCTCCCTCACTACTGTGAGTCTGACCCCATATTCCTCAGATTCATGTTAAAGGTTGGATAACACTGGCTACACCCATGTTAGTTAGCTGCTGCCTTCTCAAGGTAATTAAATATGTACTACCCAAGCACCTTAATGATTTTCACTCTTCTCTGAATCCCTCCCAATTTCCCATTAGGCTTTGTTACAGTCATAAAGATTAATAAAAAATGTTTTTATTCCAGGTGAGAGCATCATGTTGAACACAGCTCTGTATCCGAGATACAAATTTTTAATTTGGTTCTTCTGTACTTCTTGACTTTTGCTTATTTCTTCATAGCTGCTGAATGGTGTATTTGCCAGTGACAGAAAGCTTTTTTGTAGGATTCATTTGGAATTTAGCAGTATGTACAGGATATTCAAATTATTCTTCCATAAGTGGCTTCGCATTTGTTTTCCTTGTGCACTGTCGTGACATTGTTGCTAATCTCAAATGAAATCTTTCTGCATTACCAGTGTCTGATTTTAGATATACATCACCTTTCACAGTGCTGTTGGCCTAGAGTACTGTCTTTGTGTTTCTGTAACATTAGAAATAGAACAATGAGCTGGCTTCAGATTTACACTGTTGGAATTGTAAGCAGAACTTGATTGATTTCCTCCATGAAGTTAAGCCTGAATATCAGCTTGGCTGCAGGAAAAAGGTCACATCAAAGGACACTAATTAATCAGTTGGGACGGTGTCATTTAGCTATGCAGAAAGCACTGGCTGTATGTTTCTGGAGCTCCTGTCATTTTTGTTTTGGTATGGTGTATGCCATACATGGAGATGCCTGATAGCAGATACAGTGAGAATAACACTGAAAAGGCAGGAAGATTTTTGTCAGTGATCAAGTTCTTATAGGAGCACTGAAAGAAACCCCTAGGCATCTTCATTTGTACCTGAAAAGGTAAACTAAGGATACAAATTTATTGTAAAATGCAGGCCTTGGGGCAAAGAGTAATTTTTTGTTGCTTTTGTGAAATGCAGGGGCACAATCTCAGACTTATGTTCTCTCAGATCAGTTTAGCTTTTCATTCAGATTTTTGTTGATCATTCTTGCATTTGGGTTTTGTGTGTGGTTTTGTTCATGTTTTTAAGATGTGTTCAGTTCATAGCCAATGTGTTGGCAATTGTGGGTTTGGATCTGGAGAGGCAAATCAAGGTGATGTTTATCCAAAAACACTACTGGATTCAAGTTTGCCTGTCAACTCAAAGGCTATGTACGATTGTTTCGTAAGGAGCTGATTTCCATTTTGTTCTTGCCTGAGTATGTTTAACATCCACTGGCTTAAAAGAGGGTCATGCAGGGTTGTTGAGGGACAAAATAAGCACTGCACAAACAAAATAGATAATGAGAGTGGATTTCTGAAGATGATATTGTGCCATTCTGAAGACGTCCTTGGCTGTTCCAGAATGCTTAGATAATAACCGCCAGGAATGCTTTTATCATCTGTGTTTGCCCAAGAGTCTGCAATCTTCCCTTTCAGAGGTTGGCCTTACACAGTTTTCTGTGCCTCTGTCACCTCCTGAGCAGATTAGTGTAGTACATGGTATCTTGAGTAACACACTACAGTCACTGGCAACTTTGGCTGCTGTGGAAAGTGGTTGCTGTCTTATTTAAAGAGAATGATTCAAGTGTTCAAAGTCCTGAAGAATTTGGATCCTGCATGATTTTGAAGTCATCCATCTGAATGACTTCTGACTGCAGAAGCTGTAAGAGTACAGGCTTAGAGCTTCATGTCCCTCCTTTCCCTCCTTTGAACCTTGAGGGAGTTGGATGTGAGGAGTTAGGGAACTTTGAGCCAATGGGCATGTGTTTAACTTGCGCTTTTTGAGTTTTTGATTAGAGCATAGTATTTTTCTGTTCTCACAGATTTTCCTGCAGAAATTATTGATTTCAGTAGGAAGGAGCAAGGAACCTCTACTGGGGAAATTTGGCAAAGAATTTAATTTGGGCCTTTTTAGCAGAGTTTTGTAGGTTTGTGGGGGTGGCATGCCTGTTGATTTGTGGGAATGGCTGTCAGGGAAGCAAGCAGGAAGTTGCGGCCCACTTTTTTGTCTTATACTGCAGAAATAACCTGCCTTAGGTCCCCCTTGGTTATTTTAAACATAAATCTACATTTGGCTTCAGCTTTGCATCGTTAGTCTCTTTCATTTAGGCCTATAAATTAAATCTGGTACAGTATTGGGGGGTGTATTTCAGATTATGTTACACTGGAGAATGGAGCAGTGGAGACGGCCTGGGAAGCAGTTACCACAAACAAAGATACTGGGCAGAAATGCATCCCTCCATGGACTCCTACTATTATACCTCTTTTCATATTCAAAGTGGATGTTTCACATTGACACTAACAAACTCTTCTAAATTCTTAATAGATTTTGTATTTTAGAGAGAGTTTAGGAGGTCTTTACCTTAAAAATTAGAAATTTTTAATGCTTTCCAGACTGATTTGTTTGGGTTTGGTGTGTGTGTTTTTCGTAGTTTCTTTGGTGGGTTTTGGTGTTGTTGTGGGGGGTTGTATGTGGGGTTTGGGTTGGTTGTTTTTTTTGGGACAAGTGACATTAGTCACATGAAGATATTTAGAAGACCTCTTGCTGTGATAAAAAGAAATTCAGCTGGTGCAGGCCTAGACCTTAAAAGGCATTTGAACACCTCAGTCCCTGACACTGCCTGACTCCAGTGAGCTTTGTAGCTACATTGAGTCCTCAGTTCTAGGATTGCCTCAAGCAAGTTATAGGGAAGGGTTAGGTAACCCAGAGCAGTCCCACATATGTCAGTTGTTTGGAGAGAAACTTTTGCTAGCTAAGACAGGAACATCAACAACTGTGATGAGACTAAGATGGTCTTTGAGCAAGCAGATGCTTCCATTGGGATTCCTAAATGTTTGGGGGTTTTTTCTAGAATTAGGGTTACTTCTAAATCATCACCATGAGTGTGTGAAGAAGAGACATGAAGGAAATGGTAGATATGCCTGCAGAATGCTGGTATGTTTCTCAGTATCATTTGAAAAGGTTCTGAACCTCCATATCTTGACTGCAAGAGAAAGTTCAAGTCTCCTTGTTAGAACATCAGAACGCCTGTTTAAAAGCAGAGAAAGACAGACATCTCTCTCTGCCACTTATACACATCTGGACAGCTAATCTCCTTTTGGCTTAGGTATCTGAAAGGATCAGAAAGCAGTGGCAGTGAAAACACAGCAAGTCCTACTTCCAAAATCCTGCTTCAGTTCCTGAGACATCAGATGGAGCTGAACCTGCAATTTATTAGCCGTGAAAGAGTATGAGCATCTGCCAGTTGGCAGTAACTCAGGTACCTACAGACACAGAAATATGTTACAGAAGGGCACTGGGAAAGCAATGGACCCTGACTGGTGAACAAGGGAACCTAGAAAGAGACCAGTCCATCCCTCTTATCTAGTGCATCTGCTCAGCTGTACCAGTTTAGAAGGACCAGCCACATATAAAAGATACATTACAAACAAGAGAGCCTGTAATGACAAGATTTAGCAGTGGATTGAAAGGAATAATGATTACAAGTACTCATCTAAAATTGTATTTTTGTCTATAAACTTTACCACATTGATAGGAAATTATGGTATGTGTCCACTTAAAACTTGCTCACACGCAACACACAAGATTTCAGATATAAGTACAACTGCTTCCCTTCATTGTCTGTGATACCTGTCACTCAAAATCCTTGAAATTTCATACGCCTGTAGGAAGACACAGTTTTAAGAGAACTACCTCAAGGCAAACTTAATTTTCTTTCCAGCAAAAATCTTTGTAATCGCTAAGAGATTATGAAATCTTGGAAACACATGGGTACACAGAAACATCTATTACAGGGGAATACACTTGTGCCAGTGAAGTTGTCAGAGGACCTAGAAATGGAGATCACTTTACACCTGGCTTTGAAAAGCATTTTTGCAATTATCTCCTGTGATTTTCACTAGGGATTAGGTGACTGTGAATTTGAAAATCAAGATCGGCATCCAGCTATATCTGAGTACTCTAAATGCTCTTTCTGATATTCAGCAGCTGCATCTCAGAGAAAGCAGCAGTAAGTTAGGCTCTTTGAAAATCTAAAATTAACCATTCAGAATTAGTGAGCGCTTCTGAACTATTGTTGTCCCCACCTTAAGTATCGAGGGATACGGAACCCTCACAATTCCCATGCAGTTCTATGGAAAATGAGTTATGGATGCCTGTGAAAAAATTATTTCATAACCCCTTGTTCAAGTTACCTA
The DNA here is from genome assembly GCA_035584735.1 of Pseudotriccus pelzelni. Classification (NCBI taxonomy): domain Eukaryota; kingdom Metazoa; phylum Chordata; class Aves; order Passeriformes; family Tyrannidae; genus Pseudotriccus; species Pseudotriccus pelzelni. The sequence goes on along the minus strand of JAWMRA010000162.1, from coordinate 29,750,123 downwards.
AAGTACAAAATTAAGATGATGAGAATTAAGTATGTTGCTTTTGTATAGATTAGATATTCAGCATTGAAAAGTTTGAATAAGGAAGGGTGACTATAAATAGTTATTCATGGCAACGTTGGGATTGCTTACATGTCCATTGTCTGCATGATCTGTTTATAACTGGGAATGCGATTTTAAATTAACGTCATTCCAAGCCCATTTATCTGCAGAAAATACCCCTCAGGTCTTGCATGGGTGAACAGGATAACGTATTTGATACAAGCACCCTATTTTCCCTGTAGCTATATATATTATTTCATGTCTTATTAACATAATCTATCTACAACGAAGTTTATAGGCTTTGACAGATAGTACCTCGGGTGAGAAAAAGGATGACAGAGAAAATTTACTTCTACAAAGTCAGTCCTTCTGAATCTGTTTTCAGGCAGCTTGACACCAAAGGCTATAAACATAGTCTGGAATCTGAAACCCTTTCTGCAATGACCTTGTTTTCGAAAATACTATTCTTATCTCCTCATGCTTATTCTTCTCTCAGCCATCACTCCTTGCTATAAATTCCTCACCATGTGCTCCTTATGTTTCTTGAGCAGTATTTTTTTTCTGTTTACTACCCATTTTTGTTTAAGTCATGCAATCTGAAAACCTGCTTTATGCTAGTACCAGAATTATGTTAGTGAACCATTTGATTTGATACAGACTTGTCGTCTCTGCTTGTTTCTTTTCCATTTCTTTGGAAGAAGGCTACTCCAGGAGGAGGACTTCTCCTGCACTGAACACTGCATGAAATTATAATTTAATGGTGGTAGTTTTGTACATTTAAATTTGAAATTGCCCATTCTTTATGTTAATAAAAGGAGGCCACTACTTTCTAAATAATAGAGCAGTCATATGCAAGCTTAAGGCAAAGGACTGAAAATAAAAACTCAGCCAAAAATACAGTCCCTTGGAAGACAGATGTCAAATAGATTTGAAGAGTATTTTCACACATATTTCACTATTTATAAACATTGTCAAGCATTTCTTTCCATAAGAAATGTTATGCTGACATTCTAAACAAAACAAATGCAGTTTCCTGTCGTGATGATTTTTTTACCCTGCCCATATGACACACATTTTCAGCAGAACTGATTTAAAGAAGCCTCTACATTTACTTTCATTGCCCTGTGTTTCAAAGTCAGGAGATGTTGGGTGGACAAAGATCATCTGAGGTGTGACCGCATTAATCTCAGTGCATTTGCTCTGCTTGGGTTTTCAAATGTCCTTACTGAGATCTGCTGGTGTTGCAAGATTCTGAAAGCATTCTGGTCTCCTTTGCAGCATTTCTGTCTTTTGTTGTTGTTTTTAACATTCAAACTCCTACCAGGAGCCTTCTTAAACCATTTGACTCCAAATTCTGTGACGTGTGGTGATGTAGACAATCCCAGTTTTTGTGAAACAGCATAGGTGAATGAAGTGCTGGATAAAGAATATCTGTAGTAGAAATACTGGCATATGTTACACGCTTTATTATACAGTTCCCAGACACCATAGCAGCTCTCACCTCACCTCAGTACTTTGGCACCTGGTTTAAAATTATGACAAGCAATGGGAGATTTTCCATGGGTTTGAAAAGACTTTGGATCCAGCTGAAAGGATCCAAACCAGGGTTTGCCATAATGTCTTAAATACAAAAAGGCATGGAGTATTTTTGTGGTCAGTGAAAATCCTGGTTTTATAAGACACACATGCATACCCAGAATACTAAAATAATAATCTATGTCTTTTTCTAAATGATAATCTTCACCAAGAAATAAAAAACAGATCTTTTATTGTAGCTAATGGGGTCAATGTTATGTGATTCTTCTTTTGTCAATGAAAAAACAAATTAAGGTGATTTCATTATGTTTCTTCAAGGAATTAAATCATCATCTTTCTGGTAGCTAAGTTTAAGAAAGTGGCAACATTTAAAGGATCATGAGGTTTTCTCCTGAGCACATTCTTGGTTTATTGAATTACCACATTTGAGCAATTTAATAATAATTCAGGCTAAACACCTAGAGGAATGTCAACACCATTCTTTTCTGCTGGCAAAGATGACTAAAATAATTAATCTTCATTGAAAATACCACAAGTAAATCCAAGAGATGTAATAAGAGAAAGAACGTTTCTTGCATTGCATGTGCCAGTTTAAAGATTTTGGCGCAGTTTGTTGAATTTGAATTAGAATGGAAAAATAAAGGACTTCTCCAATTCACAGCTTTATGCTTCATCAAAGCAAGATTTGAATCATGGTTTTTGACTAAAATTACATTTTAAGTCAGTAGAGCTCTGCTATCTTTTGGGTTCTCTTTTTTTTATGGAATTCCGAAGTCAAAGACAAAATGTATTCATGTTTACATTTGTGTAACTACAGGAAATGGCTTATTTTTGCATCCATTTTTGGATAGCTGTTGTAATTAATTCAGTATTCATTTATAGAAGCCAAATATATTGCCTATTTCAGTGATGTGAATCTTCTAAGATGAACAAGTTTTCTTAAAAATAGTCATGTCTTTGTTCCATGACTGTTGGATTGTTACGTATTATATAATTTTACTTTTTACTTACTTGCTACTCATGGTATTTCCTCACCTTTTCAGGAATAATATGACTTATTGATTCACAGTCTTTGTTTTAGCATACTAGACTCCATGTTTAGAGATTGTAAAAAACTGGTATTGATGTTTTTCTTCAGAGAGATTTCAAAACAACTGATAGAGTAGTATAATCATATGGATTTTTCATCCCTTTGGTGATTACAGAGAAAAAAATGATCAGAGGGCTTACATAACCTGTGATGAGATAAATTAGACATTGAGTGGAAAACTTACTCTGTTCATTTGGGATATTCTGTACTTTCATTTATATGTGTGTGCCCTCATTAAAGATTCAAAAAATAGAGCATATGGTATTAAAAAAGAATGTACAGAGAGGAGTGGCACATCAAGATTGAGAGAAAACGTCGGTGATGCTCATAACACCATCCATTTCTGACATTTTAAGCAAAAGTAAATAAATGACTCATAGTGATGACTGACTGATGATTTAGCCTTTTAATTTTTACAAATGTATTAGTTATTTGAATTTTCTCAAATGTTTTGTAACAATATACTACAACCAGTGGATTAATGCTAAAATATCTATTTCTACTATGTCTAGGAGCATATCTATTTTTCTTTCCTCTGTGTGATTTACTGTGCTAATTCTAATCATGATCGGATAAATGGTGCCGTTTGATGTTCTAAATTTAAATTTCTATCAAATATTCTTTTTAAAAATAGTTATGCTCTGAAAAAGATCCAGCATCACTTATATTTGAAGATTTATGTTTCATGAGCATTTCTAAGACATATATATGCAAAACATTTTTTACAACCTTTAGCCTTTTCTTTTTGGGTAATATTCTTAGAAGTAATAATCAAATCATATAGTGTTCATATATATGAAATGCTAAAGGTTGTAAAACCTATAAAAATATATTTGTAATGTTAAAATCATTTTCAGTATTCACCAGGCGCTTCTTAAGAGTGTCAGAGGGATTTTGCTTATTCTTTATTTCCCTTCAAAATCTAAACTGTCCCAGTCCTGCTGCATTGTTAAATGTCAGATGGCAGTTGGAGGTAAGTGGAATTCATTAAGATTTACTCCAGTAAGTAATCAGTTTGTGCAGCCTAAGGTATAGGTACAGATTCCTCTCTATGCTGCAAGTAGTTTCTTCTAAAACTGATTGCGTTATTTCTCATTTACTCTATGAATTTGCTCACCTGCATTTATTCAGTTGGCCTTTAAACTTCTTATATTCCTCTGCACGTGCGTATCTCAGCGTAACCACTTCTATCCCCCATAGATAGAGAGTGAGATGCATGACATAGAATGTGCATCATAGTTCCCACTCTTCCAATTTATTCTGTACTGATCTGGAAGATCTGGGTGACATTTTCATTATGTTTGGATATTCCCCACACAGTTTCTTAAACATTTTAGGGAAAAGACCCCAAAACAAACCCGAAACCATTAACCTGATATGTTCCTGTGTCTGTTTCCTATGAGTAATCAATCTATGGAAATTGCATATAATACCAGTTTCAGATTTTCCCCCCAGACACAATTTGCGTATCATGGCAATCGTGTTGCTTATCTTTCAGTGTTCTGTCTTTTCTTTCTAGTATTTAATTGGACCACAGGAAGCTTCAGAAAGCAATTAGGTAGGAGTTTAGTAACTGTCATATGTTGTGTGGATTTCTGTGATGACATTTTTATCCATCACAGGTGCACAGTGAGAGAATGTACCAGCTATGTATTCCCATGTCACTTGCCTGCTAATTTTCTGAGTCCTTTCTCCTTTACTTTGGCAAATTCGTTATTCTTGAGCTGGTACAGGATCATTTTAAGGGACAGAATTATTACTTGCTCTGCAAATAACACTGCCATTTTGCTAATGCTATATAATTCAGTGAAGCAGTCTGCAAAGCACAGGTATGAACAGGAACACTTAAACATGCCACCTGGGGGGTACAACGTGTTCTCTAGAGCAGAGGTTGTTTGAAAAAGGTAGGCAAAACTTTGCAGAATTTTGTCCCACCCGACTGTAGTTCCTTGTTTTTAGAGGTGGCTTGAGCCATCTGGCACTTTTACTGACTTCACTGGGAGCCAACGTACTCAGCTCTTACTTGAGCAGTGTGTATGTCCACAGGAACCATGTAATAAAATCAAGTTTATTGTTTAATGCGTACAGAGCTTCGTTTCTTTAGAAGTGACAAGAAATGTGTGTTGAAACAAGGCAGTATGGATGCACAATCTGGTTGATTTTTTAAAAATGCCTTGACAGAATAGCATCTTTTACCGTATATGGTTGGGTGCATATTTGGAGAATAACAGAGGATGGTATGATCATGTTAAGTTATATAATACATCTGTTTCTTCTGGGGGTTTGTTTGGTTGTGGTTTGTGTTTCTTTGGCTTTGTTCTGCTTTTAAGACACCCAGGGTAGAGGAAGGGCAATGAATTTAAGGAGAAAAGGTGTTTTAATTCTGTGCACACAGCAGCTACACATTCCATTGTGATCCATGAGAAGACTATAGAACATTTATATGATGGGAGTGCTGGACACACAAACAGTGTAAGCAGTGCTGAGGGCTGTCATACTTGAAAATACTCTCCATATGAGTTAGTGTGTTGCCAGAGATTTGTGAGCACCAGAGCCACACTTTCACTGCTTCCAGCCCAGCAGTTTCACTGGAAAACCATCCTGCTGTGAAATGCTGGCGAACTCTATGCCGGCAGCGTTCCCAGAGGGATACACTTTCAACAGATGCCAGGATACCAGGAATGAGAAATGTATAAAAGACAGATGAAAATTATATAACCTGTTCCTTTTGAAGAAATCCTTCATATTCCTATGTGCACAATAACCTCCTTTATTGAAAGGCTGTGACAGTGATGAATAGTTTTTCATTCTTCTTATCTTTACAGAGACTTCTTGAGTATTAAAATAAAAGGCTACTTTTAGGAAAGGGGAAGATAACTGCATCTAGGGTAACAGATTGCCAGTTGACTTTGTAATGAAAATAATTTTTAAGTTTTTTAGTACATGAACCAATAAGCAGAACTGGAGAGGGTTAAGTGCTGTAAGCTGAAAAATTGTACAGCTGGAATGAAGGAGGAGACTGCAATAACAGTTATGCAGGTGACAAACAGAAACCGGGTATTGCATGTTTAACAATGCTCCAGAAACTACATAAGAGGAAACTTTGAAGTAAGAAACCAATGCCTACATTGTAAGAAACAATCTAAGGATTTTAAACATAGTGCTTTATGAGGGATTCCTCATAATCTTGCATGCTGGCTCATAATCTTGCTGTCCAGACGCAAGGCATGCTTACCTGCTTTCTGTTCTTTTGTTTTAAATGCGCTGTAGTTTTTAAGATACAACTCTCCCTGGTACCAGTACTGGGCTGGGTGTTGGGCTTCAGCGGTGCACTGGTTTCTGTGTCTGTGATAACATCAGTACATCGTGCTGTCAGGTGCATTGAAAGCAATATTCAAATGTCTATATTTCTTCCAGATCTCTGTGCCTCATGTTTCCAGCTCACTGATTCTCCATACTACCCCATTAGTGCCTCACTTACACCTCATACTCATAAGTAAGAAGCACATAGCTCTCTTCACTGACTAGCCACATTTGCTGTATTTCTCACAACGTGCGGGTACGGCCCTGAAAGGGCATTCTAGTGATCTTCAATTCTCTCATGAAATTTTGATTGATGCTGATGGATAACACGCATGTGGTTGCCCTGCTAAAATCAGAGCTAGGTTAGGCAGCTATTGTTCTTGTACTGTCAGCTTCTGCCAGCGTGTCTGAACCCATTGTGTGATGAATGGAATGGTCTGAGGCTGCAGCTTTCTGGGGATCACCTAGGCTGCAGATGCAAAATACGGTATATTAAATCACTTCTTGATCGTGCTTGAGGGGTGCTCAGTCCAAAGTAGATGGCTGAGAGGGAACTTAAAGCAGACATCTGCCTCAAGCTACTGCAGAAATCATGCTTTTCCCCATAGTCACAGTAGTACCATAACAACTGGGGTGGTGCTTGAGTTGAACACTGATGGGTGCCTTGGTTGTCTGACTGAATAACACTTTGATGTTTCAGGGTCAAAAAAAGGTTTTCTTTCTGCTACTACTCTCCTGTAGTGTACTAAGCTAGCTGATGTTACTTCACCGAGAAAGAAAAAAAAAATCTTTCCAGACCCACACTAAAATTGAATCTTGTGTATGGATAAAGCTGAGGTGTTCGTATGAACAGGTGTTCAGAGGATGTACATGAGTTGATTTATCCAATCCTTTTCAAAATCAGTCCATTTTTACATTTTAGTCACTATATTTAGACTGATTTTTCTGTTAGGCTTATAAAATAATAAACAATTAAAAGCACAGATTCCAAACAACCTGTCAAAATGACATAGAAATGACAAATTCCGATGGAGTAAGTAACAAAAATGGAGCTTCTTGAGCCCCAGAGAAGGCTCATTTGATACAGTGACCTTTTCAAAAAGTTTTTTTCTTTCATATGAAATACTTTTTTTTCATTTCCAGGAGAGAGAGAGGTGACAAGAGAAAGCTAATGAAATATTTTATTTTTCTACAATTAATTTTAATATAATTTTTATCTATATAAAATTTTATCTAAATTTAAGGGGCTTTAGTTCTCAGTTTTATATTTCAGATTGGCAATCTAATTTTACTTTAAATGCATTTCTTTTTAACATGGTTTTAAAAGGACCTACCATAAAAGGTCTTATTTCTGAAACTAGCTAGTCAGTCACATGCCTTCAAATATTCTCCTTCTGCATTATTCAGAACACCTACAGCTGAGTGTGTAACTTAGGCAACCTGGCCCGATATTGAATAACGCAGTCAACTGCCGTGACATTCGGAAAGATGTCTGTACCCAGCAAATTCTATTTTTATGTGTGTTGTCTTGTTGCTTGAGGGATTGTGGAATTAGCCTGCATACAATATTTGTTTTTTCCACAAAATATATTATTTGTGTATGTGTTTATGTGTTTCTTGATTGCTTCTTTTCTTTTCCTCTGCCTTAGTTAATCATCTCAATACATGTTTAAAGCCTACCATTAATTGCTATTGAAACTTTTCATTTGAAGGAAAAGTTTCTGCTATTAAAGTCTCTTGTCAGGAAACCAAGTATTGGAGTTGTTTGGTTTCTTATTTCCGAGGCTGTTCAATGACAGCGTAAATATTCAGCCTGACTCAAAATAGGTCATTGAAGCCAACTCTTGGCCAGATGTTCCCCTTTGTTGCCTGGCGTGGAGCTGAGGGAAAAGCAGGAAGCGGCAATCCCAGTGCACGCTGTCCCACCTCACAGTGTCCTTGGGTTTTGGCAAATTGTGGGTGATCCCATGTTACTGAGTGTCCCAGGGAACCCAAGCTTACAGCTGATGTGAACAGTGGAATGAGCTGCTGTTCCACCGTGCTCCTTCCCTCTCTCCCCCTCAACAGTTTAGAAAATCCCTTTGGGCTGCTGATTTTGGGAGGTGGAGAACTGAGTTCAGCTTTTTGCCTGGATGAGACACTTTCAGGAAGAGATCGTCTCTTCAGTGTGTACAGGCTTGGTGAAGGCCTTTGAGAGGGGTCAGATGTGCAGATGTGACGGAGTTCAGTGCTTTAACTTTCGTGCCACACCCGTTGTCCTCAGAGGCAATAAAACCTACAGGGAACAGAGAAAACGCCAAGAAACCAGGGAACAGAGGGAGGTGCTGAGTAAGCACCTGCAGTGTCTGGGGTTTTGCTTCAAAATTCCCCAGTCTCCAGCGGTTTCACAGGGATCCTGCCTTGTGTGAGCAATAGCTTTGGTGAGAGGACTTGGAAGAACTTTGGGTAGATTTTACACTGCAGTGAATGTCAGCGACCTTCTAAGCCTAGGAATTATCAAGGAACTGAGGCTGTGCTTGGAGTTAATGCCTTTATTTATTTCACGTGAACTGCTGGCAGTGCTTTCAAAACGTGACTGGCTGCTGAGGCTGGAAAGCAAAGGAGAATTAGACAATGAAGCATGGGAGGAAAACTGGCTTCTCTGGCTCCAGGATTGTTCATGGGAAGATACCAGCCTTATTTTTATTCTTGTATTTGTAATGGCCTCTTACATAGTTTGGAAAACTCTTAAACTTAATCATGGATCAAGTGACCGCAGGTGTGTTTCTCTCCCAGGTCCTGGAGACAATTAGCTAAAAATCACTAGAAACATCAGGTTCTGGCCTGATGACACCGTAGAACCAGGTGGAAGAGTTCACTCCAAAGTCAAATAAAAAGAATCCCGTGTCGTAAAAGTCACCCCGTAATTAATGATGGGGGGGGACCTGTTAATGATGTCTGACTGTTCGGGTTACCTCTGTCTCCACATCCCTGGCAACCCGACGGCGAGCTGCCCGTGTGACCTTTGCCGGCACCCTCGCGGCTCCGTCTCCTGCAGGATTCCAGCACCCTTTCCCGGTGCCCAGGGACGAGGGAGGGGCCACGGCGGGCGGTCTCTTCCCATAGCTGTCACCGTGGAAGGGTTTCTGCTTCGGCAGCCGTGAAATCCGCATCTGGGGCTGGTCCGTCCCCCGGAGCCGCCTCCCCGCCGGTCCTTGTGCGGCTGCGGGGCGGGAGGGGCGGTGCAGCCCCGCAGCGGCGCGGGGAGCCCTGCCTGGCTCCGCACCGCCCGCAGGAAGGAGCAGCGGGGCGGGGACGGGGCGAACGAGCGGAGCCTCCTCGGGCCGGGCAGCGCCGCTCCGGCCCGTGCCATGTCGGGGACGGAGAGCGGAGCCGCAGGTAAGGGGGGAGCGGCGGCGCTGCCGGCCCGGCCCCGCCGCAATGCAGGAGCGCTGCAGCCCGGCGCGGCCCCGGCTTATCGGGGGAAGGATCCGGAGCCGGGGGGAGCCCCGTCCGGGGGCGGGGAGACGGTGGACAATGTCCCGGCCCCGCCGGCTGGGCAGGGCAGGGCAGGGCCGCCGACCCCTCGCTCCCCGGCCCGGGGGGGCCCCGCGGGCAGCGCCGGCGGTGGGATGGGGTGGGATGGGACGGGATGGGGTGGGATGGGGCGGGGGGCTCCTTGCCGAGCGCACCCCGCGGAACCCCCGCGCAGCCCCGTGGCTCATCCTGCATCCCGGGCCGTCCCCGGGGAGGCGGTGCGGCAGCGCGGGGGGGTCCAGGTGACCGAACAATGCGGCGGCTCCGCCGGGCGGGCCCTGCCCGGGGCGCTGCGGTGGGCGCGGCATCCCCGGCGGGCGGGCCTTTGTGGCTTCGCCTCCTCGCGCCGGCCCGGGTGTCCCTTTGCCGAGAGAGAAGAGGGAGAGCTTGGAGAGGAAACGAGGGGCTGCTGCTGACACAGAGGGAACACCCCGCTGTAGCGAATAGCCTGGTGCGCTGGAAGAGGAAGACCTGGCAGCTGGGTAGGAGAGACAGCGGTTTCTGGGCTGAGCGCCTGAGCATCCTGGCGCATCGTCGGGGACGGGGGAGCTCTTAGCGAGGTGTAGGGAGGGGAAAGCCCCGAGCGGGGCGTTTTACCGCGTTAGCGCCTCCGCATGTCTCTGCAAACTTGACACTGAGCTGAACCTTGTTCTGCATGAAACAAGGGTTCTGTGGGTTTGGTCCGTTTGTGGTTACGCTGTGCCTCACAAATATAACAGCCTTTGCAGAACACAGGTGGTCTCCCCTTATGTGGAAAGGGAGCTGGGGGAGGGAAGAGGGTTCCTAGGATACAAATGACATGGGTGAATAACTCTAAGGGAAATGCAGACTCAGCCTGCGTTCATTCGAGTTCTCCATCCCTTCTTCCTCACTGTATGCTGCAAAGGTTTGAGGAAACTATAATGCTGAGCCAAAGGTGCTGGTAGAGGGTTTGACCATAATAGTATTTGGGGAACGTTTGGAATAACATAGCTTAATTTCAGTGCAAGTGGAATAAAATAGTAATAAAGTATCCATTGAAAAAAACCCAAAAACCAAACAGACCACAATACTTTGAAACTATTTGAGTCTCCAAGATGAGCTGCTCTACTGGATTTTCTCTCTTTCCCTACCCCCCATCTAAATGTTCTCTCGGTGTTTCCTAAGTGAAGCCTCTAATATCTGATTTGAAGTAACCTGTAACAATTTTCTAGCATGCAGCTGGCAAAGGGAAGAACAGACTGATGGATTCACTTGTCTTTCAAATGACAGGGTATCGTGTGCTTTGTTTTCTGCCAACTTGCAAGGTTAGTGCGATTCAATAATGAAATTAAGTAATTTGTGACATAAGGAGAATCTGCACAGGAGGGATTTTGTTAGAAGACTGAAGACCAGGTAGTAAGGCAATGATTTGTTATGTCAGTAATCTTTATGTTCTTTCCATGCAGTGGAATGCTGAAGCTGTCAGAGGAAAACAGGCTTCAGGGATAAAACGTGATTTGGTGCGTGTTGTATTGACAGTATTGCTGCTGCAGTCACTTATTGCAGCACAGTACAATGCGTAAAGAAATATCTGTGTGTAACGTAGCTGAGTGTTGTGTGCAGTGCCTGCTGATCGCTGTTACAGCTTCAGCTAGCACAGCACTGCGGTATCTGCAGCTTGCTTAGCGTGAGCCCGGGTGGAATTGGTCATACCCAGGAGCTATTGCATGTCAAGCTTCTAATTATACTGTCTTCTGTCACTTCTGAAGATGTTGGCTCATGACTGGGTAATGCTGGTTGAGCCAACAAGTTTTCCTTTATGATACTGTCACCCTGTGAGCTTTCAGTCTGAATGTTTAGTTCATTCCCAAGGAACAGCAGCTGGTGTTCCACAGAGCTGCCCTGCTCTGTACCTGCAAAGTCTCCCCAACGCTTCAGTCAACTGTGGTGAGGCCCCAAAAGGTCTGTTCTGTCCAGAGGCATTTGTAGCTGGTGTGTGTATGGTGTAGGTGGGCTTCATCCTGGTCCACAGGGTGTGACCAGGGTGTCAGTCAAATACGACTGTCACCAGGTGCTGAAAGAGGTTGCTGCAGCCTTGGGTGTCGGCTCAAGTTAAAGCGGCCTCTGGGAGGCCAGTTCTGTGCAGGAAGACCAGAATGCTGCCTCAGCTATAAAAGACCTGATCCCTGCATCTACATGTCAAGATTTAGGGTGTGGTTTGCTCTGTAACTGTGTCACTGGTGGTTGGGGTTATATGGGACTTGACTGGTGTCTTATCTTGTGCTCTTTTCTGCCAAAAACTTCTTTATTTTGTTGAGTTGATGTGACCTGCCATGGCCAACTTCTCCTACTGTCGTTGGAGTGCTGTTGAAATTTTTTCGGGCCCTCCTGGATGTCATATCTGCTGTTGCAATTAAGTCTGAATATCTTTTTTTTTTCCTTTTCCCTTTTGAACTTACAGATCTGGTAAAATATTTTAAAATTTCCAGTTACTTATTATTCTAAGCTGTTCTGGGTGATTAACTCCTTTTTGCCGTCCTCTGCTATGATTTTGCCTATTCTGTCTATAAATGCACAAAGCAACCTTCCCTTTCTTAAAAATATTCTTTTTATGTTAAAACAATAACATTCAGGATCCCATAATGTCAGTTTTCTGTACCTGAGTAGGTTCTGCCTTTTGACGATGTGTCAGATGGGATTTCACAAGTATTTGGCTTCAAAAAGCACACCATTTATGGTTTTAGGAACCTCTGCCTGTGGCTGTTTTAGCTTGTAGGCATTGTGAAGAAGCAGATTGGCTTTTTTGGGTATTTAAAAAACCTGTGCTGGCTCTTAGTAAACAATAAGGGAAGATGAAAGGAATAAAGAACAATGCACGCAAACAATGCTACTTTCTGTTAGGAGAATGAGAACAGTCGTGACCTTAATTTGGCTTGAAGCAACATGACCTTTTGGGGGAGTTTGCATCTATTCATTTTTTTATTTTCTCTAAGTAAAGTAGATTTTGGTAATTTCCACATGCAGCTTTAGTGAAATCTTAGAGTATTTTGTCTGTCCATAAGTTACTTCAGTTCTTACTTATTCAGCTTCTGTATGGCACTTGACTCTTTCCTATTAAACAGCCTTGGGTAGCGGAAAAGAGAAATGGATGAAGCTCCAGGTTGCATCAGTGTAGCACATGCTTGTTCAGCTGTACTTCTGCAGTGGTGAATGAGAGAAGTACCAAGAGGACTTGGAATCTGTTCCAGGAATGAGCTCTGCAGTCCATCAGTCGTGATTGTAAATGGTACACTTGCTTCACAGATGTTTTACTGAAGAGCGTGCAGCTGTTTGGTGCTGTAAGGTTACAGATGTTGGTGTTGAGCTGAGGGAATGCTGCCGCCAAGTACAAACCTCAGTGATCTGAAATGCCTGTGACATATCTGCAGGCTTCATCTTCTTCACTGTGACAAGTGTCCTGGCTCCTGGGTCATTAAATTGAAACTGCCTTTTCTCAGTGATCAGGCACATTTTTGATATTAAAAGAACATTCCGTAGCTCTCATTACTCAAAAATATCTCAGCTCTGGCTCATATGCTGTGGTTTTAAGAGTCACAGTGATATGCATTTAAAATAAACAAATGCAAGTTTTAAATATTGCCATAACTGCTGTTAAAACAGTGACTTTGCAGTGTTTTAAAATTAGTACAGCAGTGGTTAGCTGGGTAAGTAATCAGTATTAAAACAGGAAATTCCTTCAAAGGCTGTCTCAGGGGGATTTGAGAAAGGTTTTCATGTAAATGAAAAGGAAAATGCAGTCAGTTCTAATAAGTAAGCAAATAAATAAATGAAAATTCTCAGAATATGAAGGCCAACATTCAGCCTAGAAAGCCTTTGTTCTTCGCCGAGGACTTGACAAAATGCCCTTATTCAGGACTGCATTAGGGTGTGTCAGGGACATCAGAGAGTAGCTTGGCGAGCTGTGTTGGTGTGCCCTGCTATCAGCACCTTGCGCTCTGCTCCTGGGTGGCAGTCACTGAGTGCTCACTGGTCCAACGTGGGGGCTCTGTCAGGACTGATTTGCAGGGCTCTGGGTGGATCAGTTCTAAAGGCATCTGAATTTGCAAGAGTAGCAGACCTGGAGAAGGTTTTTCTTTTAGCTGTTTCTTCTGTCAGTAGTTCTGAGTCAGTCCTTGAGTCAATAATCTCAGACTGTGCTCTGCAGATGCAGTTTCTGAGGAACACTGAGAGGGATTTCTAGTAATTGTTATCCGTTGGAGTCCAGAGAAGTGTGTATTATGTGAATGTAGTTCCATAATAGCAATTGCATGTCATCTGAGGAGGCAATCCACTTCCTGCCTATGGAAAACCTGTTTCTATTGTGAGAGCCTGCCTAACCTGCATTAGTTTCCTTGGGGAAGAGAGCAGAAATAAATTACTCTCCCTATGCTACTTTCTTATCCCATAAGGATATCTGGGAATACTGCTTCAATTTGTTCATATCTGGATACATTCCGTGCTTTCAGTGTAGTTCAGGACCAGTGTCTGGGATTGAAGCAGTTTCTCTCCAAGGGTTTTGCAGTCCTAAGCACTCTGTGTCCACCTGTCCTGACACAGCCTGTCCTTGTGAGGTTGTATGTGTTTGTATCCACACTTTCTCTTTTGCCTGTTCCCTGTGAGGTTGCAAGAGGGAATATTCAAGTGTCTCTTTCCTCATTACAGCGTTTGGGTTGTTTATCTCTGTCAAGAGATAATAGCAACATTAAAATAACTGTCCTTTAGTACATCTTTGTTTCCTCCTTGTCATTGTTTGGGAAAGGTGACCATTCGGTCTTGTGGATTTCATCGCTGTTTGAGGACTCTTAATGCTTTATCCACATTTAAAGATCAAAATACCTGAGGTTAGACTAGGCTGACTAGACCCATTCCCTGGTGCCAAACAGATACAACAAATTTAACATCTTTTTCTCAAGTTTCCATGGATACCTGAGTAGAGCACACACTGTAATCAGAACGGCAGGGTATGCCGTTTACAAAAGCTTTCTGTATTGTCATTATGGAAGAGCTGCACTCAAAAATCAGTATTTTGTAGTAGCTTTCTTGCTGAATCAACTATGGCCCTGTTATGGTTTTAGCCACAGGAACTCCTTTGAAAGTTGTGCCCTTGCCTTGTCACCATGACGGTGTCACTTTGCAGTTGGTTTTCTGGCTGGTCAGTGTTGGTCTCTGTGTGATCTGTGTACACAGCCATGGCAGCTCAGAGTGGTAGAAGTGGCACTTCAATATAAGCCTAATGTGTACTAGTATAAAAAGCTCTGGAAATGGATTTTCCCATGTTTGAAAAAACTGAGTTCAATAGCCTTGAAGAATATGAAGGGATTTATATAAAGCATCACTCATGCTGACTACTGTAAGTAATGGCTCTTCTAGTTGCCTGTTCTTTTTACCCTGCCCCCCACTTTTTTTTTTTTTTCCCCTGTGAATTGGAGAGAGAGGTTTGGTTTTTCTTGTCAGGACTCTACAGATATATGAATCATTATTTAGCATTCCTGAAGATTGTCAAAATGAAGACAAATATTTTCAAGTATTTTTTTTCAATTTATGGTTTAAGAAAAAGGTGTCACTACATTCATCCAGCTTGATGCAATGCAGGGTACTTTATGAATCTTGGAATGCTTGAAAACTAAATAACCTTTTTGCCTTCTAAATAAACAAATGCCCCCAAAAGTGTAATTCTTCCTGTGTGCTGGACACGTGGTCTGGAAAAGCTGAACAGTGATTCTTGTTCAGTCTTTGAATAATATTTCCTTGAATATCTTGATCTAGAAGGTCAGTCTAGGATTGTGTTCTTCTTGGGATACATTTGCATCTTGAGATGCTTCTTAAATAGAGATTTGCAGTAAACCAGGGTTTGATAATTCTGGAATATTTTGATCATGCATTTTAAAAAGAGAAAACAATGAATTAGCCCACTCTCAGGTGGGAAATCATGTTTTGTGAAAGAGAGTAATTAACATTACTAGAGTTCTGTTTATGAGTATGGTCCTGGGAATTAGAGCATAATCTTATTAGTGCCATTCCTGATAACCTTGCAGTGAAGCAAGAGGAGGAGGCTGATGATGACAGACATCATGATGAAGGAGAAGCAGCAGGAAACCTTTTCTTGGAAGTACCCAGAATTCTGTACATCTGTGTTTTGCTTGCTGTTCCTTATGTGTTTGTGGAAGCAACAATGGAGGAGTGAGAGATACAGGAAAGCAGTGCTTGCACTGAGGCTAATAGTGCAAGGAAGCCTGAAGGAAGCAAATTCAGAGAAGAGCTTGTTGGAGGAAGAGCAGATTAGCGTGTATTGAAGGTATCTGTGGAATATTTAGGAATATCCTGGAGAATTCTCTTCTGCCGCTCTGCTTGCCAAATCTGTTGTTAACCCACCTTTATGACAACCTGCAGCCTCCCCTTGGCAACTTGAAAACCAGGATCAGTTTTGTCTCTCCTGGCAGTAGTACCTGAGTGTGGAAGAGCTGGAGTCAGGGAAGAGAGGGATCACTGCAAGGCAGCGCTGTGAGTTCCCCAAAGCCCAGGAGCTGGGTGTGGGCAGGTTTTGAGCAAGTTGGAATCTCATTAGGACTGGGAAGGAAAAGGGAGCTGGCTGATCACAAAAGCTGGAAAGCTCTCAGGTCATTCAAGGCGAAGCTGAATTTAAGACCTTACAGTGTAGATGGTAAAACGCTTTGAGTTGAAGGCAGCTGAAGGGCAGACTTAGCTCCTGGTAAGGACCTGTCTGAGGGACTACATACCCAGGAGTGTGATCACTCTGGTTTAGTCCAGCTTCACAAGCGTTAGTGAGTTCAAATCAAATGTAGATAAACTGTTCAGCCTATACCCTGTCAAAAAGAGGAGAAGGGAACATAACCCATGTGGCATTTTCAGAAGGTTATTGTGAGTTCTTAGGTGTTTCTTTCATCTTAATTTAAGTTCACAAAAAATAGGTAGTGTCTTTTGGTTTCCCTTTGCCAGTGAGGTGGAGGAAAATGAATATAGTCCCCAGAGTGAGTTGTTAAAAAAACAACTTGGGGTTGTTTTTTAATACTCTTAACAATAATGGTAAAAACTTGACTTAAAAAGCTTGATAGCATAGTGAAAAAGTAATTCCTCTAGCCAAAACGTAATCATGATGGGAGACAGTGTAAAAGCATAAATGGAAAAGGTCAAAGCTGTAATGAAAAACATGTCTTATTCTTAGAATTTTATCCAAAGAATTGGGAGATTTTTTGTTTTTTTTTTTACTTAGGAAATTACTGTGCTCTAATTGGTATCGGTGCAATGAATACCAGCTCTTTGGGGGACCAGATATTATGAAAGGGTATCAGGAAACTTGGATTTGTATCAGAGATTAGCTATGGCCGTATTCATAGAAGAGCAGTGATCACAGTCTTCCAGCAAACCAGCTGGATGCCTATTGGCATTTTAAAACAAAGAACTCTGGTTCCATTGATGGCAATAACAGTGGTGCCATTGGATTCAGCAGAAACAGAAGGTTCTTACTTCTGTTATAAAATATGGGATCTTTTTATTATGCATAAAAATATTTTAAGTTGTGGTTTGGTTTTTTTTTTTTGTATTTGCTTCTTCCTATCTCTTTTTTTGTTGTTCTGTAAGTATTTTCAAAGGCCATCTTTGTGTTTATAGTAAAATGCTCTAGGTTGTCAAGTTACATTTGGAAGCTCTGACATTTTGTGCTTAATGCAAAGCAAAATCTCAGCAATAGGAAAAGCTGAATAAGGTTTTCTTCATCAGTGCAGCAGTAGCCAGCTAGCAGTAATATGGTAAACCCTTCTTTTTCTGTTGTGCAAACATCATTACAAAGCTTTGCTTGTGTCAAAGTTATTTTGATGCTCAAAGAGATATACAATCTTTTGAATGAAGAACAACGGTATCATTCCATTCTTTTGTTGTCTGATGACTACTCTATAACCATATTTGATTCAGTACATCAGTTTGGGGTTTTTTCCCCTTTTTTTCTAAATTTGAGATCCAGACACAGTGCCTAAATAGGAAATAAAGCATTTGGCTAATATTTCGGTATTGCCAGCAATCTGACTGAGAGCAAAGGAGTATGTACACATATAGCAGCAGTCATTCTCACCATGTGCTGGATGGCTGGAAATTCCAGAAAAATGGCTATCAGATACATGCTAGTGTTTAATTTGTGAAAGTATTCAGCACATACATGGTAAATTCAGTTAACTTGGATTTGTTGGAGCCATAAAGCTCAGCTGTAATAGTGGCATTTTTAGTAGGTCTAATGCATCCCAATTTACCCTGTGCATCTGGTTCATCTGCCTACAGATAGCTGAGAGCTCAAATGTT
This sequence comes from Pseudotriccus pelzelni, assembly GCA_035584735.1. Classification (NCBI taxonomy): domain Eukaryota; kingdom Metazoa; phylum Chordata; class Aves; order Passeriformes; family Tyrannidae; genus Pseudotriccus; species Pseudotriccus pelzelni. Next base: position 29,732,329 of record JAWMRA010000162.1, on the reverse strand, counting down.
TTGGCATATGGAACAGTGGCTATGCATTATACTAATCAAAAAGAGTTATTCCAGCTTTCCTCTTGAGCCAGGGTGGTGTATTGCAGCTGTTCTCAATTGGGAGTTTGGGAGAGCCTGGAAAAAGGGTGTGCAAGAACCCACTGGGTCCTTTGAGTGGATCCTAAAGCTCAGTCAAAGGCTGAGATCTGCACAATGAATATAAATAATTGCATTGTATATTATGGACTGAAAAAACCAATTTATTATTGTAAAAGCACTTCTCGAAATGCTGTAACTATGATCTGAAATAAGGAATAGTATTGATCCTATTGTTGATTCAGAAAGTAGCGAGAAGAGTTTAATTAGCAAATGTTGTGTTTGTGGCCACTCTGTCAGAATAGAAATAGAAATTAACTGACATTGATTGGGATATAACATATACACTAGTGTTCAGGCATGTTCCTACAGAGAGGTGACATTGTAGTGATGCTGCTGATTTTCAGGTTTGGAAGCTGTAGGAGATCCAGAGAATGGTGAGCCCCTTTCACCATCACTTGGAAGTGAGGTCCGTGAAGGTTTGGAAAAGGCAACTTCTCTCCTCGCAAAGCCTTTGGTTTTGTAGGTGTGACTGTAAAGTACTGCAGAATGTGCCTGAAAAGATCCGTGTTGGGGTTTCTAATGGCAGAGTTGGGGCTTGAGTCCTTATTTCTTCTTTTTTTTCTTTTTTCCAGTTGTTTCTTTTCCATGTGGTGTACTGGTGACATGAGACATATAGAGAAATGTCCTTCCTTCTCTGATCTGACTGCATTTCTGTGCTTTATGCTGTGGAGTAGCATACCATGCTTCCAGGGGTCCTACTTTTACCTGTCTTGTTAAATTTTTAGGAATGATTCCTATTTTAGTTTATCCATTGCCTGTGGTGCTTGGATTACCAGGGAACGTTCTGCTGGGAATCCACTGCTCTGGCATTCTGCTTCACTGGGGAAATGAACAACTTCCATTAAATGTGACACAGGAAGTTTTACTGATACCGTGTGTAGTTGAATTCTGTATAGTTGAAATATTTAATACAAACTGAATTTAGTAGAAAGGAGAAGATTTTGTGTGGCTGCTAAAAAATTATTTTGTTTGAGTGTTACCTTAATGGGTTGTGACTGTGAGGTTGACAGGTTGAAGCTGCTGTCTTGAAACTGATTATTTGGGACTGTAGTGGTCGGTGTCTGATTTTTATTTATCTTTTTAAGCGTTCACTAAAACTCATTTATCCAGTCCTGAATAGGAATGTGTGGCTGGGGCTCCCAAATATTCAGACTGATAGTCTTCCAGCTGCCACTAACTGATCTTTCTAGTTAAATAATGAGCTTGGTCCTGCTCTCTGGATCTATTAGGAAATCAGATTCGGCTGAACATGCAATCAGTGAACTATTCACACTGCATCAGCTAAGTTTTTATAGACGTTCTGGACTTTGCTTCTACTGTGCATTCTGTGACACTTAAAGATTAATCCTTTATTGCATTTTATTCAAATCTGCAATGTAGCTGATCATTTACTGAAGAACAGAAAAAGCTAAACTGATTAGCCTGTTGCAGGAAACCACAGAAAGAAAACTCCTGCATGTGTTTAGATGAAAAGAAGGAATAATTTAAATTAAATCTACCAAACCAGCAATTGGAGCTAATGTGATAATGGACATGATTCACTATTAATACAGTATCTGCTGATCTTATAATTTCAACAACTCTGCAGTTGTTTAGGAATTTGCAAATCAGATAGGACCCTCTGAATATTAAAAGAAAAGGTCTGAAAATGGGAGTCTTCTCTGTTTTCCCTTCTGATTCTGTTGACTTTGAAAATTCACAAGGTGTCTTTTGGCAATTGCTTGGGTTAGGACTAAAGTCATAAATTGTAAAGATGTGCTCAAAGTTATTCTGTACACGTTTAGTGAAATTCCCCAAGCTCCTGATATAGACAGTCAATATTCATACCATAAGTAAATGTAAAAATTTTTATTCAAGAAGTTTGCATTGTATTTAGAAAGATTATTTTCAATACCAGTATAAGTGTTCTAAGAGTTACTTTGATTTGAATTCTAGATCAGATCTGTCCATTTAACATGGTGTGGAAATTGGCAAGGATTAAATGTTTATTTAATGCATATTTTTTAGCTATTTGTTCCTTTCTCAGCAGGTAGTTTAACACAGATAGAGATCCTTAGTAAACATGGGAGATAAAGCTGGAACTTAGGGTATGTGGAACATCACTTGATTATGTTTTTTCATCACAGAAGCCTTAAGTTATTCTGCATTTAAGAACTGTTCCAAATACCACAATACTATCCAGGACAGGCTAGGCATCCTTTTTCTGTTTCATGATTGCAAATGAGGTTCCTTGCAACCCTTTTCCCAGTTGCTGGCTTGGAGGAGATGCTTTTGTTTCCTTCAGACAACCAATCACAGTGCTTTAGAGATAAGAGATTCTCAAATATCCTCGAAAAATACATTTACTGCTCTTCAGAACACAGCTGTAAAAATTGGTGGGACGTGCACATTTTTTTTTCCCCAAGGAAACACTAACTCAACAAAATTCGAAAGCTCCCACGTGGGCAAATATATTTTAGCACCTTGCAGTTTAGATAGGGTAGAGAGTATGATGTTACAGATTTCCTAATTTCATTTGCTTCTAACAACTGTTTCACTGCTTGTTGAGAAAAAGTCTTGACATTGACTTCAGGGTTATGGGCTTGCAAGCCATTTTCTGTACGTGCCAACCACTCTGATAAAACACATCTTAACTTCCCAGTATTCTGTACTGCACTTATTCATTTATCTCTCTGAGAAGTCAGAGCCTCTTTTAACAATTATGGCTGCCTCATTTATTGCAAACGATTAGTTAGTAGTCATGAAATCAGTTTGGACTTCTGCTTTTGCCAACATGATAGCAACTTTATAAAGCCACTCTTACAGTACCTTTGGGTTAAAATTGTACTGTGCTACTTCAGATGTTGTAGCATTGCCTTCCATGATTTTCCTTGCTTGAGCTGTCTCTAGGCTGGTGGCATGTAGGATGCGTTGTAGAATTATTTTATTTAGGTGGGTATTTGCAGGAGCAGCACTGAATACAGTGCAGAATGGTTGTGGGTTTGGAAGGGTTTTTTCCTCTCTTCTGAAAATATTGATAAATCACCAAGAGCTTAACCTTCCAGCAGAGTTGAACAGCTGATGAAAATTAGAAAAAGTTAGCCCATCCACAATTCCAGCCTTTATGTGTCAGTTTTCAAGAGCATTTTAAAACTGAAATGGACAACTTATTTCAAAGATTTTTGATGAAAGTATCCAAGTCCGTTTTCTGTTTTAAACAATATTTTTTGTGGATGTCTAAGACAGACCTCTTATCTCTGATTAGCATTTTTGGATGTGTTAGCAAATACTTTTACACTTGGGAATACATTGAGTGTCCTTGTATACTTTTTACACCTCTGGATTATCACAAGTTAAGTGAATATATTCTTGATAGAACATCACCCAAATTAGCAGTTTCATTGGATGGATATGAATATTGCACTGGTTGTTTAATCACTGCTCTGTGAAATACAAAAAAAAGTGTGTACTGTCACACAGGATTCTCAGAGTTACATATAAAGCTATAAATAACTTCTCAAGGTACACCCAGGCTGATAACTGAAGACAGGACGGAAAATACATCGTGGAATGGTTTGGGTTGGAAAGGACCTTAAAGATCATCTAGTTTGGAAGGACCTAAAACATTGTCTAGTTCCAGCCCCTGCCATGGGCAGGGAATCCTTCCACTATCCCAGGTTGCTCCAAGCCCTGTCTAACCTGGCTCTTCCAGGGATGGTGCAGCCACAGCTTCTCTGGGCAACCTGTGCCAGTGTGTCTGCACCTTAGTAAAGAATTTCTTCCTGCTGTCTGGTGGAAATCCCTCTTTCATGTTAAAACCTTTGTCCTTTGTCCTATCACTACACACCCTTGTAAAATGTCTCTCTGTGACTTTTTTGTAGGCCCCCTTTAGGTACTGGAAGGTGCTCTAAGGTCTCCCTAGAGCCCTCTCTCTTGGCCTGTCTCCATAGCAGAGGGGCTCCAGCCCTCTGAGGATCTCCGTGGCCTCCCCTGGACCTGCTCCAGCACATCCCTGAAACATGAGTGCAGAAACAGGTAACCAAAAGAATTAGTGACAGGGAGAAACACTGCCAGCACACAGAGAGCGCTTTGATGTCTGAATTTCTGGTCTTCAAAGTCAGCATCCTCGTTAGGGGAAAAGTGCCAGTTTCCAAAGATGCCGAGTCAGGACTGTGATGTCCTGGTCTGCTCAGGAAATACTGGTTCAGGTCCAGTATTCCACTGGAATGACAGCAAGATGCAAGGAATATATATTGTGACCTATTCCTTTTATTTTTTTTTTTCTGTGCTGAAATACTGTTCTTCAATTCTAAAAAAGTATGTTGATGGCACAATAATTAATGTTTTGAAAAGAGGAAGAAATGGCACAAAGGAGGCTCATAACAGCATCTGTTCTGAAGATATCTTAATGGATCGAGCAGACTCTATGCTTGTCACATTTGGCCTGTGACTTTCTGTGCTGCAAAAGGAGTAACAATATATATTCCTAGAGAACTTGTGTAGGAAATGCAAATATTCTGCTTTTATAAATGCTTCTGAAAACCAGGCTGAACATGCATGTTATAACTTAAATAAATAAATGGTATTACAAGAGCGATATTAAGATTTGGAGAAACTTTTTTTTTTTCCCCCCTGTGGACAAATTATCCTGTAGTTGCCCACTGCATGGTTTTTGAATTTTCCCTGGGAAACAACACATATTTGATGACCAGAAACAACAGGATTCTTCACAAAGTGATTCTAAGGTCTTTGAGAGTAGCTTCTGTGTCATCTTGGAATAAAGCTCTGACTTGCCAGTCATGTCTAGGAATTACATGCTGTGCATAAGTGTGTGATATTTCCAAGTAGGTAATAATAATACATTGAAATGTATTATTTAATATTTGTTATGATTATTAATCTTCAGAGACCTGTTATGTCATTCTGCCTTACATCTCATTAGCTTGTGTTCCACAGAAGAGAATGCAGTAAACTCAAGGTGTACATTTGGGGACAGAGGGGTATGAGCATGGACAGAGTGTGTGGTACCATTTCTATATTTTGATAAACTGTTGCATTCTTCATAAAAGAACATATATATAAATCCAGCTAACTCATCAGTACTTAATTGTTTTAATAAGCTGTTTCTTTTTCTGTCATCAGCAGTATAAATACAAATAGTGCATTACAGTATTTGTCACTCATTTGGTCTGTTCCTTTAAGTGAAGTTTTAGTATTGTATGCCGGGTAGAAATATTTCTTTGATGACTTATTAATAATACTTTCCTTTTTCACAGCTGGATTATGTCCTGCAATAGTATTAACAGCTGCAAGATGTTTCAGTGCAGGGAGCGTACTGAAGAATAAAAACAGAGACAGTATTGGGAAAGTTTCAGAATAAAGGCTCAGGGTGGACTAATTGCAAGTTACTCTTCCTGCTTTGTCCAACTGCTATCAACTCTTCTTTTTCTCTTAAAATGAGTCTGTCTTTTTTGATCTCACAACTTGTCTTTAGTTTCTGCATTGATACATTTAAATCTTGGGCTATTAATATGAGTATGTAGCGTTTGAGATGCTTGTATCAACTATGATTCGTGAATTTATTTAGGAGGAATCTTTAAATTGTACGCAGCAATTTAAGAGGCAAAAGAATGGAAGTTAGTCATGAAGGTCAGACAGATATTTTAAAACTGAAACACTGGTTGTGTCTTAGCATGTTTTAAGGGCAAAATATGTATTTTAGATGGCAGCTGTGGAATTTGCTTTCTCTTTTAGCAGATTTATTACAACTGAAAAACAGTATAGGTCTTTGGAAAGCATACCCTACTCGTTCTGCTTACTGACACTGACAAATGTTTATTTCCTTTTAGATGCAGTTTCGACATCTGCTTACTCATCACCAGCCAAAAGTTTGGGAGATCCTGGAATAACTCCACTGTCTCCTTCACATATTGTGGTGAGAAATACACTCTTAACATATACTGTGTGTTGATGTTACTTTCTCCTGCCTGTTTAGTGGGACATAATTTCTTCAGAAAGCTGTCATTTTGTCACATAGTGATCCCCTTTATGCTATCCATAGTATTAAGTGGAATTTTGGTCACACTAGGGTTGGTGACAGCTCTCATTTATTTCATTATGGTCGTGGTTTTGCAATTTTATACTTGCTGCATGCTTTTTTATCAAACACAGGGGCTTCTTGATCCTCAGGTTTTCCACGTTCTGCTGCTGTCTTTATTGCTGATTTATATGGGCAGACCCTGAAAAGTCCAATTCAGAAAAAACCAGAAGGATATATATAATACTCAACAGTAAAATCCAAATTCCCAGAGAAAAGAATCTCCTCCTATAGATATATAAAAGAGAAGCTCAAAATAGAACTGGTTTCGTTTCTCAGGGAAAATAGCAACTTCTTTAAGCATTTAGAAGCAAGCAAATGTTCGTTAAGCATTATGTGTTTTAGTCTCTGATACATCATGCTGATTTTGTTGATGAAATCCTATTAAGTCTCACGTGTTTTTAAGATCATCTGTATGATTTGTAACACAGGAAATGCACAGTGTATTTCATGATACTGCAAGGGATCGTGTTCAGAACACATTTTATCCTTGTCAGACTTCTGCCTTAGCTTTCTGAATCAAGTTCAGAGTTTTGCAGGAACCATCTTGAGGATTTCCAGTGTTCTCACTCATAATTTTTTGCTTTTATTCTCTTCTTTCTCCATATATTCTAGAACTTCCCATTTTACTTCTGTCATACTGATTAATTTACATCCTATTCCAGTTACGTTTGCTCCTTAAACTCTTTGAGGAACATATTGTCCTAGTTGAAAAGCTTTATTAGGAGAATCCAAACAAATCTTTCATGATTTGAGACCGAAACTTACTGCTGTTGTTTCTCCATTTTAAATAGTAGGCCTATGGGATGATCTTGGCAAAAGTACGGGCACAACAGAAATGTGCTGAAAGTAGTAGGCATGGAACTAATGGAGATATGTGGGGAATATGGTGGAACACTGCTCATGGAGTGAGAGCATTTGGCAGTTCCTCTGTAAAAGATCATGACGGCTGCTTTAACCCCCATCAGCATGTGAAGAGTAGGTCTTTGATGTTTATTACTTATTCCTCCTTTATCCAGGGTTTAGGTTAGGCAGCACCCTACCGTGGAATGGTACGACTTCTTGTTTATTCACACCGTGCTTTATATCAAATCATTATGATTTGAGCCATAATCCTTCCAGCTCTTCTAGTTAACATTGTGCATTGCCCTTGAGCTGCTTTTCAGGGATTGCAGGGTCACAGGTAAAAGGCAGGAAGGAGGATTCATCCAAATTCACCATAAGCAGCCAAACAGCTTTCCACGTTCTAGCACAGGCAGGGGGAAAGAATGCGTGTAGTGCTTGCAAAGTAAGCATTATGTAAATTCTTCATAAAAAAATAATTGTCATGGGATATAAAGCTTATTGCTGTATTTTGGGTTGTCGTGGCTCCGTTATTTTTGAATAGTAATAGTACCTCATGTTCAAGGTTATCCCATAGTTAACTCCTAAAACCACCAAATAAGTTCCAAATATATCACATCGATGGAAATAGACATATTCAGCAGTTGATCAACCTAAGGGAAAAAAAAAACCCAAAAGAACCCCAAATCCACAAGTTTTAACAATATAGGATAAGAAGTATTCCAAAAATTAGTATGAAGGAAACTCTTGATCAGAAGGTTGTATATGAAAGGCTCTAGCAAATATGATGAGTCATATATCGAATTTCTGCTTCCATTGGAATGCACAGCTTTTTGGTGTCAGCTTTGGTCACAAATGCTACCATAGGGAAGCTCTTATTTCATAAGCAGGTCATGGAGAGCAAAAATGCTGACAAGTCACAGTTATTCTGATCACTTAATCAGTGTCTGTTTTGCTTCTACTGTTTAACAGAAGGACTCTGATGCAGATGATGCTGTAGAACAGTTATTTCTTGTTGTTGTGGCTATTGATTTTGGCACAACATCCAGTGGCTACGCCTACAGCTTCACCAAGGAACCAGAATGTATTCACGTAATGAGGTAAGGGCTGCAATGCAGCATTTAGTTTTGAATTGTGATAACATGGGCTGTCTGCAGTAGCCATAGGTATTTTCTACAGGAGTCTGAAGTGTCTAGATCTAGTGTGAATATTTCTCATGATTAAAACTTTTTGTTGAATCTTATTGTATTCTAATTTGCTTTAGTAGTCAGTGGAAACATATCCTCTCTTATTTTGCTGAGTTTACAAGATGACACAACTGAAAGGAGGGATCAGTGAGTATATAGAATTTTTCAGGGAGCAGAGTTAATTACTAGGTCAGAATACCCTTATCTTAGATACTGAGAGAAACTACACTTTGACTAAGGGTCATGGCATTTCCCAGGAATTACCTATCCCCTGGAAACATACTTGTGTGCAACACTAAGTTACTTCCACCCAGAAAATGGTAGTTTGTTTGATTGAAGCTTTGTAGCACTAAATTTGAATCCAGTCTATGATAATGAACCGGTGATACTGGGAAAGAAGCAATCAAAAGGCATGAATGTGAAAATGAAGGTTTAATGTGAAACCTGTTCTGTTTTATATGTATGTAAGCGACAGACTTCAGATGCTCTTAAGTGGGGGGGTGGGGTGTATTTCTTTATATCTTAATTAAATTAACACAGTATAAATCAACGCAGTTGCAAATACAAAATCTGTTACGGCAGTTATCTGAAAGGTGTGCCCTGCAAGCCATTGTTACGCTATTTCATAGTCTTTTTATCAAAAACCTATACAGTTCTTATTGAAGTATATTTAAAATTACTGTGTTGTAACAAGACCAAGATAATTTCAGACAAGTATGTATGAAAAGCTCAGTCATAGAAGAGTCTAAACAATGCTGCTGTTACAGCAGTAGGTAATGTTCTGTAATACTGAGAACAAAAGGTCAAAAAGACTAGTTTGCAGCAGTCCAGTGTGATCTACTGCAATTTTTCTAAGCAAAGATGCTGGCTGAATGCAGCTCCCTTAGTCTCAGCAGACAGTATTGATTGTGCAGTCAGCCTGCACAGCTGGTTTGTGTATGGTTGAAAATATTTCTAATGCAACTGAGGACTTTGAAATACCGTCTAAGGGGAGGTAAATTTCTCAGTGGTATTATGCCATCCAGCTGCAAAGTACCACTTGCAGTATGGACAGCGAATGCTTTCGAGGGCTTTTATGCATTTCAGCCCTCTGGTGTTCTCCAGCCAGCACAGGGAGGTGCACGAGCCTGGAAGTCAAAGGACAGGCCGTGTGTTGCTGTCTCAGAAAGGTTACAGGGTTGTCAAGTTGAAACTGAATTTCAGTTCCTGTTCTATTTCGAGAGCAGTAATTAATAAAGGTCTCAAAGAAGTTGGATGCAATGAGGGAAGACATCTCTGAAGCTGTACCTGAGCAAGTGTATATTCTGTGTTGTTTCTGTAGTCTCTGTGGAGATTTTACTCTGTGAAATCACTACCATTTCTAGGGAAGTCCTTTAAGTGCTTTGGACTCAAAATTTTTTACCTTAGGACCTGGATTTTGCCATTGGGTTCACATTACAACCCAGATTCTCTTTCCAGGGTACCAGGCATCTTGCAGTCGATGGTTGGGATGTTGAAATCTAGGTGCTTTGTGCTCAGCTGAGAATATATTCCTGATCTTAATTGACTCCACTAGTTATGGTTCAAAACGTGGTATTTTCTGCCTAACACAATAATGGTAGCATGATTGTGATTTCAGAACTGTGTAGTTATTGTATGAGATACTGATACTGAAAGAAATTAAATAAACTACTTAATGGATTTTCACCAAGAAGAGAGGAACATTTGGCAGGGGGGTAAATGTATTCATATTTCCAATAGGTATTTCAAACAATGGAAAATATTTTAATACCAAGACTTATTTAAAATTGTTTTAAATAAATAAATATGGCTGGCAGGGAGACATTTTGGGGAAGATATAACTGAAACTGACTTACCAAGTGTATGTAATGTTTTTATATATATTTATATATAAATACCCATAAAATAACGAAATTCAATTAAAAGAACGGTGTATTTGTCAAAATAAGTCTTCAGTAGTTCAGAAGGTATTAAGAGGTTCAAACTCTGTATATAGTGAGGCTTACATGTAGGATAATTTATAAGTATTTCAGGAGAGTAAATGTAACTTCCCACCCACACTTGAGAATGTTTACATTAGCATATAGCATACCACTGATGCATGGTCCTCTGTGCTTCCGAACATTTTTTCCACCTTTTCCTCCTTAGTGTTGATCCTTTCCAGATACTTAGATTTCTGACTGCCTTTTAACAAAGCTGCTTTTCTGTAAATGTCTCAGGGAAGGATAAGATGGTTTTATGTAGAAGATCCTGCCTTGGAAAAGAGCGAACATAAGGGGCTTCAGCCCAAAGTTTGAGTGTAGTGTCAGCAGCACCATGATTCTACCTGTAATTATTTGGCAATCAAAGTCATGTTTTTGTGTATGTTTATTTGCTGTGATGCCCAGTACTAAAAAAAAATGAGTTTATAAGCATTGACCTAACAAAGTTCTTTAAGCATATACTTGTGTTTAACGGTATGAGTAGCCTCACTCATGTCAGCATGTGTTTGGAGTTGGTTGTGTGTTTCTTGATGAACAAGGAGTGCCTTCACTTGGATTGCAGAGCACTGGTTACTGTTTTATCGGTGTTAGGTACAACTTCACACATGACAACTCATGTAATTTCCCCTCAGCTTCTCTTAAAGGTAGTCGTGGTTAACTTCAGATCCTTGTTGCAGATTAGGAGTGTGTGTTATTCGCTGTGTACTTTGACATTGTGAGTGAATGCAATGAACAACCTGGCCATGAGTTCATCACTTCAGTAGACAGGGCAGTGCCAAGGCCATAATGAAAGTTTGCCACTGTAGAACGAGTTAATAATGTCTGATTTGGAGGGAATACACGAGCTATTACACAGTTTTTAAGAACTCCTATTGATTTATATGCCATTACATGAAATTACAAACATTTTAGCTGCTGGTTAAATATCAACAAGCTGAATGTGAGTATTTCACAAATGGAGAAAAATAAATGGAAAAAATGCCCATGGTTGTGAAACAAATTACGTCCCATCTTTGGAAGGAGGGAGATTGTAGTTTCTTGTCAGTGCAACTTCAGCCTTCAGATTTTATCTTTTGTTTCTCTTCCCTGGCTTGTAGTTATTGGGAGACATACACTTGCCTTTCTTCTGCATACACACTTCTAGTGGCATTTTGATGATGGTACTCTTATATTTCCTTGGCTGTTTTGCTGCAGCTCTGGATCAAATTCTCATCACTGCACAGATCACTCTTTGGTCTGTCTTTTAGCCTGATGAAGGAAGGACATTTCTCTAATTGTAATATAACCTTGTGGCCCTTTCCTCACTAACTTTCTTCTTGTCTCTATTTTCACTTCTAATACACAGTCAGGATGTTCTGTGGATATAAACAGGTCTGTGCTGTTTATATCACTGTTGAGATAATCCACCTATATGGGCCTAGAAACTCATATGTCTGCATTTGGGCAAAAATCTGCCTTGCTTCTGTCTGAATAGCTTTTTTAACTCTGATTCTGCTCTGAGAAAATATCCCCCATATGCATTTAGAGCAATTCTGGCTTGTATAGGTGTATGCTTTTAATAGGTGTTTTATTTTTATTTTTCTTAAGAGCATTATTACCATTATTTTGTCTGTATTGGTGCCAAGAAAGCAAACTGCAAATGAAGGTGTTGCAATCCCAGCTCTACTGACTAGAAGCCCCCACTAACTGGAGTGAGGCCAGAGCTCAACCTCAGAGTGTTGCAGCCAGGGGTTACCATTCGTGTGCCTTTGCTGCAGCTGCTTCTCTCTAGAGAAATGTCACATGTCGATATTTTGAAGTCTCTGATTACAAATGGTTGTCATATTTCGCTTTCTCTTTCCTTATTGCCCTTTCTGTGACTGAACGATAATACAGGCTGAGCAATTAGCGTGTTACTAGTTTCCATCAGAAACTCATCAGGAAATGAGCATCCAATTCTCTGGGTGGCTTTGAAAATTTCAGCCTGTAGCATTGAACATAAATTTGTCTTAATTTAAACCGCACCTTAAGCATACTTATTCCGGAAAGAGAAAATGTGCCTGGCTGTAATGAAAAACAAAGAAGTATTGTTATTAGCCACAGCCTATTTATGGCATTTCCCACCAGTGACTCAGAATGAATCATTAATGATTCCAAGAGAAAATGATATCAGTCTGTCTCCTCTCTGCTTGCAGCGGGTGTGTAGGATTTAACAATCTGGCGAAATAGCACTGTTTTCTGTTCATAGGATGTGAGATCCCAGCTTCTTCACATTGGAACCATATGTTTTGTGTAACACCTACTCAAAGATTTTAAAGTTGACCAAGTGCATTTCCAGCAGCAGGTTAGAAAGAAATGGCCTGGAGCAGAGCCCTTGCCAGCTGATCATAGCTCAGGGGCTGAGTAGTTGGAACTAAGGAGGTTTAGGAAAGTTTTTTCGAGTTGATGAAGGTGGAGATCATTCCACTCCTCATCATGCTGTTTCTGCTTTCAGAGCAGAAATTCAGCGGAATTGTGTTCTACGCTGAATAAAGTCCAGACATGTTATTCTCTGTTGTCGCTGCTGCTTGTGCAAAAAGGGGCAGATTTTGCTCTGTTGGATCCAGCTGAATGGTCTGAAGGGTTCCCAGCACTTTACAAGACCCTGGTCCTTATTACCTTGCTGAGTATCAACCTCTTAGACTGCAGTTTTCCGTGTCAGTTTTCTGCCTTGGTCTGGAGGTCAATTTTCAATGGTTTCAGCTGTTTTTGAAAGTGAAATGGAAGTCACTGTTTCTACATAATATGCCTATGTCACATAAACAGCTACCACAGAGCAAGGCAGCCTTTTTGTGCTTCAGAATAAGGACTTTGGCAGGAGTGTATTCTGAAAGTGAGTTTTGCTATCTTTAGAAAAAAGCAATCGACATGTAGTTTAATAATGAATGCAGTTGCCTGTGTGATCTTAACTTGGCTCCTGTTTGAGCTGTGTTATGATTATGTCTGAGAGCATAAACAGATTTTCTACTCAAGCCTTTTAAACAAAATCTTTTCTGGTAAATGTTTGTTTCTCGTGCTGAATGTACTTGTATGTGAGGGGGGAAGGAACAGTCATGGGAGTTTCTTGTTCTTCCATTCTGCCTTGGGTTTTTTGTGATGGGGAAGCGAGGAGAAGACAGGAATGCTCACACTGTCTCTGGGATGACTTTCTACTTACGGTCTGACCTTGTTGTCCTGCCAAGCCCCCCTGCAGTTCCTGCTCCTGCGTGCTCCCATATTTGAGGTTCTTTTTTATTTTCTTATCCGTTCTGTGAAACGAGCTTTGGGTTACGTCTGCCTTACTACTTTTATGCCTCTTGGGTATCCTCAAAGATACCTTCACAGTCTTGGTGAGGGAGGATAGTTATGTTCACCAGTAGGGACAGAAATACCTTGGTGTCTTTAAGATACTTAGGGGTTGGGGAATTAAAACTTTTACAGCATTTTGGGCCCTTAAAACACAAAATTCATCAACTTCAGGTGAGTAGAGAGTGCAGTGCAGACAGGTCAACATCTGCAGGCATGTCTTCAGAGTTTCAGGTGTATAGGAAATGAGGCACGTGGTCAGATGTTATTTGAACTGGCTTGCCTAGTTTCAGAGAGTATTCTGTGACAGAAACAGGGATTTGATCAACTTCTCCACAGTTGTGTTCAGATGGCTTGAGCAGGTCCCTAATTCTGAATGGGAAAAATATCCCATGGAAGTAAGCATTCATGGAGCCTGATAAGAAATTGGATAGAGCCCAAATTTGGGTTTTCATTAGTTGTGTTCCTGGATAATTACTTTTTTTTTCTTTTCTGTACAGTGTTTATTACATTTGTATGCTTAATCAGAAAATTTAAGTACCAAACTGTTTCCTTTTTAATTGTGTTTGTCTTACCTCAGGGAATCTGTATTCTTTTCTGAGTACAGTTATGTCCTTACGAATTATACAACTAACCACAAAATGTATTGAATTACCTGAAATGAAGATTGCAGTCCTTTTTTCTTAGGTAGGAATAAATCCATTTGGTTTTGGTATTACAGGGTTTGAAATTAGTATCTTTAGAGGGAAAAGCAGTCTCTGAAATTTGCCACCACATTGTTTTTCTTGTGCTACACTTGTTTTTTTTCCTGCTGCTCTAAACTTGAGCATCACTTACTGAACCTGTTTCACTTTTTGGTTAGACGATGGGAAGGTGGAGATCCAGGTGTATCCAATCAGAAGACACCAACCACTATCCTCCTAACTCCAGAGAGAAAGTTTCATAGCTTTGGTTATGCAGCAAGAGATTTCTACCATGACTTGGATCCCACTGAATCGAAGCACTGGTTGTATTTTGAAAAGTTTAAGATGAAACTACATACCACTGGTGTAAGTAATAACCAAGTAACATTTGCCACTCAAATTATTTTCCTCTAATCAATACTGCATCCTCAGATCTAGTCAAGATTTTCAACTCAGATTGTCAACTGGATGTGAAGCAGCTCCATTTCTAAGTTTAGAGAGTAAATTGAGCAAATTAAACTCTTTGTTTAACATGATTCATTTTGCTTCTCACTGCATTTGGCAACTGTATTTTGCCAGCCTTCTCTCTAAATCTTAGAAGTTCAGTATCTGCTTTGCTCAGATCTTCATGTCCTGATTTTCCTGGGTGAAATTCATAGCTGTCTGGGGAGTCTGCATGAGTTGGTTTGTTCTATAAATCTAGTCAGCAGAAATGGAATATAAGGGCCATACTGAGCTATAGCGCAGAAGAGCAAATTCACCCAGAATTTGTTGCCAGAACTGCAAGTGCAAATCATACTGTTAATTTGACGTTATTTCTATTGATTATATTTTTGTCTCTAATCCATTCTAGAGTTCTGGGAATCAGCCAGTACTTTCTCTGAGGTGTTTTCTGGTTTCATGTGTTGGTGGGAAGCCAAAAATCTGTGCTTTTAGCTCTTAACTTGGCTTAAATTTCTTGCATATGCAGCTTTTGCTGCAATTAATTACAGATACACTTACTGCAATTATTTAATATTTAATCCACATTTCTCTCTCTGCCTGCACTTATCTGTAGACATGGTAAGTGTTTAAACACAAAGTCTAAAATAAGCAGCAAAATGTCATGCTCCAGGAAATTCAAGTGATGAGTTAAGTCCTCTTCAGAACAGTTTTGTCACTTTTTCCTAACCAGGTGGATAACGAGGATTCGCTTTCCTCAAGCAGTGGGAATAAATTTCATGTTTACCTTTTTCTTTCAGTAACTTCCTGTTATTTTCTTTCATGTAGAATCTTACCATGGAGACAGACCTGACAGCTGCAAATGGCAAAAAAGTCAAAGCACTTGAGATATTTGCTTACGCTCTGCAGTTCTTTATGGAACAGGCATTAAAGGTGGAGTAATAATACTTCCTTATCAAGATCTTCTGTATTTATAACTGGTATAAATATGAGCTTAAGACTTTTAACCTTGCCAAGTTTTGACCTCAGTAGTATTTGCTGTAAATAAAGCAAGGCAGGTGTAGAAACCCTGGGCAAGCTGTGGACTCAAGGAGCTCACGAAAGTCTGAAGTATTATTTTTCATTTCCCATTTGAAATGTTGCAATACTTATTTCTTTTAATATTCTACTTGGATCACAAGATTGTTTGTTTATTGTGTTCTCCAGTGAAACACGTGGCCTCAGTAAATTGGTTTTGAGATTTAAAACCTCAGGTAAACAGTCAATTGCAAATTAAGTAAACATTGGCTTCAAACGTGCCACTATAATATCAACGTAACCGTAGCAGTTCCTGGGTGAAATCAGAATATTCATCCAAGCAACCGTTGTTTAAAATAGCCTTGTTGCTTAAAGCTAACCTACTTTTTTTGAATGTGTTTAATTTATTTTCTCTGAAATCTCGGTCTCTTCTTTATGGCTGCAGAGACACAATCCTACCACTACAATCCAAACGCCTCATCATTTCAAAGACTTTTTAAACTATTTTGTGGTTGATTGTGGAGTCACAATGACTGTGAAGCTGTGCACAGAAAATTCTTAGCAAATGTATATGCGGTTGGGTACAATCCCATATATTTACTGTGCTGTCTGTTCAAGGCTACATCCTTTCCTGATGTTAATAACTAAATCCCTGGCATTTGTGAATAAATCCTGGAGCTAATTAGACAAGCAGTGTGAGCTGTTACTTTGGACTATAATCTGTCTGTTTCTGGTGCCATGTGCAGTATAAAGGTACTACTTTTTCAGCATGGATTTTTGAACTGCAGCATAGCTTAACAAACACAACACCTTGGCTCAGCACATGCAGAAACATTTTTTTACATTCTAAAGGCCTGTTGTTCACCTTTCTGAACCTTTCTGTGTTTGGATGGAGGTTTAGATAGGACATATGGTAATAACATTTTACTTGGAACCTTTCCCGAAACATGTCAGTATATCATCTAATTTTCAAGTGCAGTACAGACTTCCCTCTTTTTAAGGGAAAAAAAAGGTCAGTAAAAGCACTAAAATAGTCTTGAATGTTTGCTTAAAGCAAAATTTTGAAGTCTTTTTTTTAAAGGGAGTTAACTATAACCTCCCCTTGTTAAAGGCATTGTAAAACTTTGATTTAAAGGTAAGTGGTGTATAAAGAAATAATTGAAAAATCCAGTTTGTAAAACATAATGTTCATCAGTAATACTTCAAATATTTTTCTGTCTGTTAATCAAGATGTAAGTGTGAATTCTTCAAGCTAACAGCAAATACCACACCACAACTAGGAATGTTCTGTAATACTCTGTAAACTGCTGCTTTTGCAAAAACCACATTTTTTACTTCATGTTAGCAGTAAACTTTTCTATAGGCCTCCTTGAGAAAGCTCCAACCCTAATCACACCTTTTGGCACAGTAAAGCATTCTTGGCAGGTTGGAAGTAATCCTGACTCATAGCATAGATGTAACAGGGAGAAAATGGAAAAGAAAGAGTTACTGTTACTGGAGCCAGCAGAAAATAATATTTTCTTGCAGACATCTATCATTTGGCATTCACCTCTGTTTTCTTTTTATTCAGGAGCTTAGTGACCAAGGAGGCTCGGACTTTGAAAACACTGAAGTAAGATGGGTTATTACAGTGCCTGCTATTTGGAAACAGCCAGCAAAGCAGTTTATGAGACAAGCTGCCTACAAGGTAATATTACAGGTTGAATGTAGAAATGCCCCTTTAAAGCACTAGTTGGTAGGCTAAATGATGAACTGTATTTGGGACAATTAGCTCTGGTATAAACTGTATAAATAATAGTTTAGAAACATTGAAAAAAGAGTTAAACTCTATCAAGCAG
The DNA here is from genome assembly GCA_035584735.1 of Pseudotriccus pelzelni. Lineage (NCBI taxonomy): Eukaryota > Metazoa > Chordata > Aves > Passeriformes > Tyrannidae > Pseudotriccus > Pseudotriccus pelzelni. The sequence continues at coordinate 29,714,821 of JAWMRA010000162.1, read as the reverse complement.
TAGATTAAGTTATATGTATTCACCTCTTAACTGCTTTTTTCTTTCTATTTACTTTTATATGTTCATGTCCCTTACTGTAGACTGACGTTTTAGTCATCCTGAACAATATGTTTGAGCTGAATTCAGTGCACATGGAACAGATGCAGATTTGAGACCCAAGGGAAAGTTGATTTAAAAATACTGGACAGAGTTTTGTTTTTTTAACTTTCTTTAGTTCATCACAGACTTTTAAAGTAAAAAAGGGAAAAGAAAAAAAAAAGAGGAAAAGCAAAGAGCCTCCTTGGTGGGACTTTTTCCAGTTCCCATTTTCCCACAGTAGGAATGAAAGGACTCTGAACTGGATAGTCTGGATAGAAAATTACATTCAAATGTTATTTTCACCAGTAAGGGATTTATCTGCATTTAACTCTTTCCCCACAACCACCCCCCAGATATGTCCACTTTCCATGTGCATGTACTTTATTTCAGTTTTGGTTTGTGCCTTTAAGACATGAGATGTGCGTTTTCATCAGCGTATTCATTTTCAGTTTGGGGTTTTGGGGGTCTTTTTGGGGGGTTTTGTTTGTTTGTTTGTTATTTTTAGTTTTTGGTCAGAGACTTGCAAAACGCATTGGCAGCAATTGTGTGATGCACAGTTTGTAAAATATCTATCAGTTTGAGTAATTTGCAGAGTGGTCCTGGGATGCACCCAGATTTTTCTAACTCTATTTCTGTCTCTAATGTTGAGCAACGTTTTTCTTAACAGTCTGTATTGTGGGATTGCTAATGCTAGTACCAGAAGCAAAAGTCTTAAAGTTCTGATGGAAGGACACGGTTGTAGGTAAATCTGAAACACTAGAGACCCATTCGTTATCTCTGTATATTGTTGTCTGCCTGCTGTCTGTGTGCATGTGTGCTCGTGAAGTGGCAGCTGTGTAAGAAGCAGGGCAGGGTAAGGTAGATCTCTTGGCATTTCTCATTTGTGGCACAATGGAATGTTGTTAATTAGTGTCTGTGTCTGTGGTTGTGTCTGTGATCGTGTACTTTTATGGGCAAGCTTGATAAACAGCAAGGACTGACAAGACTTTGAATTTAGGGCGTATGATCAGCTGCAGGAAAATAAGAGTTTAGGGAAATAATTTGTTAACTTGACACACGGTTGATTGTTTTTAAAGTAGCAGAGATGAAGAAACAAATGCAGAAAACGGAGAATTCTGCATTGCCATTCAGTCTTTCAGATTCCTCTTGCTGGATCCAACACAGTCCTCAAACCAGATGGATCAGAAGTTACAGCTCTTGTTGCTACCTATTGGAAGATGCAAGCATCTTGAAAATGAGCACTTGTTGTAAGAGTAATCATGTAGAGAAAAATGTGAAAAGGCAGTGTTAGAAACCCTCTTACTGGAAACACACTGCAGTACAACCACTAGTCTAAGCTGAGAGTTAACTAGTGGGAAATGTTAATGAGCTGTGAAAATTTGCTGAGTGATCTGTGTCAAGTGAGGTATCTCTGAGAGCAAAAGCTCTAATGGCTTCAGTCACTGATTCACAATGTAAAGCCCAACCTTTCTGGAATGGTTAAGTACTTGTCTAGGCAAAGCTAATGGAATTAATCAAGTAGGGTAAGAAGTGTTGGGAGTCTGTTTCTGTGCTCAACATCCATCAGCTTTTGAGCAGCCCACAGTCTCAGTGCACCTTGGACATCCCCTCGTCCCCTCATCTCCGTTTTGCCTCAAGCAAAACATTGCTGGCCTGGAACTCTTAATCTGCCCGGGAGCTCCTGCACTGTCCCCTTGTAGCTGCTGTGCTGCTTTCTCATGGAATGAGTAATCTGGGTGTTCCCTTCAGCTCACAGTTCTTCCTCTCTGTTCCCATCTAGCCTATCCAAATCCTGCTAATTCTGTCTGCATGACAGCTTTTCCTGTCTGTTCATGCTGCTGAGCTTTTATCCGAGCTGTCAGTAATTTTGCATCTTGGTTACTCCAACATCGTTTCTTTGGCTTTTGGCAGCTGTCACGTGGCCTGGTTGTATCTCTTCAAAATACTGCCTCTAATGACTTGTAGCCTTGCATTTGACAGGGAATCAACCCACGTTTGACTCCATCTGTGTCATCTCAGGCGTAAGCTGCATGTCCTGGACATGAGTATCTGTATTGCTTATTCATTTTCCTCTCCTGAAACCCTTTCTAAAATGCTGGGTTTTTTCATGCCTGCAAAAACTTGACCATGATTAGTCTACTTATATGGGAAAACTACTTCTCATTGCTTCTTGCTGTTACTCTGCCTGCCCTGTCTGTATTCATCTATTGTGCTTTGTGTATCCTTAACTCTTTTTATACCTGAGTTATTATTACCTCTTTAAAGCAAGTATTCATTTGTTCTCATTTATCTTGCTCTGTGGGGCCTCCTGAGGGACTGGTAGGATGTAGAAAGTTGCATGTCTTTACAGCTTACTTTGCTGAATCAAAATTGCTTTATTCCTGAATAACTGGCACTTCTTCCTGTCCCTCGTGCTTAATTCCTGTGTGTCCAGAGATGGTTCTAAAGTGTGTGACACTTGATAGGTCTGGTCACAATTGGAGAGAGCTCTGTGGCAAGAGCAGTGTGTCAACTCTGTAGGACCCACTTGGGCTTTAAGTTCCCTTTCCCAGAACATGTCTGCTGGGATTAGTGTGTGTTGTATCAGTTTCCGTTACATCCTGAGTAAAGATTCTTAGTCAGGTTTGCTATTGTCCTCACCAGTAAAGTAGCAGACATCATAAATAGCATTAACTTTTCTTGTTTCTGTGTCCCAGTCGTTCTGTTTCAGATTCTTTGCTTTGGTGTAGATCTGTCAGAAGTGCTGTATTTGCCAGTATTAGAAAAAATTCCATTCTCATGAAGAACTCACGTTGTGACTAATAAATTCAAATTGCTGATATATTTTCTCATTTGGAAGTCCTTGTCAGTATGGTTCAGCTGGACAGCACGTGGGAGGACTCCACATGTTCATGTGGATGGGACCTGCCCTTGTTGTTGTCTTTGCAGAAGGAGCTAAATGCGACTGCCTGCCCTGGGCCTGAGGTTTAGACCCCAAAATGAAAGAATGGCTTAGGTGTGGAGGCAAACCACTTCTGCTCTTGAGCACTTACAGCCTCATCGGAATTAGACGTGAACTTGGATCCGCCCTCTGTGTTACCTGAGGTCCTACTGGTGTAAGAAAAGTCATTGTTTTGGTAGTCTTGTATTACTGATGACCAAAAAAACCAAAAAACAAACAAACAAACAAAAAACACCGAAAAGATCCCAACACAGTGTGTCCACTAACAGAAAGATGAAACTTTAAAAATAGTCAAGAACACTTGTGTAGAAACCCATTAAATCTAGGTAGGCATGAATAGTTGGTTCAGTATGAGCAGTATGAGCAGCACCTGTAATCCCTTACCCAAGTGGGATTCAGGTGCTGCAGGTTGTGTATTAGAGGAACACAAGATCCAATACTCTTGGCAGGTTGTTTCTTTTTAGTAAAGACGTTCTTCCAGCTCATCTTTCAATACACGTTCCTTGGGTGCAGTAAGTGCAGAGCAGAATCTGCAGGCTGGAATTCCTTGAACATGCTCATAGGAGTAAAGTTTTAAGGAAGAGTTTGGAGTGTGATAGGAGTATTGGAATGCAGAAGCTATAAAATAAGGAAGGAAAACATGGCATAACAAATACACTCATGGCAGAGTGAAGGAAAGGGAAGGATGCTGCATTTTCGTAAACTTGCGCAAAATATTCTGTAGGCTTGCAATTATCATTCTTCTACTTCAAGATATTGAGGGTTTTTTTCTTTTTAATGTGAACAGTTGATTTTGAAATGGAGTTCTAGAGCTCTGAAGTAGATTTAGCTTTCAATTACAAATAGCAAAATCATTTGCATGGTAAGCTTGTATAAAGAAAAAGAGAGGTAGTCTAAATTATAGGCTTAAGTATATGAGCCTGAAATTCCAGAGGCTTTCTTTAAGCAGCTCCTATGCTGGATGTTTATTATTGTTTTCATATCTGTTTTGTCATGGAATGTCATGATGGGAATTACTTAACACATTGTGTTGGGGTTCACATTACTTTACATTGGTCAGTACTACCTTGCTCTGTAGAAACCTTCAGAGAAAAATAAACAAATTTGATGGAAGATTGATGGGACAGCACCTAAAATTCCTTGCTGAGATAAAAACATGATGTGAAGTATGTTTGGTTTCCAAAAAGATGACTAGAGTGACTTAACCAGACTGTAATCTGTGAAGCTGAGCTACACCTACTTCTTCCTAAGTCTGTTCTTTGGTACAGAAAACACATGCAACTGAAATTTATTTGTGTAGGGACAGTGTGAGGCTTCTGCTATAAACCACATAAAAAGGTGTAAGCAGCACTAGGAAGCTGGTGATTTTTTTTTAAATAGTATTTCTTAGTGAGGCAAATGAGGCAGAAGTGTGTTAGTACATCAGCTGCCTTGATTATTTGTAGCTTCTGGGGGATCTCTTGAGTCTATGCTTTCACTTTTGTGACACTAAGATCCTTTTAATCATAAGGATTAAAATGTTTATTGAGTGATGTGTTAGGGAGGATTCTGCATCTTGTAGCTGTGTTTCATTAGGAAAGGATAACTAATTGAGAGGTGGAGATTACAGAGTGGGAAATGTGTACAGATTGATCTCTGCTTACACGTTTTAGTTACTCAGACAGGTTCACATGAAATCAGAGGCAGTTGACAAAGCCATCTGCTAATTCAGTCCTCTACATTAGCATTCTATCAGAGTGCATCTGAGCTTGTCTTCTAAAGCTTTGAAACACATTTCACAGGATCTTAGAAATTGCCTGAGAGGTCACTGAAGCTAACAGAAATAACCAAAAATTAGATTCTTCATGCTACTTGATGGAAAGAGTGTCTAGATGGGGTTTACCAACCAAAAGAAGAAAACGATGGTCTGAAAGGATGTAAACTACAATCATTAGGAAATTACAGAAATCCACAAACAAATGTAAATTATTGTGGACAACATCTAAAACTAGTGTGTTTGGTTGTTTTAAATTAGTTCGTAGAAAGGACAATGGTGAAGGATAATAGATAGGTCTAAAAGACATCTTAGATGCCAGTATTAAGTTACAGAGAAAAGAAATACAAGCTGAAATTAGAACTGTAGTGAAGAATATTAAGGCAAAATCAGAAAGCCCAAGGTACAGAATAAGATGCAACTAACAGAAAATAGCAAGCATATTGTTTTCTCTGTGAAAGTCCACTCAGTCAGGCCATTTGTGCCTTTTTAATATAATCAGCCTGAGCCATAAGGACCTGCAGTGAGGATATTTCAAGAGAAAGAAAAGGAGAGAGCCTGGCACACTAGGAATGTGAAACTAGACTTAAATAGGAAGAGTCAGGCTTTGCTGTGAGGTAGCTGATGCATGCCCGTGATACAAAAAAGCATTTCTAGAATAACATGAAAAATTGAAAAGCTTATGAGAATTTAATGGCTTCATTTTTCTAATGCACGCTACTCATGAAACTTGCAAGTAATGTTCTCCTGCACCTTGGGAGATATAATGTAATGCAGCAAAAAATTCTTGGTAATGCCACTTGGAGCTTTCATCTGCGGCACAAATGTGATCTGTGGCAACAATCCCTTGGGAATAAACTGCAGCAGCATCACCTTAGAGAAATATGAACTGAATGCCACTGTGGTCCCATCAGCTTGTCAAAAACAGAACCTCCACTTTACCATGTTATCATTCAGCAATCCATGACTCAGCTTTAGTAATAGTAATTTGGATTTATTTGTGGTTCCAGTACATGAGAAACTTCTGGGGGAATGAAAGGGCAGAGGCACAACAAAACAAGCAATTTGGAGATTTTTTTTTGCCCAGAGGAAAACGCTGGTAATTTCATAGTCTTGTGGTTGTTCTTACCTAATAAAGGATCCAAGATGCTTCTCCCTAGAAAACTGTCTGTATTTCTGGGATTACTTCTGAGACCAAACCATGATAGACTAGATCTGATGTCCTAGATAAGGTCTGCTGTAACTATTGATACTCTTTTATATCTCACAAATACAAGAAATCCTTTTCTCTCTCATAATGACCCAGAAATCTAGTGCCTCGCCTGTGTGTAGCAAGAAATTATCTTTCTTGTAGCAATTCACAAAAGCTTTTTTGAGAAATAAGCACAGATAAACTGCAGAACCCTCTCCGTGAATTTTAAACAACAGTGCTGCTTCATGATAGGTAGCCAGTGTTCTTAATTCAGGTATATCCTTCCTTATGCTCCACTTTCCTTCCTAAAGAAAAAAAAAAAGTTTTATAAGTTAAAAAAGGGTAGTTGTAATACAAAATCCAGAAGATCTGACAAGTATACAGTCCTGAATAATTCCAAGTTCAGGTTAAAATAAAAGATTATAAAAATAATTTATAAAGTATAGAAATGCTCAGGTAAAGCAATCTGTACACACAGCTGGGTAATAGCAACACCAGGAAAAATAAATTGAGGCAATCAGTGTGTTCTTAGCAAAGGCATTTATCTCAATAAGACAGCATAGCCATCGATAACAAACTGCTTCGCCTAATCAGTGGCCACGCAAATGCAGCAATACTACTGTAGCCAGTGCAACTCCACAAATTCATTATTTTGAGTGTGCTGAAAATAAAAGTCACACTTCATTACAGTTCCAGGTGCCCCATTTGTTTTCTTGTTTTTCAGAATGAGATAATGCTATAGTTTCTAGACAGCCATTAAGAGGGAGAAATGTTACAGGCTATACATTATTTCTTGTTACAGGAATAGCTTTACTGATTGGTTAGTAAACAGAAGTGAAATATCAAATGGCTTCTGCTTTGAACCAAAAGCAACTTGCTAAGTACTGTGATCAGGTATGTGCATGACTGGCAGTCCGCATGATTACTCGGAGTACAAGTAACCCCCCCATCCCAACAAACTTCATAAATAGCTCCATTGAAAACCTTGGTGTTGAGTTGGATACTCAGAAGTTGATGGATTTGCTTTAGGGAGTGGTTTCACAAAATTTGGTCCAAGTGACATGTAAAATGTTATATAGGAAGCTTGTAGCAGAGCAGAATGCAAAAAATTGTGCTTCAAGTCCATATCTGCTATTTCATACAGTATTCTCATACTTTAAGTATAAAGACCGTATTGTAACTCTACAATGAAATACAGGAAAATGAATTTATTAGGAACTGAATTTCCCTCACCGAAAAGACATTGGACCAAGGCAGAATTTTTTTTTTGAGTGCAAGTTATGTTAATATTGTAAACTCAACTTGTGCATCTTTGATACATTAAAGTAATTGCTTTCAATATGTTGCATCACTTTTTAAAGTGACTGGTGGCTGATATTTAAGGTTAACGGACTGCTTGGAGCTGTTGTGCTCTATATATTTTCAGATTTAAAAAAAAGTGCTGTAACAAATGTTTCCTTTTGATCCCAAGACACTTACACAAAAGTTCTAATTGCAATCCATACAGAAACCTATGAGGGCCTGAATAGCTGCAGGCTTGTAGCAGAGAATGGTACTGCTGTCGTACTGTCAGACACAATGGGCTCCCTCTCACTGATACACTCAAGGATTTGACATGAAAGTCACAAAGACAAGGGATGAAAAAGTGTGTAGGTCTTTGACCTTTGGGAAGGATTTCTGGTCTTTCTCGGTGTAGAATACCTGCAACATTTTAGAATCGTGAAAGTGCTTGTTGGAGATTATCTAGTCTGCGTTTCCACTTGAAGCAGGGTTATTGCCAACACCAGCTTAGCAGTGACTTTGTTTAGCCCAGTTTTAAAAATCTCCAAGGACAGAGACACCTGTCTTAGCAAATGTTCTGGTGCTGCAGCACCTTTCTAGTAAAAAGGGGGTTTTGTAATACAGCTGCAATACGAGCAGCTGTTTTGTATTGCAGCTGTAATACGAGCTGCAATATGTGGCTGTTGCCCCTCATTATATCTCCTGGCAAGACTGAGAGAAGTTGTGTTCTGCTGCCTTTGTAAATGCCTTTCAGGTAGCTGCAGGCAGCTATTAGACGGCTCCTTGGCCACCAAGAGTTTCTTCCACCATAAAACTAATTTTAATTATAAATAAAATGCTAATCTAAACCTCTTGCTCCTTTAACACACACATCCATGCACAACTCTGAAATGGGGAGTAGTGTTACTATTAACTGGAATTAATTTATATGTTGTCTGGTGATGTTCTCCAAACCAGTGATACAGGTGCAAATATGAGGCACCTTATTATTGTCTGTCCTGATTACCTGCAGATTAGAAGATTTCACCTAAAAACTCCCTTCACAGGAGTTCACAGCTTGTGAGTTCTGTTTGAAGTTGGAGCAGCAGTAAGTTCAGGCTAGGTGAAGACTGTGGGAAGGTTGTGAATTTGTACAAGCTTCTGGTATAGGCAAGCCCTGGGAATTCAGGAAGCACTGCAAATCCTACGCTCCGGTATTTTAAAAGCAGGGAAATAGTGTATAAATATGTAGTAGCAGTATCTACGTCCTCATGGCAGAATGGAAGATATCTGCAGTCTCAAAAGAGAGGTGTCAGGATAATCCCCAAATCCTAAGGACAGTTTAAACACAGATTTTTAACTGGGGTTCATGTTACTTAATCATTCATGCTTGTGCAAAACAAATAAATGAACTATTACAGGGATCTTTTAACTTCCAGTTTTGTGTCCCCTCCCTTAAAACGGTGGCTTTTCCACTTTTCATCTTCCATAGCTTCTATACCTCTTATCTGCAAAATGAAGGTACTTCTATTTAACCATAGCCTGAGACTTCATTTATGCTTTCTCAAGCAGTTTTCTCACAGAGAGATGAGTATCTTTGTCTTGTCACTTAACTGTACAGAAGGGGAGACTGACACTGCAGGAATTCTGCAGCTGTGATAATTATCTGCTATTTTCTCACTTGTGAAATGCAAAGTATGAGTGGCACCTGATCAGACTAGGATCTGTGCCACAAGCCTAATTTTAACTCAACCAGCAATAGTAGTGTGAAAATGTTTGCATCTATGTATATCTATTATGTGTATGCATGTATGTGTAGAAAATGTTGCATAAGAGAAAGCCAGATGCTTTTGGTTCTGTAAGGCAAAACATGCCTCTATGACATTGTAAATGTCAGATCTTTGCAGTATCAACCACTACCCAAACATTGTGTTGGCTGGACTAAAAAAAAAAAAAAGTATTCAGTTGTCATCTAGGCTCATAAATCCAGAGGATAAATTTTTGAAAGGAGCGGAGTACCCAGCAGCTCTTGTTCCTGCCTTTGACAAACCCAGCCTTTTTGCTGTGGTCACTAAGAGGAATCTTTGAAATTCCTGTTTATTTTGTGGCTGTTCAGCAATTTTAAGCATCTGTCTCTGAACAGATAAGTGGACAGAGATAACTGGGCTGTCTGACCTCACTGTATTCTATTTATTCACTATATTTACTGTGCTGCAGCAGTCTTCATTGCTCCGAAGTCTAAAGGCAAAGCATTGGTGTATGTGATGGTGTAGTGATTTTCAAACATTCTTTGTGAAGGCTTCTCAAGACTGAAGATCTAGCAAAACTGCATGCACTGTGCTTTTCCTGCAGCTTTGTGATACCCACTTGACCTGCCGGCCAAGTCAGCTCCGCCTCATGTGCCTCTTTGGGATAGTGCTCACTCTTTTCCCGTGTTGCTCATCTTCTTTCCTGGCATGCACTGCCTCCGTAATTAGATCTCAGTCGTTTATTTGTGACATCCCAGTTTGATGGCGCAGAACTAGAGAAAGTGCTAGCTAGTGAAAAAGGAGGAGGATTAGAGGAGCTCACTTACCGAGGCACTGAGTGGATGGTGTTACCATGAATCCCTTCACACAATGAACTGATTAGTTTAAACAGTGTCAATTGTACAAGGCACTTCATTTCCAACCACTCTTTTGTCTTGCATTCATTCAGATGAACGCAATGCTTTCTTCATGCTATCTTCAGGGTGCCTAATTTACAATCATGCCTTTCCTATTGTTACTAATTACTGTATCTTGGAAAATAGCAAAATGTTGATGTTAATTCTCAGCTTCTGTTGTTTTGGCTGAAAGATACTGTCCTGCCAAGCTTCATTTCCTAATGAACCACGTTACCTTTATGAAGCTGTTTCATGGGATCCAGCATGTAAATTTTTTTTCTGCTGTCTACGAATGGGGCTTTAGCGGTAAAACACATTTGAAAGGTTCTTTCTACCAACCATAAGAATGGATCATTGCATTCACCTGGTCTGCAGTGTTGCTTCAGAAGTGATTCAAGTAATGCAGTTGGTGGAGGTGAAAAATTGTGAACGAAGAGTGGGGACCCAGGGCCGTGGTGGAGCTGTGATGTAGCTGTCCCTGCACCTTGTGCATGTGCTTTGTGTCACATGTAGAAATGGAAGCTTGCTGTTTGGCCAAGGGTAGCATTTGGCTGGGACACGGAGCTGGAGTTCTTGGGTTAGGGAGGGATTTCCTACCTTATCGTGGGTTCCTATGCAAAGTTATTCTCTGTGCCTTGTTTTTGCAACTGCGTAATGAGGGCGATTCTTTTGTACATGTTTATCTGTTTATTTATGCTTAATTTTTATATCTAGAAATGTCCTGTTAATTGTGAGTGCAGTGCCTACAGCCCTGAGGCAGTACTGAATTAGGTCTTAGATGACTACAAAATATATCGAAACAGGAAATTAGAATTCATCCAATCGGTTCTTTCAGTCAGCTTTATAACGCAAAGAAACAGGTGCACTCCATGTAAGGCACGTTCCTTGTGTTACAAATCAGTGGTCTGGCTTTTTTTTTCCTTTCCTTTAAAAAGATATCTGATGTATCTCTCTGAAAAAAACTCTTAACTGTTGCTGTAAGTAGTTTGAAAGACTAGTAATAGGAAATGTGTACCTTGTCAATGATGGTGTATTTCGTAACATACTATTTCTTTTGAGGACACTGTGGTATAATAAATAAAGCCTAATGGAGCAGCAGCATTCCTTCCTGGCTGTGGAGGACTAGCTAAATGCTGATTACAACAGCTTTCAGAGATGGGACCTTTTCATCTAGGCCTACCTGATGGCTTTCATTGCCTTTTAATAAGGTTCAGACTATGTAGAATATTCTACTATCATCATCATCATCATATCATGATGGTTAGGCTTTGCGAATGAAGATTTGGGAAGGGCTCTACCCACGCTTGCTACAAGCGCTGGTGGCTAAAAAGGCCAATGCGAGACAGACAAGTCCGGTCGCAAAAGGCACAGCAGAAAGACTCCCCAGGTG
>JAWMRA010000162.1:29652076-29698198 GCA_035584735.1 Pseudotriccus pelzelni | reverse complement strand
TTGGACACTTCCAGGGATCCAGGGGCAGCCACAGCTTCTCTGGGCAACCTGTGCCAGGGCCTCCCCACCCTCACAGAAAAGAATTTCTTCCTTGAATTTTAGCATACCAGTAGCTTCCTTACCTTGCCTTTTTTTTTGGATGTTGTGTGAGTCTTTTAGTATTTTCACAGCAGTATTTTTCTGCCTTAATTTAAGTCAGTACTTCGTGTTGGATCATTTTTTAAATTTAATTTGTTGGAAATAATGATGTGTTTGATTAGCTGCATTACTGAAGCAGTGTTAAATAATTGGATCTGCAATGAAACTGTTAGTTTTGACAGATGCTCTTTGATGTCATCTTTATGAAATACCATTAATGACTTTCAACACTCAACGTAGTATTGGAATGTAGCAATGAATTTATCTGCTCATAGAAGACCAACAAGATAGGGCACTTCTGATTTGTTTACTTGGGATCTGTTGCTAGTGTCGGTGTTTGAAGACTGATTTACAGTGAGGGACAGGGCTTAGACCACAGTGTAAGTCACTTGGCAAAAGATCCTTCATCACGAGAGCTTTTTGAGCTTGGTATCCTGCTGAAGTTGGAGGGAAGTAGGAGAGGAAAAAAAAATCAACAGCAGTAAGAGTTGATTGCTGCATAATGCACATATTTGCCATCTCTGTGCACTGTAACAACTGCCCTGATATTAACAGTAGTGTGACAGTGTATCCCAGAATGAGTTTTTCAAGAGAGCCTGGGTTTTATTACATTTGCTGGGTCAAAAACAGTGGAGGCAAATGGAAGATTAGGCTAGTAAAGCTATTTATGGACTTACCAGAGCATTTTTTTTTTTTTCACTTAGCAGTCACTACATCATTCCCATGCCTCTCCTTGCCAGCTCTTGTCAGATGTGTTCAGTGTTCGGAGGCCCACGCAGAGTACAGGACACAATATGTTTCCAGGATACAGTCCCTTCAGGGGCCCCTCAGCTTCTGTCCCCCTCATTCATATCCTGAACTATTCCAGTTCCATGTGATTCTACATGAACTCACTTTCAGACAACACAGGGATTTGCCTCTGGGAAAATAATAAAAGAAAATAATTTCCCTGGATAAGGTTTTGAAGCTGGGCAGAATTTGTCAGATCATGGATTTCCGCTAACAGATACCACTCTCCTTCTTGACTTTCTATGGCAAAAGCTATTGGAGATGAGAAAGGTTTCATGTCAAAATTAATGAAAACAAAGTTTGAAGTGAATTAATTTGGGGTTAGAATTAAAATTTCATAAGGGCATGGCAGGCACCCAAGATAAGCTGAGAACAGATTAAGGAGAAAAAACCCTTAACTATAAACAGAGAGAAGCACTCCAAGGACCATATTATTGCTGTGAAGTCAAAACAAAAATTTTACTGTTCGTGGTAGCCAGGAGAAGCTTAGTTCAGTTGTAGTTAAAGACTGGCTCTTGTATTCACTTCTAGCCCACAGGATTGAAAGAAAGGACTGCCCTTGAATTTTGTGGGCTCTGTGTCAGACCTTTGCTTGGACCTAGTGCTTGTTCTGTCCTAGAACACTTCGTCGTGTGAGCTCACATTGTGCTGTCAGGTCAGTGTAGTGAGGCTGGTGTGTCTTGTGAGCTTCGTGGGGTCTCTTTATGGGAAGGGTACAGGAGCAGGTGGAATTGCTGGTCTGTTTTCTGGTGATAGGCACTATAGAAACAGGAAGCAAAATGCATTCTGTGATTTGCATGCTGGTATTTTCAGAAGGAATTTTCACACATGACTGGATGCCTCTTCTCTGTAGTGTTTTATAAAATGCCTTTGAAGGTGAGTAAAGGATACACAGGGAATATGGGGGTTTTTGGTCATTCAGTTGTAGAGGTTGATTTAGAAGCATAAGGCAGAAGTTCTCACTACTCTGGTTTCTCTTCACGGACTGTTTTAAACGTCTAAGTAGCAGTTAAGTCTTGTAAGTTAACTGATTGTTACAATAGTATGTCTAGATTATGCTTAATTTTTAATTGGTGTATATTTTAAATATTATGAGTATTAGACCTGGTGATCGCTGTGTCCTTAAGAAGTTACTAATCTGAGCAGCAGTGTTTTGGCTGCTGGTTTTGAGACAGACTGATATCCTGAAAGGCAGTGGACTGGGGCTACTGCTGACAGAGGCTGTGATGAGCCAGTCCCCCCTACCCCACTGCCATCCTACCCGTGCTAGCCATTCAATCCAGAATATATTAAAAAGCCCCAAATCAGACCTGTTCATACCTTTCTTATTAGGTTATTAGTATATATTATTTGTTTATATTATTTGTCTTAGTTAATCAGTATGTATTAAAAGATATGTATATATTAATATCAAGGAAGATCAGTGTGGCTGAAAAACATTTTTTCTTCTTCCTAGGAGTGATATTCTAATGTTCCTGATTCCAATGCAGTAATTTTTGTTCATTTGTTTTGTTAAGAAGTGATACATACAGGCCTGTCAGCCCGCTTGCATAACCCTGCAATTTATGATATCCACTTCTTCATGCTTTCTTACACTCAATAATTTATTCTCTGTCAATCCCTAGCTAAGGAACACGTGCGTCATAAACGACAGAGTCGTACCTTTATGGTGGAAAATGTCATAGGAGAGATCTGGTCCGAACTGGAGGAAGGTAGTGTCCTTTCTTGAATAAGCTTTGCTCTCACTGATTTTATATTGCAGGCAAAAATTGTGTTTCTCACAAATATGCTGAGCACTGCATTGTTCTCACCATGATTATAAATAGGAAAAGAAAAAAACCACAGGTTCATGTGCTGCTCTTAGTTACTAACACTGAACTGCAATTCCGTATGCTCTAGCAAAATACAGTTTATTAAGGAGATGGTAGAAAACCATCCTGGTTTTAAAATGCATGCAGAATATTTTCCTCAGAATAGGCCTTTTAAAGATGCCATAGTGTTAATTTGGTAGCCCACTAGAATGTACATAGCAGCACGAGCAGTCCCACTGATCTACTGTACGGCCACGCTAAATCAATAGCTTTTGACAGCTGGCTTTTATATTTGTTATCAGTCATTGCATTGTATGTACTAGTAAAGCTCAGGTCTCCAGCAGAGACATTCTGGCTTTCTGTAGGTCATTGTCCCTCATGGTGCTAACGCCCCTGAGAAGTCTCATTGCAGCGTGCTGGGTGGTAGGACTAATGTAAATACCATTGTCCTCTCCCTTTGGCAACCCAGGGGACCGTTACATCGTCGTTGACAGTGGAGGAGGCACAGTGGATATGACTGTCCATCAGATCAGGCTCCCTGAAGGACACCTTAAGGAGCTGTACAAAGCAACAGGTGATGTCACTTCCGTTGCTTGCTTTATGTCATTATATTGTATATTACATATATATGTAATATTTTGACTTGTCAGTGAAGGAAATGTATGCCTTTATTACATTTTACTAACAGATCTTCCTGAAATAAGACCAGCATTCAAAATTAGTATAACCCAGCTGCTGGTCAGCAGACATGGATGAATCACTTAATGCATCTGATGCTTTTGAATGGCAAATCTCACACTGGTAAGATGACCTCAGGAAACAACCTAGTAAAAGCAAATGGGAGAATGTACACATTTAGGAGTGTCTACTCTTAAATATAAGTCCATGCCTCCTCATGTGTGGATAAGGAGGTAGTTTGCTTCTAATACAAATGTTTCTGATTTGCAGTGTTAGTTTTATTTGGCTGTGATGATAGAGGAGTAGAAGTGACGCAAAGGTAAGAGCATGTTGTGTGTTAGACCGGCTGTTACGTTCAGGAAAGACATCTCTTTCTGTAGACCTTCTCCTGTGACAGTCCTAATAGTGTTGCTCTGATATGTGTGTGGTCAACTAGAAATGGAATAAGCAGCCAGACTATTAAAGCTGTACTTTGTTTGTGGTACAGGTGGGCCATATGGTTCTCTAGGTGTGGACTATGAATTTGAAAAGCTCCTGTGTAAAATATTTGGAGAAGATTTTATTGAGCAGTTTAAAATCAAGCGTCCCGCAGCCTGGGTGGATCTGATGATAGCCTTTGAGTCCCGGAAACGGGCAGCAGCTCCAGACAGGACCAACCCACTAAACATCACTCTGCCCTTCTCCTTCATTGACTATTACAAGAAGTTTCGAGGCCACAGTGTAGAACATGCCTTGAGGAAAAGCAAGTAAGTAGACAACTGAAACCAAATAGATGCAGAATTAAGTACTGGTAGCAAAGACAAATGATTCAAATATCCTAATTACACGTAAGCCTGAAAGATAGTAGTGTAAAAATGTAATGTAAAGATGAGAAAGTGGGATTGCCTCCATTGCAGTTTCCAGAATGAAAAGTTCTGATCAATCTCTTGCAAAAGCTTTTCTGTACAAGACTTGCACTTGTCAGGTATTGCTTTGTATGACTTTTGTTAGGCCACCACTGCATCACCTTGTTGACTTTGACTGTGTCTTATGAGTCCCTTTCACGTTAATTAGGAGCATCAGATCAAAGACAGAATTTGTTGCCTAAAAGATAGTTACGTACAACCTTAATTTTTATCAGCCTGGAACAAATCCAAGATTGTGAGATGTGTAAGTATCTTCGTGGCTTGAGGACAGTTAGTAGCAGTATCAGATCACTGGTAAAAACATGTACTACTACATAAAGTTCTGCAAGGGGAAAGTATTCTTCTTTTGAAGTGATGGCAGGCTTTTGCCTCTTCTGTTTTACCAGTTAGATAATTTGTTTAATAAGCAGGGAGACATAATCCCCTCCAGAGATTTTACTTCATGATTTTCAATATCAAGAAGTCACCCTACATGACAAGACTGTGGGCTGCTATAGAAAAAGAAGTGAGTAGAAAGTAGAAATGGGCATTTTGCATCTTTTGAAATTACATACTACAGGAAACCTGGAGGTAATGGCATAAAAGAGAATGAACAAGGGAGCCTGTGAATCTAGGGCAGAATGCTTGGGAGCTGAGAGGGACCATAGTTTTTGTGGGTTGCTTCCAACTCAGCATATTCTGTGATTCTGTGAATGTAGTATGCAGGCAGGAAGTCCTGCATCTCTTTCAGAAGTTACTGGTAAATGTACTGTAAGCCTAAATGACTTGAAGTCCAGCTAAGAGTCACTTTCTAAATGAGCCTGAAGTTCTGAAATCATTAAAATTTCCCCCTCACAAGACCATCTCCTTTTTATTAATAGTCTTAACGGTGAATCTTAGAGGGAATGCTAAAAGTTCCCTTCAAATGAAATGAAATAAATTGGATAACAGGGTAGAAAGATTACAAAGGTTGACATATAGTGTGCATTAGTGAAAGAGAGATTACTGAGCTGTATAGATGTGTATCAGTGATGGAATAACTTAATGCCTGTATTCACTTAAAAAATGTTATGCTCTCTTCTGCCTCCTGAGGCCCCCAGGCTTGCTTGTTTTCCCTGTGTGTTTCCAGTGGCTTTAGCCTGCTGCTGCTATAATCTAAGTGTTGCCTTTCTGGGGATTAATCAGTGTTGTTTCAAATGAGCGAGCCTTGGGTTGACTGCCGGCTGTTTCAGGAAGCAGTTGAGCGTTGCTAATGCTGCAAAAGGCCATCAGGCAAAGAAAACAACAATTAGACAAGGAAAGCTAATAATTCTATCTTAAAATTTTACATTGCTGCAGTTGGTATGGGGCTAGGGTGAAATGAAGCACTTTCTTACAAGCAAAATGCATACAGATCCTGTAAACTCATTCATTTATGTATTTAGTGTGTCTGATGATTGTTTTACAACTCAGCTGTAACGTTTTAATGTTTTTTCCTAACTATTCTTTTCCAGTGTGGACTTTGTGAAGTGGTCTTCCCAGGGAATGCTGAGGATGAGCCCAGATGCAATGAATGCTCTTTTCAAACCTACAATTGACCAGATTGTTCAGCACCTCAGTATGTATCTGTGTGTAATTCCACTACTGGCTGAGTTGAAACAGCAGTTTTTCTTTGCTGTTTCAAAGCACTAACTGTAATAAAGTCAAACAACCTTCCTAGTATGTACCAGTTGTGGGCGAGGAATTTAGTTCTGAAAGTTGTAGTTGTCTACAAATGAGTTAGGAAGATGATAAAAGTGAGGGACATCTCCTGGACACATACTCCTGCTTAGTTCTAGTACTAGTTAGTGAGTGTGATTCAGTCCTGTTACTGCCTAAGCTTCAGTTGTTCTGTACTTACAGGGCTGCAAACATTCAAAGATTAAAATGTGCTGAGAAACCCAGATCCTGCTTTTCTTTTTCCTGTTTCAGGCAGCCTGAGGTGTTAACTAGTTTCTCCTTTTCCTTGCTATTGAGACCTCCAGTTCATTTCTTCCCAGTGGAAGGACGCTTTTGTTCATGGCCCTCCAAATCACTGATATCTCTTAAATGCAAATAGTAAATGATGCATCATGGTAAAAGTACTTCCAGGCATGGCTTAAGCAGCACTGAATTTATTTATCCAGTAATGGAAAGTGATGTGGGCTTATTGGGAAAATGATTAAGATCCTTGTGGTGGAAGATTGGATTTGTGTCAGGTAGAGTATAATGAACGTACTGAGCGAAGTTCTGTTCTACACATGAAAAAGCACCAGCTGAATCACATTTGGAATAGAATATCCAGCTTTGCTTGCTTTATGTGAGGGATTATTAGGTAAACTTCAGAGGTCAGAACTTACATATGAACAGGGAGGGAGAGGCCTAGAATTACAACAGTTATGCCATGTAACTCAGTCGTGCTGCCTCAGTTATTTGAACTAAGGGTGAGCCTACAACTGAACTGCATGATATTCCTGAAAGTAGGGGATGTGACTTTGAGCTAAGAAGGAACATCTGTAAAGATGTAAGGTAGCATAACTTCACAGATGGTATTTATTGTGGTTAAGATGTCAGGGTCAGAAGTAATAAGTGAATTTAAAATGGGATGACTTACCTGGAATGCAATAGTGGGTGTGGGAATCAGTTGGGTTTGAGAATGTCTCGCTAATACCTGAAGTGGTAACATGATGTCTGTTTCCCTGTTACCTGTAATGTGATTGGCAGGATTTTGTTGCAAGAGATGTGTATCTCCCTTTACTGGTAGAAGCTAAATAAAAATTCTGTTTTAAAGGCCACTTCAGAAATATTGTATGCTTTGCGGTAAGTGAATTCATAGTGCAGTAGAGTATAGTAGAGACTCCAGAAGTGGGAGCTGTGGATGCTGAGAGTGGTATTGTGGACACAGATGTGGCACTTTCAGATCTTGTGCATGTGCATGAAACATTCAGTGCACTCAGACATTAGGATTTGCAGTTGCATTACCTTGTCACAGTGTATTTTGCCTTATTGAATGGGCTCTGTTTCTGTTTAGGTGAAGTGTTTGACAAGCCAGAAGTGACCAACGTCAAATTTCTGTTTCTGGTGGGTGGCTTCGCCGAATCCCCCTTGCTTCAACAGGCTGTGCAGAGCGCTTTTGGTTCGAGATGTCGAGTCATCATTCCTCAGGATGTGGGTCTCACCATCCTCAAAGGAGCTGTCCTCTTTGGCCTAGACCCTGCTGTCATCAAAGTGCGGCGTTCACCGCTCACCTATGGCGTTGGTGTGCTCAACCGGTTCGTGGAAGGGAAGCACCCACCGGAGAAGCTTCTGGTCAAAGATGGCACACGCTGGTGCACTGATGTCTTTGACAAATTTATCTCAGCTGACCAATCTGTAGCGCTTGGGGAAACTGTGACACGCAGTTACACACCTGCCAAACCGTCCCAGCTAGTAATAGTGATCAATATCTATAGCTCAGAACAAGACAACGTTAGCTTCATCACCGAATCCGGGGTGAAGAAGTGTGGCACCCTTCGCTTGGATCTCACGGGAACTGACGCTTCAGTGCCAAACCGGCGGGAGATCAAAACACTGATGCAGTTTGGGGACACTGAAATCAAAGCCATGGCCATTGATGTTGCGACCTCAAAAAGTGTCAAAGTTGGTATTGATTTCTTAAACTACTGATGGTCCTTTTCCTCACCACAGCCTGTTTGTGAGACTGATCTTCCAGTATTCCATTTTTTGACTTTCATATATCATGTAGTCAAATTGAATTTCAGCAGGCTATATGAGAACAGCTGGTCGTAAGGTGGGGTAATGTCGTGTTTGTGCCCTTTGATGACCAAAGGCTGCAGTTTGAAAGACCCTTAAAAAATTTTGGGAGCTAAAGTTCTAGAGGTAGTAAAAGTTCCCAAATTACTCAAGCATGCTTAAAGATCTACCTTTATTAAGTAAGCATTGGTTATTGTTGGGTCTTGAAGGTTAGTTAAAAACATATAAAATTATAATCTCTTTTCCTTGTTCTTCTTCTTCCTCTTCCTCCTAAGAAAAAGTCACTAACCCACATGGTTGTTGTAGGGGGTGTATCTGTTTAAACAGCACCATTCTTTGTCAATGGGAACAAATTAGTACTCTGTAGTATTCTTTTGACTTTACCTGGTGCTTTCAAAATTTAAAGTGCTGAAAATTAATAACTCAAAGAAATGGGAAAAGAAAATCCTCAGAAATCCTTCAAATTACATTCAGGAAGCAAATATGTATATCTAAGAATCTAATATTGGTTGTTCCAGTTTGAAAACAAGGCCTTTATTGTCAAAGCTCTCAGAACAAGTTGTTAGATTAATTAGTGAGCATTGCCCTCATTATACTTCAGAAGATTATTAAGAACAAAGCTATTTCCCATTTGGGTCTTTTAAACTTATTTTTATTAATTTCCACCTGAAACCATGGAATCACATAACAGTTGAGGTTGAACAGGTCATCCGTTGACTGTCTGATGCAACCTCTTGGCTCTAAGCAGTGTCAGCCAGAATAGGTTGCTTTAGTTCTGAATATCTCCAAAATGGAGATGCCTAAACTTCATTTAACAACCCTCACTGCAAAAAAGCTGCTTCTTATGTTTAAAGGGAATATCTGGAGTTGAATTTGTGCACATTGCCCCTTTCACTGGGTACCTCTGATAAGTCTGACTGCATCTTCCTTACTGTCTGCTGTCAGACACTTGTGCATGTTGGTAACATCCCCTGAGCCTTCCTGAACCTAACAGCCCCAGCTCTCTCAGCCTCTCCTCACATGGAAGATACCCCAGTCATCTTCCTGGCCCTTTGCTGGTCTCGGTCCAGTATGTCCACGTCTCTCTCTTACTGGGAAGCACAGAACCAGGCCCAGCTCTCGAGCTGTGGTCTCACCAGGGCTGAATAAGGGGGAATAATCACGTTCCTTGACCTGCTGACAGTGCTGTTCCCAGTATGGCCCAGGAGGCTGTTGGCATTCTTTTGTTGCAAGGGCATGTTGCCGGCTCCCACTCAGCCTTGTGTCTGCCAAGACCCTGAGGTCTTTTGCTGCCACCAAGCTGCTTCCGAGTCCACAGCATATCCTGGTGTATGGGGTTATTCCTCCCCAGCTTCAGGACTTTCCACTTGCTCTCACTGGACTTTGAGGTTCCTGTCTGCACAGTTCTCCGCTCTGTTGAAGTCCCTCTGACGCATCTGGTTTGTCAAGCACTTCTTCAAGTGATTATTTTTCTTTTCCTGTTAATTCCTGTATTGAGATTTGGAAGTACAGCTAGATGATGGCTGTCCAGGAACATTTAAGTGACTTAAAAGAGGGAAGACTATTCAGATCAAAAGTACCATAGTGTAGTTTGTGTAGCAAACATATAAATGGGGTAAAATATATTGCTGTGTTGAGTTGAATGGCCGATAAAGTGGAAGGCAGAAGCCAATGTAATGAAACTACAAATAGTATTAAAGAAAGCTACATGGCTTTAGATGTCTGTGAACAGAGAACTCTAACACAGGGGAAATGCAATGATGGTCATAGCAGCATCTTGTTTTTCAAATAACTTTCTGGAAACATTTTCTTAAGCATGTTCACCTGCAATATTTCTTTTGCAACTCAAATAGATTTTACTTTGCAAAATGCCACAGGTGGAAAACTTCTGAAACTTACGTTCTGTATCTACCATGAACTGACAACCACAGATTCAAGTCCAAATCCCACTCCAAATTAGCAGACTAGTGCCACCTAGAATCACCTTAAAATGCTTACACTTTCAGAGCATTTATACAGAGCTGCCCAATTACCTGCTGGAATTCATTACATTTTTGAAACTGTGAAATGTTATTATTAATGAAAACCTTCCTTTCAAATAAGTGGAACATGAGTTAAATCCATTGCTGACACTGTTGGGAGATTAAAGCTTAATCAGTAATTTCACTAATTTATATTCCAATCCTGCCCTTAAGCTTTCTGTGTTTATCCTGCAGTTTTGCCACAGAACTGATCCACTGCATTTTGTCACTGAGTTTTCTGTGTCTCCTGCAGAATTCCCTAGTTGAATGGGAAATGTGTTCTGCATTCAGCTTTAAAATATATATATAAATAAAGGAGTAAGGAGAATGCTAGTCATAGTATCCAGCTGGATACTTTCTATAATTACAAAGTGTGCTTGCTAGCAGTCGATTTCCTGCTGCCTGCTAAATGCTTTAAAAGCTAAATAGTGGGATTTTTTTGTGTGTTGCTTTCCATGGTTTACAAACAAGAGAAACTTTAAGATGAGTTATGAACAATATAATTTTATGTATATACAATATTTAAATATTGTACAGACTCTTTCTTTCTACAGTGCTATTTTCTTGTATAAAAATGCTCTTTGCCTCTGTTGATTTCATTCAGCTGTTAATTTTAAATAACATAGTTTCTCAATCAGCTTCTGTAATTATAGGCTTTTAAAGATGGTAAGATATTAAATGTAAAAAGCTGATCTTACAATAATAAGAAAGAAATGGTGTGTCAGAGAATACAACATTCTTCCTGCAATGCAAGTCATGCCAGTTAAACACATTACACAGACGCATTAGTGTGGTGCTGGGGTTTTCATTTCTTCATTTCAGATGGTGACCATTCCTTCTCTAGCAGTTTATGATAATAATGGATGAATCCTCCTGTAAAACCAAGTTTAACATTAGCTTGTATGATCTGGCTATACTGCTTCTTCACTAGGTTTTTGGGTTTTCTCTAGTTTAAAAAAAAAAAACCACCGAACAACCAAAAGCCAAAAATAACTGCAAACAAGAAACTGCTTTCCAAGTCGGGCAACACTCATGTATTGTAGCTGCAAGTAAGACCCAGTCTCTGTTTACCACTTTCACCTACCAAAAGACAAAATTCTTAAAGAAAAACAGGCTTCGGTGTCTTTGCACGCAATGTTAAATTGAGTTGGTCCAATTCTGCACAGATTTGTTTTCAGTGGCCTTAGCACAGAATCTGGTCTACTAAATGGCTGCCATGCCCTCCCCTCCCCTGTGAAAAGGAGGTGACCTGCAAGATTAGGTGACCCACGATTTTGGTGCTATTTTCAGTTGTCTGCAGGGAATGCTACGGGTAGTTCCTGCAGCTCTTTTGTAGCACAGTTCCCAGCCCAGCAGTGATTCTCTGCTCTTTGTATTCACCTTTTGCAAGATTCCATTTGGATCCAAGCAGGGGCTTGTTGCTGCAGTTACTGCAACTGTAAAATGTGGTTTGCATATTTTTGCACTTCCTCCTTCAGTCTGATGAGAGCAGTATCAAGCTTACCTTTGTAGAGCACTGAACTACTGAACAAACTACCAGCCGTCCTTGTTGCCCTTTTTAACAATGGAAAATTATCTTGTCTTCCTAAGGAATTAGAATTTTAAGTAGAATATTACGCTGCGGTCTGTAGACTATAACCCAGTTAAACAACTTTACATTGTAAGAGGCGTATGGATGCCCATTTTGATAAAGGATGGTAGGCTGTAAAATTATTGTGGAATTTCCTAGGAAATGAGTAAATTTTAGAGTTGTAGGTCTGATACTTTTGCAGGAGGGTCCCTGCGCAGCGATTTTTTTGTAGGGGTTTCAGATGACATTGTGCAACTTAATGTTGAAAAGAGAAGGCCTGCTACCCATAGGGAATGCAGGGGTCTTGGTGCAGGTTTTGCTCAGGGCAGCAACTTCCAAGTTTGGGTCCAAGTTACTGAACTCTAGGCTAAAGTCTAGCAGCTAATTGTGATGGAATGATTAATTGTGTTAGGATATGATAAATGTGCAGTGATGGTTAGAACAGTTTACATTGGTATGAATATACCAATACTTATATACAGGAGTTTTAATGCATTATTATGAGAAGGCTAATTATATATTGCAGACATTTAATTGCCAAGATAAGCTGCATATTTATGATATGAAGTGGCTTAAGCGGATGAATAGTATAAAAGGTGTTGGGCATAACGTCACAGTACTCACCTGCTTGAAATAAGCTATATTATAAAACCAACCATTGTGGTCTTGTTCACCTCTGTGCAAGATAAATTCAGATTTCACTGATGTTTGGAGCTGTTCACAACTTGTCTGGATTGTATCTTGAGTGTTGTTGTGTCTTCAATCACGTCAAATAAAATACCTTAAAATTAATTTTTCTTTTTGGGTGTCACTATTTTTATGAAAATGACTATAAAAGGAAATGTAATTCATTTTGAAAGTTCACTTGTGTATTCCATTCACTGCTGGTGATCATTCAGCTTCCACCAAAGGCAGTGCAGCTCTGAGTAGGGTGTCTGTTGGAGTTACGACAGACTGACTTTGGGCAATACCAAAAGCAGATCAGGTATCTTCTGTAGTAGTGCTCTCAGAGAGCTAGGAAATGAAATATAAAATTTGATATATCGAAGACAATGGTAATATTTAGGTCTTGTATTATTAAAAGCGGTTTTATTCTTAAAATTGTATTATCAGGCCAATACCAGGTATATTTGCGTGAGAATGGAACTCCTTATAGATCTAGAAATGTTTTGTAAGGTCCGGCTAGACTGAAAAAAACCTTGCATAACAATTTGTGCAATATTACGTTTTTCTGCTAACAGTTGCAGGCCACGTCCCTCTGAAGTTCAGCACTGTTGTCACTGGCTGTAGAGAGGATTCAGGGGCTTATGTGACCTTAGTCTACAATGCAGCTCAGATGCAGAGATGGAGAGTGAACTAAAATGTGTAGCAGCCACTACACCCCAACTTACTCCTATTTGCTGCAATGAAGATGTTTTACAAGTGCTTCATGACTATAATTATAAACACCATTCTAATAGGTGAGGTACCGTATTTAACTTGTAATGAACTTGATTTCAGCTAAACATTCAATTAATGTTACCAGTACAATGGGAAATATAATTACAGTCTTCAGAGACACATTGAGAACCAAATTTTGCTTTCGGTGTTCTAGCACGTTGCTGAAGTTTCCATTGGAGTTTCATGTATGTGCATTCAGAATTTGGCCCTTTCACTGGACTTTTCTAAATCTCTAGGTTTTCTCATATGAGTATGTTTATATTTAAAGTTACAGCTCTATCTTGATAGGAGGGATTATGTATAAATTGTTGGTTCTACAAAATCACATAAGCTCTTACTAAAATTTGCAGATGTTATGTGAATACCGTAGAATAAAACAACCTCCCTGACAGGAGCATCCAACTTTTCTCCTTTCAGTTTCCGGATAGCTACATTAAACACCACCCAGACACCTCTCTTAAAGACAGTGAATGCAGAGTTCCTTTACTCAGTGCAAGAGCTGCTTTATTTTCAAGAGATGCAGCCTAGATGAATTGGTGAGAAGTGCAGATGCTTTGTGTAACTAGGAGTCAGGCCTGGTATTTGCCAATTTCGTTAGGTACTCATATTGGAAAGCTTGTACTTAATTTTTTCTTTTTTTTTTTTTAGGAATAAATTCTGTTTTACTAGTTCTTATTCATGCCTTATCGTGTTCTAATACAGAGAAGCATTTTTGTGGTGGAACCGATGCAGAGTCACAATAAGTTATTGTGCTTTTTCCCTTCAAATTAGAGACCTGAATGTGGGTATTCAGACAAAGCAAGAAATTTCACTATAGCCTGTGCAGTTCACAGAGGTAAAGATCAGTTTCTTGCAGGAAAGACTCTCCATTCTTATGCCATATATTAAGTCAGTTAACTGCAAAAAGTTTTCTGCAAACCAAGAAATTCTGTATTGGCTTTAGTTCACATACGATTGAGTGCTGGCTATAATTTTAAACTAGTACCTATTTTCTAATTTTTCAGAGACTATAATTAGGGAAAAGTTTACTAGACACCATATCCCAGGACGTCTGGCTTTGTGCCCACAGCAGAAGTTACTAAACTCGGACATGGTGTTCACTACCATGGGATGGCAAAAACATTAAGAAGTTGGTCGATTGCAGCCACTATGATCCTTCTGTCAGTGTCCACAGGTGAGCTGACACAAACATGGAGAAATGAAAAATACAGTATAAGCTTACTCTGGGAATATTGTGTGCTGCAGTAGAGCCAAGACATAAAAGGAGGACAATACCAGATTGAGTGTAAGGAAACCAAAAGAATCGCCGTGTAACCAGGATTTTGAATGGCTAGGACAAATACATTGGTGTGCTCCGGCAGTAACAAGATCAGGAAAGGTTTCAAAACAGAAAGAAGTAGTGAGATTGAGAGCTCTGAATGCAGAGTCCATTAAACCATAGTAATCTAAGGAGTTAGGTGAGCCTTTTCTAAGGGCAACAAGGAGTATTTCCTTCCCCTTAAGGAATAAGCTCTGTACCTTTAGTAGGAACTTCCGTCTGCCATCAGCTGATAAGAGCAGACACCAGACTGAACATATCCTCTTCCTTTGTAGTACAAAGAGTAATCTCAATGCTGCCCTGATGCTTCCCACACACAAACACCCTGCATGCCGTGCCTGTGTATTTGCTAACATACCCAAGGTTGCAGCTAAAGCACCGCAGTTCAATGTGTTGTTCAGAGGTTTTACTTTTCATCTAGTGACAGTCATAATAGATTTATTTTCTCCTCCTGTGTCACCCCACCAACATTTTACCTAGATGACACTTGACTCCTCAAAATGAGTGGAGTTGAAATAAGTTAACTGTGAGCAGAGCAGAATCCAGCAGAAAAGGTGCTGGTCCTAGATGGTATGTGCAGGAGTTCTTGCATGTAAGTGTGGTTTTCCACGAACTACATAACAGCATCCTTCTTGAGATAATTCTCTCCCTATGTTCCTTGTGTGAGCAGGGGTCCTGAATGGCAGTACTGTCTGTAGGGTGTTGGGAACACACAGCTAGCTGCCTGGAACCTGGAGAAGTTGTACTGAGTTGTAGAACTCAGTAATCAGGAGGATAGATATTTTGTCAACTCAGGATAACAAGGTCAGTGTTTCAGTTTGGTAATTGTGTAAGGCAGTTGAAGTATCAGGTAACGCGATTAAGGGTGTTCCAAAAAGTGTTTGAATGATAATGTAGCTCTTTTGTTTTGTCTTAGGAGTGAAACACATGAGACTGAAGATCAAAAAGTGCCACACACTTACCAAGAACGCTAAAGGACTGAGGGCACGTTGAGAAACCACACTGATCACATCCCACAGAAGCATTTTTCATTTCTCTCCTTCAGAGTCAGGTAGTATAGTGTGTAGTATATATATTTTCCCCTTTTCTATCTCTCTGCAGATCCTTCCAGTATTTTTGCTGACTACAACTTCAGCTCTGTCAAAGCATCACAGGAGATCCATGTGGCTGGAAAGGACCTCAGGCATCAATGATATATCACTGTCCTGCTGTAAAACAGTATTAGTTCTGCCTAAGCTACTCTCAACTTTTGTCTAGTCTGATTTTAAACCTTCTGATCCTGCAACAGTGCTGCTTGCTTGGGCAGTTGACTTTTGTTTCACAGTCCTCATCTATCTAAACTCTTACATAATGTCAGCTTTGACTCTTTCTGGCTGTCCTGCCCCTAGAGAACACGGGAACATTTCATCCCCGTTCCTGCTTTGACAGCGTTTGACATGTCTGAAGACTAGTTTCATGAATGCCCTAATTCTTTAATTAAACCCCAGGTCTTTCCATCACAGTTTATAGACCTGTGATCTTTTCTTTGTGGCTCTGTTGGCAGTGGATGCTGATTTCTTGCAGATAGGCAAGATTTGGGAGGAGATTTGGAAACTGATGCCAAAGTTATTCTCTGTGCACACGTATGAAGGGCTTGTGTTGTTGGGTACATCCCACTACAAAACAGCCCCGGTGAAGCATCAACAAACAATGAAATGTGATACGGGTAGTTGAGACACGTTGCGGTTTTGACTTCAGCAAACAATGATTAAAGGCTTTCTTGTGTGCAAACTGAAGGGTGCATTTGAACCTTAGGAGCTTGGTACAGCAGTTAATATTGTATTAGCTGGGTGTGTTTTTGATAAATTACGCCTATGAGGTAACTACAAATCATGGTTATGAAACAGACTATGAGTTTTGCACTCACTTTGCTTTTAGAATTTGCATTGTTAAAACATTTTCCTTGAACTCCTATACTGTGGAGGTTTTGATAAACTACTTAGGCCTTGCTGACCTGAAGTGCGTTGAGCTCTACGAAAAATGCTGCAGTGAAAAACTTCAGAGTGTGAAAAATCTATCTTCATGAATGATGATGTTGGGTGGGGAAGCTTAGGCAGGCTAGATTGAGCTTTTTACTCTGAATTTAAAATGCAGGAAAATACTCCAACCACAGAAAATGGGGCTCCACTCTGAGGTTGAAGGCTAATTTAATCCAATAGTCACCCCTACTTTTGGCTAGGTGTCAGGACCTCTGGTCTCCCTTACACTCTCCCTGTCATTAAAATCTCTGGCATGTCCTTTGGAAAATGAAGATCTAAATGAAGAGTGCTGGAAGACAGTGCTTTAGGCTCTGTCATTTCATAGCTGTTACTTTACTCAAAATTGATGGGTGTGGAAGAATCTCATGACCTGTTTGTAGATTCCCAATGTTCTAGCACTTACGACTGTATGACTGGTGTGATGCCAATAGTGAATGATAAACCTTATGGATCATTCTTTCCTCTCTGCTTAACCAAGAGAGAAAGCAGAATTTCTGTGAACAAGAAAACGGTTCGGTGTGGTGCAAACTTTGCATACAAGATTTGTTTCATCTGCCCTATTCTACTCCTCCCAAGGTGAAATTAAGCATTTTTCGTGCTGTCTCCATACCCAAAATCCCTCATGTGAACAAAACTTACGGAATTGGTATGAGCATCTTGGCATGCCCAGACAACGCTAAAAGGCCTGGTAGATGTGACTGTCTGAGGATGCAGTCCTGGCTGGGAGTGAGGGAACATCTGGACCTGTTCTGGATACCAAAGCAAAGCAAAAACAACTGGTGAAACTCCTCAGATTTATTGAACCTTCAGGGGGCTTTTTGTGTGTTAAGTTATGTTCATTTTCCCAGAGTACTATTAGCATATTCACCTACATTGAAATAATTAATTTTTTTGTTATACGCCAACTCTTTAATTTTTTGTTCTTTCAGAATTATTGAAATTTGTGACAAGAGGTAGTGATATGAGGAAATGCTTGGTTTCTGGTTTATTAATCAATTCCATAATATCTCATTCTTCACAACTGCTTTATTTAATAGCACCAATTTCTGCTTTCAGGTCTTGACTTCCCTGATAAGCATTTAAGTTTCAGAATTTTTTTAAATCTTTTAACCTTTATCCCTTTGATTTTTTTTTTTCTCAGCCTATAATTTGTTATACAGTCTCCTGTCAGAGGAGGAGGTAGACTAGGTGATTTTTACTGTATTGCAAATTATAATTATTATCGTTATTTGCATTAGTAATGGATTCATTCTTATCACTGAAAACAATTCCATTATCTGATCAGACAGTTATCTTCACACTGTCCGTGATCGTATCTTTTCATTAGGCACCTCTTTCTCTGTGGGTCAAAAGGAGAATTATTCTTTAGTTCAGTCACTTTTCTCTTCACTCTTAACGTTTTCCTTGTTTAAAAAGAAGTTTTTAATCCCCAACAAGGGTTTGTTGCAACAAAAATACGCTCCTTTCTGCTGCTGTGCTGCCCTGCCTTCTGACCCAGCAAAAGGATGGCACAATGTGCCGGGGGCTGCCCTTCAATGAACCTCTCTGTCACAGGCACCTGAAGAGGGCTTGTAATGCAGGTTCAGTGGGAGGGACTGATTTTCATGACCTAGCAAAGATATTTTAATGCCTTCTGGAATTAAGACAGAGGCTTTAAGATCTACAGTCTCTTTTAAATGAAGGGCAGAAGCCTTCTTTCCCAAATCTTCCCCATGTTCCGTGGAAGCCAGCTGGTTTGGAGAGGGAGAATTGCAGAATGAGGGTGCAGAGGGAGCAAACACAGTCTCCTCACTGACTTCCCACTAAATTTACTGTGCCTCTCCAGGGGTATAAAATGGACATAGGCACTGATTTCCAAACTACAAGCAAAGGAGAGAGGAGAAAGGCTGGAGAGAGAGGTGAGGTCAGGCCACAGATGCCCCTGAGGAACTGAGAGCACCTTGGTGAGAGCTGCAGGTGGTGGGCAACCTTTTTCACACTTCTCTCCTCATGACTTTTGAGTAAGGAATTAAGGACAGTGCACAAAAGGTTGTCAGTCTAAACCAAGAGGTTCTTTTACTTATTGTTAAGCAGTTCCTGTGGAAGTTTCTGTAGTCTGACTCAGGCTGTGGCCAGCAAACAGAGTGCTTTGTGTCGGGAGAAGGAGGGGATGGCTTCTGCTCTTCTGTCACCTCAGGCAGGAACACACACATTCTTACTTTGTGTTTTGCACTCCATGTAATGAAGGTGATGACTGTATTCCTCCTTAATGAAGAACCTCTTCTCAGCTAGAAATGGTACCACACTCAAGGGGGGCCTCGCTCTCCAAAGAGGATATTCAGGACTCCCAGAGGAATCCAACCTCTGAAACTTCACACCCCAAAACTGAAGTACCCAAGCCACCAGTAATGTTCATTGCTGTTATTTTTCATGAGAGCAAGACTTAGGTTATAAAAATTATATGAAAAAATTTAGTAATATAAATTATTATGTGAAGAAGTGCATTACTGTGGAGATTTAGATCCCCTTTTTTTTCCCCTTCACCTCCTTAATTGGTGAGATGTGAAGCCATTGCCTCCTCAATGCAATTAAAGGTAGGATTTTTCATAGGATGTGTGCCACAACAATAATTCCAATGGGTCACAGCACAAAGAGGGACTTGAATGCAACTTTTGTCTTTGGGTCTCACATAATATATGTCTTCAAGGTGCCAGCAAGTGTAGTAGCCACTCAAATGTTATTGTGTAATTGAATACAACATTTAGATATAATTTAAAGAGTACTTTGCTTCTTGCTTCTGTTTGTATATAGGCACAGTTTAGAAGTAAGTGTCATGTAGATCACTATAAGTATTTTCTCATTCAGGGCTGCGGAAAATCACATCGACTCTCTCCTTTCTTCCTCTGCCCTCTGCTGAAGCCTCTTGTTTTGACCGATTAAGAAAGGGGGTATATCTTACCCTTTTCTTGTCTTCAAATTTGAGAGGGTTTGCAGAGGAAAAAAAAATGAATACCTGAACTTACATAATTTGTTTGGCCAAAATAGTATTTTTTTCAAGTAAATATCTCTTTTGTCAAAGAAATTGTTCCCAGTTTATATCGGTAACAAGATGTTAAGAAATTTAGCTGTGTTTTTCCACAGTTAAATACAATCATACATAGTATATATTTCTGAAGTATGAGGGTGTGGCAAAATACCTTAGGCTTTACACTCAAATTAAGGAAAGTCTAGCCTTTAAGGTATAACAGCATAAAGTTCTTATTTGCAACCTCTGAGGACGCATCCCAGGAAGGTGTGGGAATAGAGACAAGTACATTGCACTGTCAGCTGTGACTGGGTGATGAAAGCTCTAATATGACAAACTAGATTAAAAAACCCCTCAAGAGATTTAGTAAGGAGAATTCATCAATGCCGAATTAAGATATGCTCAAATATTTCTTGAGAGATAGAACCTCATTATCCTATGATTTATGGAGAAAAGTAATGACTGTGCACAGCATTGTCTAAAGACAACAATGAGCTCTGGTATATCTCAGTAATAATTAGAGTCACATGAAATCTTCGATTTATTTTTTTTATTATTCTCAGATGATTTGTAATATAGGAGAAAAATGCATTGCACATGGTAATCTCAAAGGTAATGAAAATACGTGGCCCAAGTTGTTCCCATATTTAAAATTCTGATTGCAGTGCTGCCCACCAACAAAATAATAGTAATTTCTGGCAGGAATTATAAAACCTAAACTACAGCACAAAGCATTTTTCACCAAATTACTCACTCTATATCCACAATTATAGCCCATTTGTTTTCTTATGATGATAACAAAAGATACATTTTGAGATGCTTGCTGTGCTACTCTTCCTTTAATAAATAAAGTGAGCTTTTCAAAAGTTACAGAATGATGCAGATAAAAATCAAAACATTCCTACATTTAAAGATTCAATCAAAGACTTGCCATGAATGGTGTGATATTAAAGTTTTAAAAAAATAATCAATTTAGTGTGTATTTTTGAACAGGATTTGTCACAAATAGAATTCCCAATAGATAAGAATGATTATATGGTAAAGAGAGTAATTTATATATCTCAAGCATTCTGCTTTTGTCACCAACATCGTTAAGGAATTTGACAGATTTGCAGGAGAACAATATATGTCAACTGAAATATATACCAATTAGCCGTAAATGGGACACTGAAATGAATGATGCATGTGCATGCTATACTTACAAGTAATAACATGTAGTTTAAAGTCGCTTGCGTTTTCAAACAAGAATTCTTTTTATGTTGTCATTTAAAATATCTAATATTTCAAAAGGTCAGGAATAAATAGCACCATTAGCATTAAAAGCCAGCTAAAGGGAAAGTAATTTGTTGTTCATTTAACATTGCATTTTATGTAATAGCTTTGTAAAGTGTTGGGGGGGGGAGATTTTGCTCTGCTAAAACAAGATGACGGCAGCTCCAGTTCGTTATTAAAAGGAGAGCTTTTATTATGCTATTGTCAACTTTAACGTCTTGATTCTGTTAGGTGTTTGTTAAAATTACATGGGTTGCTGAAGGGGCTATGGCAAAGGATAATGCCGAGAATATCGTAACTGTCAAAACAATTGTGTAGGCAAGAATTTGCTTACACCGAGGTAATGGAACAAAAGACAAAGGAGAAATTCTTCTGCAGAGTTAGGAAGTTAATAACCCTGTTGAGGTTTCCTCAGCAGGAGGTACTGAGATCAGCAAGCCAAGAGTCTGAAAGAGACAAATAGTGAAGGCAGAAGGAAGTAGGAGATACCAGTGGGGTGTGAGGTATATGAAAACCCAGCATCAGATGTTCCCGTGTCTATGGCTAGGTGTTAACCTGCCACTGTTCATCTCCCTGGAGAGAGTATGTGTGTTCTTCCAAGAACTGGATGATACGAAGGAAATGTGCTGTGGCTGGATCCTCTTCTTCCTGCCCAACTGCAGCCGTGGAGAGTCAAGAATGGCTTTGAAGGAACAATGCAGAGCTGGACTTAGCATAGCCTGGTGCAGGACAAACAATTCACATCCTTGAGTTTATTAAGCCTGACTGTAGTATTCTACCGCTATAAGGCTGACCACATATGGAAAAAACTGGAGCCACAATAAGTGTCAGTTTATAAGCATCCTCCTGGACCGTGTAGGCTGGGAAGAAAACACACAAAGAGAACTCTGCTCTGTGCTTGCAGCACTTGCTGCTGCCATGAGGAGCTGCACAGGGAGAGAAGCAATGTAAGAAGGGGAATAATCAAGTAAAATCATCAGCTTAAGAAACATCTGTTGTTTCCTCTTGAAGGAAGTTGGACAAGAAATTAACTTAGCATTTTAATATCCCACACATCTATGACAGCATAGCAAGGGGAATCTCCTTTAGCATTTCATATGTGTGTAAGTACCCTATTAGCTTAGCTAGGGTAAGGTTTCAGAGATAGAAAGTCTGCAGATCAAAATTTGGTTCATCCTATGCTCCTGAGGGAGCAAAATTGGGTAGAATCACAGAATAGTTAGGGTTGGAATTGACTTCTAAAGGTCATCTAGTGCACCCCCCTCCCCGCCCCTGAAATGAGCAGGTATAGCTTCACCTAGACCAAGGTGCTCAGAGCCCTGTCCAGCCTGGCTTTGAATGTTTCCAGTGATGGGGCATCTACCACCTCTCAGGCCAACCTGTGTCAGTGTTTTACCATTCTTATAACAAAAAACTTTTTCCTTTTATCTAATCTAAACCAAATAGCATCTTTTGATCTGGACAAGAGGCACAATTGCAATTTAGAAAGTTTTTAAACATGAAAGCAATCCTGCACGACTGACTAAAACTGGAGGATATTATCTTCAGTTGTGTAAAAGCAAGGAACAGTTTGGCTTTTACATAAGGAACTTACTCCAGCTCAGAGCATGCCCACGGGTGCTGATGATGGTCCTTTTTCTATTCTTTATAGCCCTCATCTCCCTCCAAGAGCTGGCAGAGTGCACTGAATAAAAAAGAAACACTATTTTTTTCTATATTAGAAGAGTAGTGCTCCAACACATAATAAATTGCTTTCAACCTCCACCGCTGCACAGGGAATCTAAAACCTTGCTGAGAGGTTGACGTCCTTCAGGACAAGATGTTCTGGGGGAGGAGAGGTCAACCAGAAAGGCAGAAAGACCAGAGTGCTGCAGTCTGGGGAACCTGCGGAGAAGCTGCAGGAAAGGTCCCCAGGACCGTGAGGTCCATGTAGTGGTAGATCTCCATCAGTTCTGTGGGGATTTTTCTGTGGGGATGGACTTCTGACAGCAGAGGCAATCCAGCTGGCTTCTCCAGCAGCAGGCTGAGGGAGCTGAGACACGATTACACAGGTTCAAAAATGACTTTGTGAACTCCTCACACTTCAGCTGAATCTGTTTATCAAAAAGCATGAAAAGAACCGATTCTCTCACTGCATTACCTGTTTTGACCGCGTCATCCAGGAGTTTTGTTCAAGGCTGAGGGTCGGCATAAGGG
This sequence comes from Pseudotriccus pelzelni, assembly GCA_035584735.1. Classification (NCBI taxonomy): domain Eukaryota; kingdom Metazoa; phylum Chordata; class Aves; order Passeriformes; family Tyrannidae; genus Pseudotriccus; species Pseudotriccus pelzelni. Next base: position 29,675,309 of record JAWMRA010000162.1, on the reverse strand, counting down.
ATTTCAGGATACTTTGGAGATTGTTATGATTATAAGCATTTCAGTGAAACTTCGCTAACATTTGAAATTTTCTATGCAGATTTCTCAGAATGATTCTGTTTAGGTGATATAAATCCTAGAATAGCTTGGGTTGGAAGGGCATCTTAAAGAGCATCTACTTCTAGCCCACCTGCCATGGGCAGGGACACCTCTGATTAGGCAAGGTTGCTCAAAGCCCCATCCAGCCTGGGCTTGAACATTTCCAGGGGTGCAGCATGGTATGAGCTCAGTTGAGCATTAACACCCCAAAACACATTCCCAGGTCGCCATCAAGTTGACTGTTCCACCTCTCACAGGTAATTAAAATTAAACTTCTGTCCTCATTTTGTAACCACTCACCCTCCCCTCCTGTCTCTCTTTCACCTCCATCTCATGCTAATTCTGGGCTTAGTCTTCAGTTTGACTAAGAACATCAGCTCCCTTAATCCACTGCTCCTACTCACAAGCAGATCTGCTTTCTTTTGGTACTGCCCAGGAGCCACTATCCAAATTCTGTTACCTGCCTTCTTTCCTCCTCTGGTTTGAAATTATTTCAAAACAGGCTGAAAGCAGGGGAATACTTCAACAGGCTTTGGTTCATTCTCTCCTAAACCTATTCAAAAAATTCTGTCTATAGAGAGGTAGCCACAGACTTAACCTCTGCCTCCCAAACTAGCAAAAAAACAAACAAACAAAAAACCCCAAAACTCAAACAAAACAACAACAAAAAACCTAACCAAGCACCAGTAACAACAAAAAAACCCCAAGCCCAAACAAACAAACAAAAACACCCCTACATATCACCAGTATTACAACTGCAGACTCCAATGTTTTCTGCATGAGTAGCTTTTATTGGTAGCAAGGTTTTGGGTATCCTTGTGTGCTGTTAGCAAGAAGTAAGAGTTTGCAGAACATCCTCTCTCACTCTTTCAGACCCACAGAAACGGTATCTGAAGAAGAAAGAAATGAGTTGTCAACATTTCTTGACTGGATTTGTTTTAATGTAAGTCAGCCTGATTTGTCATTTGACGTAAGTGGACAGAACAAACTTTGACCATCTAAGTTTGAAATATTACTGGTGGGGAAAGCATTGATAGACTGTGTCCGTTCTGCTTTACTGCCTGCCTTCCTTTAATTTTAGTTTCTTTTTCTTTTCCAGATTTTGTGCTACCACCGCTATGTAGATGACCACAACTACTTGTACAGAGGCCATGAATCAGTAGAAAAGTGAGGTCTTTTCTACAGGAGTACACTTCATCAGTAATGTGCTTTGGTGAATAGAGACTAAAGCTGGACCTAGAAACTCTGCTTTAAGGTAAGTTAAAGTGGTGTCATAATCACTTCTCTTTGCTTGAAATTGTTTTCATCTCCCATGTTGTCTTTTAAGCGATGGAATTTTAACTGTGTATCTGTATATTGGTCTAAAACTTATGCTGTACCTCCTGTTCTAGATACCAAATCATGGGGTGGATAAAATCAAATAGCTAAACAAGCAAATGAGGGACTTAATTATTAAAAGTCCAGGAAAAAACTGGATCTGTAAATCCTACCTCTATAATCTGAACATCCAAACCATATTCCATGATGTCTAGAGCAATCACTTTTAGCCTCTTTACCTCAATTTTATATATGTAGGTTTTAAGTGCAGGCTCTAAGTATTAGTCCTCATTGGAAGGGCAGGCTTATTGTCACCATCCTCTTTTACCAATCATGACCTCAAGGATCATCCATATCAATGGTCGCAGCTGACTGTGAATCTGACACAAAAATAAGCAGTTCTTGTGGAGCTTGGCAAGAATGATGCTGACAATCCAACCAGCACTAATTTTTCTCACCCAAAGGGTTATAGAGGAAGCTTGCTCTTCTAAAACCTGGAAAGATTTTAAGTTTTTCTTTCAAGTTATTTAAGGTCAAGAGTTGAAGTAGGAGCAAATCGAACTACGGATGAACAGTGTCTTGAAAGGAAGGAAATAAAAGGTTTTCTTGAGGGTCATTTTCTTTTAATGCTTTAAATAGCTTTTGTTGTGCAAAGGCTTTCACTCCACTTATAATTTTGTCACCTATCTTCTCAAATAACTTTTGGGATTTTCACAATGGATATACTTACTGTGTTCCATTTTGTCCAGACTCTACTGTGATAGTTGAAGCTCCTAATTTAGGAAAAGTTGGATTAATCCAGTTGTTGTTCCAAAGAAATTTAACCTTTGTAACTTTTCCAACATTAACTTCTGCATCAATGTAGGCTGTGTAAGTGTTGTCTGGTTTGAGGGTTCCCCTGTGAAAAATAACATTTTATGGATGTTAGGCATGCCAGCATTTACTATTAATTACCAGTCCTCTCATTGGCTTGGCTGTGGTATCAAATGAGTAGAGAGTTAGCAGAGAGACAATATGTATCATATAATATGGTAACAACACTGCTGCCCGTTTTCCAACTTAATTCATCCCAAAGCAGTGTTTTTCAGAGGCAGGTGGGCCTGATATGCTGCAGTCATGCCTCACAGTGAGGACCCAGTTAGAGGACCATCCCTATGGAGGTGGTAGAGCTTGCTCCCTGTTGCTTATGGTTTTTTGGGGAAGGGGGTTTTTTGCATATAAATGAAATTTTCATTTAATGTTAGTTAATTTATATGATACAGATGTTGGGTTTGTTTGGGATGGGCAGCTGCTCAGCCCGGCTCTTTAGCAGAGATTCCCATATCGTGGCCAAGTAACATGCCCATCTTCTCCTGGGTAACCCTGGTTTATAATCTGACTACTTGCTTCATATTGCACCAATAGAGCAAATTCTAAAGGACAGCAGTTTGAGAATGGTAATGGCTTCAGCTACTGCATCTCACTGAACATTAGTCAATACTTCTCCAATCCTTTTCTTTGCTCTCTCTCAGCCCCACACTCTATTTTCTTAAATTTACCCCTGTGTATGAAGTCAGGAGGCATTTCAATGAATCACCCAGAAGAAACCTCTACAGTTTTATCAAGCTTCATGAGAAGGACAGGACTTTCATTCCTCCCCCTGGCTTTGCACTCACTCATTCATCTGCCTTCAGATGTTTACTCCCCTCCACATTAAAAGGCTGATGGTAGTGGAAGTAATGAGAGACAGGACAAAAATCCATCTGCCTTTTTCTCTGCTGGATCCACAGTGGTGCCTGGTAGAACCCAGCAAGTTTTGCGTGAGAAAAAAAGAAGTTCACATCCAGCAACTGTATTGAAATAGGTCCTACAAAGCTAGAGAGGGCTGGAGTGCATCCAGTACTGCCGGGTCTTCAAGACTCATCTCAGGTGAATGCATGGATGCATGTGAACTGGAATCAGCTCATAGCAAACACCTTCCGCTGGTGTGAGGATGTGAAGTCCTTGGAAAATGGAAGTGACATAGAAGTAAGCAAAGCAAAAAAATTGAACCCAAACCTCACATCAAAATGCCTTCTCCATATTTTTCATAATTTCAAACATTTTAGTTGAAACAAGCAAGAAAAATGCAAATAAACAAAACCACAAGTGGCAAGGAAGCAGATTCAGTGTAAGCAGGAAAGATAGGAGCAAGCAACAAAAAGTAGGTTTTTTGTGTAGTAAATCATATGGTAACTTTAGCTGTAAGCAGCCGTGGCAATGACATTTTACAAGTCTGTGAAAGAGAGAAAGATCAGAACTCTGCTAGTGCAGGTCCAGCAAGCCCTCTGTGGAACAGCAAGAAAGCGACACCAAATTCTGACATTTTAAAATCTTGCATTCTAACCTTTTCCCTTCGAGTATGAACCCAGAGTGAGTGAACTATTGCTACATTTACATCAGTGGTAGAATTTGATCACTAAAAAAAGATCAATTTAAACAGATTTTTTAATTAAAATATTAATTAAATGCTCTAGAAGAGAAGTTTCTTTTCTGTTGAATTATCAACTTACTTGGTGATCTGGTACTGCTTTGTGTTCCCATCACTGCCATACAGGGCAACATTTACATATCCTTTTACTTTACTCTTTCCAGAGAGGGTCACAGTTACTTTGTACCTCCAAACTACACAGAAGAAATACAGTAAGTTAGGTTGTACCCAGGGAGAAACAGTCTCTAAAATATCAAATGCTGGCATTTTGTCTGTTTTTTCCTGTCTGTAGACAGTAGTTGAAAGCAGAAGATAAAAGACACCAGCGAGTCAGATATGTCATTATGTCCTAATGAGATCAACATCAGAAATGGTAGACATTTGTGTTTACTTTCTGGAAAAGAAAGAAGAGAAAATTGGTTCCTACCATAGCAAACACAACATAGATCTCAGCATTTTGAAGGATTTCATACACAGTGACTTTGGAAAGGATGTGTGTTGAATCAATACAGAATCTAAGCAGTATAAAAGAATCCTGAAGCTCAAGGAAAATAATTTTTGTGGGTGGGTAATTTCTTTTAGTGTGCAATGAGCAAAACCAGCTCGAAAAGACTGTGATTTGTGTTTACAAAGGTGAAGGAAGAACTGTGTTTTGAGAGTTGACATTTAGGATAACTAAGGCTGTAAATGAAGTCATTTGGTCCATCCAGTTCTGAAAACAGGCCAGCTGTGATCAGCTTGCTCTTGGCCTTTGTCAAATGGAGTTTTAAACATATCCAAAGGTGGAGATTTCCCACCTTCTCTGGACCTCTCCTCCTGCATTTAGCCACTATCATTATGACTGTGATTTTCATACTACTTTATAAGAAATTCCCTTGCTGCAACTTGTGTGCATTGCCTATCCTTCCTTCTCCTTGCACCTTGTAGTGCAATCCACTAAACCTGTCCATGACCTTCACAAGACACTGTAGTTTGCCAACAACTTTCTTGTACTGCAGGGCCCCAAACTGGGCAGTAGTGTTGGAGCAAAATAGGAAAAAGCATGAAGAACTGAAGAGCCCTTGCACTATATTGAGGTTCATTCATCTGTTAAAACTGATTGTAAAGCAGGCAAATTAAAAAATTTTTTACAAGAGGTAGGTAGCAAAGGAAGGAATCAAAACTCACGAGGAAAATCCCTGGCCTCTCCAGTATTCAGGTAAAGTTTGAGGAAGTCCTTTGTAATTTTCCCTTTGAATTTATCTGCATAGTGACCCATATTTGGGCATCCTTCTTGTGGGCATGGAAAACATTTTCCCTAGTGAAAACAAATATATCTATTAAAAAACATTATCCAGCCAGCCAAGAACAAAAAATTAGTCATAGGACATATTTTTAATATACCCACCTAACTGGCCCTGTATCACAGCAACAGATTTCAAGTAATGCTTTCTATGACTTGAGAAAGATCATGTGAGCTAGCCAATTTTCTCAAATGCTCTGATTTTTCAGGGCTCTCTGTTGCTTCTTGGGCCATTTAGCTCCCTCCAGACACATCAGTGCCAATCTTGAGTAGTCTTGAACTGGAGCAGGGAGAAGAGGTGTCCTTCCCAGATACTGATGAGAAAGAAAGGTGTCTCCTTATAGCTTCAGGTTGGGTCAAGAAAGGCTTTGTCTTGAAAACAAACCTCTCTTTTGTCATGAAAGCAGCTTTCTAGTGTCGTGACAGAAGCAGATAGTCACCTTCTCCCAAAGCAATCTGAGAAGTGTGATCTCTGTCACCTGCTGGAACGTGTAAAGGTCAATCTAAGCACTATGCAAGTTTATACCTCTGTCTGTGCAGCTTGTAGGGTATGATGAGCCTGTCACCTTCCTGCTACTCTTAGGCTGTAATTCATTGTCTCATAGTCTGGGACAGGGAAGGGCTTCCTGACCTTGGTCCATAAACCATTGCTTTGTCCCTGGAGCCATCTTCAGTCACCAAAGGACTACAGGTTATCACGTATTATTTTACTTCTTGTTCTAAAACCAAGAAACTTAAGCTGTGTTTGAAAGCTTACCTGCTACGGTATGGGGTCACAGTTCTTGCTGCTTGACAGATACATTTGGCCACTGCAGAGACAGCCTGTTCTCTTTCTCTCTTCCCCAGTTTGATGCAGAAGAGTAGGCCTGGGGAAGCCACCCAGGCTCCAGCAGTACTTCAGGGCTGCCACATCAGCGCAAAACAAGGTATGCCCCTGTTCTGTTACTGCCTTCCCCTACTTTTACCCATGTCATCTGCACAAGCTGTAATACTTTTGGACATCTAACACCTACTCCCCTTACAGATACATTCACTGGGTGCAAGCTAGCGTAAGTAAATTGAATTTCAGATGCATAGATAAGAACCACTACTTTCAATAAGGTGCATCCTGAAGGTCTGAGAGATACTTACTGATTTGAAAAGATCATATGAAGCACAAGGATAGCCTAAAAAGCCATTAGGGTAGATGATACTGTCTGAGTAATACTTGTAACTCCGCAAATGATTGCAAGCCACAAAGTCCCGGGTTCCTGTGAAGAGATGCTTCCAGGTTAGTTCTTCCTTTCTGTTACCCTTCTAGGAAAGATACCATCACAGCCCTTGCCATGTGATTGGGATGCATCATTCCTCCTCGAAAGGCTTAACACAGTTCTTGGAGCATCAAACATAAAATTGGAAACTTACTTTTGGTGAATTGATGCCCTAAGGAATGTCACTGACTCAACAGGTATAAAATGCAAACTTGAAATGCTTTGTGGAGACTGACTGTGCAGCTCAGTGCAGCCCCTGCTCTCCAAAACCCACTTGTTCATGCACTGTGACCGAGTTTACAATAGAAATGAGAACTGCAGGAAGCACGTCCTTTGCAGGCAACAGTTGCATTACCATAACAAAAGAAAACCAAAAGGAAAGTATTTAACAGTGAACCTCCTCAGTCAATGTTGATTTGCCCCAGCTGAGGACTTCAAAACAAAATTATTATTATTTGGGGAGTGCTTAAGAAAGGAGACTCTTAAGATTAAAATAATGAATATATTTCTTCTTTATGTTACCTTTATTTTCCCATATTTAGATTAAGAAGAAGATCATATACAATGCAGTTATTTCTTTGTGCTTTCATTCCCCACTATTAATAACAAGTTTACTCCATCACAAAAAAGAAAAAAAAAAGGAGAAAGAAAAGTAGTGCTTCCAGCTGCATTTAATAAAAGCTGGAGTAAAAGGCTAGTTATCACAAATCAGTTCATGCAGTTCATGGATTCCCAAAGTTTAAGATGTTTGCAGTAGTGTAAGAAAGAGCTCAGATAATATACTGAGAAATCTCCACAGCAGAAATCTTCCAGGGGTTTTTTTATTTTTTTTTTTAGCAGTATGTGCAATTTAAGTAGATAAACACAGAAATTTTGTAGTACGCAGAGATTTTATTAGAGACATATAAAACAACACAGAACAATGTATTTGAGCAGCTGCATGCCAATCTTTTCTTAGCTGGCTACAAGTAGACACAATGACATCACTTCAGTGCAACTCAGATTGTAATCAGTAACTTGAAAAAGAATTAAATCAATTGTTCTGTCTCAGAAGAAGAATTGCAGCTGAAGATACACTAACAGGAGAAGCTGGGAACATCCTTGCCCTACTCCACCAGTGTGCTGCTGAGCAATTAAACACAAAGTGCAATGTGTGCTACAGGCCTTTCTAAATTTTTTTGGCACGGTTCCAGTAACTTCTGTTTCTGCTGTTAGAGGAGACATATTTTGCAGAGGCAAACCCTCTGTGTTATTTTTTAATGAGCTCTGAAAACTTGTGTGTTTTGAGCCTATTAATAGTTTTGCTGTGCTCTGCAGCTGCCATTGCCATTGGACACACTGAGAGCTAATGCAAAACATCTGAATTAGGGAAAGTTAAGTGGCTACACCGTAACAGGTGACATACGCATGGATTTATAATGTAATCAACATACTTACCTTCCCAGATGCCATCGAGATCTACAATCTGTGAGACAGGGTTCTTCCCACACCCTGGCATTTGCTCGCCTCCATTTGGATAAAAGTCGATATGTCCTATTGCCGGGGTTATGCCGAAACCTGAAGGATTTAAAATGTTGGTAAGTGTGCTTTAAATTAACATTGTCTCGTACTTCTAGCTGCTGGCTTCAAGTTTGTCTGTACATGGTGTTTTAGGAGCTGTTAGTGACCAGCATGGTGCATTTGTTTTGTGTCTGTGACACAGCACAACAGAGTCTTGATGAACAATTAGAATACTTAAGTGCCAGAGGGCATAAATTCAGTACATGTTTCAGACAAATACATAATTCGGTATTAATACAGTAGAGCTGAATGCTCACCTAAGTTGGGGATTGTGGGAGCTGAGTCTGTGTGGATAATGTCAACAAAGTCTGCATCAGATTTATCCAGTCTGACTTCAGTTGGAGTGCCTTGAAAATAAGGTTGAGCAGGGTCCAGTCCTGAATGAAAAAGACTAGTGTTATATATAGATAAAGAGAGGTAGATGTAGAATCATTTTAGGTAACACTGATTGATGATATATAATGATTATCACATATACAGTTGCCTAGGTTTCCTCATATCTAAGTAATATAGGCGTTAATGAAATGATGATGTGTGCTCTCTCCTACGAAGTGGCTTTTCTTCCAGGAAGTCAAAAGAGTTACCTTTGTGAAACCTATTAAATTTTACTAATTTATATATTTATATCAATATTGAAACCCAACCCTTGGAAATAACTTTTTTTTTCTTTTTAAAATTTAATTGAACTTCCCTTTAATAATGTAGCTCAAACAGAGGTTGCTGTGTCTGCATCCCATATAACTCGTGGTTTTTAGAGCACCTTGCTTGAGAGTACTCAAAGAGGAAGGTGTTGAAACCTGCCTGCCTACTTCTGGCTCCAGTCAGATTTTGAGAAAATCATCTGGTTTTGAAATGACGATCTTTGCTTTTGAGCCCAACAGAAAATGGAATTAATTTGCTTCCCCAATTGCTGCAGCAATTTCAGGAGCTTGTAAAGTCTTGCAAATTGCACAGTTTTTGCCAGCTTATACTTGCATCTCTTCTTGTGCCTGGGCAACACATTAGGGTTTGCTTTTAGACTGACTTTTGTAGACTATTAGTCCAAGGTTCGTCAAGCCTGAAATCCCTGACGAAAAGTAACCAGTTGAAAAGGGTTGTGTTAATAATATCCAAAATTGTCTTTCATAAAAGGTCACTCTGCTTAATGCACAATGCCTTTGGTGCTGCCTGTGTGATGAATAAGGAGATCAAACCCATAGCTTTAACCTCTGGGAGGGCTGAACATGTTAGAAAATTGCCTTGCTGTGTAACACATGTGCAAGCAAAATATTCATCATGCTGATTGTTTTCCCACACTTACCAAGGCACTGCTCCTTGGTGTACTATGAGAAGAGGCTGAGTTCTATTCTAATATTTAAATTACCCTGCAGCCCATGGATAAAACCAGAAGAGAAAATGAGCATCAATGTTTTGTTTGGGTGCTGAAGTCACTGACTTACCGGTTATTCTTCCAATCCCCGGCCTCCTCCTGCCAGCCTCACCGGCAGCATGTGCTCCAAGGCTGTGCCCGATTATGTGGACGTCAGCCGGAGAGTATCTGTATTCGTCCTGGGAAAACACCAATAAAAAAAGATTGCTACATCTGTTTTCATCAGCAACAAGGAAGACTAAAAAGGGGTTGAAAAACTAGTTCTAATTTGACAACTGACTCCTCTTCTATAACAAACTCTTATAGGATTTCAGCATCTGTTTGCCAGTTACTTATGTCCAATACATAGATTTTACAAAACTCCTTATTCAGGTGCTCCCCGCCTTTAGAGGCTGTTATAACTCTAGATAGTTCTGTCCTGAGAAGCTCTGTATCTGTTTCACATTCTAGACCTGTTAAGATTCACAGAATGCTTATCTGGCTTGCAGAGTCAGCCAGGCAGGAACTCCCAGTTGCTCCTGGCAGGTTGGGCACCACATGCAGCTGGAGGAGAACATGAAAGGAGAGATGCCTTCAGCCTTTTTGGACAGTAACTCAGTAGCTGCAATGCAGATGTAGAGAGTGAGATGTGGGTCAGAGCACCCCTAGACCCAGCATGCTCTCTCTTTTCAGTAATTTACAGTTATTTTGTGGGAAATGTGTGTTGAAAACAATTAGATTAAAAGAAGGCTTCAAACCAAGCATCACTTCCTATGTGAAGCTGCCTACAAAAGTGGGCATGTGGAACCTCCTGTAGAGTTGGGTACTGTCCATCGTGGCTTTCCCTGGTGGGTCCTGCTTGTCTCCAGCCACTGTTGCTCCCTGAGAGCAGTTGTCCTCCAGACTCTGCTGACTGGCAGCTTATTTTCTGGCATTCTTACGAGCTCTTTAGTAGGCTTTGGTAGGTTCTGTCTCCATGAAGAAGCAGTTTGCTGTGTCCATTATTTCTGCCTGGCTGTACTGTGGGAATGTCTTGTGGAACTTCCTATCCTTAGGTTGTCTACAAGAGTTCTTTAAAGAAAAGGTCTGTTTTCAGCACAACTGAAATGATCACGGAGTAGAAGACACCATTTTGTGCTGGATACATCCACGTTCATGGAAGTTTCAGTACCATATTTCTTTCAGATCAGTGTTATAGCTATAGCTTTATATTCAGAAGACTCTTACCATAAGAACATCTACAAAATAAGCGATTTCAGCGCCTACGACACGGACGTTGTTCGATGCCTGGGTGTACTGGCATCTTGCACCTCTCTTCCAGTTTACACAGATGCAGTTCACATCTTCCACAGTAAGCATCCTCTGTTTTGTAAAACAAGAGTAAAACCCATGGTAAATAAAATATGTAATCGATTCGTGGTGCTCATTACAGCTCAACTCATAAATTTTGTGTTAACTTGTATGAGAACCTTTTAAGAACCAAACCTGTAGCACATGGGTGTGGTCATGCCTGCTCACAGTGGTGTGTGTGCTCACACAGTGCTGAAATAGGGTGATATGCTGTAGGAATGGCTTTACCACAATCATTTCAAATGCCTATAGAAGTATTTTTTATGGAAGGGAAAACAATATCAATAGTGATACTTTTAATTTTTATTTTCGATCAAACTTTGTATGTAGCACTAAGAGCTCTGCTTATGTACTGATTCGCTTCAATGATTTAAAAATATTTCTTTCATGAAAATTGAATTGGAGCTTATATTTTTGATTATAAAAATAAACAGTGTTTTTCTGATGGAGATTTTTTAAAATGAGACTATCTTTTTATAAGAGGGTGCATAAACTGGTGGTGTCCCTGAATTCCAGCTTTATCACTGGAATATATATATGTGTATGTGTGTGTGTGTGTATATATATATATGCAGGCGGATACCTTATTGTCTGCCACAGAACGAGAAGCTTTACTGTTCTCCACTGAGCTGGATTGTTTGGCTAACAGTATTTTGCTTTAGAAGCTTAAGTATATTTATTCTTCTTTGCTTTATGTTCAGACATTATAAAGCATCCAAAACCAGTTACAACTGGCAAAGAAAAAAGGCAATAGAAGTGTCTGTGACCATGTTAGAAGTTGTAGAAATCAAGGTGCAGGTAGGATTATTGCTTAATTGGAAGGAACCTAAGTATCAGATACACAGAGTAGGGCTGATGTATTCACAATCCCATTTGTTCCACTCTTCGTTAAAAGATTCACTGAGACCAGATTTTTTCTAAATATAAATAAATTGGAGTGTTGTGATAGAACATAGGCCACCATCATGGAAAAAAAAATTAAGGATTTATCTCAAACCTCTACATCCTTGTGAAAATTGATCAAATGGATTCAAGGTACTATCTGAAGAAAATTGTGAGCCTATCTCATTGATTGTGAAGTTGAAAGGAAAAACCCTTTATATTAAGAGTGGAAAGGGGGAGAGAGAAAAGTATAAAAACATCAATATGCTTCTAATATTGTAAACAAATCATTAACTAACAAATCCAACAATCATTTCTCAATTTTCATGAAGTGATAATCAACATAGATTTTTTTTTCAAGAGAGTGACAAATTTAATCTCTTTTCTTTTTACCTAGTATCAAAGAAAAGCAGGCAATGGGGATGCAATAAGTGTGAAATGCCTTGATTTGTTTCACATTGTTTCTCATAGTGATCTCATAAGTAAAATAGGAACACATAATTTTAAAAGTTTGTAGTTATGTTAATAGTTTTTTTAAAAACGTTATCATCAAAGTGCCATCAAGTGGTATTTTGCTCTCTGCTTTATGACTAGTAGCTTTCATTAGCTGCAGCTGCCACATAAGCATGTTTGAAGGACTTGAGAAAACCACAAGCTGGATTTGCACTTTGTATGGGGAGAGGGTCAAGAAATAATTTGTGGAATTAGCAGAAAAATCAATAAAGCAGAGTGCTTTACTACATTCAGTGTTCATAGTAAGCGTTAGATTGAAAGCTTTGTTTGAAATGTTCCCCTTGAGATCTCTTCTGGATATGCATTTCTACAGCTTTATTGCTTCTCTTAATGGCCAGCCCAGCAGCTCCTCAGCCTCCAACACCCACCCGGCAGCCCAAGCCTTTGGGATAGACTTTCCACGTGTAGGAACCTGTTCCTTCTCTGGAGAAATAGGATTCAATAGCTCCGAGTCTGCAGTTATTTCTGGAATCATCCTGGGTCCTATGTAGTATCTTGCTCCAGGGTTTGTGTTGTTTTTACCAAGAAAAAGGACACTTACAGAGTCAAATCCTGTTGTCACTTACTTCAGTAAAAAAAAGAACCTTATGGATTTTGCCTCATGCTTTTCCTCAAGGTTCAAAGCTGCACATTTATGTTTATAACAATTTGAAAATGTCACCTTTTCCCCCTTCTCGCTTCAAATATCATGAGAAAAATTGGTTAGAAACAGGGATATCAGACAATTTATAGGAATGTGTTTATAAATGCAAACTAAGGAACCTCACAGGGACAGGAGGTGGTACATACCTTGCACATGTCTGACAGCCAGTTTTCTTCTCCATTGTCTACAAATCCATGTACGATAAATCTGGTCATCCTGCTTGCATTAAAATTTGAGTTCTCAATTGTTGACTTATCAACTGCAGAGACCTCCTACATGAATGTAGATTTTAAATTAATGTAGGTAATAAATTAATAAACCTTTAAATCTGCTTTCTGTAAATAGTTTTTCAGAATTGCAAAGACCTGAACTATGGTTATCTGTACAGGTGTTTAAAAGTTATGCAATGTTAAACTCATCTGCAGGCATTCACATGACTATGGCCTAAGTCTGTATTTCCATTCAAACAAGCTTTGACACATATCTTAGAGCAGACAAGACTTTACTTTTTGAGTGTTTTCATTTTATCTGTGGAAAAAAAAATACCTAAAGGTGCTCAGTTTCCAAGTAGTTCTCAACAGGGACTCTGCCCAGAAGCTGGAAGAGGTTGTCTCTTGAATAAAGTGGAATTTTTAACACTTTTCAGGAACACAGCTGGAGCCTGTGTTTATTTACAATTTTTACATGTGATTTACTAATGTTTAAACTGCAACAGTTCTTACTTGAAAGTCAGTAGGATTTTCTCTTGTGTACAGGAGGAAGTGAATGTCTATACTTTCTGGTTTCCAGGGTAACTTATAGACTGGTCTTTCAGTAGTTCCAGACCATGGCACATCATCTGTGAAGCATCCAAGCCTTTCATAGCAAACTTCTTTGCCTGTAGCATTAAGATCAGATAAATAATAGGTGAATGAGCAGAGAAGAGGAGCAGTTAGTCAGAACTCACAGCATCGCTTCTCTGGGGGGTCTCTTGGTTCTTCTTTACAGAAAGCAAAGACCAAAAGTTGCCCCCTCCTAGACCTTTAGAGACTACAGTTTGCCCTAAGAAAAGAAGCCACCCTGTTGCTCATCAACCAAGTCTTTAGCAGAGTTCCTCAGTGGTATCCTGTCTCATACCTTGGCTATCTGGATATCTTTCCCCGGCTGTTGCTTGTCCCAAAGCAAAGACAGCTGGAGAGTTTCTCCTAAAAACAAGCCAAGGTATTGCAAATAATCAGCAATAAATTGAGACAGTGCTGAACAGCTGACTGCACACAAGATTCTGTCATAATACACAAGCCAGTGTCTTCTGCGGAATATAAAACTATATCCTCATTAGACTGCCTCCTCTCCCTGTCCCTGGCTTTTTCTCCATTTCCATTACTAACAGGAGTAAAAGAAATAATTCCCTAGGCTTGGTAGAGCAATAGCTTTGTTCTGACATGGGAAACATCAGCATTTCTTGCTCATTCCTAAGGTAGAATTTCCAGAGTGGAGAAGAGGAAAGACAGCATGCACATGCACTCATCTCACCATTCTTGGATGGCAAAGTGAGCCATGTAACCTCAATCGGGAAGTCTTAAAGCACCATGTTGTAGAATAATACCTCACAAAATACAGCAGTATAGAAAGGCAATGTAAATACTAACACCTAAATGCTTACCTTCTGCTGCACTGAGGAGAAATAGGGCCAGTATCCAAATTCCAAGCATCTAGAACAGTAGAAAAAGAAAGTAGAAAAAGTAGCAGCTAGGATTTGCTAACTCACTTGATTAGCAATTGCTCTTAGCTTTCTGGTGCTGAATTTTCTCAAGGTGAACAGGGTGCTGTGTCTGTCTGCTCTGCAGTATCTATGACTGCTGTGTATGCAAGACAAGCATGAGTCAGCTTTGTGTTTGCTTGCTCCACTAAATATTGGGGGGTCATAAATATACTAAAGCATAGCTTAAATCCAGAGGGCTTTTTGTCCTCTTGAGGCTGCATTTTATTTTTTCTAATCAGACGTAGAGAAGCAACTTTAGAATTATCATGAGGAGTAGCATAATGTGAGCTGCAATTCCCCTTTATACTGTGGTGTTGTGAGACGTCAAAAACCTAACAAAGTAGAAGAAAAAAAATCCCAAATCTGAACTACTTACCATGCAGCCTCGAAGGTCCACGCAGTAATGTGCAAACTTTGCAAGTACTTTTTATAGTCTGCTTTATCCTTGGAAATGTTCCTAGAAAGATAGGGATATTTATTTCTGATTACAGTTTATGGCTCAGCTGAAAAACAGCTTTAATGACTGGTTTCTCTGAAAACTCCAAAACCTGTGGACATAGATTTCTTGAATTAGTGTGCTGGAGCCCAGAATAGGGTTGAAGCTCCACAGGTAGGATAATTCGTAGGCAGCAACGCATCAGGAGCGGGCCATTAAAGAGAATTACAAGTATCTGTGTGTCTTATCTTGGCTGGGAAGGCCTTTATTTTTAGTGTTGTGTAGTTGGGACTACTGGGGATCTACTGGGAGAGTTAATAGGGAGCCACACTATTTTTATGTCTCCTTCCTGGCCCTGCATGAAGTGACTTCAGATGGGGAATGCTCCTGTGTTTCTGGGTCTTTTGTGCCCCATTCCTGACATCAGCTCAATTTGACAAACTCAATTTGAAAAACTTCTTAATGGTTGGTTGGTATATTCTTTTCATAGTGAAAGAACCTGATCTTCTGGTATCCCTTTAATTTCTTTGTTGAAATGAGTAAATGTAGAAGGACAGTTATCCAATCCTTTAGATCTTTTCTATACTACCTGTGTAACCCAAGTTTTGAGAAAGCCCTTCTCCGAGTGAGGGACTCTGGAAAATTGTACAAATAACACAAAATTCCCCCAGACATTGGGACATGGCTGGTTTATATAGAAATGCTACAGAGCTCAGGAAGTGCTTCTATTAGATACCTCAACTAAAAGGTGTTAGAAGGCTTGTAGATAAAAGGCCTGTAGAAATGAACAGGACTAGGTCTGGGAACCCCCTGGAGCTGTTTATTTTTAGGAGAAGGCTGTAGGTGAACTCAAGAAGAAATGAGACCTGAGCTAACTCCACTTAGAAAGCTCTGTCAGCTTGGCTGTGCTTTATGGCTTTATGGCCATATATGTTTACAGAGCTGATGTTCCCTAATCTCCACCCCTGGGAATGACCAAATGGATACCAGCTGTGTGTATAGATGTTACACTGCTATCACCTGTGCTAGTGGAATTTATTTCTTTAAACAGTAGTGAAATTTTATTTTTTACTAAAATATCACCTTTGATACTGATTTAGAGTTTAGTGCTCCCATCTTTAATTGGAGTAGCATTTTAGCTTGTAACTAAATATGTTCATATCAGTGATCCAGGAGAATCAGTACAAGCCCTAGTGCACTGACAAGTTTTAATACTTGATCAAAATGGGGGAGGAACAGTCTTTCCCATTTAATTTAAGAGCTGGTGGAAAAGATTTTGAATTGGGATTTTATCAGAGGTAATCTGCCACTCTTATTCAACATGGTAATAATACAGGTCAAGCAGCATAAATAGACAGTTCCTTAGGCCGTGGTCAGTTGAGTTTCAGCTCCTTCAGGAAGAATGGGCAGGACTGGGATGGATGTCCCTCCGTATGATGCAGGCTGCTCTTTGCCTGGAGGAGCTGTTTGGGTCCTTGTGGCCTCACAGTCAGAGGCTTTGGAAGAAGGGTGGCGTTTGAAAAAGAAAGCAATAAATTAAGGCACAACTATGTTTCTGCAATCCTGAAGAAGCTGTGGCCTAGAATAGGAAGTATACAGAGGAAAGGACTGGATTTGTGGAGTTGCAGGCTGCTCTGGCTCTCTCCTGGGACACGCCATGGTGCTTCCCAGCATTGTGCACATTTTCCTCGCCACGTGTCAAGTCTCCAGGAGACTTGCAATACTTGGAACTGCAAGTCTGTCTGGCTGAACCTCAGACTTGTGTTTAATTATGCTTTTAATTTTGTACAGCCTTGTGTTTAGTCTGGAATACAATAGGGTTTTGAGGGAGGTTTGTTTGTTTGTTCGGGGGTTTTGTTTGTTTATTTTTAATATTTCATTCAGATATTTATACTCAGAAATATGTTATTATGGTATTTCTATCCCTATTTCTTAGAAGTTTATATGCCTAAGTACTTGTACATCATTTCTCAAACATGGGGAAATGGGAGTGAATAAATTATTAACTCTTTCTTCCTGGTCATTAACTTACCATTTGGGTTTTATACTTTGAAAAATATGCACTGCCTCGGTCTCTTAAAGCTCCAGGAGGCTCACTCATGCTGTGTTTTGCAGAGCAGTAGTGTTCATTTAAATAAGAAACAGTCAATCCGAGGTTTTGCAAAGCCCAGAGTTACTCAGCGTTTCTCTGTAGGACTGTCAGTGGGCACAGCAAAGGCTTGTGTTTGAAACTGAACAGCAGCCAGGAGCTGGGCTGCAGTGTTGACTTTCTGCCCAAGTGCAGAGCGCTTCACTTTTACTTTTATCTATTGCTTCCACGCATGTGCTGGGTACAAAGGACTGTGCTGACCTGCTGCAGGAACACCCTGGTCTTGTTCTGCTCCTGCCTCATCCCAGAGTGTCTTCTGAGGGCACTGCTCTTGTGTGGGGCTAGAAAGCCTTGAGCAGCAGCGGAGGCTGCAGAGAAGGGGCATTTGGGAGCGTTCTGAGTCTCAGGGGTATTCTGAGGACACATGCTGCCTTGAGAGTGTTTGATGATTTGCCAGATTTTCTGTCGGTGTGGTAGGACTCAGCTCTTTCCTTGGAGCACTGGCAGAGCAAGACCGTGCCGTGTCATAAATGGATTTTAGCATGTGTGATTTCTAGTTTCTCCCATAGTTACAAGCACAATAAACTTGTTTCAAACATGAAAAACATTGTCAACTCTGTTTGCAAAGAACTGAGGAAAAAAACCAAAGGAAGCAACGGACTTTTTTTTTTTTTTTTTTAAACTTTGCTTTAATTGCCTTATGTACTAACATTTCCATGCACAGGGCTGAAGGTTTGCTCAGCTGCTGTATACGGAATTTGGTGACCTCTAGCAAGGTGTAAGTAACTGGGGAACTCCGTATGCCACAGTTCCATGGCCACAATAAGTTGACCTGAGAAGAAAAAAATATCTTGGATCAAGATTTATTTATCTATTTTCACCCAATGAAAAATGAAAGGGTGTCAGCTGTCACCTTGAGGGTTGTTAGTTAACTCATAATTCCACATAAGCCTTCCTAAATGCCTGGTGTACAGAATATTAACATCTGCATAGTAACGGTAACAAGGTGAATGTCCTCCTTTCGGGGACCAACTGTAAAATTTAAGTTTTATTGTATTAATAAAATTAATCTCTAGATTCACAAATACAGAACTCTAGAACTCAGAAAGGTAGGTTGTTAGGCTCCCTTTATTTAGGCTATGTGCTTGACTAGATTGCCCCAATCAAAGTTCTGCAGCTTTTTGGGTTTTAGGAGTTCATATTGAAAGGGATTTCATCAGCCTCTCAAAATAATCCATGACAATGCCAAACTATAGTTTTTCTCCTAATATCTAACCAATATGTCTTCTCTTGTGAAATACATTAATTAAATCTTGACCTAAACCTGGTGGATATTTGGAATGGTGACCTTTCACAGGTAGCTTAGGCCTATGTTTTTGTCCTCCTCTCCAGGTTTTTCTTTATTGAAGAACACACTTCCTTCAGCTGCTCTAAAATTGTCTAAATCTTTTGCTGTTTTTCCAAACTGCATCTGTGTGCACTTCTTCCTGAAGTATACTCTTTGAACTTGAAAATGACCCTACTTTTGGTTACAGTCTTACCCCAGTTATTCCAATTAAAGTAAATACTTCTTGGATCTTCTATATAATAATTCTGATAATGCACCTGGGAATGAGGTTTGCTTTATCTTGGTTTGTAATTGTAAATTTTTGTACATTATTCACTGCTGTATTCTATTCCAGGCAATTACTCTCTGGTGTCTACTCAAACATTTGATTTTCTGTCCAAAGGGTAACAACTTGTCCTTGTCATTACTGAAGTTCACATTGTTGAGTGCAAACCATGCGTCCAATTCAAGACCATTTTTCAGTCTTGTCTTCCATCCTTTCTGACCTGTAAAAAGGATACTTACCTCTGTCCATCCTCTCCGTGCACTATATTGACTGTTTCTGCTCCTAGTCTTGTCCAGAGCAGAGAAAATATGGCTTTATTCCAAAGAAATTCAATTTTTGTAGTATTTTTGGGGTTAATTTCAACATCAAGATATTTTGTGTAGACTTGACCTTGAGTGAGGTCTCCACTGCAAACAGAACGAAGACAGCAACATTAAGTTTGACGGTTCAGAGATTACTGAACGGAATTACATTTTCCACAAATTTTCACTTTTCCCCTTTGTTACAACAGAAAATCGCATTTTTGTTGTTCTTTAACAGGACACGGGACCAGAGCTCTGGGGTGTTATGCTCTGAACAAGGAGAGGATGAAAACTAGTACTGAACATTTTAATGGGCCTGTGGCAGGAGACCATAGGGAGATGACAAGAGTGAAACTGGAGCTGTTCCGCATGCCTGTGTGTGCCGGGTTTGCAGGTGTCATTGCAGAGAGAGCTCAGAAATACAGAGCTCATGGAAATGGAAGTGCCTTCCATTTCCTTTTCACAACCATCCGTCTGCACTCATGGTTCTTACTTATGTAATAACTTCTTTCATACCTGATGTTAAGCAAAATGTTAGGGATAGGCAGGATAAATGTTCACACTGCTTAAACATGTGGAAAATATGTAGACCAATTAGGTTAGGAGCATTAAATGCTATAGAGAAATAATAATTTAACTTACTTGGCAATTTCGTATTCTTTTGTGTGCCCCTCTGTGTCATAGAAAACTAGGTTTATGTCTCCACTCGTTTTCTTTACACCGGACAGTTTTATAAATACTTTTTGTCTCCAAGCTGCATAAATAAAAGCAAAAATAAATCTAGATTATCATTGCTATGAGAGATTTAAAAATGCCAGTATACCAGGAAGTTATTTTTTTCCTAGCTGGAGTTCATTCCTGTTAAGAAATGGAAGACTTTATGAGCTTGAATTTCAGTAACTAATGTAGCATTTTTTGTCAGAGATATTAGCAGTTGTTCATGGAAGCAACACAGGTGCACGGCTGTAAATCACATCAAGGCAATGACTTTTCAAACAGCTGGACAGCTGTAACAAACCTTCTCCACTCACCAGCAAAAGGTTCATCTGCTCCTGTATTTAAAAAATACTTTTGTTTTTCCCTCTTCAATTTATCAGGAAATCTGTCAGCATAGTGCCCCATCATTGGACATCCCTCGGGCGGACATGGGAAACAGTTTCCCTAGAGAAAAGAAGAGCATCAGTTAAAGAATCTTTTTTCATCGTAGCTCTGATGAAATTAAGGCTCAGGATGCTGTTCTGATCTAGCAAAGCTGCAGCAGTGCTGTATATTGTCCCAACTTATCACCAAAACCTGATAAACTAGTTAGAGATAATGGCTCCTGCACCCAGGAGGGTGTAGAATGAGCAGATTTGATATCTGTGTATGATAATGGTCTGAAACTCATTAGTTCAAATATTTTTCAGTTGGGTTCTACTTCCAAATGTAAGCCAATTTTACCCTCCTAGTGGAAGAGAACTTGCCCACATTCACATTGCAATATCAGATGGGAGAAAATAAATGTAGCATCGTGGATCATAAGTGCACTAATTTAGGTGCTCTAATATGTGTCCAATTAGAGGACAATCAAGGATTCTGGAGGCTCCAAATGTGTCTTCTTCCAGCCAGGAATTCGTAGGATAGATTTATCTAACCTATGTGCCCTTTGCATAAAGGTTTGGGGTGATAATTCCATGGGGTTTAATCTTGTTCCCACGTCTTTGTTGATATCATCGATGCTTCAGGATTCATTTTCCAGAGTGGAATAGCTGATGGGAACTACTGTGTGCTGTGCTTCCTCCTACCTGACCACACCATGGGACCGTGGCCACCAGCATTCTAAGTGCTGCCTGCCCCAGAGTCCTGGATTATTTTCTTTACACCTCACACAGTCCTGAGCTGATATACTTACTTCCTCAAAGGATTTGTATGTTTCACAAGGATATGCAAGGTATCCGGTGGGATAGAGGATACTTTCAAAATAATACTCGTGGCTGCGTGAGTGATGGCACCCCCCAAAGACTGTAGCATCTGTTGGGAAAAAGTTTATGACGATCAGTGAAACAACCTCCCATTATCCTGCATAAGAGTTGCACTTGTCTCACCATGGAAACAGCTGAGGCACAGCAGCGTGGTCTTGTATTAATTCTTTTGTCTGAATTTGCACATTTCTAGTTGTAGAAGAACTACTGTTTTGTTTGTGTTGTATCTGGAGAACTGTGTGCCATTACCTCAGGATTTCAAGTGAGATGTGTTGGTCTGCCATGATGTAACAGTCCCCTTTAAGAAGACACTCACACACACATATATATATTTTATATATATATACATATATATATATTATTTGACATGTCACAGCAAGATGATTACATTTTTAAGGCTTAATAGAGCATGGAGAATCCAGCATCCATCTGCCAACCTGTCCAAAGCTTCTGAAAACAGAGAAGCCTCAGGGAGAGAGCTGAGGCATGTACAGTCCCTGGAAACACTAAGTGCTCTTGCCTAATTCATGTCTTGTAAGTGTTGGATGCACTTTATAGCACCTGCAAGATGCTGCAAGAAACCAGAGGTGGTGGTGTCATGCTGCTGATTTGGTCACGATACTGGCCTATCCCAGCCCAGAAAACCTCCTGCTGGGGTTGTTCGACCTGCCCACTCCCTGTCTCCTGCTTTTTTGGGTTCTACATCTAATTTCAAATTATAGAAGCAAAGCTCAGGCATGAATGATACCTCCTTTCCCTACACTGTTCTCTGTGGAGCACTGTTCTGTTCCACCTTTATTTCTTATTTCCTTTTTAACTTTGAAGTAAATAGGCAAAAAGAAATTTTGTTTTGCCATTTTCTCCCAAACAGGCAGTTATTTTCACAATTCATGTTTTGGATTTGAGCAAAGATAAAGTACTATATATGTTTGAAATGTATGTTTACCTGCAATGATAGCTTCAAAATCGTTTTGCTTCATCTCTGGAATTAAATCAGTGCATCCAGGCATCACAGTTCCTCCGTTTGGGTAAAAGTCCAGGTGCCCAGTGGTGTTATACATTCCAAGCCCTAGGATGTGCACGTGATGATGTCAGTGTCTCACTGTGGTGCCCACCTCTGCAGGTACTTACTTGCACATGAACACTTACCTGCAGCAGGAAAGTGAGCAGCATTACTGTGAATAACATCAACAAAGTTTGCATCTGAAGGATCCAGTCTGACCTCAGGAGGAGTACCTTCAAAATAGGGCCCAGCTGGGTCTAGACCTAAAACCCCACAACATTCATTAGTTGAGGGAGGGAGAGAAGTGTTGCACATGTTAATATGTCTTTTGCCCACTTACGACATCGGGTGTTCAGTATTGTACAAGGCATGTTCAGTAATGATGTGACTTATAAGCCAAACTGTAAAAAATATGCAGTAGTATGCTTTTGTGAACCTTTTTGAAAACCTATTCCAACAGGAGTAAATTATTTTTTCAATAGATTATATAATGGCATATTATCACTATGAAGGAGGCATTTCATTACCTGTGAGCTTATTACTGTCCTGTAAAGCTTTACAAACAAGTATAACTAAGGATTCTTGCTGCTTTGTCTCTGTGTAGGGCTTGATGTAACCCAGTGAATGAAGGTAATATTATAAACTTGTTAGCTACGTTTGTCCTTCCACTAAAGTCTTCCTCTAAAGAGTTCTTAACCTAAATAGAGAGAGAAGATGTAATAATTTTCCCTGTTTCTGAGAACCATAAAGTTTGGATACTGTTATGACAGGTAGCTCCAGCACTACCAATAATTTAACTCCAGTCTACAGACCAGCGTGTTGCAAGTTTCTTGCTTTCAGACACGTACTGTTAGCTCTGCATCTCGGTGAACAGCCTACCTGTTATCCGTCTGATGCCCCGGATCCTTCTTCCTGCTTCTCCTGCAGTATGTGCTCCCAGACTGTGGCCAATTAAATGGATTTCGTAAGGAGAGTATCCAAACATTTTCTGATCATTAAAGTGGTGGTGGTGGGAGATAAGAACACAGGCTTTGAATAACAAGCAAAGAGGGTGTCTGATATTATGGGCCTCTGGGAACATCAAGACTGACTTTCTGCATAGCAAAGAGGGTGTGGGTCCCTTGAGTTAATTATCGTTTAAATTACACTAAGAATTGATAGAAAAATGATCCAATCTGGAATTTTAAATGCATAGTGATTAAGGATTCACTGCTGTAGTGTTGGCGTACGCTTCCCATATTCTACTACCCTTGCTGACAAAATACGAACCTCGTTTGGATCCATGCCTCATGTTGTCTTCCATAACAATGATCTTGCTTTTTCTTTATGATGTACTCTATCATGAAGCTATTTTTTTTTTTTTTTTTTTTTTTTTTTTTTTATCACATATTTATTTTCCGGGGGCGCCCCGGGGGG
>JAWMRA010000162.1:29627001-29642095 GCA_035584735.1 Pseudotriccus pelzelni | reverse complement strand
CCTGGCTGGGAATCAAACCCTTGGCCTCGGCGGTGAAGGTGCCGCAATCTAACCACTAGGCCACCAGGGGCTCCCACATAAAATATAAAATAAAACCATCAGAGTTTTCTGTAGGTCTTGTGCCAAGAATGGCTAGATACACCTTTACCGAGTTTCCAAAAGAATAAGTGGACCTCACAGAAAACACTTAATATCTTAAAATACTGTTAAAGTTCTCTAAAATGTTTAATTTGTGTGAGAGGGAGTACATTTTTACGAAATCTACTTTTAATATTAAAATATTCCCCTACTCTGTTTAGGTTTCTAGCACAAAACCACTTGCAATTATAAGAAAAAGTTAATAATATACATTAATGAAGCACAGGCTTTGATTTCTTGCTCTACCAGACAAGACACTTCAGATTTTAGTCTGGTACATCTCAGTGGTAGTTCTAATATTACAATCATCCTCTGTAATGAACCTTTTTGAGTAAAGGGAATCAGTGACAGGTCCTTCCTCTGATTAATGTGTGAAATACTGATTAGGTATGAGGTACTGGATTTTTAAAAGTACCTACAAGTCTTACAGAGAAACCTAGCCATTTGTATGGTAATAATCTAATCCTTAATTCATTTCATCTTCCTAGCAGTATTGCATGTTTGTTCCCTACCTCCTGCTCTTGGAATTTTGAGCAGTCTGTATAGAGATCCTCCAAATACATGCTGCAGTTTTCTTTCAGAGTCTTTACCATCTCCAAAGACATCAACCAGCCACAAAAGATTTCTTCACCATCTCTTTTTTTCAATACCTTAATTTCTAGAAATGTATCTTGTCATACTAAGTAAGTGTCATTTCTGAAAGTTTGTCTTCTTCTGTTATCTATTCAACATCCATGTAATAACAGAACCTCTTATCCATCAAGGTGTTTGATTTGATATTCATATCATATCATATCATATCATATCATATCATATCATATCATATCATATCATATCATATCATATCATATCATATCATCATATCATAATAATATCTCATGATCAAGCTATGATCATGATTTTTAACTTTTTAACTTAATTTTTTTACCCTATATTTAGTCACTGCTCATGCTGGATCATCAGCGATCAAGGTTTTAGAAAAAGAATTCATTCCTTGCAGTCTAATTACAACTTTCAGCACTGGTATTGCTGGACATGAGCTCATACTGAAAAAATACTGACACCCTGATTGAGGGATAGTAAAAAAAGGCACAAGTTATGAGTGTTGGATTAATTTTTGTTGGTGGTGAAAATAAATGCTGTTACACTGCATATCATACTTGGTTCACAGAGGTGAACATTTGAGGAAGCTACAACTGAAAAGGCCTTTGAAGCCTTGCTAATGTATTACTAGTGACTTTTGAAGCATTGTTTGAAGGGAATTTGTTAGTCTTTGTTTCCACACATGCAGTTGGGAGAATACTATTTTCAGTATACATATTGTATTCAATATATAGATGGAGCTATTTTTTAAAGAGCCCGGAGGTTTCATTGGTGCTGCATTCACACTTCAACAGACATATTGAAAAATCAGAGAAGACTAAAACAAAGTCTTTTTGGGTCATCATGAGAATAGCAAAGAAGTGGAAAAAGGACTTTTTAGTTTAGGGGTGCAATGGCTCAGAGTGTAAATGTTTTTTACCCAGCTATAGAACCTGAGACCACAAGAGGAGCTGTGATTGTGAGCCAAGCAGAAGTGGTGGAACAAGAAGTAGCCATGGAAAAATGAAATCCAGTGTTTTTTCCTGAAATAGCCACACAGCTGGATGCACAGGGCAAAGCATAGGTGGTTTTAATATGGAGTTTTATCCAATTTCCTGTGACAGTGAGAAGTGGCGTGGATGAGGGAGTGGACAGTGCCTTCCAATTCCTTGTCCTGTGTTTCAAGGACGCCAAATGGGAATTTACTGTCTCACCTCAACAGTCTATGCTGAGGTAGGAAACAGCCTTTGTTAATATCATACAGTGCAAAGCAAGTGGCGTTAGAGCAGAAACAGCCCCTTCAGTAGCACCCATCTGCAGTTTTGGCTCGCTTTCATCTGTTAACAAGGTTAAGAATGGCACCTGCTGTCCCTTTAATCTTATGCCGTCTTCCCAATTTTCGGGTCTGCTTTTCCCCCTTCAGTACTGAAGTTTAAGTTCTTCGCCTTCTGCCAGTCTTTTTTATTTATTAATTTTTTTCAATTTTTTCTTGCCTTACCACTCCAATTGTACTTCCTCCTTTTCCTGCACTGGCATTGTCCTTAAACAGAGAATATTTTTGCAGTTCTGTCTTTCCACTCTTTTATTTATTTTAAATTTTTTCAGTAATTTGGCTCAGAGCTCAGTTAAAAGTGTAAAGGCAACATAAGGAAGAACAACCCATCCAGAATGTAGCATATAAGCCTTGGGTATAGAAGTTGCAGGTTAAATTTCCTATTCTCTCAGCAAATCCTTGCAAGGGTTTGACCTTGACCCTGAGCATTTAGAGAATGCTTGCTAGTTGCACATCCAAGTATTGAACATCACTCAAAATGGTAAAAGAAACTAAGGGAAAAAAATTTACAATAGTGTATTTAGGCCTCATTAAGGAGATCATGTATGTATTTACCGATATGCAAATACCTGAGAGTAAAATATGATTTTTGGGTTGTTTTCTTTTAATATAATTTTGTTGTTCAGCTTGTTCTATAGATGTGTACAAAGAATACCACCTTTCCTAGACACAGCCCCTGCTCAGTGGCTCAAACACAGTATTTGTCCAGACTATCAAATACAGAAAACTGGTGTGCACGGTACTGAGCAAAATGCTGGTGATATGGTGTACTAATTCAAGTAGCAGAGTAACTGGCATTTTTAAAAGACCTAATTTAACCTCCAGCTCCTCCGCACAAATACACCAGAGTAAGGTCCTGATTCTGGATGAAGGCTCTTTGGCTCTGCTTCAATACAAACAAGGATAAATAAGTAAAAAAACATCTTGGCATTAGCCAGTCTCCTTTCCTGCTTGCTCATCAGCTTGTAGGTACAGTGAAGTTCTCCAGGAGGAAACTGGTCTTAATTGAATACAAATTTAACTTTAGAGAAATCAATTTTGTAGCAGATCAAAGATATTCAGAACCTTTTGTAGATTTTCTTCCTTCAAACAAGGTAATACCTAAAGCAAGGCAGGGCTCACACAGGTTGTCTGGTCTGGGTAGTAGATTTTTCTGAGTGTCCACTGACCTCTTAAACTGAACCTGAAACTGTGGACTAGGGCATTAACCTGAATGACTCAGAATAGTGATGCAAATTATATTCTTGAGGTTTTTAATGTGGGAAGCACTCCAATAAAAGCTTAGTAAATATTTTGGAGGGTGCTGTAATGTTTAGACTTTTAGGGTTTTTAGGTCAGTTTCTTAGAAATGGTGAACAATCTAAAGAAACTGTAGGGTAATAAAATGGTAAGTCCTTGGCTTCCTACGGCTCAGTATTTGCTCATATTTCCTAAATAATAGGGTTCTCACCTTGACCTTATACTGGTATTCATACATTCAAATCTACATAGACAATTATGCTAATTTAATCCTAGTACAAGCATCATAAAAACCGAAAACAAACCAACAACAAACATGATTCAGTTTTGGGAAGTGGCTGTGCCAATTCTGAGTAACTAGGGAGCTTTCAGCTGACTTGTAGCCACCACCTGGCCACTAATCTGTCTTTCCAGGATGATCTCCACTGTTTGTCTTCATGATTAGACTGCTTTTAAATTTAGTCAACTCCAAGACCATTTCCCTTGGCCATTTGCCATTCCTGCAGTGCAGACTAACCCTTGCCGATGACTAGTTCAAGTCTCTCTGTGTACAGTAGTCTAACAAAAAATGTCTCCTTTTCCATATACTTCCACATAACAGCTCTATAATTCTTCCCCATTTCCATTCTCCCTTCAAATTTACAGTGCTTCTAAAAATGTTTAAATATGTAGCCTATTTTATCCTCCTTTTTCTTTTCTGCTGTCATTTGTGCTCTCACACATTTTGCCTTAAAAATAAAAAAGTCCAGATACCATCTGGAAATACTGTCATTTTGTTCTTCCTTTAAAACATAGGGATATATTTTCAGGCTTAAATTACCTTAGCCCCCCTGAATGCACCCCATTTTCCTAGCTGCACTACATTATCACAGCCCAGAAATTCTCATCACCTACTGGGATTTCCTGGAATTCAAAAGTTGTAAGCCTTGCCACTGCTGCCAGGGTCTCTCTTTCCTCAGGCTCACTCTGAGTTCTGCTGTTTGCTTTTTTGCGTGTTGACTCAGACCATACCATTCAGCCTGTCAGTTCTTACAGTCCTCCAGCCCCAACCAGCAGTTAGTATAGACATTTGCCCCCAGACCCCACCAGTTTTTCATCCACTTACCACTCTGAAAGCAGAAAGGGTTGCTGCTTTGCAG
Source organism: Pseudotriccus pelzelni (assembly GCA_035584735.1). Classification (NCBI taxonomy): domain Eukaryota; kingdom Metazoa; phylum Chordata; class Aves; order Passeriformes; family Tyrannidae; genus Pseudotriccus; species Pseudotriccus pelzelni. The sequence goes on along the minus strand of JAWMRA010000162.1, from coordinate 29,637,664 downwards.
GCTCTGTTCAGTCAGCTCCCTGTCAAATCCTGGCTGCTACTCGCCCTTTTCACTTGGAATCAGTCCCACGGCAATAGGTGCAGACCTGCCCACACAGCCTCTAATTACAGGCTTGATGTGGGTGAGTGAGAACCTTTGTAAGAATGATACCCTTGCTGTTGGATGTAACAGATGTTACCACTTCTTGGCCTTGGTCATATCTAATTCATCAAAATTTTCACCTCTTGAAATTTTGTTAGTTTGAAGAAAAGCAAGATGAGTCCACTTGAGCCTTCGGAGGGGTTATCGTACATAATATTTGTAACAGTCATGAAATGCTTTCCTGAGTTAACTGGTTACTGTAAGCTCATGTTACAGGTAATGAACTGACCCACCTCTGCTGGGGAGTGCAGAATAGGAGCTTAATTTCCTTGCTCTGTGTCCCCCTCTAGAAGTCACCAGCTATCTGTTTGATAGATGCGTGATATACATGCCTTGCCAAAACAAACCCTTGTACATTTTCATATAATCAAACCTGCTTATTATTTTTTAAACTTTTTCTTATCAATTCTTTTAGAAAGATGTAAGGAAAGATAGTTTTACAACTTAACAACAGTATAGGTATATGAGCATTTAATAGCTTTTTCTACTCCTTGTCTTCCCACTACCATTTCGACTGATCATGAGGCCATGTGGGATTCACAGATTAGGTATCTCTACCAAGCTTTCTTATCACCTGGCATGCTCTGAATATAACTGACATATGGTTACAATATTGTGATCCACTTAGATGAGAGAAATCACAGCCACTTTCATTTAGAATTGTTTCAGGAGAAGGATAGGAAAATGACAATCATGTCATCTATCTTTTCATGACTTGTCCATCATGTAAATCCCCGGTCCTCTTCTGTGCTCTGGAGGCTGTGAGTCACAGCTATTTCAGAACCCAGTTCTTTCAGCATCTGGGCAAAACCTCAAGTCCCTACACTGCTATCTACAGGATGTGTGCTGCCACAATCACCTGTTCAGGCAACTGTACAGGAGTGACTGTCACCCTTATAAAAGGAGTGATTCAAATGCCTGAGGGCAGGAAGTAACTTGGGCTGAATCTGTGGTTCACGTAAGGAGCCAATTTGTGGTCTTGAGATATGTGCATTGCCTGAAAGAAGATATAATTTCAAAAATAACACCTCGTTCTTGTCGGTAAAGTGGTGCAAGACAGTGCAGTATACAAAGACAGTCATTAGAAAGAAGTTTCAGAGGAATGTAGAGGGAGCAGTGGCTGGTAAGGTACTGGATCTCATGTTTAATTGCTGCTTACACTGAAGACATGTATGTAATTTCAGATAAGACAGAACACATCTAGCTAATAAAAAGTTATCAACACTCTAGTCCTGGTTCATTGACTGGAAGATGGAAATTTGGCAGCAGTTGTGGCACACGTATCTCCTCAGGACAATGTAGCTCATTGCTACAGGGAGGAATGAGTTTGGGGAGCCAAAGGAAAGAGATAAGGAATGTAATGTGCCCACATGTGCCCCATTTGTCAGAATTCTGGCACGTGAGTTAAATGGAAAGCAGCCAGTAAAACTGGTGCCTCTACTTATTATGAAACATCTTCAGAAACTGATGGACATCTTTGTGTGGCAGTCAGATCCCTTTGAAACATTTTTAGGGGACGAGGACTGATGGATATGTTCAGATATTCTGCTGTTCTTTCCACAGAGTTAGTCTTTGTGTGTGAGTGCTGAAACAGTGCCACTGAGTTTCAGTGACAGTGTATTTCAGAGGGAATACGTTGTGGTGTAGATTAAATTAACGTAGGCCAGCATGGGAAGCCACAGTTAACAATAAAAATAATCTCTAACCTATGTTGTAGGGTTTTGATGTCTAGCTCCTTTCAGGAATGGTCCATTTTTCTGGGCCCATTTTCATGTCTTAAGAGGAACAGTGGGTTTTTGTGAGCAGGAAGAAAAGTCTGGCAGTTTCCTCTGACAATATGCCAGTGAACGCACCCAGTGGTTTTAAAAATGTTAGCCTGAGAATTATCAAAGACATAAATGCATTTTGGTAGTAGTGGCCTTCACACAGGTAGGAAAAACAGGATCAAAACACTCACTGAGAATCATGTTCTCCAAAGAAATCTCAGAAACTGTGTTTCAAGTGCAGCAACACATAAATTTCCAGAGGCTTTCACAGAAAGACAAGTGTATAAAATTGTAAACCCAACATTTTTCTCTTTCATTTCAATTTTAGATTGAAGATGGTTAATGAATTTCTTACCTTGGGTGGAGGTCATCTGGAAGCAGCTTTGGGTATTCCATCCCCTTGAGAATTGTTAATACATATAGACAAAGACCACTCAGCTCCTTGGAGGATCTTACCTGTAGTCTCTGAGTGGCAGAGCCATGAATAAAAGACTCTCTTGATATTTCTGTTGTCTAACTCTAATGTTTTTTCCTCACTAGTCAGTGAAGAAATTTTATATTGAATAGAGACAAAACCAATTTGCCTTGTGTATCCTTTCTAGTATCATACAACAGTAAAAAAAGGAATATTTACAATCTTCCATAATACATGCTGATTGTTAATTAAATCAGTCAAAGAAAGCAAAGATAATGTTAACTATCGGTTTGTGAGCTGGAGATATATGGAGTAGATGATGAAAGTAACAAAAGGCAGAGAAGAGTCAGTAAGGACAATAAGGACAGTTCTTTACAAGTAGTGGGCAGAATTAAAAGGAAGAGGGTGAAGTTCATTTTTCTGAATGCTTTATGTCCTATTAATGTTAGAATATTAAATTCATTTGAAAGAGTCAGGTGAAATAAAAGGCACTAACTGTAGATTTGCCTTGGAAATTGAAAGGCAAATGCAAATAAAGAATGTGTAGATGCATAAAAGCACAGCTCTGAGAAGCTCTGCACAGCCTAGGGCTCAGAACAAAGCTAGTAATCTAGGACTCTGGACATCTGCACTGGGCCTGAGCTTTTCTGGTGTCACAAAAAAGGAAAAAGTTACGGGATGGACGAGAGACTGACACCACTGCCAGCCTGCATTTTCACATATTGTTTTAGCTTCCGGTGTTGCAAGGCACTCGCCCCATCCAGCCCCGTGGTGCCTGGGAGGGGAGGGAGGTGTGTGTGTTCCTGCAGCACAGCAACGTGGGCGTGCTCTCTTTGTGCAAGGGCTGGGGGTGATGCATATTCTCTCTGCAAGTGTTTATACCCTTGCTAGTTAAAGAACAGATTGCTGTCTCTGTTTTATCTTGGAAATATGCCATAAAAATAGATGTGCGCATGCTATCAACTTCTGCTTCCTAATGATTGGAAACAGAATAACTTCTAGCAGTTCGGAGTCTATTTGAAATTACAAAGTCCCTGATACCATGTTATGATGAAAGAAGAATAAGAGAGCCAAAAGTTTTGTAGAGAGCCCCTTAAGATGGATTTACTGATAGGTCCGTGATAGATCAATTCTTTACTCTCCCAATGGCAACTCCAACTCCAGTCAGCTTTGGTTTTGGAAAAATACTCGAATGTTGGATGTTCATAAAGTTCTTTTGTTTTGCTTCTGTCCCAAAAGCCTGACAAACATAACTGTTAGAGCCAGGAGTTACACAAGAATACCCTGACTGCACTAAAGTCTCCGCAAAATTCCTTTCCTAAGTTTTTATTTGACCTTCTATAAACAGACACATACTTGAGAATTGGAGCCTGCTGTAGGAAAAATCAGTAAGTTGAACTAAAGGAATGGAGTGGGAACTGTAGCTAAATAATTCTGCTATGAAAATATCGAGGAGGAAATGGAAAAGAAGGGAGTGAGGAGACATTCCTGCAAGAATGGAACTGGGAAAACAGACTTACTCCTAGGCCATGTGATCTTAGGGGTGGTACATCTCACCTGACATTTTAAAGATGCAATTTAAATAGTTCTGAAAGCTGGCCTACCCTGTTATAAAGACATGAAAGAATTACCTGTTCCAGGTTAGTCAAAGGAAGATTGTCTGATGAAATATCAAACCCTTACATTTTTTTTAGTAGCCCATTAATACAAAGTAATAGTATTGAAAGATTTCATACAAGTAACAATTCTAATTTTTAAATACAGAAAGAAACAAGGAAGAAGTCTATTTGCTACCGGCAACATACAGCTGATGTCAAAGTTAGCTCATAAAAATAAATCTCTTGCTTTGTCTAAAAATACATTAACAAAAAAATACAGTGTTGATGTCTACTATACCAAAGAATAAAAATTACATCAAGAAATAGCATATCACAAAAATAAAAACAGGACAACACAATGGGAAGAAATTAATGCAATATTTTATTTTTAGCTGAAATGATTGGGTGAGAAAATGCATATTTTTAAGTGGTCTAATTAGCTGTACCACACCTATACCACAAGTCATCAACCCATATGAACTGTCATGTTTGTCAGAATGTTGTTGAAACCAATAGTTTAAAAATAAACAAAATGAAACGTGTATTTGGAAACAAGTTATTATTCATAAAAACATCAAATTAGTTTTTAAAATTGCAAAAGTGGCACAGTCAAGTATGCAGACAGGAGGGGATGGACTTTAGGAAAGTCTTGAGTTCAAGGGGACATTGCTTCTGGTCTGTGAGAAATGATGCCCTACATGGCACTGATCTCATGTCATTAAATCCAGTTCTTGGCCTTGCTGCACAATTTTTAGCAATCCTGAGGGAAATACTTACCTTTATTTTGCTTGAGTTCCTGCCTATAAGAAAAGCAAAACAAGTCTTTCTTTTTCCCTCTCTGAGTCTCTTTAATTTGTGCAGCTGTGGGGCAGAAAGCCACACGTGATTTACGGAGGATGTTAAAGATCTTGTAATTACTGGCTGCAAATGTTTCCCAGCTGTGTATAAATACCTGGGGGTTTCTTTTGTTTGTCTCCAAGAAGGGCATCTTGCCAAGGGGTAAAGAAGGACAAAATTTCCTGCTGGAGATGATTTCTGGATCCTACTCTGCTCACATGGAGGTGGTAAGGGCACAGAAGCAGTGAGTCTGAGAAGGCAGACAGCTGATTTGTCAAATGCCCTAAGCAGCCTCCTTCGGCAGACTTCACAATAGGTGACAGGGTTCTGACATCTCAAAATTTTTGCTGCACAATTTGAAACACACTTGTCCATTAGTAACATTTAGCCTTGGGTGACATTAATATCATCAATACCTTTCGGTAAACCCCACTGGAAATGTTCTGGGATATTGCTGTTAGGATGGGACAGAACACAGTTGCCCAACATAATTGATAGACATAATTTCTGCACCCAAATGACAAACTTCACATCAGATGTAAAAATTAGTTGAATGTCTTAGGGTAATTAAAAACTCGAACAATTTTTGTGGGTAGCTCATGTTGAAAGAAAAACAACCTTGGTTTATTTTGGCTGATGCTGATAACTCTGGCTAGTCTGGTTTTGTTAATCAGTATGGTCAAAATGCTGACAAATTCGGAGTGGCAATGCTAATGCAAAAAGTGTAGCTCAAGCCTGACTTAAGCATCTTCACAAAGGCAAAGTACAGGTGGAAAATTCAGCTTCACTGGTAAAGAAAAAATAGTTACACATTCAAGACTGCCAGAAAATTCTTGTTCCTCAATAGTACAACACATATTTGAGAGCATCCCAGCTCACCCAGCATTCAGCAGAGCTCTCATGAATGAGTTTTTCCCCAGGAAAAGGCAACAAATATTTTGCTGTACCTTTAGCTATCCTGCTTGATGCATGGGGAATTTGATAGTAGAGTTCCTCTGTACAACTTGGTACACAATCCCAACTCCTAAGCAGTCTTTTGGATGTGCTACTAAAATGTTGTTTAAAAGTGTTCCTCAGGAAGGCAGGACATGTCAGATAACACCATTCAAACTCTGTTTATTTTTATATTTAAAATAATTGCACAAACTCCTTACTTGAAGACATAGAAGCAATTAGAAGATTCTGAAAGCATGCAAATATCTTTTTCCTGAACGAGTAAGTATATATTTTTAATTAATTTTTTTCTGTCTATGCTCCTTTTTTCTCACCCCTTTATTTTCTTTAGTTTTTCTCTTCTTGTAATACATATTTCTCCTAATTTTTTTCATTCTTTTCCTTTTTTTTTTTTCCTTGGTTGCTTCTCTTTGGGTGCTCCTCCTAAGATGATAGGGTTTCAAATGGCGATTGGTAAGGACTCTTTTTTCCTGTTTTATTATTTTTCCCTTTTACTGTAAAGTATAACCACACTGCACGTGTATTACTGCTAACACACGTTAGCTGTCATTGTAATTACAAATCAAAGAAGTGTAACTCCTCTGTTTTGAGAAAAGCTGACAACACTTGGAAATAGAGCTCATGTAATGGGCTAGCCAAACTTTTCATAATCTATTGAGGGAGCCTTGTTAATCGTTTGCTGCTGACTGAAGTGTCCTCTTCCAGACAGTATGTGTTGCCACAGTGGACAACCACTCAGTGGACAACTGAGCTCGGCCTCAGCAAAGTGCCAGGGCTTGCCAAACGCTTGGCTGCACGGTCCCACACCCACAGAACACAGACCTGCCAAGGGAGGAAGAGTTTAAGGAAATATTTTTCAGTACAATGGGCCATTTTCTTAGCAGCAGCCTAACAAAATCAATAGAAATCCTCTTCCCTTCATGTCAGGTCACGATACCATGCAAAGGTGTTTTGTGTATTTTTTTCCTTTTTCTTTTCTTTTTTTCCCCTTTCCTTTTTTTTTTTTTCTTGAGTGGTTGGTTGTCGTTCCCCTCCCTCCCTACCTGTATCCCTCCTCACCCACAGATCATTAGACTGTGTATTTACCTATTTCCATTTTCCCCAGATATTATTGTGACTTCTTCAGCTCCCATGCAGCCCGTGTCTACATGACCCAGATGCTTTTTCCAGAGAAACTCAACTTTTGAAATATTCCCAGAAATTTCTGTATCAATATAGTTCAAGTATGTGTTGCCCGGTTGGAAAGTTCCCCTGCCAAAATAAAAGCACAGAAGTGATGCTCGGTGTTCCACACAAGCGAGGGGAGAAAAAAACACTACAGTACAGGCAGTAAGGAAGATGAGCTGTGGGATGCTTCAGTTGCTACTAGTGTTATAATTTTATAACTTTTTTTTATAGAGTTACAAATCAGGGAGGTCAGGCAAAATTTTAGCCTAAGGCATGTTCTTAGAGTATATGATCCTTGGGGAACATACAGAACTCTCGCTGCAAATCCAGATCACACAGATCCGAAGCGTCCAGCTCTAGCAGTAACAGATCATGTCTCAGGTCCAGAAACACCAAATGCTGACCTCTCTGCAAGCCATGCAGCATATATACATATATGTATATATATGTATTCATAATGCATTTTTCACTTAATCCTTTTTGTAAGAATTAGAAAATAATGTATCCTTGACATTTTGGTTGACTTCTTCCTCCACATCAGTATTGCAATTTTTTGGCTTCCCTGAAGTTATTGTGGTGGTGCTGAGTCTACCTCATCTCTCCCAGAATTATTTATCCTAAATAGCTGGAGGAAGTTCTGAGGACTAAATGTAATTTTTTTCCCCCTTTGGCTGAAATCTGTGGTAAAGATACCAGCTAGGCAAATTGGTGATGGACACAAAGTCTCAGTATTAATCTTACTTGAAAAAGCACAGTCAACAACATTCCTGCCTACATAGGGAGGTGATCATGATAGCTACTCAGAGGGACCTATGTATGTATGCAAATTACACAGCTGCTTGAATTTCTGTGCCTTTCAGGACGAAAACACTATATTAGTTAGCTCATCCTTTGTCAGTATTGCCATGGTTTATTCTGTAAGTTATTTTTTGAAAATAAGATCCATCTTCATATAAATCCAAGTCAAAAGGTTCTGTCAGTGTTTCTGGCTTTGCTCTCAACCATGAAGAAAATTTGAAATTACAGTTTAAATTTACACCTTCTGTGGTATTACTGTTCACTGTAACAGAACACACATTACATTAACCTAGAAATTATCTGTAGGTGTATTGCTGCAGTTGTGTATTTATAACTGAAAATACTCCTGGTACAGACCAGTAATGGGGCTGTTTTCAAGCACAGAGGAGGTTGGTTTTACAATTTTAAGCTATGTTCCTGTCCAGGGTCTGTTTATTGAGATTTAAATTCACATTTACTGGAAAAAAATCCAGGCAGAGTGGACAGGAATCCATATTTCAGCACAGTTCATCAGAAAGATGTAATTTTCTTACTCAGATATTCCCCAGAGGAGGGGGTAATTAAATGATTGTACATCACACAGCTCTTTGTCTTCTCAGAGAACACTAAATCATGTTTGAGTGAGTCCAGCAGTAGCCACAGAGCTTTTTGCTCTTGCCCAATTTGCCTTGCTAGCCGTCAACTTCAGAAAACAAAAGAAAATACAGGGCAAGAGAGACCAGCAGACAGATTTTTACCACAACCTGTAGCACAGGGAACTTCAACCACTTACCAGCTACTTTTATTACTAGCATAAATCACAGATCACAATAGAACAAGATGAGGCATGTAAAAATAGCTGTATATACATATTCAATACGACAACAAAAATAGAGCCATTTTTTCAGCAGTCATATTAAACTTACTTGTCAATTGTATATTTTTTCCTGATCCCATTAGTTCCAGTCAAGGCGACGTCTATATTTCCCTTCATGATTTCTGTTGCACATACTTTGACATGTATCGCCTTTCTCCAGCCTTTGAAAGCAAAATTAAATGGATCATGGTTTTAAGGAAATTTCTTTCTTAATGGCAAAATTTCTTGGCACTTCAATGTCTTTCAGGGAATGGAAAGGATTGCACAAATGTGCTTATAAGCCAAAAAAAAAGTGGGGTTTTCTTTGTTTGTTTGTTTGTTTGGTTGTTTTTGTTGTTTTGTTGGTGATTTTTGTTTAGGAAAATGTTTCATGTGATTCTAGTAGTTTTAATGTTCTTGATAGTGGTCTAAAATCACTGGTCTAGTCTTTGAAATCCTCCTGAATCTGCTGAGTATTTAATCTGTCATGGTCAATACTGTACTTTGCTCTTCCACTTGGCCTTACTGTTAATTTTGTAATTTCTTACATTTATGAGCAATTTGGGGGGTTGCATCAGTAGCATGTTAACTCTCAGCTAGGCAGTGAGGCCCACTGGACAGCTGTGTTGAAGACATATTAAATAAAACCTCCCGTTTTCCCAGGATGGTTCTGAGTGTTTAGGGGTTTTCTTATACCTGTCACAGCTCAAAAGCTTTCAGGAGATCGCGTCATCACCCATGTCTGTCTAAGGCAGAAGAAGGGCCTTGGATGCAATAGCACATATTGATTTCAAGTAACCAGGGTTGGAAAGTTTTTTGTACTGGCTTAAATTCAGGCAATTCAAAGAAGAATCTCTTCACCCAATCATAAGGTTAGATTTGTCTTTCAGGCTATAATTACTATAAACTCGATACCTTGCAAATGTTGAAATCACTGTATTCATTCAGACTGGAGAAATAGCATGCTTCTCTATAGTCTAACTTTTTTACTTTTTGCTCTTAGGAAAGTGTAATACAAGATTTTTTTTTGTTCTTACTTATGCTTTTATATTTTAGTGTCTAGTGAACAAAAACCTCAAAGACCCTCTCTCATTTATTGACCTTGAACTTGATCACCTGCAATAAATTACAATTTATTTATTAATTTTCTTATTTCCAAGTTCCATGTCTGCTTCTACATTAATCCTGATTTTACATGTACTTATTATTACGCCCTGATGTTTTGACCTAATGAGCTTCATGAAACTATTTTGAATTGCTCCAATTTTAATAAATTTTTGCCAACAAAAAAATTGTAGCAGTTTCCTATTTGAAATTGTGCACTTCCAGCATAACATTCCTCCCACCTTCTGCTGTACAGAATTTCTAAGCTATGATGTAATAACCAAGTTTAACTGAAAGGTGAGCATCATTTGATATATTTCCACAATTATTTCAGCTTTCCCAAATAATGCTGGTACTGCATGTTCCTAACATACTTGAAATCCTAGATGTGTTAGTTAACAAGTGCTGCTCTTTAACTCCAGCAGCTCTCTGCAGATGTGTAAGGTCCTTTTCCACACATATTTAATTGCCACTTTAGAATACACCACCCAAAAGAAGCACTTACGAGCATAAGGAGAGGAGGCCCCCGTGTTTAAATAAACTTTTTGTTGTTCTTTTTCAGTTTTATGTAAAAACTTATCAGCATAATGACCCATCAGTGGGCAACCTTCCTTTGGACATGGGAAGCAGTCTCCCTGGAGGGAAAATAACAGTGTGCATTACAAGACATTTTCTGTTTTAATCTCACTTCTTAAAGCTTAAGAAATTAGTATATTTCAGCTTTTTCCCAGCCTTTTTTTGGAAAAGGCACTTGCTTCTCAGTTCAGATCATATATTCAATATTTATTGGTGTGGTGGAAAAAGGAGCTGAGATGGTCAGCCAGGTTATTTTATCTGGTTGGAAATTAGACACACTGAAAATCTGGCCTAATTCCTTGTGGTCTTGCAGAAACCATGAGTAAAAACCTTAAGGCATGTTGTGCCTTAGAATCATAGAATCACAGAATGAACTGGGTTGGAAGAGGCCTCCAAGATCATCAAGTCCAACCCTTGATCCAACCCCACTGTGATAACTCGATCATGGCACTCAGTGCCACATCCAGCCTCA
>JAWMRA010000162.1:29611971-29626901 GCA_035584735.1 Pseudotriccus pelzelni | reverse complement strand
CTCCTGCTGGCCACACTGTTCCTGATCCAGGCCAGGATCCATTGGCCTTCTTGGCCACCTGGGCACACTGCTGGCTCTTGTTCAGCCTCCTGTCGATCCAAACTCCCATGTCCCTTTCTGCCTGGCTGCTCTCCAGCCACTCTGTGCCCAGCCTAGAGCCCTGCGTGGGGTTGTTGTGGCCAAAGTGCAGGACCTGACACTTGGCCTTGTTGAACTTCATCCTACTGGAATCAGCCCAGCTCTCCAGTCTATCCAGGTCCCTCTGCAGAACCCTCCTTCCCTCCAGCTGATCGATACTCCCTCCCAACTTGGTGTCATCTCTGAATTTGCTAATGCTGGACTCAATCCCCTCATCTAAATCATCGATAAAGGTGTTAAACAGGACTGGGCCCAGCACTGACCCCTGGGAAACACCACTGGTGACTGGCTGCCAGCTGGATGCATCCCCATTCATACTTCCAGAGCTGTAAAATACAGGTAATACATTCATCTTTCACAGGGTCCATTGAAAGGCTTTCTGCTAGTGATAGGATGGGCAATCGTATTTCAAAGGAGGTCAGGCTGGTTATCTCACTCTTACAGTAAAAACATTTAAGTTCAGGAATACTGAACTTAGACTCTCACTTTGGAATTTGTTCTGTCTGCTCTACAGCCTTTATTCCCGTGCAGACCCTCAATGAAATTAATCAATTACATAGATCAAACAATCGGATCAAGAGCTTGACACTCATTAAAAAAAAAAAAAAAAAAAGAAGAAAGAAAAAAGCATGAAAGCAGATTACTGCAGTTGGCAAAAATAGCATTTCTGTATTTACATAGTTCAGTTTTTATATATGGGAGGTTCTGTTGGAACTGGTATTTGTGAATCTTTGGCTATTTGTGCATTTGATCATCATCACTTGTCTCTTATGAAATGGAAAAAACCCATTTCCCTCACATTACTAAATTGCACAGAGTTGAGGTTTTCAAGTCCTGAGTTACATCAAACTTTTAATTTATGTGGCAACATTGATATAAACATCAACAACTTTTTTTGCCTTATTGTAATCATTCATTTGGGAGTAGATGGAAAAAAAGTCAGACAGACACGTCTTCCTTCTGGGCCAGTCCTCAGTTGCATTGCCAGAAGCGGTTCAATAAAGCCCAATCACATCAGATATGAAACACCAGGACATTATGCTGCCTTCTTTCTTGCACTGCCTGAGAGCTGTGTAAGCAATACTGTGCTGGATAAATATGCCCCCTGCCCTACATATTGTGAATGTGCCACGGGTTTGCCAAACCCACCCAGGAGCTGAAAATAGTTTTTTCCAGGTGAATTTCCAGAGCAAAGTCAATCAAAAGTTCTAGGAACGCCTCTGCTAATTACATATTTAAGAAAACGGAAGAGAAGGCTTGTTGCGCAGAAAAACAACGGAAGGGCCAGCGTAGCAGCCGGCCCCGTTGGGCCCAGGCATGTGTCCCCCACCCTGGGCCAAGTCTGGCCTGGGCAAGGGCGGGCCAACCCCCCTTCTCTCCTGCAACAGAGTAGAGAAAAGAAAACTTTAAAGAAGAACTTGGACGAGACATGCTGCAGAAAGAATTCCAGCCAGAGAGATAACACAGCCTCCAAGGTCAAAGCTGGCAGAGGCAGGAGAGAGAGAAGAGATGCCGCGAAGGGGAAGGGAACTCTTTCTCTCTACCTCTCTCTCCCTTCTGCAGGGAAAAGACTGAAAAATAAAAATCCCTGCTGTCTGTGGAAGATTGTTGGGGAGCAGAGACAACTCTCTGCAGCTCATGAAGGAGTCCACGCTGGAGAACATGAAAAAGACGTGACTCTGTGGGAGGCCTAAGATGAAAAGAGTCTTGATGGAGACTTATGGCTCATGGAGAGAGACACAAGAGACTTACACTGGAGCGAGTCAGCACGAGTAGGATTTGTGTGATCCCAGTGAGGGATCCATGCTGGTGCAGCTGAGTTTGTGACCCTAAGGGACAGCAGAGAATGGAAGAGCTGTTGTCCGAAGGTGGAACTCACACTAGAGAGGTCCATCAAGGATTGCCTCTTGTAAGGATACCCCACAGGAAACAGGGGTGGACTCAAAAGCCATTATCCCCTGTGACCCTGTGGTGATGATCCATGGTAAAACAAGTCTCCCCTTGCAGTCCATGGAAGATCCTACAGGACCTGGGTAACCCCAGCCTCTGGTCTTAGCCCAGGAGGGAGGTAGGCCCAGCCCTGAGGTCGACATAGAAGAGAAAGAGACAGAGAGAAACAGTTCCAGCTGCGACAAATTGGAGCTGTTGTTCTACAGATAACAGAAGAACTTTCAAGTGCTGTAAATTATTTAAAAGACCTGTGGCTCCAGAAATGGAAAAGAGACTGCTTCTCCTCCTGGACTGATATAAGGGGGGAGGGGTATTTTTGTAAATACATAGCACTTTGGCCTAATTAGAATTGTTGTAGATACAGTTCTTTAGTTTTAATTTTGCTAGTAATAAATCCTGTTATTATTCTCCCCTGTCAGATCTCTTTTGTCTGTATAAACCTTCTCTCAACTTATAGCAGTTGTGTGGGGGGTGAGAAAAATTTCCCCAGGGCAAACCCACGACAGATTTTTTATACAGTTAAGCTTTTCTGAAATCCAGGGGCTGTCCTTTTCATGATGGGCTCCATCAGGTTTAGATGGACTTCCTTGAGCCAGAGGGGCCCTTACTGCTGATCTACCCAACAGGTGAGCCCAGCCACTTTTTCCCATTACGCTCGTACCTCTTCATCTCTCCTTTTGTAATAGTTTTAGGTGTTTATATTTTATGTCCTTTTTTTATTCTAGATAGCTGCTTTTAAATTTACCTGGTTTTGAGTGTGGTCTGGATGAAGGTGGTCAGTAATTCTGCACAACCCCCCCTGTATCCCATGATCCTGAACGTAGAAGTTGCCCCAGAAATTGTTAAGAGAAGAAAGGCAGGGCTATAACTCCTTAGGTAAATATAAACCTGATACTTACCAGCACAAAATCTTGATATGTTTCACACTGATACCCAACAAATCCATTTGGAGTGATAATACTCTCAGCATAATACCGGAGACTTCTTTTATGCCCACATCCAATAGCTCTATATGCTGGGGAAAAAACCCCAAACAACAGATGAAAAACAAAGTTATTCACTGACGTAAAGTCCATGACAAAGCAACATTTGTTTGCCTCTTTTTCTCAAAAACACTTGCACAAATAGTGACATTTCAGGTGAAAAAAAAAAAAAAGGATAATTAAAGGACATTCAAAGGGTGAATTATTTGGTTTTAGAGTAAAAAAGTGTATTTATGCCTACATACATTTTTTTCGATGGGGAAGAGGTAGGTTCTACCAGAGGTGGAGATGCACCAAGGTGGACCTCGTGCAGCTTCCTGTCCTGTATGTGACCTCAACTACTTTTACTTTGGCATAAGAAACAAGGAGGATTTAGGAGAATTTCCTTTTGATACTTCAAAGACTGAAAGAATTCATAGCTTAGGCTTTTTAAGGCAAACAGTAGTTACTATGAAGTAGTTTTCACTTGCTTACAGTTATCACAATGTGGTATTTTGTAAAACCACAGTTTCCACTAATTTCTAGAATTAAAGGTGATTGTAGTAATTATTTTAAATTTAGTGGCTTTCAGTGTTTTTAACATCTAGAAAATCTGTAGTCATTTAATAGAGATTCTGTGAAATTCTCTGAAAAGCCAAATATATGGCACTGTGTTCTTGATTTTGTCAGAATTACATTTTCCCATTGGGAAGAAATTTATAAGCAGACAGTAAGAAAAGAAGAAAATGCTGTTTGAGTTATATTTACAGGTCCCTTGTAAAAAGTGTTGTCTTCATTGACCCTGAAGTCTCTCCTTCATCAAAACACTATATAGTAAGGTTACATTGGTTGTATAAAAGTAGGCCTTCAGTGTGTGGTGGGGGCTCACCTAATCACAGGGGGAAGTCTTGGATCCACTGAAGTAAATGCAAGCTGGCACAGTTTACAGTGAAATCAGAACTACCTCTACCATCAATATTTATGCATCTTAAAGATATACCAGTTGGTGTTGACCAATTGACACATTGTTCTTTGCATAAGGAAAGAAAAAAAACCACACCAAACCCCCTCTGAAAAGTACTTGTATGTTTTTCTTGATAATAATCTGCACTGTCAAGGCTTCCTGAGTATGTGTTCTTCATAGCTCCTTCTTTAATTCAGAAGGGTTTGTGCTTTTAACTTTAAAACCCTCAGCTCTTACAGTTGGCTTAATTTGTACTAGTGCCAAGTTCACTTAACAGCTATACTCTCCCTACTGCATTAAAAAATGTAGAAAAAAAATACTAAATATTATTTGTAAAGCACTTCATACATAAAAGCACTACATAAAAATAAATATTGCCAAACATAATGGAGATGCACAATGCAAGGTTTAACCAAGAGGCAGAAGTTAAGGCTGTCTCTTTTTATGATCTGCATCAACAACCAATTCTATCTGCTCGTGTTCAGTAGAGCTGTTTCTCCTTCATGACAAGACATTGCAAACAGTCTCGTGAAATGTCTCTTGAAAATATGTGTTTGTGCTGAAAACTCAGACATTTTTATGCAGTTCAATTGGAAAGTGTCTTGGTCAAATGACTGCGCACTAACAGCTTTCAGTTTTCTTTGTTATTAAGTTCTCAATCAGTTCTAAGACAGAGCATTTTTGAAAGCCAATTATTTAACTACTGGTAGGGATTTCAAAACATTTAGCTGTGAGGAACAGATGTTCTCATTTCTGTAGGTTAGGATCAGAAGACAGGATTTTGTGGATCTATTGTACTGGATCCCAGGGTAATTCTGATTAACTGCCGAGCTTTCTTTGAAGAACATGAATTACTAATGTAACAGTCATTTTATCATCTTTTATATTTCTAACCTTGGGCTGTTCCCTTTGAAGATACTAAAGCTTAATGGCATGGATGAGTCCCAGTGACACTGGGAGTGATGTCTTTCAAGGGAGAAGGGAAGCTCAGATTTTAAAATACTCATTTTTGGATTAGCCTTAAACGAAATTTTACCAGTCCTTCATGTGTGGAATTCCCATTGAGGTCAGTCTGTCAGCATAGTAGAGGCTTTTATAAAGCTTGTGATGAACAATTTTTCATTCTTTAACTGAAGTTTCCACCTGGAATTTGCCTTGGTTAGTATAAAAGAAAATTTGAGGGTGTTTCAGAAGCAGCTTTAAGTGTTCCATTTTTGAGCATTGTTTCCCTCCCCCAAATCTGAGCTACATAAATAACATATACATTCAAAAGGTTTTACCTTATCCTAGTCTTTATTTCTAATTGTAGCCTACAATGAGATATTACTTCTTTAAAATACATTTACCTCTCATAAGGTCATTGACATTCCGAGCTGCAGGAGGTACATGAAGCTGGTAGCATCCTGGCATCTTCTTCCCACCATTTGGGTAAAAATCCAGGTGGCCACAAGTCTGAAGAATCCCTGGAGCTGAAATGCACAATGAGTCCAGGCCGGTCACTCTCAGGTACACTGTGGCCAACCCATGTGTCCATGTCAGCTTTCAGGTGAAAACTTACCAAAGTCAAAGAAAAGATGACCAGCATGAGTATGAATTATATCAACAAATTTTGCATCTGAAGGATCCAGCCTAACCATTGTGGGCGTATATTGGAAAAGAGGTCCAGCTGGATCCAAACCTGAACGAATGGAGACACATCTGATTGAGTAAATAATACTATATGTATATCATCACATACAGGGTGTGTATACTATATGTCACTACATTTCTGCCTTCACTCCACATGGAAAAATGCATTTTGTCATTCGCAGCCAGTAAAACAGTAGGGTTTTAACAGAAAGGGGACTGGAGACATTTCAGGACAGTAAAATGCTGAGGGCTGCTTGGCTTATTTTTGGGGGAAAATGTTATAAGAAGAGGTCTGTTGAGGTTTGGTTTTGGGTTTTTTTGGATGTTAACAAAAATATGAAATCTTGATATGTTACTCTGACCATGTAGATTTGTTTAAGAAATTTTATTTGGCCACAAATCCAAAAGGTCTTAGTTGAAAATGGTACCCCTTCACTTCAGCATCAGCAAGGTCCCTCGGACATAAAGAAAATACATCTCTGATCCCAGTTTCCCTAAACTGTTTATGTGAACTGATTATTGTACACATGGCTTAGACAAACCAATGTCTGTCCAGAGAAAAGAACTGACTGGAGGAGAAGGAAAGCAGAAAATGGTGAGTCTTTTTAAAAAAGCGATGTGTGAGTGTGTCAGGATGCTGTGTCTCTATCCGTGTGGCTGTGTGACCAACAGCTTTCTTCATTTTCAAGGTGTCTGCGGCTATTTACCATCTTATCCTGGTGGGATTTTATACCACCTTATCTAGAGGTTTTAATTTTTCATTTCAGATTTTCAAACTTCTGAACTCTTGAAAAGTCATGTTAGGGTGGGTTTTTAAAAGCAAACATGACAATGAGTTGCTAGTGTTTCACAGGTTTGTTATTCCACATAGAATACAGCATTTTCTCCCTATTCTTTAAATCATTGCAAATCTTAATCTAGTGCTCTCTGGGGCCTATTGAAAGTCTTTTTCCCCTGTGACCTGTGAAAAGTGTCCTCTACTTAGCCCCAATCAGGACAATTAAGTCTTTTTGGTCTGTTACAGTTGAGCCTTTCTCAGAGCTGTGAATGTTGACACGTGAAATGCTGGTGTTCCACAGGCACGGCTTATCCTATGACCTGTGTGATGTCATGTTGGCCGGTCACTGTTATTTATGACAAACCAGCACACTGCAGCCTGTATTGTGTGTTTAGAAATGAGCGGTGACTATTCAGTTTCATGGAAATATAAAGTTCCATCAGCAGGAATAACTTCAGTACCTGTAATTCTTCCAATGCCAGGTTTCCGTCTCCCTGCCTCCCCTGCAACATGTGCTCCAAGACTATGGCCGATGAAATGAATGTTGGCAGGAGAGTAGCCATAGTCCTTCTGTAAAGATGTATAGAAAGTTAAAAAAACCATGTGGGGATACGAGTCTGTCAAACTGCAGCATGGCCCCATGCAGTGCCAGGACAGGGACAGAGCAGTGGGTGATGGAGGCAAGTGCATTATGTGGAAAGTTACAGTTATGGGCAATGGGATCTCTATCTAAAGAGAAGCAATTCCGCACTCATCCCGCCTCCCTTATATCGCACCTCTGGATGGGAGTTATCTCTATAAGGAACTGGCCTTTATGACAGAAAAGAAGGAAGATGGAATTTCTGCACATAAGTCCCCACATTTGAACTGATTGCTTTTCCAAAAGATGAATGACCCCATTGCCTCACCCCTGAACCCGTCTGTGTGTTCAGGGTAGGAGTCTGTGGTGGAGGAGTTATGCCTTTGTCAGGACATTCTATCTGTGTGAATCTAGTGTCCATCCTGTTATGGAAATGCTCCACCACACAGGTCCTTAAGGATGGGGAGGACCATGCCAGGAATGCTGCTGGTATGCCAGGCTCAGCTGAACTTCCAAAGGGGAAGCCTGATGTTGGTAGCTGCAGGAGAGTCAGTTCTCTCTGCTGCAATTCAGTTCCTGCTGGAGGCAGCACGTGTGACCCACAGAGGGATATTTTAACCATACTGGTCCTCAATTACCACTCTTGACCTACCAGTTTTGTTAGACAGTCTGATGTCTTATCCAGTAAAAACTTGAAGCAACCATGGCCAGTAAGCCTCCAGGGACATGCTTATCTGTGGTCTGGTGCTAAAGCAGGTATTTCCATTTGTGTGGGATTAGAGTCCTTTAATGATACTTTCAGCTATGTTACCACCTACCTTTGTGTTTCCTGGATCTATTGAATCAAACCTAAAGGTGCCACTCTGAACACAAGTTTTACCGTACAGACTATAAACTAATTTTCACATTCTGTAAATACTTTTACCTCAAGAAAGTTCACCAGATACTCCAGCTCAGCCCCCACAATGCGGACATTGTTAACTGCGTCAGTGTACAAACCACTGGCACCGCCTCTCCAGTCAGTCAAAATGCAATTCACATCTTCAGTGTGAAACATGAACTGGTAGGAAACAAGAAAAGGGGAGAGAAGAAGAAAACAGGTATTAATTGCAATTGTAGCAGGTCCTTAAGGATATATATATATATATAACATAAACAAATATATTTTGTTTAGCTATAGCAAAAGACCAAGCTTTGTTTATGCAACTGGTGAAGACACCTTTAGTATATTAATTCCTACTGATGCTGAAAATCAACACAAGGAGGCAGAATGGAGCCAGTGATTTGAGCACTGTATAAGGACACCAAATCTTTCTTCAGTTCTGTTTTCTATTCCAGATGCCTTAGTTGTCTTTAGGGTATCAACTTCTCTTAGTGACAGTACCCCAGTTACCAAAAGAGGATAGTATGACTTCTTTTTTATTGCCCAAGTTCTATTCTTCAAATTTGTTATGTTTGGATCACCTAAAAGGATTCTCAAATTTGTGTGCACGTGCTTGAACTGCTCAGCCTCAAAGTTCATAAATTCTAACCAAAATCTTTCATTTACACACTTACGCCAATGGAACTTTCTGATTTTTTTTTTTCATTCTGAAACAGTTTAATTTTTAAAATGTGCCTGAGTAAAATAAAACCAATCTGCTGAACAAAGCCTTTTGGATTCATTAGATCAAATGTATCACTCAAACTGAAATGTTTATTTTGACCTTTTTCCCTGAGGTGAGAAAAATTACTCTCTTTTTTCCACCCTTATTATTAGCAAGGAATTGAAAAATCAATTAATTACAGCTTTCCCTGTGGAGGTGAAGGCAGCAAAAGAGCATTCAGCAGAAGGCTGAAGTGCACTATATTCATAGCTAGGAACAAGAGGGTGGTCACGTGGAACTGGGTTTCATTCTGAGTTTTGTTCCCCTTCTCTGAATTCAGAAGAGAACAGAGGTGTAAATTTTACATGGGGATTTTAAGCCACATTTTAAGATGTGGGTATTTGAACTTTCAAATACAAGTAAAAAAGTCATACGTACCCTGCACATACTTGTTATCCAGGGGAGATCTGCTCCAGCAAGGTGACCGTGTATAATGAAGCGAGTCTTCCTGTGTGTTCGGAAATTCGAAGCTTGGATAGTTGAAGGATTTGTAGCTGAAATTTTCTGTGTCAAAGAAACCAAACAAACAACAAACAACACAACAAGGATGTGACTGCTCCATCCCAGTGTACATTTTGATAAATCCCCGTGGTTAAGGCATAGTTGTGGACTCTGAAGAGATGGGTCTTGTTCCTTACTGACTTTCTCGGGGGAATCAGTTAATCACTTCACCAAATGATTCACTTCCTCTAGTTAATTGAATTAATCATATGGGCATCCCTATACAGTCCTTTGAGATATACTAGTACAACACTGCTACTGAGTACAGGGTTTTCTCAAACCTGGCCTAGAAATGCAAAGGCAGCATCTTCTGGCAGGTATTATGTGGTTGAGTTTGAATCTATACCTATTTTTCTTTCTTTTTCTTTTGAAGGTAAGACCTTAATTGCTAAGCTCATTTATATTTTATGAGAAAGACCACCAGGCTTACAAAGTCAAAAACTGTAGTTTTTTGGGGTTTGTTGAGGAGAAATCATAAACACTTTTACTGTTTATGACTGCCATTTTTATAAAAAAACCACTATTAAGCTTTTTCATGTAATGTAAGCCAACACCACCACCGAATCGCCCTCCCTCCCTTCATATTTATTTGCTCCATTTTTCTCGCTCTTTGTATAAGCAAAATTCACACTCTTTGATGGTCATTTCTCACCTTTCACCAGACTGGTCTATAGCTCCACAAACCTGCTTCATGTTAAACCCAGTTCCGCCCAGACATTTCCAACACCTCAAGCATCCTGGTGCGAGCTTTTCCCAGTACTTGCTGATTCCAGAGGAAAGGGCTGATGCACTGCTTGTGGCTTTCAGTATGTTCCCATTTGATGCATCCTAAATAGTCCTACAGACTCCTTTACACTACTTCCATCTGTCACTGTGTCAGGGTCCACAAGTTTTAAAAAGTTGCTGATAACTTCACCTTTTTAACATTTTTTCCATAGAGCTCCGGAGTCTGCTGTTTCTAAATTTTCCTGCCTGATGTGTTTTAACATTTGTTTATTTTCATTGTCCGTGCCCATTTCATTCTCGTTTTGGTTGTTTCCTTCTTTTCCACATATGATTTCACTTTCTCCATTTTGTCTTTAGTCTCCTGTTTTCCTTTCTAAGCCTTCCTTTAACTTTTCACCCTATTTTCCTGACCCTTTCTGGTGAATATACATATTTTCTCTTCTGGTCTTTGCTTTTAACTATCTATCTGTTCTTAGAGCTCAGTGCTGGCAACCATATAAGCAGAGCCTCTGAAACCAATCATATGCCCTTCAGAGGACCCAGTAATCATGTGTATGAACAACATTCCTTTGTCATGCACATGGGCCTGAAACACGTTTTTAATCTGTAGAAACACAGGAGCCAAAACTGAGTTTTATTTTTCTACTGTCTTTCCTACCTCTAACTTCAGAATGCAAAACCTGAAACTGTATTTGGGTCACTATCTTACTGTAGAGAAGCCTGTAAAATATATCCAAAATTTCTCAGATGACTCTCTCATTAGAGAGCTGAAATGAGGAAAAAGGAAAAGATAGAAGAAAATCATTATTATTATTATTATTATTATTATTGTTATGTGTCTAATATAGAATTGAGGCTTCTCCTGGGAGACTTCTGAGCAAAAATACAGAAGAAAAGAAAGAAAAGGAGAGAAGAAACTATCCTTATAATTTTCTACATGTATTGTATACTGTCAGTGTCCAAAAACAAAGCAGTTTCTTACTTGGTATTTCATCATGTTGTCTCTAGTGTAAAGAAGGAAATTTGTATTCACATCTTCCGGAGAGCTGGGCAAGCCTGCCAGTTGTCTCCCTGGGATCCCAGCCCAAGGGGGGCTATCTGTAAAGCATCCAAGCCTCTTGTAACAAACTTCCCCTCCTGGGGTACACAAAATAAAATGTTAGTAGTCTGTGACTGTAACAGGTTCTGTACAAGAAGCTGCCTGGAGAGTGTTTATACAGTGAAGCAGAAAAGGGGTGATTCAGATTTGGGTGGTACTTGTGTGCATTTTTCATTAGGGGACCTGTTTGTGCTCTGCAGAAAGGACTTGAACTTCAAGACTGATTGTTGCTGCAAACATAGCCTAGAGCTCAGCTTGATGAGCTCAGGAGAATGCAGGATGTGTATGGTCAAACATATTGTTTCCAGCCCTTGGAAAAAGACAACAAAATCTTGATCCAGAGAATAAATCAGCTGTTGCTGCCAGCACAGAGTAGTCCTTGAAATCAGTCATAATGCTCCAATTGTGATTGCTTATGCAACAATTCATGAAGATGTAAAAAAACCTCAAAACATTAAAAGAGATACCTCCGGTTGTTCCACAACGTATATTAAATATGTCCCTTATTTTTTTAATCACAATAAGATTTTAGTGAAAACAATAAAGTGGAACTTGAGTGGAAGCTGAGAGCAAAGCACAGCCTCAGGAAGTGAGGTCCGTGCCTTAAAGATGGGTTTCCCAATTTCTGTTGTAGTTTTAATACAGCAATGATGGGAATATGACATGTGAGTGTTGCCACTGATTGTCACACTTACATGTTGTTATACCACAACAGTTGTGAAATCCCCCCCAAAATTATATTGCTATTAAAAAGAGACTGGAAACAATGAGAAACTATTGTGACCTAGGACAGGCTTATACTCTACCAGACCATGACTTAATCTGTAGGAAATGCAGGGGTAGAACAATATATACTGGAAATACAACTAAAGAAAAAGATTTAATTGTCCACACATGACTCAGCCATTTCCACAGGTGTCTTTTCTCTGATGTTAGCAAACATTTGGAGTTTTGTGTCTTGTTGTTTCTCTTTGTTCCATGTGTCTGCTCCTGTTGAACTATTCCTTCTTATTGGCAAAGAGGTGTTTTGGACCAAGACTGTTTTCTTGTTCTCTGCAAAGTGCTATGAAGAGTAAGTGCCTTGCTTTCATCACCAGGGCTGTAGCTACCATGAATGCTGGTGTGGGTTGAGGGTGGGTATTCTGTTCAATAGCTGCAGAAACCTTTACAGTCTTAAAAAGTAATAGCTTAAATGTGCAAAAGACTTGACATAACTCAGTGGTCCTAACGAAGGAGTATATTAAATCCATTCCAAAGAACATCCTTTTTCTACATTAGAGATATTCTGGTGTAAGTTGCACATAACAAATTTTACCGTTTATGTGTTTATCAACTATATGTCTCACCTCTGGCTGCATTGAGAAGAAAAAGAGTAGTGATCCATACAGCAAACATCTAAAGTGAATAAGAGAACAATTCAAACGTCACTGAAATTAGAATCTGGAATTCACCTAAGGGTTTCTTTGACCCATTAAAAAAACCAAACAAAACCAAGTCACAGCGGTCACAGGAGTACTTCAGTCATTCACTGAGTTGGATCCAAAAGAAGCAACACTTCCTTAAAGATAGTAAGGTTTCAAGAAAATAACTTTGGAATTATTTTTGTTTGCCATGGAGATTTTACATGTGCAGGGTATCCTCCTTTAAGCATCCTCAAAGATAGTCTTCCTGATGTTGACAAACAGGAAAAGTTTTTTCCTCTACAGCTGCAATTTATGCAGAAGTAAATTAAAATCTCACAGCATTTACAACAGCATGTTTTTACAGAGCAAAGTTTGTCCTAGGATTTAATAGAAAAGCTACTCATAGAACTGCCATTCAATGATTGTATTTAAAAAAGAACAATCTTAATTTGTATTTTTAAATCATATGGATAGTGTTGGAAACTCATTTTTATCATTGCTATCAGCCACCTATGCTTATCAGCTGTAGTCTGCTTGATCACCTAATCACAGCTGATAGGTAAACATTGGAGTAAATGGGACCCATCATTTACTTCAAGATGTAGAGAAAGTCTTTTAAGTGCAGTCTCACGATTACCACTTATCTTCAAAGAAAATAAGGTAATTCTTAATAACTCTAATATCGTGCCCAGATCATCCAATGAGTCTTGCACAGGCAGAACCCTGAATCTCTTTCCTGATCAGTCTTCCCAGTCCCCTGAGTCCATAATACACTACTAGGAGCAAACCCTGTGAAACCTATTGCAGGTTAAAGCATGTCCTGCTTCCATCTCCTCCCTGTGCAGCCACTCACCAAATACCCAACACCTTACCATGATGAACCTCATTTCAGTTCCTTAGGTGTTCTTGGCTCCAGTGTATCCCATTTTACAGTGGCACAGCTCAGAGCAAATCCTTCGGGTCCACCTCTCCGTGGCTCATGGCAAGCCTTGCAGCAGCTCTTTGAGGAGCCTGGAATGAAGCAGGACAGTACTGTGCCTGCCCTTCAAGGGCACATGGTGGAAGGATCCTCACCCCACCACTGCTCCACAATGCACGTTCCCAGCTCTATCTGTGACTGTTGGCTGGTGCCAAAAGAGATCTCCTTCTGTCAGGCATGTGTCATTTGAGAGAACACGGACCAGGTCAGACCAGTTGTGCTGTGACTCGACCTATTTAAAGCCGAGTTTCAAACAGGGTGTTATTATCTTCCATCGGTAATTATTTTTCAAGGTAAAAAGTGCTGATGAACAAACACACAGCCTTTCAGGATCAGCGGGGCTGCTTACCTTGCATTGATGCTGAGCTGGGTTCAAGCTGTTGCCTGAGAAAATGCAGAGGGAAGTGTGAAAAATTATAAAAGAATTAAATTACTCATTCTATCACTTCTTAGTTCCTCATCTTGTAGATCTCTCATCTGTAATTTTGCTACTGGATGAATTACCTGACTTTTCTTCGAAAAAGAGACAGAAAAACTTTTAAACAAGGAAGAATAGTTCCTTGGCAGATTGTCGCCACATTCAATCACCATGAATCTTCATAATTAAATTGTATTAATTGAAGTAATTTTATTTTTTAGCGTTTTGATAATGATGTCATTTCACTCAAGACTTCACACTTTCCTAGAAAACTTTGTTCCTGTAAGTTATGTGGGTCTTTCCAACTTAAATGATTCTATGATTCTGTGTAGACACAAATGAGAAACTTGCATATCTACATTTTAATGTTAAATCCCTTAAGTATACACGGTGACACCACCTAAGGCAAGGATGTGCAGAAAGGGGAGACTCCCTTTTGCTATAATCT
Organism: Pseudotriccus pelzelni; assembly: GCA_035584735.1. Classification (NCBI taxonomy): domain Eukaryota; kingdom Metazoa; phylum Chordata; class Aves; order Passeriformes; family Tyrannidae; genus Pseudotriccus; species Pseudotriccus pelzelni. The sequence continues at coordinate 29,612,680 of JAWMRA010000162.1, read as the reverse complement.
TTCCACTGACTGATAGCTTATTTCACATTTAGCACTTGCCAATATGAATTGGGTTAAAGTGATTCTTAGGAATGCTAGGTACTAACACATTTTCAGACTTTTTTTTGTTTAGCTAGCCTTGAAAGGTTAATTTCTTCAGATGAAAGCAAGTAGATGTTCTAACTCTGTGCTCTGTATCCCTAGCAGAAAATTAAGAAGAAAGGTTAGTACATAGGGAGTTTCTTTTCTCAGTCTTCAGGACTAAGTCCAGAAAGTGTTGAAGTAGTCCCATTAAAATGAATTTGAGTTATCCTCTGCTCGCATATTTAAAGTCTACTGTTAGGATGCAGGTTGGTTGGTTAACCAGTCCCTCACAGAATTCGGTAAACATAAATGAAGAAACATTCAAAAGACGCACACACACAAAAAATTGCTTTCAAGCTATCCTGGGCAACTCTGGAGTCAGGGATAGCTAGTAGAACTCAGAACTGTGATATATGGTACACTCAGATCCTGGTGAGCAGGTGCTCTGTTGGCGACAGGTTCGCAGACACACTGCAAACAACCAATATGGTTAAACAATGTGATGCTTTATTAAGCATACGGTGCACATTTATACATCTTTGTGCCCTCGTGGGTCCAGGGATACAGTGCGATTATTGGATAATTCAGTCTGTCCACGAGTCCATGTCTTCTGCCCATTGGATAAGGTGCAGGATCGATATTCTGC
>JAWMRA010000162.1:29565431-29607332 GCA_035584735.1 Pseudotriccus pelzelni | reverse complement strand
CCCCCCAAACACCTCCTGAACCCCTTTTTTCCCCCCAAACACCTCCTGAACCCCTTTTTTCCTCCCAGGACACACCTGCTCCCCGATTCCCAGGCTCTGATGATGGAGCTGGAATTAGCCCCTGACCCCTTTTTTGGGGTGATGGGAGTGGAGCTTCCTGAGGTACTGCTTCCCAGATCCCCCCCCAGTAGTCACATAGTGATCCCACACTTCCCCATTTTCCCAACATTTCCTCAAAATTTCCCCAGACTTCCCCAAATTTGCCCAATTTTCCCCAAACTTCCCCATTTTTGCCCCACTTTACCCCAAACTCCTACAATTTCCCCATTTTTGGGTGGACATGCCCACTTCCCACAGCCATAGTGTTTGATGGGAGGAGCTCTGGGGCAGGGCCTGGTTGCCAGATTCCTGCCCAGAATTGCCTCGAACTGCCCAAAATTTCACTGAATGTGCCTGAGATTTCCCCATTTGCCCAGCAGAATTTCCCCATTTTTCCTCAGTTTCCCCCAAATTTCATCAATCTTCCCAAATTAGGAAATTTGGGAACCTTTATTTCTTCATTTTTGCCCCACTTTCTCAAAACTCCTCCAAATGTGTCTCAATTCCCCAAGTTTGCCCAAAAATTCCATGAATTTGTCCCAAATTTCCTCATTTTTGCCTCAGTTTTCCTCAGATTTCATCAGTTTCCTGTAATTTTCTTCTTTCGTCTCTAATTTCTTCACTTTTGCCTAAATTTGCCCAGTTTTTCCCCAGACTTTTCCATCTTCACCCCCAATTCCCCAAATTCCCCATTTTTGCTAACAGTTCTAGAAATTGTTCACAGACTTCCCCCATGGTGACCCCAGGCTGGTTCATACTGGTTTGTACTGGTTTATACTGGTCTGTGCCTCCTCCACAGGTAGAGGAGCTCCTGCCCCCACCCATGGAGATTGAGTTGCCCCGAGGTGAGCTCTGTGCTGTGCTGGTCCGTACTGGTTTATACTGGTGGGTGCAGGTGGGGTTAGGGCTGGAAGGGGGATGGCTGCCGTACTGGATTGTGGTGGTGGGATCAGGGGGTTTAGGACTGGTATAGAGGTTGTATATGGGTGGTCAGTGGTCCATACTGGTTGATACTGGTTGGTACTGGTCTGTGGTGATCTTTACTCATCCGTACTAGTCCATACTGGTCCATACTGGTGGGCGAAGGGAGCTTTGCGGGTGTTGTATATGGGCAAATGCTGGCCTGTAGGGCTCTGCACTGGTCTGTACTGGTTTGCACTGGTCTGCAGTGGTCTGTACTGGTCTGTACCCCCAGCGCCCCCCCTGACGGTGTCCCCTGAGCTCATCACCCTGCGGGAACCTGAAGTTCCGCTGCTGCCGCCGCCGCCGCCCCTGGAGGTGCCACAATTTGGGGTTCTGGGTGGTCCTGGCTGTCACCTGGGGGTCACTTGGGAATTGCTGGGGTTTCTGGGGATCTCTGGGGGCTCCAGAGTTGATCTTTGGGTCTCTGGGGTCAGGAGGAGCTGCCTGAAGTGACCCCCAGGGAGCTGCAGCTGCTGCTCGAGGCCGAGGCGGAGGAGCTGCTGCCCCCGGGTGAGGGGGCACCTGTGGGGCAGGGGGGGCTTGGGGGGCAGGCAGGAGGGGGGAGTTGGTGGTCATGGGGTACTTGGGCATTGGTTTGGGGGGGAGTTGGGGGACACTTAGGGGTTTCTATGAACACTTGTGAGGCATTTGGGTCACTTGTGGGGTAGGTGTTGGGGGATTTGGGGCACTTGGGGTCACTTGTGGGGCTGGGGGGGCACTTGCGGGGTAGGAAAGGGGATGGGGGACCTTTAGGGGTCTGTAGGGTCATTAGAGTGTCTCTGCCCACAGTGGAGGAACTGGAGGAGCTGCCGGCGCCACCCCCCATCCCCCGTGAGACTTGGGGGACACTTGTGGGATGGGAGCACTTATAGGTCTGGAGGGGCACTTTTGGGGCTGGAGGCAGTTACAGGGTGGGAGCACTTCGGGGGAGCTGGGGGACATTTGTGGAGTAGGAGCGCTTATGGGCTGGTGGGGGGCACTTTTGGATCGTGGGGGGCACTTATGGGGCTGGTGGGGTACTTATGGGGCTGTGAGCACTTCTGGGGCAGGTCTTCCCCCCCCGGAGGAGCCCGCCCTGCCCCCCCCCATCCCGGAGGTCCCGGTGCGGCGCCGCGTCCCCCGTCGTCGCCCTCCGCCCATCGTGGACCCCCTGCCCCACATCCCCACCAAGCTCTTCCGGGCGCAGTTGCTCCAGCCCTATGTCCACTGTGAGCCCCCGGTGAGTGGGGGGTTCTGACCCATAGATCCCCCTGTCCCATAGATTGTCCCATAGATACACTCTGGCCCGTAGATCTCTCCTTCTCCATAGATCTGCCCCATATATCTGCCGCATGCCCACAGATCCCTCCCTGCCCCATAAGTCCTCCCATAGATCTGCTCTATAGATTGACCCATAGATTGCATCTCTGCCCCATAGTTCCCCTACCTCATACATTCCCCTATAAATGCCTCCCTACCCCATAGATCTACCCCATAGACCCCTCTTCCCCATAGACCTGGCCCAGAGGTCCCCCTGCCCCATACATTAATACACAGATCCTGTCTCTGCCCCACAGGTGCTGCTGGAGCCGCCCGATAAGTTCCGCCACCCCCCAAGTGAGCTCCTGAATGCCCCGACTCACGGTGAGACCTCTACAGCCACCTCATAGCAGGGGATTGCTGCCCCATAGTGAGTGTTCCTGCCCCATAGTGGGTGACCCCCTGCTCTGCCCCATAGATTGGCTGCCCCCCGAGCTGTGGGAGCTGTGGGGCCGCTGTGCCCAGCTCCCTGCCCTGCCCGTGGCCCCACCCCCGGAGCTGCCCAGCGATGTGGAGGTGAGGCCCCATAGATCCCAGTCCTGCCCCATAGATCTGTCCCATAGACCCCAATCCCGCCTCATAGACCCTCTGCCCCATATCCCTGTCCCTCTTCAGGTGCTTCGGGAGGCCCTGGAGCCGAGTCTGCCGCCCCTACCCTCCTCAGGTGAATTGGGGGTGGCTCTGGGGCACTTGGGCATCACTATGGGGCAGTTTGGGCTCACTGTGGGGCACTTGGAGGTCGCTGTGGGGCAGTTTGTGGTCACTATGGGACAGTTTGGGGAACACTATGGGGCAGCTGGGGGTTGCTGTGCTGTGGGACCGTTGGGTCACTGTGGGGCGGTTGTGGGGTTGCTGTGGTGTAGTTTGGGGGTCGCTATGGGGCAGTCTGAGGGCAGGGCCAGGGGGTCACTTTTGGCCACTCCCCATCCCCAGAACTGTCCCTGGAGCCGCTCGAGGAGGAGCCACTGGAGAGACGGTGAGTGGGGGCGTGGCTCGGGCAGGGGTGTGGCAAGGGGCAGTGATGTCATCGCCAGCCAATTAATGCTCGGCAGGGCCCGAAAAGGGGCGGGGCTTATTTTGGCTGGGTGGTGATTGGTCTGCTGGGGGTGTAGTCAATCCAGGCGTAGCCAATGGACAGCGCAGGACTCGGGGTGGGGCTTGGTTTGGGGACAGGTCTGGCACCATCCAGGGGAGAAAAGGGTGTGTCCTGGGAAAGGGGCGGGGTTTGGGAAGGGAGCAAGATTGGGGAAAAGGGAGCAGAGCTTGAGGAAATGGGGCAGCATTTGGGGAAAGAGGGAGTGGTATGGCAGAAAAGTGTGGGTTGGGGGAAGTGGATGGGGTCACACTGACCCCCCAAGTACTGCCCACAGTGTCCCGGCCCCACCCATTGTCCCAGAGCTTCCGGAGCTTCCAGAACCAGTTGAAGTTGTTCCTGACCTTCGGAGGTAAGTTGGGATTGGGATCTGTGGGGTGGGATTGGGATCTGTGCATCAGGGAGAATTTTGAGAAAATTGGACAAAAATGGGGAAATTTGGGAAGTTGGGAGAAAATGTAGGAATTGTGATCTGTGTGATGTGGACTGTCCCCAGCCTGATCCTGGAACACGCCCGTCGCCCGGGGGGATCGGAGCTGACGGCCATACTGCCCCCGGGATCATCCCGTGCACGAATGGCGCGGCTCTTTGCCCTCTGCCTTGGTGAGTTCTGGGGACACGTTCCCTTTTACCAAACCACGCCCCTTTCCCCACAAACCCCACCCCTTTTCCCACCAGGTTCCTCCCCAAGCCCCGCCCTTTCCACAAAAGCTCAGCCCCCGCTCTGAGCACCTTTTGCCTTAAGCCCCGCCCCTTCTCCACCTGCTCCCCTTCCAGACCCGCCCCTTTTCCCTAAGCCCCACCCCTTGCTCAAGCCACACCCCCTTTCCCAGCCCATTTCCTTTAAGCCATATCCCCTTTTCCTAACCAAGCTCTGCCCCTTCCCACAAGCCACACCCTCTGTGTCCCAAACTCCTCCCTTTCCTGAGGGCCCTCCCCTTCCCCAGCTCCAGCTCTGCCTCCTTCCCACAAACCACATGCATAGGCCCAGCCCCTCTCCTCAAGCCCCGCCCCCTAACCCCAAGCCCCGCCCCCTCAGACCTCTGCGGTGCCCATTGGGTGCGCCTGGACCAGCCTCGTCCCTACGGACCAATCACTGTCTCGCTCCGCCCCCGCCCAGAATAAACCCCACCTTCTTCTGGCCTTTCTTGGGCATTTATTGGCTGTCGGTGATGTCACTCTGGGGAGGGGGCGGGGTCTTTAGCACCTCTCACAGGTGTGTGGGTGGGGCTCAGCTTGGCCACGCCTACCTGGAGGTCATGGGGTCGATTCTACCCACTGAGTGGAGCAGGGGCTCGACAGTGATGGGGATGGGGCAAGGCCCCCTTTACCTGGGGAGCATTAGGGGATACACCGGGATACACCTGGGACATGGACACTGCCCTGGGGCATCGTGGGACACACCTGGGGGTTGGCATCACTTGCACACATGTGGACACACCTGAGGGGGGTTGGGAACACTTGGGACAGATCTGGATGTCCCTCAGAGTCACCTGGACACTCCTGGAGTAATCTGGGGGGAAAGGTGAGGGGATCTGGGGGGGATGGTGCTGCAGTCACCTGGACACACCTGAGGGAGTTTGTGGGTCCCACCCCACCTGCTTGGGCAGCACCTGGGACCAGTATAAACCAGTATGGAGTCATGGCTGCCCCATAGTGACCTGCAAGTGCCCCACAGAGGGCTCCGAGTTCCAGACATCTGCCCCAGTACGCACCAGTATAAACCAGTATGGACACCCTGTTACCAGCACAGGTGTAAGAGCACAGGAGGTGCAAAGGGAAGGCGAACAATACATTTTGGGTGGGGTTGGGGCTTTCTCAGTGGTCTGGGGCGAGAGCGGAGGATCTACGGGGGGATGGGAGAACCTGAGGAGTTTGGGGAAGTTTTGCGTAGGTTTAAGGAGAATTTTGGGTTGTTTTGGGGGTGTTAAGTAGGCAGCTCTTGGGCAGTGCAGCTGCCAGAGATCACTTCAGGTTGTGGGATAGGCAAAAACTGCACGGCAAAGGAGAACCTGGATTTGGGAGATGGAGAATCTGATGGCTTCGGTTTGAGCTGTGCAAGTACACTGAGTGCGCATGCGCTGTGACTTCAGTGGCTCTCCAGTGCCGCCTGCTGATCAAAGAGCGGCCCTGCAGCGAAGGGACCTGCGCATGCGCCGTGCCGGGCCCCGGGGAGCGGGAACGGGCAGTGCCCCGAGCGGAGCGACCGCGCCTGTTCCCGGAGCACCCGGGACAGTCTGTCCCGGGGGGATAAAATTAACATTTTGAGATAAAACCGAGGCAATTTGTGAGGGACATCCGGGAGGAAGGGGAGGGAATCGAGGTTCTCTGAGCGGGACAGGAAGGGACAATTTGGGGGTAAAACCTGAGTTAGTCAGGGGAGGTTTAGGGGTCCAGCCTGAGTGCCGTATGGGGATTGGAAGGAAGGTTTCTGAGGGAAAAGCAGAGGCAAAATGGCAGGGGGAGCAGAGGTGACATTTTTCACAGAAATGCTGAGGTAATTTGGATGAAACAAAATCACCTTTTTTGTGGGGTGAATCTGGGGGTACCTTAAAGAGGAGAAAGGAACTTTTCTAAGAGAAAGGCTGGGAATTCAGACGAGACTGCGGCAGCATTTTGGACAGAAAACCTGAGGTTACTTTGTGGGGACAGAGGTGACCCTTTTAGCTGAAAACCCTGGGCAATTTAGGGGGACACAGCCACTGTTTTATGTAGGAAGGTGTGAGGCGATTTAGAGGGGAGAGAGGTGGCGTTTTGACAGAGTGGATTGACTGCCAGCTGCAGACTGAGCCCTGGGGCCTGAATCCTTTCCAGTCAGCAGGGGTTGTTCCCAAATGCCTTGCCCTGACTCATAACTTGGTAAGATTGTGCTCCTCCAACCAGACCCCCAGGTGCTGCTTTGGTGCTCCTCTCACCTTTGCCTCCTCTGACCATCCTGCTGGTGTAGCTCAATAAAGTCCTTCTTAGCATTTATTGGTTTTGATTATTGTGTGTAATAAAAGTACTGCTCAGTTTTTCTAAGCTCTTCCCCTCCTTGAATGGCTGCATCACTGGTCCAAAATTTTTGTGTAGAGACGCTCCTTTTCTAACAGGAGACACCATTTTCCTTTTGCCTTTCCCAGGTTGTTTGCACGTACTGCTCGGGATGAGCATCCATGTGCTCGAACAATGATTCCCCAGAAGGAAGGGGAGCCTTGGCCTCATCCGCCCAGCGCAGGTGGATGGGACAGAATTGGGGTGGTCGGCAAGGCATGAACACATTCTGAGTTAAAAAGAGAAAATAACAAGACTATAGCAATCTCCCGCACTTGGGAGCTTGTGGTGCTCTGGATTAAATCCTGGATTTATAATGTTAATATTGTGGGCGAGGGGCGGTGTCGGAGCAGTGTCAGCGGCGGGGCCGGACAGGGCCGGTCCGGGGCTCCCAGCCGTGGGACCCGTCCCTCGCGGTCGCTCCCGGCGCTCCCAGCCGCTCCCACCCCTTCTGGCGCTCCCGAGGCTCCCGGCGAGGTACACCGGCACCGGCCTGCTTTGGGTGGAAACTGTGCTTGTTCCTTGTGTTGGAATCCGCAGCGGGAGCGGCGCTGCAGTGCGGGGCGCAGGTCCAGGTACCCGCGGAGAAGCGGCTCCCGGGGGTTGCCGGGCTCGCTGTGGAGCGCTCGGTGCCCGCTCCGTGCGGAGGCTCGGCTGTAACTCCCCCCTCCTCTGGGAATGACGCGTCCCGCGGCTTCTCTTGTCCCCAGCACGGAAGGAGAGAGCACAGACCTGGCGGGCAGAGACCCCCCGAGCGGCCGCCTGTCCCCGGTTGGGAGGGTGAGAGCGGCGGGCGGATTTCTCGGCTGCGCCAGCCCCCATCGCCCGGCCCGGGGCCTGCCCGGGGGGAACCGGCCCCTGCCGCGGTGCCCGGCTGCACGTCCCCGCTGTCCCGGCGCTCACTGACCCTGCCCGTCCGTGCCTTGTGGCCGAGCGCGGCCGCGGGACGGAGCGGGGGGAGCGGCTCAGCCGTGGCTCAGGAGCCGCGGTGCGCGGGGGGAGATCCAGGGGCCGGCGGACCCCCAAGGTAAGGGCCCCCTGCCCGCGGGAGTGTGGCTGGATACCCGCGTCATCCCTTGGGAGCTGCAGCCCGGGAATGCGTGTTTTCCAACGCTGCAGGCTCCTGGCGTTGATGGGTACAGGACAGGGAACACAGGCGTGGAAAAGGGGTGGCACGTGAGAAGGGGAAGTGGTTCTCTGAGCGGGGTTTTACAAGCGACCCAGTCCTTTATGTGCGGTGTGCTCCTGCGGATGTTGTTACAAGGTAAAAGGTTCTTTACGAGGGCTGTTTTAGTTCTATTTCCAAAAGCCCTTGAGGGGCGAGGAGAGCGGACGGGCATTCCGTTTCTTGCACGAACAAGAAGTTTCATCAACACTGTGAACTTCGCAGAAATTCCGTGTTCGTGCTTAACTCAGTAAATGAGGCAGAAAAGCACGGAGTGTGCATTTATTAATAAAGCAGGTTATCCGAGCACGGAAAATTACTTTCTCCGTCTGCTGTGCTCCCCAAAGGTGTCTGACAGGGGCAGTTCAAACAGCGCACACGCAATTTTGGGATTTAGGGCTTTGTTTTCACTTCTACCTTCTCACAGTTGTTGTAGTTATCATGTGTTTGCCACCCTAACTCACTCTGCCCTGAAAGTGCCATGCTTTGCTGTAAAACTTTATCCCATCTCCTGACTGGTTTCCCCTGCCTTTTTATTCTCGCCCTTTCCCCCTCGGTTTCACTGGCCTGTACATCATCTTAAAACATTTAACTGTATGTTTTTCTGGCCTCTTGAGAAAAAGAAATTAACAACTATCATAAATAATGTGGGTGGTTTGGTTTTTTTTGGGGGTGGCTTGTTTGTTTTGTTGTTTTTGTTTTGGGGTTTTTTTTGTGGGGTTTTTTTTTTGTTTTTTTGGGGGTTTTTTGTGCTTTGATAGAAGGAGCTAAAAATATTAATTTTGTTAATGTAGTTGGTGAACAGTAGAGCCACTGAGCAGTCTCATTGTTCTGTGGTGCTTTTCCCTGCTTGTGCCATAGTGAGATTATCATGAAATAATTTAACAGCACGGATCACACACCTTTGGTAGTGTTTGTAGACTGAGAACACGTGCTTTGTAGTTCAGCTATTGCTCTACCTCATGTACAATCCTGTTTCCAACTTCTAGTTCAGGCATAAGCTTTTTTCTTTGTTCTTATTTTTAAATGTAACTGTTAATGGAATCACAGAATCCCAGAATGCTCTGGGCTGGAACTGACTTTAAGGATCATCTCGTTCCAGCCCCCTGCCATGGGCAGGGACACCTTCCACTATCCCAGGTTGCTCCAAACCCTGTCCAGCCTGGCCTTGGACACTTCCAGGGATGGGGCACTGCTCTCAGTACAGCAGCTTGTCTGCCTTCTGGATGCTTCAGGTGGGAATTCTGCTCTCCTATCCTGTTTTGGTGGGTTTTTTTAGTTCCCGGTCAGTTTGTAAGTGGGGATGTCACCCTGGCCCACAGGGTTAACTTAACCCAGGTGAGTGGCTGAACTCACAGACAGGTTTAATGGCCCGTTGTCACCCAGAGTTGTTCAGCTGAGCTGATTACCCAAGTGTTTGCCTTGGGACAAGCTGCTGGGGGATGTACTTGCAGAAAGAGTTCTCGGGCTTTCTCTGAGCACAAAAAGTATTCTGGAGTTGGACTTGGCTGTGCAGGTCCCAGTTAATTGCGATTGCCTGGATGATTTCTGCAGAAAAGAGAAAACTCCTTGGGCAGATGGCTGCAGGATTTCTGCTTCACTGCTCCTCTCCATCTCCCCCCTGCTGCTGTGACACTGCTGTCCCATGGAAAGGGTGTGAGAGGGCTGTTTCCCACCCCCAGTGATCTCTTCAGCAAAGGAAAACAATGTGAGTCTTTTGGGCCATGGATGGGACCCAGGATTTGGGTGGGTCATCCAGGGAAGTGTTAGGTCCCCATACTCATTAGTCAGCTGCTAAGGGATTTCTTGTGTTGTCTTTGGGACACAAACTTGTGTTTAATGGTTTGGGCAATACCTGCAAGTGGCTGATATTCATCCCAATGCGTTCCCTGGCCAGAGGCCAGACCTGCTTCCCCTGTGCCTTGCCCCGAGGAATTATGTTCTCTTCTGGTCTTGCACAACAGCAGCTTCAAGCTCTAGTTGCCAAAAAGCACTAAAATAACCCAATGGCCTGGGCTACACGTGGGTTGCAGGGGGAGCTGTTGTGTATAGCTGCTACATTTGCTGTAGGCTTCCCTAATTCCTGTTTTCTTTGTGGGGTTCATCTGTAGGAACCAATCAGCAAGAGCAGGAGTAAGGGTCAGTACAAAGATGGGGACCATTTTTAAGATGCTTCTTTGTTTTTGTCTTTGTTATTGTTTCAATGTCACAGGGTTTCCTCAGGAGCTCGGTCTCCTTTGTGTGCAGGAAGGCTCATCTTGACCAATATGTGAAAAATCAGCCGCAGGGTTGCTACAAATTGCACATCTTGCAAAGCTGCTTCGGACCCCAGGGCTGGTATTTTCTTCCCCTGGTTGTGTGGGTTCCTCTGCATCCTCGCCTCTACCTTTGGAATGTCTCTTGCTCAGTTGAAGAGATATATAAGGTAAGGCGCGGGCTCGGGAGGAGTGGTGGCACTTTTGCAACTGTTAAAAATGAGCACGTTTTACAGGCACTGGATTTGGGAGGGCTGGAGGCAGTGCTTTTATTTTCCCTTTGGGACAAAAGAAATGGGATAATAAACCCTAGTGAATTGCAGATTTTGTCAGACACGCAGAAGAACAACATGTCACCTGTTCATTGTGACAGGGATGTCCTGGTTTTCGTTGGGATCTCAAATAAAGGGACTTGAGGCCATGGTTCTGTCTTGTTTTCTTTGAAACAGGCAAATTGGAAATAATCTTTTTTAATTATTCTTAGGCTGTCTCTAAACAAGCTTATGGTTCTTTTTGACACTTACCAGGACAACAAAACATGCCAACACTACTGGACTTGGGAGAATCAAGAGTAAATAGACAAACACCCGAACAGCATCAGAACCTGACTTAGCAGGGGAAAACATTAAAAAAAATTAAGTAGAATCATAAAACCATGACAAAAGAAAAATTGTGTATGGAAAATTGTGAAACACAGAGATGAAAAAGAACATGGAGGACCAAGAAAAATAGAAGCTACTGACCTTCTTCCTCGCTCTTGCCTCACTGTCCCACTCCAGGACTCTGCTTTCTTCTCAGATGGCTTCTGCCAAGGCAGCAGGACACAGCTTGGACTGAGACATTCCAAGTCCTTACACCGAAGGAAACCAGGACCCAGAGGGAGCTGCCCCAGCCACCACCTGCCTGCCCCCCCACCCACAGGCCCTCCCACTTGCACAAAACTCTCCAAACGTCACTTGGACTCACCACAGCGACACACGGGGCAGTCCCATCCGCTGCTGGGAGCCGGGCCCTCTGGGCAAAGGCAGCTGGGCATGCGAAGCAGCGGCCAGAGAGGCTGCTGCCCTGCTTACGGGGGGCTCCATCCGCTGCTTGGACCGCGAAGTGCCCGGGACACCAGGGCACTGGTCCCGGCTTACAGGGGGGCCCTGGGACCAAAGGCCTTCTCTCCGCTTGGGGGGCACCTGACCCGCTCCCCACTAACAGGGCAGGCGCCCTGCACAGGCTGCCAGCTGAGGGAGCACAAAGGCTCCCAGACCCAGACCCTGCTTACAGGCAGGTCCATGCCCAGGGAGCCACAGAGCTTGGCCTTCCCCTGCAACGACAGGAACCTGACCCAATGTCCAGGCACTGGAGCTCGTGGCCTAAGGCCCTGAGCTGGGCCCCAAGGACAGGGAGGGCACACACGCAGCCCCACACCTGTGAAAGGGTGGGGACCCCATGGGACACCTGCCTGATTACAGGGGGTCCCTCCAACCACCCACCGAGCAGGGAGGACGCACAAAGCCCCTCTTATGGGGCCGCCCCCCCGCCCGAGGCCTGGCAGTCCCAACAACAGCCTCTTGGCCTAAGGCCGGGGGGGCACAGGACCCAGCCCCGAGGATGGGGGAGGCCCACGCTGGGTGGGCAGCCCCGCAGCACGGGCACAAGCCCAGGCCCTGGCTACAGGTGGGTCGCGGTGCCTGCCCTGCCACTAGTGGGCTCGGCTGGGCCATGTCTCCACCTGCTAGCTTAGAGGATGCCCCGTGTTGCTGCACAGAGCCCTTCTTTTCTTCCTGGGAAGTCTAGGCTACACTGATCTCTGCTCTATGGTTGTTTTAGAAGGGACTAGCTCACTCACTTGCTCACTCGCTCCAACAAGACAAGGGCACAAAGGGGAAACGTCCCAGAAGAGGGAGCAAGCTTTGCGCGCCAGCGTGTGGGGAGCCAGCCCTGCCGCTGAGCAGGAGAGGAAAGCCTCAGACCCGCCCTGGGCTGCACACAGGCCAGAAGGGCCTCAGCGCATTGAGGGGCAAGAGACACAGGCTGTGATACACCCCGACTACAGCGGGTCACTCTGGCCAGTGGCCACCAGCAGGCACCAAAGGTGCCAAGGGAAAAAGCCCTGCCCTGCTTACGGGGTGGGCTGGGGGTTGGGAGAGCTCCGTTTCCCCCCTCGGGTGCGGAGACGGGGGCTCTCACCCTCCTTACAGGGTTGCCCCTCTCTCCTGGCAGCCAGAGGAGCTCGATGGCCAAAGGCCAACGCCTCACAAAGCAAAGGACCCAGGCCTGCTTACAGGGAGGTCGCCCAGCGCCAAGCCAGCGGGGACAGCCTGAAGCTGTGCCCTGGACTCTTAGGGTTCTGTGCCCCAGAGGGCCTTTCTCTTGAGCTTCTCTCCTTGCTTCTTTCTCGCCTCGCCATCCCACGTGTCTCTGGCCAGGTAGGAGGACACGGTTCAGAATGAGAACCTGCCCGTGTCTTTCCTAAGGTACTTGTGATTTTGCCCTTAACGTTTGTGACTTTTCCTCAAGATTTCACCTCTATGTTTTAATTTTTATTTTGTCCGCTAAGGATTATCTCATTTTTTATGCCCGAAACATCCCCTAGAAGAAAAGGGCGAGTAACTCAGCTCTTCCCTCCAAGATTTTCAGTCCATTCCTCTCACTTTACCTGAGATCTTCCCTGAAAACACCCCCCTGGCTGTGCTTTCGAAGTTCCCTCAGCTTTACTTCAGTGAATCTCTCAGTCCCTGTGAGTTACCTCACCAAGGGTGACAGAGTTCAAGAAGCCTTCCCCTCAGTTACTCCACAGAAACACCCTGCTGCCCCTTTGACGCTGTAACTCAACGCACCCTAACTCTGTAACAGCCCAGAATCGTCCCTAGGGCGACTCCAGAACCGTTCATCGAGCTTCTCAAAGCGCCTTTCTCCTGCGCCCGCCTCACGCACTGGGAGAGGGGTGGGATAACGCGGCTGAGGGGAGCGGTGGGAAAAGCGGCGAAGGGGCAGCGACTGACCCGCCCTGCTCCGTCTTGTGTCCCTCAGGGCACCCTGAGGGCTCCTTGGTGACCCTTCAGGGCACCCTTTTCGCCCTGTGTCCCTCACAGCTGCTCGGGGACACCTGAGACACTCGCTCACCCCTCACAGATCCTGAGGGACACACAGGGCACCTGCCTGCCCCCTGAGGAACACGCGGGAATCCTGCCTTCCCCTCAGTGGCACACAGGACACTCTGCTCCCCCTCAGGGGTACTCGGGACACCCGATTCCCTCCCGGTGGCTCACACAGCCCCTCAGGGACGCACAAAGTACCCGCGGCCCCCTCAGCGGCTCAGATGGGCACCCTCCTTCCAGCCTGGGAAAATTTATTCCCAAATGACCAGAGTTGGGATCGTTCGCACCGGAAAGTCCGTAAAGAACGTACGTTTGGCTGAGGCACTTCACGTACAGCTAACCACCTTTTGAGATGGATTTTGTAATGCTGAGGAAATTACAGAAGCGCGAAACCTGTGAATAACTTGGGAGTATTTTAAAAGGGCTTGTAGTGAATGGGCCTGTTAACCTGACATGATCCAGGTGAAATAGCGGAAAAAGGCAAAGGATTTCAGTGATAAAGAATTAAATTATAGGAATACAATTAATTTATAGAAAATAGGCCTGATTTAACTGTTTGAGAGGTTACAGATGTAATCCTGTGTGGAGATATCACACACTTTAACTGTTAGAAGGCATCCAGCAAGCTCAGTGTGCTACTGCTCATTTAAAATAGCTGGCACTGCAGCATGCACAGTCTGGAACTGATGGGCTAGAAAAATAATGCCAGTGAGAACCAATCATCCAGTGAGGCTGTTTAAAATTGTGTCTTCCAAAGGAAAGCAGCACTCAAAGGAAAGTGATGCCAGTTTTATGCATCACCTGGATTTAAATGTAAGATCTCCATGGATAAAATATGCAGATGACACAGAGATTTGACAGCATGACAGATAATGATGCTAAAGTCACACAATAGTTTGGTAAACAGAACAAACCTGTGCAGTTAGCTGCTGTTTTAATATATTCACATGCAGAGCTGTATGTCTGGAAAAAAAAAATAAAATTTGTAAGTATGGAGGGGAGGACAGTATCCTTGAAAACAGCAACTTTGAAAAGTGCTTATAAATCATCTTGAACAACTGAGTCAACACACACTTCTAATGTGATGTGTGAGGTAAACAGGATTAACAAGAATTTTAAAATCTGCTCAGGAAGGCAGTGTGTAGGAGTAGGAAGGCAATTTTTTGTTTATATAAGCACTGATGAAGCCAGTACTAGAATATTGCTTACAAGTCAGGTGTCAAGTGTTTCTAACAGTGGAAGAAATGAAGACGGTGTAAAAAGAAAGCCACAAAGATTATCTGAATGCTGGAAAAAAAGCCTTACTGTGAAGGACAGAATGAATGCAATTTGCTAAGCTTATCAAAAAGAGTTTGAAAGGTAACTTGATTGTAGCAGAGAATTACTAACAGAGAACATGCCACGTATTAAAAGGCTTTTTAACCTCAGGGAAGAGAACATAAGGAAAAACAAGGGCCAGGGGCTACAGGCAAAACATTCAAACTATCAATTAGACAAAGTTCAGCATATCAATTAGTGAGCAGAACAGGTCTGAGGCATCTCCATACTTGGAATCTTCAAACTGAAGCTGTGATTTTTTTCCATCATATGGAGAGTTGCCTGGCTAAATTATTGGTCTCAGACTCTAAGAATGGTGCCTTCTCCTTGTATGCAATGCAGTTTAGTATATTCCCAAACTGTGTGATATTTAGCTTATTTTTACACAGAAACAGTATGGTCTGAGAGCAAAATCGACACTAATACTTTAATGGTAATATATCCAACATAATTATGTATAAAAGTGAAGAAAAATGAAACAGGTAGCAGTAGCAAAAAGTGTCTTCTGATTACGAAGTAAAAATTGTCATATGAGAGGGAAGATTTTTTTCTTAACTTGAAAACCCCACTAGATGGCACTGAAACATCCCTTTAGAAATCCTCTCACTTTGACCGACAGCCTGATTATCCAGATTTTTTAATCAAGGCTAAAGGCATTTATGAACCAAAGTATGAAGAATCCAAGGGACATAAAATTCTGATATTAGACAGGATGAGCTTTCTTTCTTTCTGTTTACTGTACACAGTCTACTGTTCACTGTCTAGTTTATGATTATCTTCATTATCTTTATGCACTTAAATGTTTGGAGACTTTGTTTAAGGGAACTTTATCAGTACCAAATTATATCAAGTGCTCCTTTAGAATATGGAACTGAACACCATTCCAATCCATAGTTTGATTGCTGGCTAGGTTTTGTTATCTTCCTGCTAGACTAAATGTAGTTAAATAAATTACAGTAACTCTTACTTTTCAAGTGAAATAGAGGCTATGGGTTCCTCTCTCAGTATATATGGCATCAAAACTGCTTGGAAGTTTATTAATACACAGCAGCAGGAATCATTGTTTCAGTGAAACCCAAGAAATACGCTGTGTATTTATAAAGACTCTTTTCTGGGATTTCATCTGTATAATAAATTATTTACAGGTAAAATTGATCACTTTAAAGCTACTTCTTCCAGACAAGACGTTTCCTTTAAGGCATTAAGTGGGAAGAAAGGAATCAGTTCCCATTTCACATTTCCCTCGAAACTTTTAAGATCCTCAGCTATTCAGGCTGCCCTATTTGTGGGAGTGACCACATGAGTGGTGAAACTGATAACATCAGGGAATTACTGTATAGATCTGGTTGAAGAAATGCAGAGGCTCCATAGTGTAGTGTAACACACCCAGTGTCTCAAAATTGAAAGTGTTAGGCTTTCTGATACAATTTTAGTAAAAAAATAAAGGAAATACAAACCTCCTGCAGATGACAATCTCATGTTGAAAATGCATTCAGACCCTACGCATAGCAAGGTGACTGGAGGTGACTGTAAGTGTCTGGATGGGCTTTGAGTTTGGCCCTTCAGAGAATCAAAGCTGGCATGTCCCCTCTTTGGAACTCAGAGTCTCTACGTGTTTTTGACAGTTTAGGCTTTCAGAGGTTTATTAGTGAACAGGTGAAAACTGGGCTGCAGAAGAAGGTGCTGCTAAATATAATTGTTTTTCAGCCCAGAATATAGAGGCTTTGCTACACAAAGGGCTACTCACAGCAGCCTGGTGTAGAATATAAAAAATGCATCTAAAAACTTGATGGAATCAGCCATGAAAATTCACCAACTGAACAACCAAATCATTATGAAAGTCAGTTGGATAAGGGGCTGAAAAATCCTAAGCAGGAAAACAGGAATGATGGGAATTTGGAAGGTTGGGCTATCAGTACAATGTGAGCACTACACATCAGCTGCAATCAATAAAGGAAGCAGAGCTACTACTTGCTCAAGTACTCTATTGACAAGCAAGACATAGGTCATTAGACGTTGAATGTGATCCTTTGCTCAGTAGTCCCACATTTTGTTTCAGAGCAGAGAACTGGAACTATTTTGCTAGTCCTCTTTACCCAGTATCAGTTAATTGCATTGTCATCCTTGGATGCTAAACCTGTTATCTTTTTCACGGAGAGCACCTGGAGGTTTTATCATTTACGATAAGCCTCAGGCCAGGCCCCTCTCTCTTATTTCAGCCCAGTCAGTGGGAAAATCCTATCTTGTGTGACAAACCAGTATCAAACTGAAGATGACTGTCGTAAGGCAGCTGGTTCGCTCTCCACCTGAGTGAGAGTGCTGAGTTAGGATGAGTTTAAACCTGGACCATCATGACAATATAGAGAGATACCCATTGTTTCATCCAAATTCTCTCAGATTGGCCGGTACCACAGCAGAAAGCACCCAAACAAGTACACCCACACACGGATGCACTCACAGAGCTCCTCAAAATCCTAATGTATTTAATATTAAATTATAGGAATAATAAGATTTGATTGAATCTGCAGCAGAAATATAGTGAATGGCAAATCCAAAAGCAGTGCTTTCTTCTCTGTCAAAAGGCAAAGGGGAATCTGCTACAAATAAGCAGTGGTGCTGCTCAGGCATCCTTAACCAGGGAGACAGTGCTGGAACATGCCTTCTCTTTCTGGCCTTACCTTGCTATCCTTCTTTTAGGGTCTGTGCTCTCAGGTTCCCCACTGCACCTCTGTGGCAGGGGTTGGCCTTGCAGGTACTTTTCTCATCCGTTTTGATCTATGACTGTAATTTAGTTACAGGTTTTAAAAATATTCCTTTCCCTTGGTGTCTTAATTTTCTTAGATTAGTCAACTGTCAAACTGCCAAGCTCTACGCAGGCAACCAGCCCTGTAGCTGAAGACTGTCAGTTCCCTCTGTGACTGAGGACCCCACAAGCCAGGTCAGCTGAACAAGGATATGTGACCTCAGTTGATATATTTGTCCTGTGTCATACATAGGAAATTTTTCTAACTGCCACAGTCTGTCATTCAGTTACAAATACTTTTTTAAAAAATGACTTATTCTTCTTTTTTCTTGCTATTTTTCATTATTTGGCACTATCAGCAACTCAATCATATCTATGTCAAACAATTAGAGATAATTTGTGTGGGTACTGTTGCATTAGCTCATATAATTTCATTCTGTGGTCAGGTATTGTAGTGGTTTTCTTGTTAGTCTTTGAAACAGCTGTTAATACTAATGAATAAAATAATATGAAAATGTGGTAGCTGTGGTATCACATGTAAGTCTGAAGTAAAACTGCACTTCAACAAGTTCTTTTTGTGAAGGAGACAGGACTTGATGCTTGCGAGATCTCTTAGGAGGCAAATTTAGTAATCTAAAGTATTTCTCTCTCTCTCTTCACACGCGCGGGACTTTTATCTGTCGCTCCTAAGAAGCAACTGTTCCCAGGTCCATGCAGAAGCATTGCTAGTTTTCCTGATGCCTTTTTTCCTCCCCTCTAGAATAATAGTGTTTTGCTTGGACCATCTTCCTCTTTCGAAGTAGCTGTTTCAAGTATTTCTATGGCTCTCTCTTTTTTTTTCTTATAAGACAGTACAAATACATCCTCTGAGATTCTGTTAGACTCTCATATGCAAGGTATATAATATACAACCTACCCTTAAAAATACATTATTATTATTATTATGTCATCAGTAAAACAATTTATTTATTCGTAACTGTGTGTATTTTCTTGGTAATCTGGCAAGGTTCTTATCTTTAACATATTTGTCAAACGTCACAAAATATTTGGTTCTTTTGCAATCCTTATTTAAAAGATTACTCATCCCCAGTTTGAGAATTTTAAAGAAAACTGACAAAACACAAATTTTTGCTTAATTTTTAGTTGGATCTGCCAAAATAGAAGTACTATATTTGTCCAAAATTAGATTATTCATAAGACGGTGGCAACAAATGTATTTTTATACTTGGAGAAATTAGTGTGTTTTACACTCACCCTGCAACAGCTGGTTTAGTCTGGCATTATATTTTTTCCAGAGCTGTTGAGGGATTTCTTTAGTCCAATAGGATTTGTATTGATTTCTGTTGCACTTTTTTTAGTGGTCCTTATTCTTGGGGTTTTTTTCTTATATTGATTCCGAAAGCTCTAGCCATTTGGGTTATTACAAATTTTGCTGTATTTATGCTGTAATTCTACTACAATAATCAAGAAGTCAGACCTTCACAGACTTTCATGCGCACACACACAACATAAAAAAACACACACACAACTGACCTTGCAACGGGTTTGCTGGAATCTGAATTATCTCTGAAAAGAGCGTATCATATTTTTTTTCCACAGATGTTTTTTCAGCAGACTTAGGAATGTTAATTTATGGTATTATTTGATAATTATCGGATGCTCTTGATCATTCCCCTTACCTCAAAAGTGTATTCAGAATGTTGCTGTAAGCCAATGGGCTCTGGTTTATGTCATATCTCAGTATTTCATCTATATGGACCAAAGAGCTGTATAAATGTGAGATCATTGCAAAAGAAATTCAAAGATTCTTGTAAATAAAAGCAACTACAAGTAGATAAACTCAAGGTTTAAAAATCAGTTTTTCCTGGTTGGCTAACATACCTACTATAAGCAAGTTACCTTAAGAGAATAAAATTATCAGAACAAACTCAGCTATTCTAGAAAATCCACAATTTATATGTTTCCCCAGTTAAACCCAGGAACAGCACTGCTTTAGCTCTCTCTAGATCTTCTCACAAGCAAGTGTATTTTGCATTATGTCTTGGATTTGATCAAAACCCATGAACAGTAGTTGCGTAACTTTAAAACTCAGATGGTCCCATAGAAGACAGAGGGACTAAGTTGTTTAACATCAAGCAATCCTAAGAGGATCTGACTTAGGGAAGAGACAAAAAAAAGTCCTTTTTTTTCATAAGGATGTCAGCTCCAACAGCACTGGTTATTAAGAATGATAATTCCAACCTCTTGGAATTATGCTAGCTAACCCAGTGGATCAGAAGTCTCTTTGATACCAGGGCTGCAGATCAAACCTCGCCGGACTTCAAACTGCAGCTGTGTCCCAGGAGGAAAAAACTTTTTCCATCACAGGCAGAATTTGATCAGCTTCCAAAAGTGATTGATTTCTCCCTTCTTAATAAAACATCTTTTGCAGTTTTATGTGTGACAGACACCCTCTGTAGGTTGAAGAGCTCTGGGAGTAGAAGAACTAGTGAAGAGCAACTACGTCGCACCCTCAGGTGAGAAGCATATTGAAAAATATTTGCACGCACGGTGGGGTGTGAGGAGATGATGCCCACAGACTGGACTGAGGCTGAGCAGAGTGAATGTATTTACATGGTCTGACTGATAAAGTCAGTTCCTCCTGTGGGTTGGGAACTGCTGTAGCAGTTATACATCCTACATGCTTGAAAGAATAAGGATCCTGATTCAATTAAAATTCTTCCTCATTCTCTAGAAATGTGGACTTTTCATTTAGCACAAGGTTTTACCTTTGCTCTCGAGTGCTGATTTTAGTGCTCAGTATTTTGTGGATTGTGGGAGAGGAAGAAAAGAAGATTTTCTGATGTAATCAGAAGGCAAGCACTAGGAAATGGACTGGCTTAACACCAGTGGAGGCATCCACAGCTCAGTAGTTTGGAAACTACCCTGGACTGTCAAGCAGCATTGCTGGAGCTGAGCTGTTTCAGAGGGCGCGTTAAGGAATTGCATTGTTGAGGCCTAAACTAAACCGTTGTAGCTCCTGTTAAGTTTTCCTGGTTGTCATACCATTCCCTTTAGAAATGGGGAGACCATTCATTTGAAAAAATAGTGCATAAAGAATAGAGCCAGTGATACAGGAGCTGAGCTTTATGTGTAGTGGACCACGCACTGTGTTCCACGGGCTACAAAGAGGAAGCTAAAGATGGATGGCTGTTGAATTTGAGGATAAAACACAACCCTCCCCATCACTTTTAAATTAGTAAAACTTAACTTTAATGAAAAGTAAAGGCAGATACAAACTGTGAATTAATCAAACAAACAAAAAATAGATGCAAATCTGATAGACCCAGAGTAAAATAGTTTCAAAATATTCAGACTTGCTTCTGTGACACTCCATATCACGTGTCACATTTTATTCACTTGCCTGAAGACTTCTTTTGTGCTAAATTCTGGAAAAGAGAAATAACTGAATTATAGATAATGAAATCTCATCACTTCCATATTTTTTTTTACAGAGAAATTTTTAAACATTGAGATTTTTTCTTTCTTTCTGAAGAAATTAATGAATAAAATTAACAGATAAAGCACAACTAAGTTACATTACTTCAACAGAAACTTGAAACTGATTATAAAAGTGAGTAATGCAAATTTCTCATGACTGTCATTCTGCTACTGATGGTAGTGGCAGCTGCATCTTCATACAGCTCAATCAGGGGCTCTGAAATGAACCTCTAAACCCCCTCTGTTTCCCAAACGGGACTTCAAAATGTTTTTTCTCTGTATTATTACACGGACTGACAATCAAGAAATCTGAAGTTAGGATTGACATTTAAAGAAAAACACATTTTATTAAGTTTTTGTAAGGAATTTTAGAGAGTGAACAAAATAAAGTACTAAAGGATCCTATTTCTCCATATTCCCATCTTCCATTTAACTGGCAGCTTGAAGTAAAGATTAGTTTAGTTCCAAAATGCATAATCTTATGCAGTTTTCAATAAACTAATGATTTGTATTAGTCCCCCAAATACGTCTTTTTTGGGCTAAAACTGAATCTTTGTATCTTAGTCTCTTCTCTCTAAATTTCCTTTTCTGTAAGAAATTATATTACTGGACATTTAGAAATGAGTCAAAAGAAATTAATATTGGAGTGGCCCTATAATGTGATGGTGTTTAGATGTGTACATAGTATAAAAAATGCTTATCTAAAACCACTGCTAATCATCCTAAATAACACCTTTAAAATTAAAATTATCGAACACTTAAAATACATAATGAAAATGGCATACCATTTGCAGAATTTCAATTTCTGTTTGAAGAGTCTCACAGACACTTTCCCAACTATCATCTTTGCATTTTTCCAATTCTTTCTTAAGTCTGGATCCAAAAACAAAAATAAACTTCAGGTCAGAGAACTGTTGCTGGGCAGCTCTTTTTCCAGCTTTGGTCCCAGCTGTCCATTTGACTTGTGTGAGAAAAGCCTCATTGATCTATTTTCAAGATCAGGATTTACATTTGTTAGTTTTGTAATTGGCCTTTCAATATGCTGCTCTCTCACAATACTCTTGGATTTTATTCAGCACTGGTGGTTGTGATGGCATTGTAAGGAAGTTCAGAAAGCAACACTTTGGGTTTTTTCAAAGTATGTCTCGACAGAGTAGTTTGTTGGACAAATTTCTGCACCGTGTTGTTTTTATAAACCGTGAAAGATTTAGGGTCTCATTAGTCATCATTTTCCTTACTTAAACATGTGAATTTGAATGTTGATACTTAGGAAGTACCATATGTTACTGTTATTTTTCCTGAGTATCTATTTGTAGCCAGTGATGGAGACAGAATGTTGGATTAGACAGGTCCTCTGCCTGACCCTGTGCTATCACCACTCCCCTGCACAGACTCCTCTGCTGCTGCTGCTGCTGTTCTGCCCCCACTGCTCCCATTATTCCTCATCACTCTGACTGTTTCCCAATAGCCTCAGCCAGGAGTTCTCCAACTTTTCTACAGTAAGGATTACTTTTAATATTGTTATTTCTCCATTCAGAAGATCATTTAGTCCTGCTAAAAGGAGATGCCTAAACTTTGCGCAGCAGTGACTGCAGTGGTTTAAATTAATACTTGGTTGGCCAAGAGAAATCTATGCCAGAGCTTTCAGTAGTCCAATAAATACAAGGTGATGAGATTAGACTGAGTCCTTCCATGGCTGTCATAAGGAAAGCATAATGACAAAGCTAAAGTTGTTTACCCTTAATACAGTTTCAGGAAACAATGTGAATGTTCTGGGACGTTCAAACAGACTGAGAAAAGGAGGAAAAGTAAATATTCTGCTTGTCATTAAATAGCTAAACTGATGCATCACAGCCTGACCTTGTTTCTTCTGAAGTAGAAAGAGGAGGTAGCAACCATTTTTTCTTTTATATACTGTAGTAGACAAGAAACTATTTAACCGTATTATACAGATTATGCACCTCTTTGGCTGCAATGGAGTTGGTTTTCTACACAAGACAATGGCTTTATTAAAAGTACAAGGTATATTTTCATATGAGAGGAATAGCTTAGTCACCGTGCAACATTAGAATAATAACATAAGACTGCACTGTAAGTCAATTTTGCTGTTCCTGTGGAAGATGCAAATATCTTACCCTCAATATGAAAAAAGTATGAGCTGCATGGGCTTGTATTATAAGGGAGTAAATGTCTCTGTTTTCAGAAATATTTCTCATAACACATACAAATATAAAAAAAAAAAGGAAATTTTGAACTAGACTTTAAATAGTGAAATATTCACTGCTCTGTAGGATATTGTTAGTTTACAGACCACTTCATTGAGAAAAGTTCATTTCAAGGTCTAAGATCAGCCTGTGATCTTGATTAAATCAGCTTAACTTCATTGCATTGTCTACTCATTTTTTTCTCAGTGTTCTCTGTTAGTGTGGTATTAGAAACCCAAGACAAACAAAAGCCCTACTTTGCCTAAATTGCCTTAGAAAAAGGCACAGTTTGTTGATCTCAGAGAAAATGCTCTCTCATTGTCCTCCACACTGTAAAACTGATGCACAGTCTGTTTGCTACTTGTCAGCTAAGAATGATACCAGTCCACGTTAGCTGTACATTAAGGACAGAACAACCAGAAGATAAGCAGCAGGAGTTGCTTATCTGTGTCCTGGGATTGTGAATTAATTACTATTGATGATGTGCTTTGAAACGAACATTCTGCATATGGATTTTAAAATTTTATTTCAAATATTTTATAAAACTTTTAAATGT
The DNA here is from genome assembly GCA_035584735.1 of Pseudotriccus pelzelni. Taxonomy (NCBI): domain Eukaryota; kingdom Metazoa; phylum Chordata; class Aves; order Passeriformes; family Tyrannidae; genus Pseudotriccus; species Pseudotriccus pelzelni. Next base: position 29,584,033 of record JAWMRA010000162.1, on the reverse strand, counting down.
AGTGACAGCACAATTCCTTACATAGCATCAGGTCATGGTGATAAAAGACACGTTCATTCAAATGTGGTGTTTAATTCTTACATTAATCAATTGATTCTGCTTTCAGGTCTTACTTCTTTCTTATTTAGAAGCTAGATAATTACAGTATGTGCCAGGAATATTATACTCACAAAATAAGGGCTGTCTGTTAGGTTATAGTCTACAAAATTAATGCATTGGAGACGCCTGAGTTACTGAATAAATGATGAAGTTTTACCAGAAGGAATGAGAGACAATGGAACTATTAAAAAAATGCTTAACCTGAAAGCAGATTTAGGTTTTTCATTTTACATTTAAGATAAGCAGGATATTCATATTCATCCTTCCACTATCAGATTAAATGTGAAAACCAATTATTCATGAAACTATACTGTTTAGATGGAAGGCAGGTTTTCTGTCACCTTTGGAAATGGAAAGAGATGTAACTTTTGCCAGAACAAGGATTAATATGACAATTACACCCCCGTTTATGACTATGATAAAAAGCAGATCTCTTAGAAAGAATAACCTGAAAAATCACATTAGCATTTGGCCATCCATGTGCTTTGGTTTTGTTTTATTTTTACCATTCTGTTCTCTTTGGTGACAATAAAATACATCTTTATAATAAGTTCTTGCACTGCACTAAGAGTACATTGGTAAATTACAACATCACAGGCTCTAATGAACAGCTGTAGCGGAAATGCCGTGTTTGAAATAGCAAAACCCAGTCTTAAATCAAGTAGGTGGGACAACAACATCAGCATTTTTTGGATGCTAGCTTGTCCTAGACTGAGCTCTACTATCAATCGCCCATTTTCCATTACTCTTGAATGCCAGAAGTGACAGAGATGAAGAAGAAGGAGACTACTGAAGATAATTGATTTTGCAGCTTTGAAATGAGCCCAGCTATTAAATGTCATTGGCATTTGTGGTTGATCCACTCTTCTTGAATTTCAGCTGTATATGCACAAGGAAAATAGGAAAAATAATTGTGAAATCAATACATGCTGGTATTATAAACTGAACTACGGAAAAAATAATGTCATTGTCAAACAGGTTTCTCCAAAAATCATCCATGGATTCAAATTACTGGAGGAAGACTTCTGTATCCATAATTTGCATTTCAAGAATAATTTTATGTAAAGAGTTCTCAAAGGAGAAATAATTTATGTAGAAGGCAAGGTTAATAAGCATTTTTAGTCTGGTTTTTTTTCTGCATAAGTGGGAGTGAAACACCCTAACTGGTTGTTGTTGGAGTTGCAGAAGGAGCAGACTGCCTCTTAGTTATGTTTTGCTGAGACAGGAAAAACATCTTTTTCATATTCTCCTTCTTGTCTTTGCCTTGTTTATGACCACCATTTTATTTTTTAAACATAAATTGGAGGGAAAACATTGTGGTGTATTATAAAACAGAATTGCTTGACACTGATATACAGGGCATAGAATTCATGGTACAAAATGAAATTGTGTAGGAAGTTATATATAAAACTTGAGAGTATGTATGTTGATTTTCCTGAATTTTATTGTAAACACCGGGAGATACATTTATCAAGGTTTTAAAACTTTATTGAGACTGAAGAAAAAGCATCACAGCCTTTGGTTTATTGTCTCAGGCTGAAGCAGAGGTAACACATTGAGGTCATTCACTCTCACTTCAGTACTGGCACTAAATTAATATCTATGTTTCTCTAGTGAGAGCAAAATTTTGCTGGGTATTTACAATTTGCTGACACTACTAAACAGAAAATGCTATTGATACAGCTGCAGAAGTCAATCAATTTCAGACTATTATCAATTGATTGAGGAAGGGAGAAAACAAGTCCTAAACAGAGTTTAGTATCTCAAAATATAAACTCAAGTACTTGAGTTACACAATTAAATTATAAAAGTCTGTGCTTGGTGTAGCAGGGAGAGCATAAAAATTAAGAAAGTGATCTAGGAGTAATAATAAATACTAGCAAGAAGATTAAACATGAAAGCGAAGAGGATACTAGACCACATAACGATGGGAATTAAATGCAAATTAAAAGAAATAAAGCTACCTTAGGTAAAATAAGAAAGTTTCAGCTTTTGCCTGTCCTGGATCAAATGCTGAACGTAAAATATGCAATTTTCACCGATTAAAGCTTGCATTTTGTGAATGCTGTGAGGCAACTATTTATAGGAGTAGTTAGAGGTCTTCAAAAGTGTGGTGGTATTTTTTTTTTAATTTATATTCCCCAAATACATAAAACATCACAGGACATCTTTGAGGAATATATTATTATAGATGAATAAACATGAAAAGGTTAAGGCACATTGAATTAAACTGCACATTAGGGTGAGATTTGCTTTTGTGCAGACAGTAAAACCAAAGCTATATGGACTACTTTTCACAGGAACTGGAAGAAGAGTTACACAGCAAAGAAAAAATGTACAAGCATTAGAGGTGTGAAAATGAAACGTGTTTGTAGGGGTCAGTAAGATTCCTATTGAGGCAGGGAAAGTAAATAGGGGTCAATGATCCCTCTCATTCAATTATCTTGATTTTTCTATTGTACAGGGAAAATTAGATCTTAATCTGGATGTATTAATATGGCTACCCCATTGGTGAAATCAGTAGCTCTCTAATGTACTGCTTTCTTCATGTGTATAATTTTCTCAGAGCTAAAAAGGATTTAGAATTGTCTGTCTTTCTTTCTGCATTATGGGCTCTCCATACTCTACTCATCTTGCAGGTTGAATGCATCTCCTTTTTTGACAAGTAGGTGACAGATTTGTACACAGTATTTTTACACCCTCCTGCTTTTAACTCCTGCATAACTCTTGCTTTTATCTTGTCCACAGCTATATTTACTTTTGATGTTTATAGCTGTATTTTGCTCACACGGTAAGCTCAGACCTCTCCTTTGCTTCCAGGTACCTATTATTGAAGCCCTTAGTTGTGTACAAATAGATCAACTTGCACTGTATATAATTATATTCCTCCTCTTTTCCAGCAAATTCCAGTCTACAAGGTGTAGTTTTTTGATTATTTTACATTATTGTCTTAAAAGACTTTCTATTCCAAAGTCATTATTTAAAACACTAACCATGAGGAGCAGTGACTGTAGTTACCTTCTTCAAGCCCCAGAATTTCTATTTTCAGACCTATTTCTGCTGTTAATATTAGTAATTTCTTTCCTTAATTTTTTAAATATATCTTCCTCAGGTTAAGTGGTAGTTTCCCATGTGGGTTAACATCAAATACTTTATTAATGTCTAGGTGGATGGCATTTGAAGTTTCTTTGCCTACGTAATTTGTTGTCTTATCAAGGAAAGATATCATTAGTCAAATTTGATCTACTTTTTGTAAATACATACTGCAATTCATAATGGAAACGTATTTTAACATAATTCAAACTATAATAGTTCTACTAGGCACTGCTATTAAAAAGAAAAGCTCAAAAAATCAGTGAGGAGATTGCCATTGAAAAACTAATTTTGAACCACAAAAATTACTCCAGAGACTGATATCTCTTGATTATAAAATTTAACATAAAATTAAATTGCAATTTTTTTTTTTACCCCACCAGAACCACACGTGGCCTTAGGCAGTCTGCTGTTAGCATGAAATATTTTTCAGCTCTAAGAAATATATTTCCTGTATGACCTGTATGAAAGAAAGAATTATATTTTCCTTCCTAATTTTGGTAATGGAGTTCCTTTTTCTGCATTATAAAGTCTAAGAAGCAATACTATATTTTTGGATTTAGACAAGTACACAAAGCCTTGAACTACTTAGAAAGTAAGCAGATTTCACGCACTTCCTTTCTGCTACTTCTTCTCTGAAGTAGAAGAGAGATTCAGGTTTCAAAGAAACATTTTATCCTCAGCCTACCTTTTAAATAGTGTGAAAAATATCAGTTTTAGGTAGAAATGTTCTGTTGTTAGTCTAACTGAGCTTCAATTAAAATTATTTTTAGGCTGCTTTACTTAAGGCAACACAAGAATTTAAAATTAAAATGTGAAAGAAGATAAATAATTAATATAGTAATTACAATTAATATAATAGTGGAATGACATAGTTAGGGATTTATTGGTATCAGTTAGTCTCTGCTTGACTCCTGAGTTGTTCCACTCAAGTGATGCCACTTGCTACCTGCCAGGGAAATGGGACTCAAGAGAGCTGATGCCAAAGTTCTTTCCTGCTGTTTTGTGTTTGGGGTTGGCATTGGCAGAACATATGATTAAAATAAAGCTTTTGATCTTAATTGCAGATCTCTTCAGGAAACAGAAAAAAAGCCTTCTTTTCTTAACTATTTCTCTGAATTATGCACCTGTATCTTGAAACTTGCACTGTCCAGGGTGCCTGCTTTGAGTAAGAGGGTACAGTGACTTATCCATAACTATATCTGTGCTTAACATTCAAATGTTGGTTATCCTTTTTCTGTATCTGGTCTGTATTAAAACAAGCCTCTAACTGCAGCGCCAACAGCTTTCAGAATTACCCGTGTGTGCTTCTCATGACCTTTTGTAATGCTTTGATGGATTTGAGAGAAATTTTATGAAACTGCAGACGTGGTATAGGACATTTTTCTCAGATCAAAGATAAATTGCTGTAATTTGAATTAGCTGGCTACACTGAAATGCAATTTACTTTCAGATATATACTTAATTGTAATGAAGATTCTTGCCTTGCCAGCTACTTTTGATATTGATTTTTAAGCTGGAACTAGGAATGTGATACAGTAACAGACTTGCAGGGTGATCAGGGAGCTACATATATCAAGTTATTGATGCTGACTGTCTCTCACATTTGTTCTAAGGAAGCATTAAAAACATTGGTATTTTTACCATTTAAAGAGCGGTGTGGTTTCCAGCTCTGTAAAAAGAGAATCAAATTTTGTGCTTATTTCATAGAAAAAAAAAAAGTATTTTTGATCCACATTACTTGTGCCAAAATATTATCATCTTTATATGTAATAAAAGTGATTTTCAGTAAAAAACTAGAATTTTATTCTTGCAATAAATTTTGTATTGGGAAAAAACCTAATCTTGTTAGGCTAAAAAGGGTTGTTTCTCTGACACAGTAGGTTCAATCACATTGATTTTAACATGGCCAAAATTGACTCCTGTTAAGATATATGCAGTGGTATATGCATATATCTCAAGGACAACCTTCAAGGATGAAAGCTATGCAACCTCTCTGGGCAACCTTTTCCTTTGCTTACGCTGTGCTCATGATAAAAATGTTTTTCCTTAAATTCATTCTAAATCTTCTTGTTTCAGCTTCTGCTTTTTGCCTTTTGTTCTCCCGCTGTGCAGGATTGTGCAGGTCCTGGCTCCATCTTCTTGGTGATATCCTTGTAGGTACTGGGAAGTGATCAGGTACCTCCTGGCGGAATATTCATACACTGCAGTATTTATAGCATGTAATACTTTAACTCCCTTTCGTTCTCTTAATTCAGTAGTCCAAATCAAGAATTGATGGGCAGGCTATGCTAAAGAAGAGAAGGGAAAAAAAGGATTGCTAGAGTTGCATGAGCCTGATAAGAGTTTGGGATGATTCTAAGGAGCACAGCACTATGACAGAGAGCAGCAGACAAATGAGGATTGCCTGACGAGCTCCACTGAAAAGCAGAATCTATTAGTGCTGACATGGAAGTCCAGTAGCATATCTGTGTTGCTTCTGGCATCTGAGTTAACTTATTCAGGGTTATCTCTCTCTCTTTCTCTAAAGCACTGAGCTTTTCTGATCAAAAGCAAGCGCAAGATAAAAGTATGATTTAGGCAAATCTGTCCTAAATTTTTTCCAGTATCTGAAATGAAAAAGTATTTCAACGTAAAGAAAAAGTATTCAATATATTATTACACTATAAGAAGAGCTTGCATTTTGTGATATTAGTCATAGCAGTAGCAGCAGTTTATATTTCGCACTACATGCAATTATCAAATAATGTAAGCTTATCTTGACGACAAAAGAAGGCATTTCATTAAATAAGAAAATATCATCCTCCTTCATTGCTTTGGTTGTAAATGGCACTTGCTGATTTTGCAGTTAATAGAATTTAATATGTTTTATCCATGTTTTCCACCCAGATAAAACCAAAGTAATGTTCTGCAGGGCTGTGAGTTACTTTCAGTATGCAGAAAGACAGACAGAAATGGATTTGATTGATCCCTAGGATCTCAGGGGCAGAGCTGGGAATTGAAAGTAACATAATGTTTGTTACTTCTGTACCTTACACAAAGGGAACCTGTTATAGAAAACTAATTACACCAATTTGGATATTCAGTGGCATCGTGGCAGTAAACTACTCCAAGGGAAGTCTGTTATTTAGAAGGAAGGTGACAACCTCATGTATCACAAACCCTAATATATCACGATTGAATGAATAATGTAAACTAGTGAATTACAACATGCTGTCCTGGAGAATCGTTGCTGTTATTATTATTTACGCTGTGTCTTCTATGTATATGTTGAATGCAAATTTTTTGCTACTGTATGCAGGATTGTGAGCTAATTAATTTTTATGCTGAGGGAATTTTGGCCATGTCTCAACACCATGTAAGAGGTTGAAGAGAGTTGGTAATAGGGCTGATATATCATTTTCTTTCAAAAACCAATATTCAGCAAAAAATGGGCCATTACCAAATCGTCTCTCAGAAATTGCTCAGGGTTCTCTGCAAAGTTATAACTTTCCATTGAAACTTTTCAGAAAAAAAATCCTACCCTGTATTTATTTATTTTTACCAAAAGCTTAGCAATATATAGGAAAAAACCCCATGATGGTAATAAGAGTTACATTTTCCTTAACAACTTTTGTTAGAGAATCTTTCAGACCAGCTTTTCCAGAAGGAGTTTCTTTGCATTGCCTATTCAATATTTTTAAATATCCACAGGCACTTTCATCATAAGACAGAAAAAAAAGATGGACAGTTCTGTGATATGGAGCTTTCTGCACTGGAATATTTTTTTTCTTTTTACAAAAACCCATTACATTATTTTCTGTAAATAAATTTGCTTCACTTAAGCAAATTGACATGAAATGAGTCATTACCACTCAGTTCCCAAGAATCAACATTCACTGTTAAGAGAGACTGTGCAAGGTCTTCTTTCTGTCTTGGTTAAGTCTTCAAAATTTTGTTCTAAAGTGGCTTAACTGGAAGGCAAACTGGAACTGATAAAGATCATAGAGAAAAGTCTGCATTTAGTACCTTTTAGTTCCTTTGACTATGCATGTGAGTGTGAAATGCCGTAATAAACAACAGGAATTCGTGTTCTCTAATAAAAAAGGAATGGTTCCTCTGATTTCAAAGGAATATTGTACAGGATAAGATAGTCATTGCCACCAGGACTGGTCCGCAGTTACAGACCGAAAATTATATTTAGGAACTCATTAACATGAGACTCGTACCTTAAACATTCAGGATCAGTCTGAGGTTTTTCAGTTACTTGGACTTTTTCTGCTTCTAAATCTTTTGTCCTTCTTTCAGCCTCCCTGATTGCTTTCTCAAGGTCTAAACATGAAATCAGAATCACCTTATAAATATATGTTAATCATCCATATTCAAAGAATTTCTACATTTTCTAAATTTATATTTTCTAATACTTCCTCATGAAGGGAAAAGGCATCTAAATAAAGAACATGAAGGTTTTTATTATTATTGTAATTACATATTGCAATCTAGAAAGTTTCACTCCTTTTCTCAAATAATTTATGACCACATTTACTGCTTTTCTTAGCTCTTACCGAGACATGTTGCTTATATATTTGTAAAAAAGGTTACTAAAGGGCTCTAGATTACATTTTTTTAATCCAAATTTCAAAATTATCCCTATTGCTGTGATCACCTTTGACACAGAGCCTTTCGTGGTTCCTTCTGGACCTTTTTAGCTTTTCGTTTTATAGAGTTTGCTGAGTACTTGACACCCCTTACAGATGTCCTTTTTTATGCACAGACTTCCATATAAATGTCAGTAAACAGAAGACAGTTGAATTTACAACTCAGAGGTTTAGCACCTAGGACTAAACCTGTCTTTCTCAGTCCCAGCCACATTGCTTTTAAAACATTTGAATTTTAGTGACATTCTTTAATTATAGGTTAATGGGTTTAAAACAGTATTTATGTTGATTTTAAGTGCAATTTGAAACAACCAAATTCTCCATTTAAGTACATGACTTACCAGCAAAAGCAAAAATTCCTTTTTTGGATTTATAGCTCATGATTCAGCAAATCTTTAGACCTCATTATCACTGACATTCAAAATAAATCTCATTGAAATCCACAATTTATTATAGCCATGTTTAAAAATTATGTATTACATATCGTAAAAATTAATTAAAATCTTTTTACTGTGATTTCTTTTTCTTGGGAAAAGAAATTTGACTGAAAAGATTTTTCAAAAGCCTTTTTCAAGCAGAAATAATTATGATAGCAAGTAATTATCAGGCACACCTTTGAGTTCACTTTGGAGAGTAAATAAATCCTGCTTTAACTCATTCTTCTGCAGCTGGAGTGCATTTAGCTGAACATTTTTATGTTCCATTGACTCCATTTCTAAGAAAAAAATACATTTAAATTAAAATACGTTGCAGTTTTAGCATTCATGATACAATCTTAAATATTCTTAACTACTTCTATCAATATTCAGCTAGTGAAAAAGAACCTTGAATACAAAACTAAAATAAACTAAAATCATTCATATAAAACACAGTTTGCAGGAAATTACAGGTCATACAATGCATTCATAGCTATGAAAGAAAATGGGTTTTATTGTTATTAAGATGTTCAACATATTTTGTTGTCTGGGCAGAAAAAGAATGTTTTGCTTTAGAGTTGCTTCAGCTGTAAAGAAAGGAAGATGACTCATTGAATAGGTGGAGAACAGTCACCTCTCAGCAGGACTGAAAAACCCCCACTTAATTTGTTTAGTCTTATGGATATTTGAACCTGACTGTTGACAGCATCTGGAATGAATTGTGATTGTTTTTCTAACAACTGGAGGTCCTTGCATAATTCCCATGTTAAGAGTTACTTAAACTTTCCTCTTCAATGTTGTCACTGTGCTCAGGACTGTAGCAGACTAAAGACAGACAAGCTGTACCCCAAAAAAAGTGCAAATAAAGGGTGGAATCAAGACAGCAACTGAACCTGCAGACGAATGTTGGTCCCCCTTCAGGGCCTACTAATCATTTCACTGCCCAGATCTGCCTGAATATATAAAAATTAATTGCTAAAAGTAGCACTTGCCACCAAATACAGACTTTTTTTAGTTGTAGATTAGAATCGTAGTGATAAAAAAGAAGGTACTACCGAGTGCAAACTCAAATAGATAGTCCTCTTTCAGTAACTTTACAGCAGATCTTGGGAACTGGAAGTGCTGGTGTTTGACAAATCATGAGACTAGAAAGGACTTTGAGGGGTCATCTACTGCATTCCTTCTCCTGAAGGCAGGATCAGCTGTACCTCTGCTGTTCCAGACAGATGCTTGTGTGTCCTGTTTTTAAAGACCTTTGGAAGTGAAGTCCCCTAGTTCCATTGATAATGGAATCTCCTAGTGCAGAGTGTTTTGGTTGTTTTAGTTGTTCACTGCCCTTAGAAAGATTTCTAAACAGTCAGACAGACTCTCCCTAATTGTATTTTACACTTGTTACTTTTTATTCAGTTCACTACAGATATAGAAAATATATTAATTTCCTTTTTACAGGACCCCTTAATAATTTGAAGACTGATATTCATCTTTCGTCAATCTTTTACTTAATAGGTTAAATAGTCACAATTCTTTCATTTTCTTCTTTCTCATGTGCTCCAGAACTCTAATCACTGTCACTGGTCCCATGTGGATTCTCTCCAGCTGGTCCACATCTTTTCTTGGAGTTTAACATCAAAATGAGATGCACAGTACTCCAGCTGAGCTTAACTGCCCCAAATAGAGTGAACAATTATTTTCCATGTCTTAGAGATCAGAATTCTGTTTATGTCTCAGTGTGGTGTTGGCATTCTGATGACACTGACTCATGTTCAGCCCGTGATCCATGACGACCCCTATTTCCTTGCAGAAGGACTGCTTTTGAGTCTGCCCCTGTGTTCTGAGAGGTCTCACTCTGCGACTTAAAGATCAAGTTCTACTGCAAGACATTTGTGTGTGCAGTTCCTTTGAAGCTAAGGACATGTACAGAACTCAACCACAGATGATTCCAACCAAAACCAGTCACTGTGTACGACACAGCGCCTCTGTGCTGGCTGGCATTAGACATCTGGAGGCACTTCTGCAAGGGAATGGAATTAAAAGTACTGGTTTGCACAGTTATATTTTACTGATCTGTATTAATTCAAGATACACCAGTTTAATATAAAACTTACCATTTTTCAGCAGTGCTGCCTCATTCTCTAAATCCTTTATTTCAGTCTTGACTTTTTTTTTAATCAAAAGATCCCTATTACTTGTTAGTCCATATTCGTTGTTAAACTCCGTTACTTCTCTGGTAAAATTATCTTCCTCTTCAGCAATTTTCCTCTTCGCATCTGTCTGAAAAAAAGAAAGGGAATATTTTATGGTCAGGGGAAAAAAAAAAGGAATTCTTTGTTAGGCTAGGCAGACTGAAACACACTGTTGTTTCTACCCTTAAATTTGTAGTATAAAATAAATAAATAAACAAAAGTCAATAAAATGTAAACGTAAATAATTTCCTGACTTATAAGAACATGAATATGGTCTCTATAGCTCTACCATTAAGTCTGTTGTTTTTAACTTTCTCTTTTTTTTTGCCCTGTAAAAATGAAGGATATATTCTTAATAATAAAGCATTAAAAAAATCGCTACCTTATCTTCCAGAATTGCACCAACAGTTATTTGGTTCAACTATTTTACTGAAGTTAGTAGAAAGTTCTGTTTAAAGTCAGTAGCCTAGGATGGCTGTTCCTTTTTTTAGATTGTTATTAATTTAAATCAAGGTGGTTTCACTCCCTCAATAACTACCAAGAAAGCTACAGTTGATAGGAAATTACTGTTTAATTTTTGGAAAAAAACCCCATTCAAACAAGAAAGGTTGTATTCAATTTCTTTTAGGAAATATTAATTGATTTCTAAGTCAAATATAATGAAATGTCCTCTATATACAGGAAAAAAAGAAATGATAAGCCACATATCAAACTTGACTGGCTCCAATTAAAAGAAACTTCACACATATATTGGGAATACTTTGGATGCTGCAGAAATATTACTCAATTAAGAAGATATCTGCCTAAAGATTTAGGCTTAATTCCGGTGATTTGTACTGAACATTTAAAATTTAGCTCTGCTGAACATTTTATGTGCAGATAAATATGTAGAGAAGACTCCTCTGGCACTCCTTTATGTGTACAGATCCACAGTGAAGTAAGAGGAAGGCAATATTCAGGTTGGCATAAGAGAGAACTGAAAAACTTCTTGTCTGTTGTAAGAAGAGGTGGTTAGGCGTGTCTGCCATCAGAGAGATTGTGTGCCAGGATGCTAAAATGTGGTGTGGGCCTCCCTGGGTTTTTCCTTTGGTCCTCAATCTGTTTTGATTGTGGATGAGCCACCCCAATTTCCTAGTTTACTTTTATAGAGGAAATAATCTACCAGAATTGGAATTCAGTCATACAGCAGCAGACATTAGAAAATGAAGTCAAGAATGTTAAAATTAGCTTTGTAGATAAACTGCAGCATTGACTACATTATATCGTGGTTTAAAGTAAAAGTGAGAATGTATCAACATTTACATTGTTACGTAAGGTAGAGTAAAAAAAAGATTTCTTGATTTAAAATATTAGTTCTTCCAGATTTTCAAATTTTAAAGCTGGTAGCTCTTGCCCAGTAGGAAAGAGCTGTCTGAACACATAGCTGGAAACTTACCAAGACTTTCAGAAGACTGCTTTTTTGATTAATAAGTTCAGCTTTCTGTTTTTGTAAGCCATCTTCACGTTTCTTCAGAATTTCTAAGTAGAACTGCTTTTCAGACAGGTGCTGAACCTTCCAAGAGAAAAAAAAAAGGTTATGAAGTAAGGTTATTGTTTTATTGTTTCATGTACTTTGATACTGTACACAAGGATCTTGGTCCAGTTAAAACACAGCTGCCATAGCTGCTGGCCTAGCAAAACTGTAACAGCTCTTTCTTTCCCCCTCCACTAATCTTCCAGGATACCACTAAACTTCTCAAAATCTTTCTTTAAAAGACACATTTAGTGGTGTTCTGTCTATCTAGAATGGCAATTTACAGTCTGCTCGATTCAGAACATGTTTTTTTCAGGTTAAAACAGGAAAAGTGTTGACCACATGGGATCTTTTACCCAACACAGGACAGCGTCCTCCATCTAACTGTGTAAAGCTCCTCACCTACCAGATCAGACAATTATATCAGAGGGACAGGGGTTCAACCTGTTTTGACTGAAAAATCCCAGTTTTGACTGAATAGCTGTACATGTCACCAGCTCTGCAATGCTACTGTGGCATACGTGAAGGAAGGAGGGATATACTCATATTTTTCTGAGCATAGTTTCTGGGCTTTTTAGACAAGAAAGTGCAGTGGAAATCAGCTCATTGATTAGGGACAGTTTGACCACAACCACCCAAAGCCCCAAACTTCAATTTTGCATATAGATTTATTTTGAGTTTTATTAATTTTAACCATTAATTAATTAGAAGGCTATGCTGTTCAACCACTGCATTTTCAAAATTTGCTGGAGTTCTCAATTTTCCAGCACATCTGCTATATCATGGTCTAACCTAAGTTAAGATACATGGTGGAATAAACTATAATAACAGATAAAGAGAAAACAGCTAAGTGTTGAAGAGGTTTAAAGGATGAGAACCATTCATCTGATGGAGTGAAGTTCTCTTGAAGTGAGTCAAGAGAATGACTCAGACTGTAACACTCAGAGCAATGAGTAGGGAAAGTAAAGTTAGCAAAAGTGCCCCCAGGTTGCAAAGGCACAGGGCAAGTATCAGGAAGTAAATTGAATAGTCAGGCTGATAACGGGACTGTTTGTGTGCGTAGAAGCAGACAAGACTAAATAAGAGTGGTATTACGGTGGTAAAAGTGAAAAGATTTTAAAACTAAACAATGTAGATGCTTCTGGAGAGATGAAGTGCATCTGATCAAAACAGGAGGATAGTGGAATGAATGTGAGAGTTGGGAAGGAAAGGATCAGAGTTTTCCCTTATCCCTGATATGTCCAGCATGCTAAGTGTCCAGGAAGCGCTTGCCTTAGGAGAATTTATTTTACATATTAATTCAAAGGAGTAGATGGTTTTATACCACTGTATTTGTATTACTGAGCTTAACTAGGTGCAGTGCAGTTTCTCCATCTGTAAGATGCCAACTTAATCTATGCATTTACAACCAATTTTTTTAAAGAAATCATTGAACTGCAAAATGTTTTAATTTGGGTTCTAATTACATGCCACCTGATTTTACAGAACAGAGGGGAAAATTGCATTTCCTAGGATTCTCTGATTGACCACAGGCAGTGTCTGTGAAATAGATGTCAAAAAAACTTTTGAACTCAGTCTCATCTGCTTGGTCAGGTATCACCTGCTGAGCATGCATGTGGTTGGATATGTCTGATTATAAAGAACTGCAGTTATTTGGTGCAGGATATTAGCTGAACAGCATTATTTAATATTATTTGAATTGCATGAACTGTTGTAGACATATGTAAACCTAATTCCTGTACTGAAAAATGATTTAAATAATGCCAATAACTATATAATCTTTAAACCTAAATACAGTCTGATTGAAATGTATTTTCCTATTCCACTCCTTTTCTGTATCATTTCCTATCTATAAATTAATCAATGTCAGCCTAGGCAAGCAAGCAAAATATATTTTTGTGGACATCAGTGAGAATATTATTAATCCTGGTCAGTACAGCACATAAAATTTAATTAGGAATGGTTCTTCAGCTCTTCCCATCAGTCATTTACAGTAATGGCTCTACTCTTGGGACCTTCTGTACCTACCACATGAACCTTGATTATAAATCACAATGCATCAAAAACAAATTAGTAGTATAAACATAAAATTGTAATGTTCATAAATAAATTTATGAGTAAGACTACAGAGGACTTCACCTAACAAGCAATACCCAGATATAATCTGTGTTGGCTAAATAAGTTACTATTTTAAAGCACCTCTGGGCTCTGAGATCGTGACATGCATAAATGTGAGCACGTGAATAACAGCCTGCATGATTATAGTCTGAATTGGCAACCAGTAAATATTTGTAAATGAGCTGTTATTCTGATCAGTAGTAATGCTGATATTTATTATATACACTACATAGTCCTTTACAAAAGGCAGAAGAGCCTGTGTTTGGAAGGATGAAAATCATCTCCCAAACATTTATTTTCACACCTAGGTGAGGCAATCCCCCAAATGTTCTTGAACTTGTTTATTTAAGTGATAGAATACAACAGTTCTGATTTCAAAGGAGGCTCCATATGCTGTCCTGTTGTGAATACATATTCTGTCAGCACAGACACTTAAGAGCACCAGGGATGGTATTTAAACTTCATTTTTCAGACACAAGCAAATGGATTTTCAAATAATTTGCAACCACAGGTGTTATTGGTGAAAACCTCTGCAAAACTGGAAGCTTAATCTGAAAATACATCTGCAGTCTGATTAAATGGAAAGAGTAATAAAATCACTAAACAGATTTAGAAACTTTCCTCTGTCTTTGGCATCCTTAGAAAAAACCTTGGGCTTTGTAAGCCTTAACTGTGAGCTTGGGCTTACAGAAAGGTCTTCAGCGTATGATTCAAGGTCCTGTGAAGTAAACACATGGAATGTTTCCATATCTTTTTTCCTGTGGAAGACCATTAGTGCAAGGCATTGGGCAACCAAAGGAAGGCTTTTGAGCACCAAAGGAAATGCTGTAACAAGTTTCAGGGCTGTTGAAGCTGGGAATCTCACACCTACCCCAGCAGTCAGCCTGCCCACAGCTGGTGGCCATACCTTGTGCGTGGAGTGACCTGTCCATGGGGATGTGCTCCTTGCCAAGCTCTGCCTGTGGAGAAGGAGTGACTTGCCTGCGCACATGTGCTGATTCCAAAGTTTCCAGATTTTTGGAAGCACCGTCTGGAAACGTTCCTAACCCTGAGCTGAGCAAGTGCCTGAACACAGCCAGGGGCCGGCCCAAAGGGTGAGATTTGTGAGAGGAAGGATGTTGACAGACCCTTTTTTCACTACAGGAAGGCACGGTGTAAGTTTCTCAGTGCTGTGTCACTCAGCAAGTGAAGCACAACTCCTTGGAAACGCTTAGGAATCTGTTCCTGAGAGGTCATATATTTGTAAACATAGCGTATTTCATTATTATGTACACTCCAAATGCGCCTGCTTACCTTCGTTTCCAAGCTAACTTTTGCAGCGCTCAGCTCTTCTTTCATTTGGTTGATTTTTTCACAGCTTCTGTTTATGTCCCATTTAGCTGCAACGACAAACAAAAACCTGTAAGAATGTTTTGTAAAAGTTAACATCCTTACAGAAACGTGCCATGAGCAGGAAGCAGCCCTCCCGGCTTTCCCTGGCTCCAGTCCCCTCAGGACACCCCGGCGATGGGTGGTCGGTGCCGCCGCCGGTCCCCCCCGCCCCGCCACGGGGCCGACCTTGCTGGATGAAGTGCCTCTTCTCCCTCGCCTGCTCCTCCGTGAAGTGTATCTGCTGGAACAAAGCATCCAGGTCCATTTCTGCCTTCTCGCGGGGCCCGTGCAGCCGCGGCGAGGGCAGCCTGGAGGGTGAGGTTGGGTCTGGCCCCAGCCCTGCCCTCACCGCCCTGCCCTCAGCGCCCTGCCCTCAGCGCTCTGCCCTCAGCGCTCTGCCCTCACCGCCCTGCCCTCACCGCCCTGCCCTCACCGCCCTGCCCTCACCGCTCTGCCCTCACCGCCCTGCCCTCGGCCTGTGCCTGCCCGGGGCTGGGAACGCAGCAGGGGAGAGAGCGGGGCACACGGGACGTGGCTGGGGTGGGGGGAAAGAGGGGACAGAAAGGGGAGGTGAGGGCTGCAGAAAGCATTGGGCCGAGAGGGAACCCTCGGGCACGGGGAGATGTGGGCGACTGGCCGGGGGAGCCCGCGTGGGAAACAGTGAGTGGGAACAAGCAGGCAGGGAAGCTGAACAGTAGGAGCGGGAGAGGGAAGATAATTGGTGAGGGGAAAAACCAGGTGACACTGAGTCATGTCAAACTTGGGCGCATCTTCGAAACTGGTTCTGGCTCAGCATCGGGGAGTTTTGATCAAACAGCTCTGACTTATTTATTTCTCTGGGAACATGTGCTTTAGTCTGGTTTTCTGTCGTCCAGAAGCTGTTCTTCTTTACCCCTTCCTTTTTCTATGAAGTGATCGCTATCCTTTGTAAAAGTTGCATCAGCTCAGACTTACTTATCTTTTGAAGACTGATGTCTAACCTGAGCAGCTAAGGAAGTGGGCTAAAATCTGCTGTCACACAGAAGAACAAGGTAAATCTGACTCCACAGAACTTAGAGGGATCAGACTCAGCTCAGCTGCATTTCACCATGAATGTAAAATGGGCAGAGTTTCTGTTCCAGGTAGTCCCACTCAGCAAAGATCACAACACAGCTCGTTCTCCGCTCTTCTGGAGCGTATGTTTACTCCTCTTGGAGCCCCTGCAACGCTCTGGTTTGTACATTACTGGATGGTATGCTTGGAAATTTAAGTACCTGGTTGAAAATATAATTCCTATTACAGGGTTTGTTTCTGCATCTTGGAAAGGATTGACTACAGTCCCTGCAGGGAATAACTAAGTGAAGTTGGCCTATTTGCTTTGAGGCAGAAAAAGCCTGGAGGAATGAAACTTTATAGATTTACAGCCTTTTTAACATTGAAAAAGATCAGGATTATTGACATTCCCATATTGTTATAGACATTTCCTCAGAGGAGATACTGTCTTAGCATAGACTGCTGCAGCACAGTTCAGAAATTAGAAGATCTTTGACCATCAAAAGCAAAACAATATACATGAGAGTACAGACGTCTTATTAATCAAAAAGCTGTACTAAGTTAGCAGACTGAAACTGAGAATTCTGGAAAAATGTTATGCTATAGCATTTACTGCTTAAAAAGTGCTATGTTATAGCTGATAGTGAGCTATAAAATGCTGCTTTTTAAAGGAAAGACATTGCTCTATCTAGGAAAGAAAATGTGGGTTCTGATGAAATTTAAAACCCTGAAACTAGCACATTATGTTGCAGGAAACGCAATTATATTTTAAAATGGAACAAAGTGCAACTGAGGGAGAGGAGTTCACAAAAGTGAATTTAGAAAATGTTTCAGAAGTGAAGCTTCCTACCCAAAGGCCAAAGGAAAGGCGGATGAGTCAAACAGGAACATTTGGTGATTGAGACAGCGATTTGTTAACACAGGTCTGATGAGTGAAAAGTCATTTTACAAAATTCAAGAAAATGAACTGCTCTATCAGGGGATCAAGGAGAAAATGAAATGAAAAGCTTTCTTTGAAGTTTTTGAGACTTGACTGCTTTTGTGTTTCAAACTGAGAAAGCTGCTGTAGGCTGGGATAGTGTTCAGTGTCACTTGTTAAAGGAACAACTGTGTTTTGTGGAGGGTGCTTCAGTGCCTCTAATTGTGGCAAAGGAGCTGCTCTCCCTAGAAAGAAGAATCTGACTCCAACTGTACTTCTCACTGTCTGAGAATGACCATTCAGCAAGATTAACAGTTCTGTAAGGGCTTCCTTCAGAGACCAAAAAAGTTCAAAGTGGGACATGTATTTGACTTTAAGCTTCAGAGCTTTTGACTCCTTCAGCTCTTTGGCATGTGCTTGATTTTTACATGGTAAATGACTCATGATAATAACTCAGGATTATCTAAATTGAACCACATGTGTGAAACACATACAAGTGATTTCCAAATCAGGATCAAGGCCATTACTTCAAAGGTGTGTAGTTGCTGGCTCCCATGGAAATGGATGAGATTGCATGAACCTGAATGCTTCAGAACGAAAATAAAATGTGCATTACCTTCCCTCAATTCCAACTTTTGCAAAGTATAAGATCTCTTGTAAATCACTAGCTGTTAGAAAGGTGACTTTAATTTCATTCTCTAGGTCCTATCAGTACATCCTAATCTTAATCTATATCTGTATCTTAATCATTGTGCTGTAATCAGGTCATGTCTTTTTAGTGTTCTTCAAAATTAGTAATTGCCCTTTGTAATCAGGCTGCTGTGCTAATAGTGAAGTTTCTTCTAAAAGTTTCTTCTCTAGTTTGTGTAGGAAGAAGAAAAGAAGGATTTTGTTTGCAATTTCAAGTCAGTATAAAAATTTATTACTGTAATTTATTTCTAAATTGCAGGTGCTCAGATTGTTTCAAAAATTGTTTTTCTAAAAGACAAAAATTAAAGAGGCAAAAGTAAAGAAGCAGCAGGGTAAAAGTCAGATGATGCAATATGGTCATCACCATAAAAAAATGTATAGTCTGATCTAGAAATTGTAGGATTAACAAGGCCAAGTGCCGGGTCCTGCACTTTGGCCACAACAACCCCCTGAAGCGCTCCAGGCTAGGCACAGAGTGGCTGGAGAGCAGCCAGGCAGAAAGGGACCTGGGGGTGCTGATTGACAGGAGGC
>JAWMRA010000162.1:29527889-29546439 GCA_035584735.1 Pseudotriccus pelzelni | reverse complement strand
CCCGCCCCCCCCCAAAGACTAATCAGTTCTACCTTTATACATATAGAATAAGCAACAATGTGTACAGCTTTTAAAAAGTGACGCAAAGACAGGCTAATATCAATCAGTGAGGATACTTATCTCTCTGAGCGGGCTGTTCCTGGATGTAATTGAAATTACAGCAAAGCTCTTGTGGGAAGGGAGGCTGAATATTTAACCCCTCAGTTAAACCCTCGGATGGGAAGCTGATTTGTTTCACCAAAGTGGATCTATGGAATAACGAATGCTTGTTTTGTCAGGCTCATTAACCCTGTGTGTTTTCTTTCGTTCTTGTGTTTCCTCATAAATCAGTCATCAGCGTTAAAACTTACCTTTTCCTTGGACTTCCCCCGAAAGTGGATCTAAACCCTGTGTGCTTTTTTTCTAAGGGGTAGGACGAAGCCAGGTTTGCAAGGTGCTGCCCGTGGGGTTGGCTGCATGTGCTGCGTGAGGAGGTGCCCGGAGCTTCCCAGATGCTGCTTCGGAGCCCCGGTTAAATCCGCCTCCTCCCTCAAGGAAGTGTCTGTTGGTTTGTGTCTCCTCTCTGTAGATGTACTTTTGTGTGCAGAAGTGAGCGGGCTGCCTGGAGGGGACCGCCTCGACTGCGTGAAAGCCAGCGATCAGTGTCTGAAGGAGCAGAGCTGCAGTACTAAATACAGGACACTGAGGCAGTGTGTAGCCGGCAAAGAGAGCAACTTCAGCCGGGCCACGGGCCTGGAGGCGAAGGACGAATGCAGGAGCGCCATGGAAGCTCTCAAGCAGAAATCCCTGTACAACTGCCGCTGTAAGAGGGGCATGAAGAAGGAGAAGAACTGCCTGCGCATTTACTGGAGCATGTACCAGAGCTTGCAGGGTACGTTGCAAAGCACGGAGAGCCGCCCCGGTGCGGCGTGTGGGTTTGCAGCCGCTCCCATCCGCAGTTTAGCGGCTGCCACTGAGCCCACCCCGGGCTCTGACCCCGCAGCTCACATTGTGCTCTTCAGCTGCGAACTGAGGACCTTTCATCCGCCTCAAGGCCAGCTGCTGCTCCGTGTCCTGTTGTTGGGAAATCCACAATGAGAGTTTCCTCCAGGGGACCCAGCTGACCTTTCTAAACCAGAGTCGAAAGATAAGGGCACTAGCATGTGCAGGAGCCACAAAAACAGTCATTTGGAGGCGTTTTCCTAGTAGTATTAGAACTCGTTAATTAGGACTCACCTAACAAGATCGCAGGACACTGGGACTAGTTTCGTAGCTTTTTGCTGAAAGTTAAATGTAATACGAAGAGGAGCACTGTTTTAAGGAAAAGTTTATTTTTTCCTTTCCTGTGTTTCCCTGGGCATGCTGAGGCAGAAACAATCCCCCCAAGTTTATGGATCCTGGAGGACTTAGATGTGCCAGTTAGAAGGGATGTGACACTGGTTGACTTGTAGCTTCTGTTATTCATATCACTTGCAAATTTCCCATAGCGTCCTGAGAACAGTCAGGTCCTCGTTTGAGAGACAGCATTTTTAGCCCTGTTTTGCTGTGTCCCTGGAGGTGAAGGTGCAGTCCTTCATTTTAGTGTGGTCTCCATTTAACTATTTTTTTTCCCCCAGTTGCTTCTGAGAAACAGGAAATAATGGATTTCTGTTCATTTACCCATATGTTTTAAGAAGTCGGCATATGTTTTTTTGGCTAACTAAAATAATGAACATTTTCTGCATCATGAAAAGTTCATCTTCCACTAGCATCTTGTTGGGAGTATTTTATTCCAAAGATGCTAGTTTTTGGCTGTTAGCTGGGCTTCTCTAAAAAAGAGCTGTGCAACTAGGGTGAATGAAGAGGGACACCCTTGCTTCTCTCCTGCTGGCATGAGATAGGACTGTCCCTGTGATGTCACTGGCTGTCTCTGAAAATTATGACCTTATCCAAGGAGGAAGGAGAGAAAAGATCTAGTGACAGCTTCCTTCTGGTGTTTTTTTAGATAAGTAGCCACTTAAACAGGTTAAAGGGGAGTACATTTTGCTGTTACAGAGTAAAAGTAAACAAACAAAGCTTACCCTGAATTCTTGTGTAAGAAAAATATCCAAATACTTTTTTGTCCTTAGGAAATGACTTGCTTGAAGATTCCCCTTATGAGCCAGTTAACAGCAGACTATCAGACATATTCAGGCTAGCACCAATTGTATCAGGTAAGCAGATTTAACATTCTTTAACTGATACTTGATTTTGTACTTGAATTATGGATCTTTCAAGCAATACTCTCATAAGTAAAAAGGAATGATAATGGCTTCCTGGATTTAGAAAGTTCATGTTATAGTTGCACAAAAGAAAAGAGTAATTGGTTTTGAAATAACAGAACTGAAAGAATGCTTGGCAGGATGGCAATTTGTATTCTTTTTGAGTCATTCTTGACAATAAATGCTAAATTTTCCTGTAGGTGGCAATCTGATCCCCTGCGTTCCCAATTTACAAATCGGTTCTTTTTTTGGAATTTGGTCAGTGCAAGTTACCTCCTGTTGACATTAGGGAAGATCAGAAGCTAGATCTTTCTAATGTTTCATAAGGGAATGCTTTATAGCTTCATACAGTTTTGTTAAAAACAAAATTCAGAATTAAGGTTTGTCTTCTTTTCTGGAACTGCTGGCTGTTTAAAGAGCCTATTCACAGCTTCCTCCTTTTTCTGCCTTTTTTTTTCCTTTTCTTCCTTGCTGTGTGGCTGTCTTTGAGAACCTTTTTATCACATTTTGAATATGTTACTTGGTGATTAAACTGTGATGTTTGTTCTCTGACAGCTTAAGTTGTACTCATTCTGGATCATACTGATTGAAAACACCTTTTTTTTTTTTTTTTGGGCGCTCACTGGGGTTACAGTGGAATGGCCTTTCTTTCTAGGAGTTTCAGGAAGTCTTGTGAGGATACAGCCTGTACTCGGGACGTTTATTTGTTTAGCTACATAAATTGAAGGTGCACAGTAGAGTGTGTAAATTGGACAGTGCTGAAGTGTAGTTAAGTGACATGCTATGGATCAGCAGTAGTAGATGGCTCTTTAAAAGAAAGAAAAAAAGACGAGAGAGTGGCTTGACCAATTTCCAGATGTACTTACACTTTTTAGGGCTCAAAGTCCCATTAAAAGCCACGGGGACTGAGGTTGTTAAGTATTTAATGGTACAGATTTTCAAAGGCATAGATACATAAAATGTAGGTAACTGCCCATCGGGACTTTCAGAAAGGGCTAAGTGATTTAAATAGGCGTCAGATGCCCAGGCAGTTTTGAAAATTGTAAGTGCTTAATGCATCTTTAGGTATCTTAATGCCTTTGAAAATCGTCCCTTTAGTCACTTTTCAAAATGTGACTTCAGATCCTTATCCCATACGTCTTTTGAAAGCATTATCCTGATTTTTGGGGCAATTCTGTTGGAGAAATAGTGGAGAGCAAAGATTAATCTCAGAATAATCTTTATTTTTTATTGCTTGAAACTACAACTTAATACAAAGTGAAGACAAAATCAATGCAGAGGAGTTCCAGGCAGTTTTCTTAAAATTTATGATCAGCCTGCCTAGGGCCAAATTGTAACCTACCTCAGCAGTTTTATGATCTCCATAGAAATACCCTATATACATTCTGCCTTTTTGTTATTTTTTAGATTCCCCATTTACTTGCAAAGTAATTACCTTAAAAATTTAATATTTTTTTCAATACCTGTTCAGTGCAACAGTGAAATAAGACGTAATTTGCCAACTACTGATGTCCATCCTACCATAGTCTTTTCAGATGGTAGTGTTTAGGACTCATTCTGTGTTACTGGTGCACCCCAAATTGCAGCGCATTGGCTCAGAAGTTTCAGGTTTACAAGGATGGGAGGCCTGGATTCACAGGGAGCAATAAACAAAAGTTGTAATCCAGTGGAAAAACACCAGTGTTTGAAAGTATTGTCAACTGAAAGAAAGAGATTAGCAAAAGCATTTTTCTTATCGTCATGGTTACTATTGCATGTTACACTCTCCAAAGCTGCCTAGTCTTAGAGATTGTTTGCAGCACTCTGCAAATACCCCAAGCAGCAGAACTTGGTAAGATTTCTAGATCTTGATTAGAACAAACAAACAAAAAAACCCCCCAGTGCAAGTACTGTTGGCAGGGATTTCATAACTCTTGTTCTGCTGATGTGGTCAGTGTGCTTACAGATGTTGCTGCAGTTCCCTCTCATTAAAGTTATCTGGGTGTAATTGATTAACCCTTTCATATCACAGAGGCCACTCTGTGGTACTGTATGGCTTGGCATATAACAAGGATATAATGCCTTTGCCATCTTTTAGGTATATTTTTGGGGTAGTCCAGAAAAGCACAGTAGTTTTTTTCTGTGGTACATAAAAGGGGGAAATCATTGGCTAAGGTGACTGTTTTGTGTGACGTAAGTCTCTTGTAGCATAAGTAAGTCTGAGAAATGAAGGACAGTTTAAAGTCGATGTATTTTTATACTGAAAGATGTTCAGAAATGCATCTCCTATGGAAACAGGATGCCGTGTTTTCCTTAATTCAAGCATCAGTATGTTGATTCAAAACAAAGATCAGAAATACATGGCTAAACCTGTTAGTTCGAATTTTCTCTCTAGTTCCTGTTACATTGATGTAAGAAATCATGTTCTATTGTTCCATCCGTGTTAATGGATGCAGCCTTGT
This sequence comes from Pseudotriccus pelzelni, assembly GCA_035584735.1. Classification (NCBI taxonomy): domain Eukaryota; kingdom Metazoa; phylum Chordata; class Aves; order Passeriformes; family Tyrannidae; genus Pseudotriccus; species Pseudotriccus pelzelni. Next base: position 29,541,779 of record JAWMRA010000162.1, on the reverse strand, counting down.
TACTAAGGTAAAGCATAAGTGGTCTACATTATAGAGGGGTTAGTGGTGTAGTTAGTCTAGAACTGGAAGGAAAAGATAAGCATTCTGTGTAAAATTTAAAAGAACGTCCAAAGACATTGAGAAGAAATATGTAACTCACTAAATTATTTATTGTACTATCACCTGTTAAACCAGGTTATCAGTATTTAGTTAATAATAATAAGCATGAAGTCTGCATTTGAATAACTACGAAGTTTGCAAGGAAATCTTAATTTAAAAAAAAAATAATTGCTGGTTAAAACAGCAGTGTGAGTTCAGTTTTTGGGTTCCTTGTGATGATGTATCCTGAGTATTCAAGGATATTTTCTTCCTTTCCATCTGCATTTTTAAGTTTGTAATTTAGCTCCTTCTATAAAGTGACTACTCACATGGCCAAAGCCTGCAGGGACTGTGACACTTCGTAGTTGAAGACTGGGCTGTCTTGGTTTTTTGTTTTGGGCGTATGTAAGTTTGAATTTTCTTTATAAGCACAATGTCTGATGTGGTGCTTCTGCCTCAAGGGTGTGAATTTCTTGCTGTTAGGCAGCTCTTCAAATTGCTGAAGACTTGGGTGTGCATTCTAGAGGGTAACAGATTTGGGTTAGTTACTATGACGTAAAGATTTTGCTGAAGCAGACTTCTTTTGCTTGAACCTTTACAACTTCTGAGAGGTGAAAACATTTTAAGGTCATTGACTTCTGTCACAACTACAGTAAATGCAAAATCTGTTGATGGGATTTCAGAGGTGAGTTTCACAGTAAATTAAGAATAGATGCTTCAATTAGTTACTTCTTAAAGTTGGCTTTTTACTAGCTGGAGAACAGTTTGCCTCTTAAATTTGTGTTGTTTCTGACATTGAGCTGTGTAATTATTTTGGTATCAGCTGATACACTATAGTGGTCATCTCTGGCATGTTGTAAGAAAATATCCTATATAAAAACTGTAGCTGCACAAAACCTGCAAAAATTCTTAACAAAATAATGTCTCTGAAATGTATCATTTATATCAACGCAAAAGGGAGAGCGACTACATCTGAATAAAATGCCTTAAGCTGTATCTGTGAGGTGGTGTAAATAGAATCCTGAGTGTTACAAAGGGTTGGCTATTTAGATCAGCGCGTTTCAGATGACATAATGCTCTCCTCCTATGGACTCACTTTTAAGTTTCCTGGTTGTTCCCAGGCTTATTATCCCATTGTTCAGCTTTGCGAATCTTTTCTTCTTTGTTTTTCATCTGTTATGTTCAGAAATAATCTTAAAGGACAGACTACATAAATCAGAACATTTCTTAAAACATACAGGGTTTGCTGTTAGTCTGTGGAGAATTGGGTTGGTTACGTGCTGCTGGTTTTCAGTTGCTAAAACACAAGATAGGTAGAAATTAATTGTTCTGCCAATATTTCTTGTTAGTGTAGTAAACTGGTTTTGAGAAGTGGCTTTTGTATTAACAAATGAGGGAAAGAAAATGGCTCATATGATTGTATGTCAAAAGGAGTATTTCCTAATTCTGCTGTTCTCCTCAGAGGCTGTTTACTCTAAAATCTTGGAAAATCTGTTGTAGGAAGTGCCTTGAAGCTTTTATTTAGAAAAGGGTATATTTTACATTTATTATGGCAGACTTGTAAATTAAAAACAAGAATTCAGTGGACAGCACACAGGGCTTATTGCTGGAGTGTATCATTCCACATTAGAACATGGGTAATGCAGTACATGAAGTCAGCACGTTTGACTTCTATTCTGAATAAGCTGTACGACAAACAAACAATTATGGTCAATAAGGTGGCCTTTTATTGTATGTAAAAAGTTGAGACTATAAAAAGTTAGCAGTGCTGGAATTCTCAGGAGTGTGTGTACTGGTGGCTGTTGCACTCTGTAGGATGTATGAAGATGTCTCCCTCTAGGATCTCACCCTTGCTCAGAGGGAGAGCGGGTTGGTCAGCAGTTCTAGCTTCATATTCCTTTGAATTTTTCAAAGTCTTTTAGGCATCCTGTAGAGTTGACATTCGCAAATCAGAAAGCTGACTGTGGGAAAGAATGAACCAGTGTGCCAAACACTTCCTCAAGGATGTGACAGACTTTATAAGCGGATAAAGCATAAAACCTGCTCTGAGTATTGATGACAGCTGCCTGGCCCCTCCCCATTAATGTTTTCTTCTCGGGGATGGGGTAGAGACCTCACTTGAGGATGGACTGCATTTCCTTTGGAAAAATTGCCATCGTGAAAGGCTGGGGCTGTTCAATCGGGGATTCTCAGGCTTCAGGAGACAGAGCTGCCTTTTTCGTGTGCTTTGTCCTTGTGCCTTCTTGTTCTGCTGCTTCTGTAAAGAGGGGTTGTAGAATTAGAACAAGCTGTGTTGGAGTGAATTTGTTCCCCCCAAACTTTCATAACCCCAAAATTCTTTTAATCAAGAGTGGAATGTTTTCCCATTGATCCCCCCCCCCCCTCCCCTGTTCTTGATCTAATAGAAGAGCTGTGTTCTGGGTAACGGGTCCCTGACACTTTAATTATTATTTACTTTTTTTTTTTTCTGCCTGGTAAATTACTTTTCTTTTGTAGAAGCCATATATAGCATTTTTTAGATTGTTTATCAGAAAGACAAGTTAGTCTGTGTCCTAGCCAAGGGATTCACTGCTTTTTCCTTTTGGGGTTTGTGGCATGTGAATTAGTGGCTTCTCCCATGAATTAATACTGTATGACATTCCCAATTCCCATTGCCTGAGGCCTCTAATCCTGTTTCTGTTCCTAAATCTGCATGTATTTCAAATGCCACATATTTTTCTAATTTAACACTATGTCTTTATGACATCTCTGTAAGATTGAGATGCCACATTTCTACAGAGGCAATTTAATTTACAAAACATTGAAAATGTTGATTTCTCCTGACTCTTTTATGATGCTCTTATTAGCTCTGACCTCCCATATCGTTGCAGTTCAGCTAAAAAAGCCAAGATACTTCAAGTTAGTTACCTTGCACATAACACCCACGTTCGTGAACAATAAACCAGATCTTATTAGGTTAACAGGAATCTTGCAATCTGATTCTGTTCCCACTGAAGTAAGCAAAACACATCAAAATCTTTTTATTTGATTATGATACATTCTGTTTCCTGATATAATTTTTTTTTTGAGCTTAGTTCTCGTTTTCTGATATGCAGTCAAACCTTTTGATAACAGAACAGTAAAAACTTCTTAAATTTAGCCTACAGTAGATTGTCACATCCACAGTTGTGTTTTGCTTTGTAAGGTAGTATATTGCAATAACAGCCCTTGGACCAATATATTATACTGGTTTTGCACAAATCCAGACTAACTCTTTTTTCTCCAGTGAGAATTTATGTCCTGTTGCAAGAAAAAAAACAAACAACACAGGCATCTATTTTAGTTGCATTTAACAAAATGAAAATAGCTCGATAAAAATAAATCTAATATGAGCGTGTCCAATGTTTGTATTCTTTGACATTTCTGTCTGCAGATTTTCTTTGCAGAGACAACTAGGCTGGCTTCCAGTCAGATAACAAGTTATCAAGGGTGCATAGATACCAGATTTCCACTTCTGCATTTTTATAATCAGATTGGACTTCACACAAAAGAAAATCACTTTGGTGACTGTTGGCTTGCAGGAGCTCTTTGAATTTCCTGTTTTCTGCATTTCTTGAAGCTAGATCTGATTATGAGGGGGGAATTAAGTACCTTGCTGAAGTAACTGATTGACTGGCCTATAAAGGCAGTGCCTACGCACTTTAACTTCAGCAGGATCATGAACAGGCCTTGAAAATAGGAATATGTAAATAGTCTCATCTTAGTGCACATTGCTTTTGGTGGTAAGATTATTGGAACCTTTTTGCTAATTTTTTTGAAGAGCCGTAAAACAGAAGAAAAAAGGTCTTTGTTCCTGAAGTATTTATAATGCACAGCTTTGAGCAAATGGAGAGCTTCTGCTTGTCCAGGTAGTCTAGGCAGGCTTTATCAACCTGTTTGAACGTGGGGAAACAAGATGCAATCCGTTCCATGGAAGGAGGAAGCATCTGGTGATACAACACAGACATGTAAGCACATATACTCAGCATCTACATTAATGCTGAGAGCAGTAAGAGAGAATAGTTAGGAGGAAACCTGGAGGAGAGCAGTATTTTCCTGGGGCCTCAAAGCAAAGTGTTGGGACATGGCCTGCTGAATAAGCACGGCCAGGTAGTTTGTTACCATATATGATGTCTACAGTGGACCACATCTTCTCTAGAGTAGCACCTTTGGAGGGTGGAATTGCCATCCCTCAATGTGCTTTGCAGGAAAGCCTCAGTTATGGTGTGTGTGGGGTTCATACGTTAAGTGAAAAATGCCTGTGCACTTCGGGCAGCAAATTGTATATTCGTGCTTCCCATTATAGGTCAGCTCTATGGCTTGCTTGAGGTCCACCTGAGTTCCTCTGAAGTAGAGCAAAGCACACAGGTACTGCTAGTGGTATTAGTGGGGTTATGAGGAGAGATCAGGTAGCTGTCACTGAGGAGGGGAGCAGAATCCAGTCACCTATGGGGAGAGGTACCTCAGTTCCAGGGATGTGGTGAGCAGGGAGAGGTGTGGTCTGCTGGGGAGCCCAGAAAGGCAGAACTGGCCGGGTTCCTGGTTTTGTCAGGTGTCCACAGACTGCTGTGTCACAGGGCTGAGTGGCTGGACACAGTGAGCCTGCTGATGGGGCAGCTGAAGGCATGACACGGTGAGAGAAATAGCCCGTGGTTCACACAGTGAGGATACTGGTGGCAGTACTGCAGTGACAAAGGTGGTGTGAGGAACTGGGGCAGCAGAGAAGGCTGCACCGAGTACTCATTTTTATGGCAGTTTTCCTTGGCGGGCTCCTGAAATGCCTTGTATGAAAGCTGTGTCCCCTGGTGAAACCATAAGAACAGCATCCTGCAGCTTTCTGTCTCTTGATGGCACAGCAAGGTGCAGTTTATGGCAGGTGATTTGCATGCTGGCTCTTTACATGTTAAAATATTTTAAAACTTTTTTTTTTTGTGTGTGTTTGGAACCGTATTTGTATTTGACTCTCGGGGATAACTTCAACAATCTTGGAAAAGCTACTTGTATCTGTCAGGAGTTTGACAGTATGTTAAAAATGCTAAGAGTAAAATGCTTGTATGTAATGAAAAGAAATAAGAATTTCTGGATTGCAAGGCAGGTACTTTATTTGTGATAAATCTCCAACATTTCTTATATTAAGATGTACATTCTTATACTGTTTTAACTTCAGGAATGTGTTCACAACTGTTGTTTTTAGAAATGTGACTGGTTTTGTTCGTGAAAAGTAATTCTGTAATTTATTTTGTATTATTTTTGGTGGTTTTTTTTTTTAATTCTTGCATTTTCCATGGATAAAACTAATGCAGCAACAATGCCATCAGTATAGTTAGGGCATTAACACAATTAAGTTATTTTTGGAAGAGTTCTTTAGTTACTATGATGCATTGACAATTTTTATAAGTGTCAGGCTATTGTCCTGTACAATCTGGACTCAGCTTGAAATTTAACATGAGAGAGGCATGACACAAAGTGTAATGGCATAGAAATAGCTCTTCCTGCATAGAAATTTGCAGAAATGATGGGTTGTAAAGAGACTTGAAGATATCAAACAGTTTGAGTAGGAACCCATAAATAAAGATGAATTTCTGCATTCAGTGGTTATATTATTTTATCACTGTCTAGCGTCCATAAAATGCATCTTCCCATTAACGTTTTGTCATGCAGCTGATGAGGTTCAGAAGTGTTAAAAACTTCCATGCTCTTCTTTTTAAAGTTTGCACCCTGAATTCAGTACTAAAGCTCAGTTCAGCAAACCGAGAAAAAGGTGTTTCTCTCCCTCCTCCACTGGAGACAGCACAATGATTCTCCCTGCTCCTCAGTCCCACAGCCTGCAGCCCATTGCTGGTGTTTCTTGGGTTTGCAGTCAGGCTAGTGCTGACCACTGCTGTGACCTCATACCCCACCTCATTCCTGCCTTGACATATCTTTTCAATACAGTGCTGTCCCTTCTTTGACTGTCAGCTTTGTTCTCTCTGAACTGTGACTCCTCCAGCTGTAGGACTTCGGGGGTTTCTTTCTCTGTCACTGCAGCATGGAGTGGCTCTGCTTTCCACCTCAGCTACTCACTTCTCAGAAATCTGATTGCAGTTTTTCCCATTCCTCTTTACGACAGCCTTGTCTTTGCTCTCCTCCTTGATGTCATTGCTTTGCAGTCTGCCTCTGTGCCTACCCTGCTCTCCTGTTCTTTATTCCCCCAATGCCTCCCTGTCCTCCCTTGTCCAGTACTTCTGGTGAAATAACACCTTCTGTGCTCCTTGCAAGCTTTGATTAGGCTTGTTTTTACCCAACATTCTCCAATTTTTTCTCAATTGTGCAGTTGTTCAGTTTACAATTGTAAAGAGTTTGAGATGTGGTCTAATACAAGGAATTGTTCCTGAGTGAAGGGACTGACAAAGCCTGGTATCCTACCAGAGTCCTCCATCCCCTGGATACCCCCACTCTTCGCACAGAAAGAGTTCCTGTCTTCTCTCTCTGTTCTAGGCCCTCTCTGCATGTGCTCCCTTACTCCTTCGCTGGTCCTTAGTTCTGTCCCACATCTCTTGCCTGTGGGGCAGCGTGTGCTGCAGCTGGCTGGGCGTTACACCCGTGCTGAAGGACTGTATGGCAGGCAGGTTCCCTCTCGGGATGGCTCAGAGACAGAAGTGACATGTCGAGCAGGTCTACTTGGGTCCTAAACTGCGGTTTTTCATAAAATTTGTAAGAACTTCATTCCTCTATCAAATTTGTTCAAGTATGTCCTGTGGATTAAAAAATCACTAGGAGCTGCAGGGATAGGGGGAGAACACAGAGACTAATATTCAGTTTATTTACATTTCCTTGAAAAATCATGATTAAAAAAGCAAATATGGTTTCTGTCATATCGTTAAGCATTAGACTGGGACATATCTCATTCTAATCTCATAAAACGTCTAGTGTGTCATGTCAGTGATATAAATAAACACGCGGTGGACTTGAAACATACAGGCAATTAAGTACAGTCGATGGCTGGCAGTTGTATTAGATAATTGAACATCTCAGGATCCTCGAAATGAGAGACAACTCATGCATTTGTTATTTGGCATGAAGATTATTTATTCAGATTTAGAAATGTAACAAGAAAGAAAGGACCCATCCAGAAGCTGTTATATATTAACACATATATTGCATTTGACTATTTGGATGGTACCACATTGTGTTTACAAATAACACTGTATTTTTAGAGTCATCTTCTTCTGCAGATGGAGTGTTTTTAGGATTAATGATTAAGTTTTGCTAATGTTTGTTGTCATGAGGTCATAAACAAGATTAAGAAAGGCAATGCTAACATTTGGCAGTAGTTTCAAAGAATTCATGTCCAAACACCCTGACTTCTCCAGACTTGCTGCTTGCAAACAGAGTGGAATGTGGTCTGCACAGCAGTGGCTTTGCATTAATGAACACTTAAGCAGCAGATTAAAATGTTTCTTTAAAAAATAGGTTAGGATTATATAATAACAATTCTGGGATACTAATAGCAGTGAAGATGGTTTTATTGAGCAGATTAAGTGCAATTAGATCTCAACTACAGAATATTTAAATACAATACCAGAGCAAAACCCAGCCCCTGCAGCTTTACTTGCTTTCTTTCACACCCACAGGATCAGCACCTGACAGCAAAGTAAATTATAATTTTTATTGTAGTTCACTTTATATTGCCATGGGAATGTACATCATGTTATCCATTAGGACCCAGACAAACATGACTTTTCTCCACATACACAGTTATGAAACAAGACATGATTGAAGACAGTGAGGTGTTGATGGTATTTGAAATTCTATTAGAAATTGATAAATTTGCTTGTCAGGTTTCTTTAAAGGATTGCATGGATAAGAACTGCCTATAGTATTCTCATATGAAAAGTCATGAAAATTATAGCTTTAAAATCAACTCATATAGACTGAGAAATTGTGTCAGTTCTTTCTCTGATAATCTATTTTCTTAATTTTAGTCTCCTAAACAGTGAAATAAAGACACAAACTTGCAGTTGTTGATGCCACTTGTGACCTGATGAAGTAAACTGCTTTGATCTTCTGAGAGGTCAAACTGTGTGTGATTCTAAGCAAACATTCCCCAAGGCTGCTGATGTGTGAGATGTTTCTTCCCCTTGCCAAACATCCTACTTTTGCAATAGAAAATTAAAGGAGACTTGCAAAGAAATGTGTGGTGTGTTAGTATATTAAATCTTGTGTATAAATTGGTGAGAATTGTTGAACAGAGGGTTTGCTGATGTGTTTATTTTTTTTTAATTTTTGCACAGTTTATAAATATTTAGACAGCTTTCTTTGAGGTTGAGTAGAAAATAAATGTATTAACTCTAGCTGTGCTAATGTTTAGGGAGAAAGACATACAGTGTTTTTTAATTTGGTAAATAAAGAGTTATTTGGATCTGACTTGGAGCTCCATTTAATTTTTTGAAACATTTCTGCTCTACAGCCAAAAATATCTTACCTGCATGCCCTTGACCTTTCTCTATGAGCACAAATAGAATAAATTTAGAATTAGCCTATTTGAAGAAAAACGGTACCAAGTGCCTTAGCTGTGTGCAAATTGGAATTGTCAGTCCTACATGTCCAGTCTGGCAGAGCTGAGCAGAGCACCCTGCTGCTAGACAGGGCCCTGGGAGCCCTGGAAATGGGAAGGTAGTTCATTTTTTCCTTCCCTGCTTCCTCCTTCCCCTCCTTGCAGAAGCTGCCAACAAAGGTGCCGATTATAATTGACGGTTTCTGTAGCTCAGTTGTCTGTCCCTTAACAAACCCCTTTCCCCCCAGCTTGCTCCGTGTGGTTCACCTTTCAGCTGCATAAATACATCGCCGTCTTGGACTGTATTTGAACTAGTGACTAAAAGGTGAGGTTGTCACTGTGTTGTCAGTGACACAACCACAGCCATAAGGGGTGAGTAATTGTGATAGTTGGGCTTTATTTATGTGTTTATTCATTAGCAAAAGTGGTGGTGTTTGGGTTTCCCAGATGTTACTGGGATGCTTCTGAGAACAGATGACTTGTAGTGATACCCACTGCAAGCAACAGCCCTGCAGTGTTCTTACCACTTAAAATCATTCACTTAATAAGACACAGAATGGGTGCTCTTGTGAGGCTGTCGCCTTTAGGGCTTAGGTACTGCATTGCTCTGCAATAATTACACAGTCTGATACTAGCTTTCATTTATGCTGATTGCAAATAAAGCTACAAATTCCTCAGATTATTAAAAAGAGAGTTATCTCCTTCCTGTCGTGGTAAGTCAAGGATTTAAATGCTGCAAAATTTTGGTCCTGCTTTAGAGGGGAAAACGTCATCCTAAAAATCTTCTCAATATTAATACTTTGTCTGGCTAAGAAAACAGTGGTGTTTGTAGCATTGCAACTGTATATACTGGTTTTAACAATTATTTTAAAGTAATTCAGGGATTTAAATATGTATTTAATCCTGCATAACCAGACATAATAAAAATAAATGTATACTTGAAAGATAATCAGTAAGTGACTGTACCTAGGACAACTAACAGGAGGGAAATTAACTTTTTGTAGAGCTGTTCTCATTAGGATCTTCAGAAAAAAAAGTCAAATTTCTGTAATGCAGGCAGTGTGCAATATCTGGTTTAGACTGAGAAGAGAAATGTAATTTACAGGTTACAGAATGAATTATTCTGTCTCAAAAAGAGTAAAATAGAGCCAATAGTTAGCTCCCCTTGAGCACTAATGCTAATTGAGGGATTGCATTGTAAGAGTCAATATTCAAGCGTGTAGAATACTAGTTTCTGTCTGTAGCCAGACTGAGAAATATAATAAATGATTCTGGACCTGGAATGTGGCGAGAAGAGCTACTTCTCACTGCAGCATCAAAATGGGAGACATGTCAAGTGCTTGTAAGAGATAGCTCCTCTATCTACTGAGCAGGTTGTACTTCTATGGCAAAGAGTGTTGCTGATAGATTAGAGTGACAATTCATAATGTTCCTGAGCATGAATGCTACATGTTGAACAAGATCTGAGTCTCAAGGAGCATGTCATAGAGAATTAAGGCTTAACATTATCCTTCCTCCTGGTTTTCAGAGTTTTAAAGGGATTTCTAATATTTGAAAATTGTTTAAACTCAGAAAACCTTGGTATTTCAGAGTATTATTTTACAAATCATGTTTTCCCCAGATTGTAGCTGAGTGCAGTGGTCTAATTCTGGGTAATGACTTTCTGTTGTGTGAAATGATCCAATAGCAGAAAAGTATTCTGATAAAATTCTAGAAATTACTGTGCATGTTGGGAATGATTTATGAGGCTACAGCAGGAAAGCTAGAAAGGTTATTTTAGAGGTGATAACTTCTCAGATGTGTATTATTAGTGTGCAGTAAATGTATGATTTTGAACTGTTTAAAGGGTGGCAAAAGTATTAAAATATGTCTCTAAATCACTGTGCAGCTATTTAGAGACAAGGTTTTGGCTATCTGCCCAAAATGCTATATAGTAGGTATTTGGGAGGAAGAGAACATTTCTTTGAGGTATTTTTTACCATTGGGGAAACCCCTGCTGTTCACATTTCTTCTGTATGGTTTGAAGTACCCCAGATTTGCTTGAAATGATTGAGTTCACCTGGAAGGCGTGTGGGGGTGTACTGTATTTGTTGTGGAAGATGATTTTAAGTTTAATTGTGAAATGAAGTGTTTATCTGTTTCACATGATGACACCCAAGTGTTAGCCCACGTTTTTTCTCTTCACACCTAACACTCGCATGAGGAGCTGTGAGGTTTGAAAAAGATGTGGCTGAGTTAATTTTCTTGACTGTTTTATCCTTAGTTGTTTTAAGACTTGAGTGAATAGGTGCTGACAGGACTCCAGCTTTTTTCATATTAAATGTAAAAGCAGAGCTAATGTATATTTGGCAGACACAAGCGCTTTAGAGGTCAGGAAACTTAAGACTTTTTCTCTCTTGTGCACTTCCTTTCTGACACGGGCTTGAAATTACATTTAAACACTCCTTTTCCAGTATATGGTATGATTCAGTGCTCTAACAGTGCCTAAGATCACCTTTGCTCATGTAGTTAAAATCTGATTAATACATGTATTAAAGGAAAAGTTAAGGTACAGACACACATCTAATTCTGGGCCTGGCTGACTGGAAAGTTTCTTTCCATAAATCATTCAACAGCAGGTTTACTTAAAGAAAGGTTAGGAGGCTCATTTGTGTAAACTTCCAGAACTGTCCCCAGAAATAGCTCTTTTCCATTTGGAAAGAAAAACCCATTTATCCTGATTTCGTGACTGCATTTTCATTTGTGTTAGGAGTTCTCAGAACCTTCCCGAGCAGCGTCAGAAGGGCCACCAGTTTGTGTGCTGGGCAGGAGATGTGTGTGCATACCTGTTCACAGAGCTGAACTGCACCGTGCAGTTTGTGAAAAGCCAGACCTTTCTGTTTGTAATGCAACAGGGTGTCCTCAAACCACAGGATGTTCGGTCAGCACGTGTTTCAAGGCACAAGCATTGTAAGGCTGAATATTCTCAAAGCGGCATGTTGCTGTTGTAACCCATATCCCAGTGTATTTCCTTGTGCCAGTCCTTCTGTCTGTACCTGTTGCATCAAAGTGGAATCAGTCCAAGGGCATTAGTGGGTAAGAAGTAAGTATGCAGATGTCCCATCTCACATCTGGCATTCAGAGGCCATTTATTTTATTAAAGTTAATAAAGTGAATTGTACTTCAGATAGACAATCACTCCACAGTTTTACTTAATAAAACAAACATGGAAGGGCCAAGTTGGATTTGCTTCATAAGGAAAATCTGTCTTTTGTTGCTTAGAGAATGTATCCTGTGATGACTTGTCATACAGCATTAGTTTTTATGCTGTACTTGGAATTTTAAATACCTGAGGTTTTGGTAGTTTCTTTATTGTTGACAAGTAAATGTTGAATAATCAATTGAGATATAATTTTAAAGAAGTAATGTCTGGAATGAGGCAGGCAGGTAGAAGGGAAGAAGGCAAAATTTTGTGTGTGAATAAAACTAAAGAGTTTGTCAAACTCTAAACTGGAGAGCTTCAGGTAGTGTAAAAGATGTCTTTAAACAGAAAATCCTCTGATTGCTTTCACTCTCCTTTCATGTATATCAAAAAGCTGCTCCACTGAGTACCAAAACTTGAAAGCTGGCAACCTATTCCTGGAGGAGAGCACGTAGGGCCTCTGTTTGGTGTTGTAGAGAAAGAAATTACCAGTTTGCTTTTTGCAGAATTTCATGTACTCTGGTATTATGTTACACTCTTGCACAATCATTCCTAGTGTGTAATGAAGCATAAATGTTTTTCTGTTTGTTGCTGTTTTCACTGGTTGTCAGTTGGCCACTAATGGGAAACTTAGAGATATGTTACAGGGAAACTAAGTTGTAGGGACACCAGTCAAATTGCAGTAGCTGTTTTGCAAGGTAAATAGTTTTGCAAGGTAAATAGTGCTTCTCTTGGCAGAGGGAGAAAAGTGATGCTTGCATGCTTTAACCTGTCTATTTCATCAGGTCACATTGTTCTTTGGAGAATATATTTTGCAGTAATTAAGTAGTATGCCAATTACTTCTTTTAATTAGAGATTATTTTATTTGTGAGGATTGGTATCAGCCACTGTGAAATTGGCTCCTCGTTTTTCCGTTCGTGTATGTTGGAACACTGGAACAAAATACATTTTGTATTATTTTGCTGCTTCATCTGGAAAGAATTTGGTTTAATCTGCAGATCCCATATTCATAGCGTTAAATTAATGACAAATACATTTTATAGTGAACTGCAGCAGAGTTAACTCTTGCTTTCAGTCGCAGGATACCGTTTACATTCTATTATCAGGGTGTCATTATGAGTCCTGTAGGCCCTCTGCTGCCATTGAGTCTCCAGTTGTTTTCCATCAAAGTTGAATCAAAATCAGCTTCACTGGATCAAATTTTTAGTTCCGCCTTGGGCAAAATTTTTTGTGAAGATCACATGGAGCTTTCCCAAACAAGCTGCAGGATATAACCAACCACTATGAATGTAGCTTTGTGTATTCCAGATTGCAAATATACCTTGTCTGGGTGACCTTGAGATGTTTTGATTAATTACTTCTCTTGGAATTCCATGTGTGCTGTGTCTGCTTTATTCACACACAAGAGGGACACAGCCATTACCTTCTGTCTTAAGTTATGTGAGGAAAGAGGGTTGTGTTTACCGTCTGTGATATATATCTGAGCTCCATAACAGTTAAAAAATAATTTTTCATGCCGTTGGTCTAATTTTAAATGTTATTTTTCATTAGTCATAAAAAATACGGATTAAAAGCTCTCAGAAGTTTTTTGTAGGCTTTCATGCAGCAGTTTGATGCCTCTGACTGATAATCTCAGAGAGATCTCTTCCACAAAACAGGACTTGTTCTTGATAATTATTCTCATATTATGACTACTGCTTCTTTGCTTTAAGCAATCTGATAAGGAGGTTACATCACGCAGAGTCCAGAATATTCCTTCCAAACACAGGAGATTTTCCGTGTAGGCAACTCTTGAAATTAAAGTTCTGTAGTTATTTACAGTGCACGGGATGTTCCATACTCTTACACTGATAAAAGTTCATCTGATAGTAACGTATGTGTGTCACTGCTAAATACTTCACTTTGTGGTCTTCCGTCTCATACTGGCCAAACCTTGAAGATGCTTTAGTGACAAGACAGGTTTTTGTGGAGCACTTTAATGTCCTGTTTGTGATGCTCATCATGCATCTTGTGTGTATTTTAAGCACTGCTGTGATCATTGTCTGATCTGTCTTAAAGCTGGTATTTATTTCGGGA
>JAWMRA010000162.1:29475141-29527879 GCA_035584735.1 Pseudotriccus pelzelni | reverse complement strand
TTTCGGGAGAGCAAGCAAGCTTTAGACAGTTATGCTATAAAAGCTATATGCCTTTCTCTAGCAGGAACAAATAAGATTGAGACATTGTATGAAATTCATTCATAATAGGGATGCCAGAATTTTGCAGAACAGAACTGGTAGCCTTATGTTTTTCACCTACACTTCATGCTACAGATGGAGAGAATTATTTATGTGAAAAACTCAGTTTATAGCTCAGCAATCAGATAGCAGCTGTATTTGCCTTCATTGCCAGAACCTCAGAAGCATCTTGTCCTGTTTGTAAAACGGTCTAGTTTATGAAAGTTAGAAGACTCTCAAACAGAACAAGCTGCTCGTATTTGTAAAGTAAGCAGCTGCTAGATCCAGAGCTGATGCACTGGGAGAGCAGTATTCCCATCTTTGTTTAATTGATAGTGTTGTCATTTTTCATGCCACCACTCCAAAAAGGCTGCAGCTTAGCAGTTGCTCTTGCCTGGCTTTATGCTGGCATGCACCCAAAGGAAAATTAAGACAGCTCTCCTACGGCCTCCTCAGTTGTTCAAGATGCTCTAGTCAGTTGAAGTACACTGCTAACAAAATATGGGAATTACAAGGAAAAAGAGAGAGGGTAACTGCTCCTTCTATCTCTGTGTAGAAGCCGTAGAAAGGTGCTTGCCTACTGATGATGTATTGTATTGCAGCCTCATTGGCCACAGTATTTCAAAAATCGGAGATATTTATTGGAAAAAAATATTATTTTGCTATACTAAAGCAAATTTGGGTGTATTTGTCACAAATACACTTTTTAAGTATCTCAGATTGCCAGTTTATAAATGCTATTTATAATACATTTTTCTTATACTGGTCATTCTTGTCATTATGAAACTTGCCTTCACATTTAAAAAATGTGTTTTATGAAACTTGGATAATTTTTCAATGTTTGATTTAAATTACAGAGCTTTAATCAAACATTGAAAAATTATCAAAGTCAATAAGCTTTCTTTGCCCAGCTTATCTTTAGAAAATATATGCTTTATAAATACTCTGTGCACCAGTATTTAAAAGGCCACGTGGTATCTGAGAAAACTCATGCAGAGAATCAACAGCTCTACCATAGGAATCAATCAGCATAGTACTGCAAACAAGGGACCTTTTGTACCTCTACAAGTGCAGAACAGCATGAATTTTACAACTGCTGAGTGTACTTCTAAGTTAATTACCATTTAAAGTCTAAATAAAATAATTCTCTATAAAAAATAGTGTTGAAAAAAGATTTAGTGGCATATAGCATCCTATTTATTGTTTATTCAGCTATAACTGAAATTGTAATCAGAAGTCAGATTTTAATCACAGGCCGTGGGGAAAGGCACATCTTTTCAGTAGGGCTAATTAATTTGAATAAAACAAAGTGCTAATGCAGCTATCTGGAACTTGAGTTATCCAATGTATGTTTGTACTGTATAGACACTCCCTACTGTGCCAAGATCTTGTATTTAATAAAGGGGCTGAGAGCAATTAAATTTAGACACTTAAGGGATCTAATTGAAAGGAAGCACCATCACTGTTTAAGAAATGTTGGAAACAGTGCAGTATGTCGCGTGCACAGCACTGGTTTAGTGTGTATGTTTTTTGTGTATGCTGTAGTGTATCATATATAGAGACTGCAGGAGTTGTGCTCTAGTAGTGGCCTTGTGATTCCAATGGTTAACTCATGGAGGAAGAAAAGGTGCCACAGGTGGAATAAGGATTCTTCAGGAAACCCTGAAGTGAGCGGATTCATTGTGAGGAGGAGGTGCTGGGTGTATTTCCCCTGTAGTTCACAGCGTGTCCAGTGAACCTGAGCATCTGCTGGCTGTCACTGCACAGTCCCCAACACCTCTGGTGTGTCTGGTTTTGTCCAGACTTGATGGAGATGAAACTTCCCAAGCATAAAGACAACGGTGTTCTTTCTCCGAGGTACGTGGCAATCGCGTTTCCTTCCTCCCTTCGCTTTTAATTCTTGTTGTATTTTTGCCAATATTACTGAGCTTTCAAATATTTTTCATTGTTTCAAAGGAGGTTTGCTTCCATATTAAGCTAAATAAAACTTGTCAATAGCTTGATTCTCATTACTCTGTGTAATCACTATATCAGATTCATAATACTCCCAAATCCATCTCTTTCAGAGTACCAAATCTTCTCAGTCATTGTCTCTTAACTCAGTTCCAGAGTTGCCTTTGGTTTTAACCAAAAAAACCTTTAGAAATAATTTTGTAGGCTTTTTTTTTTACTTTATCGTGTCTGCTTTTGGAGAAGTTCCATTTCTCTCAAGAATTTTTTGCTTGTTTTATAGTTGAGCACATTGTCTCACGCCTTGCCACATAAAGCCATGAAATGTAACTGATGCGGACAAATTGATCATATTATAGTTTCTGGGATTTGGAACACATATCCCTTTCAGGAATAAAAAACAGCTTTTAAAAGTTTATAAACTGGCTATATTTAGTATTTACTTCTGACTGGATGTAACAAAAAAATGTTTTCAAAGTAAAAAAAATTATTGCCTGCATTATTTTTGGAACTGCTTTTAACACGAAAAGTCTTGCATTTACATAGACTGGAAAACAGATGGAACAAAGGAAGGGCACATGGATAATTTGCATTCCTTCTCTTTCCTTCTGTTTTGTTTCCAGGGCCAACACATTTTGGTGTTTAGAGGCTTATGAGAATTGTATTGAAATGCCCAAAGGACTTGACTGGTCATATTATGAGTGTAATCTCATTATTACTGTTACTAAAAAATCCTGAAACTTCTAGTTTTAGAAGGACAGTAAGTTGTAGGATGCAAACATCAAAGAATGGGAAAGAAAGAGGCAAGGAAATCTAACTCAATCCTGACCATTGGCTGAGATGCCAATAGTTAGGACAGATGGGGGACAAAGGGGTTTGTTAGTCTTCGGGTTTACTGGCTGCTGTATTTGGTATTTCCTTGCTCAGGAAAAACTGTGATAGAATATGGGAGAAAGACAAAGCTGGTCTCATTAAATATTGTTGGGTATCTTTTTCTCACTGACCTGCTGAAACCAGCTGCATCTTGTGGTAGCACTAGACAGAATTTATTCAACAGAAAAAAAGTGAAAGTACTCATAATTTCTTCTAGACTTCCCAAAGTGACCATCAATTTATATTTCCCTACTCTTTGTGAAATCTTTGATGTGACGTTGCATCCAAATCAAGACTTCTTTTTCTGTCTTTTGAGATCTTCCATCTCCGTTCCATACAGCAGTCTGAAATTTAGACCTGTTGCTGCACAGGACGGCCATCACTTGTGTCCTCTTAAAAAAAGTAAGTGGGTATCAGTGTGTGTTTGGCAAAATACTGAGAATTTTTCTGAAGGAAATGTGAGAGATAAGTATAAACTCACTATCAATGCGGTTACCATTTATACCAGTAAAACTTTCTGGGTATTGATAAGGGCCGTGGCATCACAATAAGACTTCAGTGCTAGGAACCAAATCAGTATCTAAGCTTTTTATTGCATTTCACATCCAGAGATCCTGACAATGCAGTATTTTGTTGCCAATTTAACGTTGTAATGGTTACTGGCTTTCTTCTAGATTTATTTTTAAAATAGGACGTTGAAATAAATGCTAAGCAATAGTAACACAGTATGTGTGGTGTCAGTCACCATCCTGTTTGATTTCAGACCTTACTTGCTGTTTAAACACCAAATAGGACCTCTGAAATACCTCACGTATTCTCCATAGGGGAATATATAGGGGATTTAATTACCGGTTGACTTGTAAATACAGCTGAAAGAGCATTTCTCAGAAAGTTAGAAAGAAAGATCTGTGGCGTTTGGCAAATGGAGTCCACTGTTGGCTTGGGACATATCAGTTGTGCTGCAGAAGTATTTGCCTCTGGCCTGTGGCTTTGGAGAAAGAAATGGAATACTGGTTTCAAAGAAAAGGGTGCTTAAAGAACGTGGTCTTATTACAAGTGCATATTTCAAATGTACATTTATATCTGTTTAGCTTTTTGCATGTGTTTTTATCTTCACGGAGGATATCACGCTGTTTATCATTGAGGGAAACACTTGGTTTCACAGTTCTTTTTCAGCGACCTGACTTTGAGAAAGGTCTTATTCACAATACAGGGACAAATTTCATGACAGTCCATGCTGGTGTGCTGCATCTGTTATACATGTGAAATTGGTGCTGGTTCTCAAGTAGTGTTTGACTGTTCTGGATAGCTGTGTTTGCAGAAGGTCTTTTCATGATGGAGCCTATAAACTGCTGCCTTTCTGTCTGATCTGCAGCTGCTTCGTGTCTTCTTTCATGGGTATTTCTTTGATGCGATTTCAACAATGATCAAATTTTTTGGGGACACAAAACCAGTTGGGTCAGGAATGGACTTGTGGCTGGGCCAAAATGCAATGACCTTGAGGGGTTAGAGGAGTAGAGGCCATAGGGAGCAAAGGAAGATTAACTGTTCCATAAAGGACTGTAAGGCAAGGGTGAAGAGCGGTGAGGAAGGATTGGCAGTGGGAAGACCTGGCCACATTGGTAACATTAGGGGAAACTCATTTTCCAGCTTCTTGTCTCAGTTCTGCCCTAACATGTCTTTTTATGAAAACAGTCATTTCAGACTTCACAATCCTAAAATAGCACAGATGGAATGAGGGAGAGCAAATGCACGGAATGAGAACTTCTGAGGATACTGCTGTAATACAAGTAATTTACATTTCAACTCTCAAACAAGTGACCTTGCCAAGGTATTTGGAAAAAAAAAGTAATCTCTATTGCTTTACTAGACTCAGATAAGTCATCAGTAGCTGCTGCAGAGATGGAGTTGAATATGGTTTTGTAGCCCAAAGAATTTAATAATACTGGAATTCCTTATGCCTGAATGGCATGTATTGTAATTAAAAAGTAATTCCATTTAAGAAATCCTGAATGGATATAAGTTGTGGTCTGCACATATTTCTTCTACTAATATGTCTGGTTCTGAATTTGGCTTATAGTTGATGAACAGAAAAGAGCACTGTGCTTCTATGCATTCATTTAAAAACACCACTTCTAAATAGGGTTGTCTGGTAAATTTTGTATGATCCATAACAATGAAAGCCTTCCATAAATTGTAAAGGTATTACTAGTTCAGTGCTATTTATATTATTTTATTTTTACGTATATAACCTGTAAAAAAAAAATCAAAGCTGTAAAGTGTTGTCACAAAAAAATCCATTCAACATAAGCAAGCCTATGTGGAATTTCTTTTTGGTCATATTTTTCTCCATGATTGTCTGAGAGGACAGCTAGCATTTACAGCTCTTGTAGTAGAGAATCATACTTTAAGAATTTTAAGAAGGAAAAGATAAAACTGTGTATTTATTTTATATTGCATCGTATTGAAAATGCAAAGTGATCTGGGTCTGATACACTGAAACTTGTGAATTGCAAGGCATGCGACCAAAATGTCTAGAAAACGAGTCCTGACTGCACTGGGCTGAGATAGTGGAAAACATTTTTGATTGTACATGCCACTTGGAGACAGAAAAGACACCAAAGCAAAGAAAATGGCATGTAGAGGCTCCTTCCTAATCGTAAAAAATGAAAGGAGTCCAAGAATACAAAAGAAAAAAAGGCAAATCTGTTTACAACATGCATCAAAACTCAGGATAATTAATTGTAGCAAAAATAGAACCGCACTGCCATAATTGGTTTCCATGAGGCAGAACAGGGAGACATGAAGACCCAGAGTAAGAATCATTCTGTGTTTAGGTTGGAGGGGACCTTAAAGATCATCCAGTCCCACCCCCTGGCAGGGGCAGGGACACTCTCCACTAGACCAGGTTTCTCAGAGCTCCATCCAGCCTGGCCTTGAACGCTTGGAGGGATGGAGCATCCACAGTTTCTCTGGGCAACCTGTGCCAGGGCCTCACCAACCTCACAGCAGAGTTTCTTTCCAGTATCTGGTCTAAACCTGCCTCTCTTTCAGTTTAAAGCCATTCCCCAGGTCCTGTCACTCCATGCTCTTGTAAAAAAGTCCCTTTCCAGCTCTCTTGTAAGGCCCCTTTAGGTACAGGATGGCTGCTGTAGGGAGTTGTACTTTTCTGTCCAGAGTGTTTAGTGGTACGTTCATCAGGAAAACTGTATTTAGGAAACAATGAAAATCAGAGATATTTGCAACTTAGCAGCCCAATAAATGCAAATTAGTCTGATTAGTCTGATATTTTGACTACATGTATTTAAGAAATACTATTTTTTTTAAAATTTAAATTCTGCAGTAGAAAAAATTGTGTTCAAAGCATCAGACTTCAGACTTGTCCTGACTTTGCTGCTGACGTGTTGTGTCCTTGTGAAGAAATCCTACTGCTCCAATGGTTGAATATTCTCAGTAAGGGCCTCAAATGCCAGGCAGAGTGCTTTGTCAGGAGTTATGCTGTAAGGTGATACTGAGCACTGATATTCTTTCCTTTTTCGTTGATCCACACTGAGGCATCCCACTTCATCCTTTCTTCATTCAGATTTATTTTGTATAAAGCACGTTAGAATTTCTGTGATTTCTCCCAAATAAAATAAGAAATAAAGTTACTTGATTATTTGCTTTTGTACAAAAGACAGATCCTGACCAATGTTTTAAAATGTACTTAGGCCTTCTTTGAAGACTGGCAAAGTATCTCAGCTCTAGAATACAGTGAAGACAAGAGATTCTTCCCCCAAGCTGCCAGCTGCAGTGAAGCTGGGATGTTTTGTAATACTCTGTGTGTATGGGAAGAGCTCATTCTCACTTTGTGAAGTGCTGTATTCACTACATAGAGCTTCTCAGTCTCTCCTCCCTCCGTGTCTTACCCTCCCTCTCTCTCTCTCTCGCCCCACACTGAGATCTGTATCTATATCATATATACGTACCTCTCTATCTATAAACTGCCACGGGCAGCTGTGCACTGCGGACTGAACAGGGTGCGGGCAGTGGTGTGTGACAGTGCAAGGCCCCTTTGCCTCAGGGCACATCTGTCTGAACTGACCATCTTTGCAGTTAAACTGCTTGGTTTGCTGCTTTTCAGCCCGGGCAGTTGTAGGGGACAGGGCAGGCAGAAATCAGATGTCTGGATCAGAGATAAAACCTGCTAACAGCTTTTTGTGAGATAGTGTTAAGTGTCATAAGCACCCATGCCCCTACATGAAAGAAATTACTTCTCCTCCTTGTTTGCAGTCTGTCTCTCATCCCTAAATTACATCACCACCAGTGGATTCCATTTAATACAACTAATTTCTGGCAGGAACCCCATAAAGTCATAGTGTAATGATCTGCAAAAAGATGATCTTTCTTCTGTTGTGTCATCTTGTATTATTTCCTTCTGAACCGTATTTCCTAAAATGAACGAAAAATGGGGTTGTCTGTTGGGTTTCATATTTGTATTTTAGTTTGTTTATAAATGTGTTTCATAATCTTTCTTCAGAATGATTGTGTGGGTGGATAAATAGTTTAACATATCTATTAAGAAAAGATGAAGTTGCCTAAAATGTTTATAATGTCTAGATTTTCTATCCTGTCTTTTTAATTAGTTTTATGAACTACACCAATTTGCAGTCTCAGGTTGTCTGGATATTAGGAAGCATCCAAGTGTAAAATAAGCATTAGGCTGATGCTCTTGGACTGTTATTTTAGAAATATCTTTTGGTTTATTCTAAGAAAAGTGGTTTACTTGGGCTTTTTTATCTGAAGTTACAGCTTTTATATCCCTGAACTTTTATGATATGATTTACCATCTTAAGTGGACTAAGTTAATATTCTAATGAATGTAGTTTTTTTCAGAAAATGTATTATTTCGGAAAATGTTTATTCAGAAAACGAGAACCTTTCTAGTTGAGTTCCCATATTGCAATCAAATCATTAGCCAATTTTAGGGAACTTCTGAAATAGATTTAATATGTATTGTGTTTATACATTTGAACAATGTGATCCTCTTTTCTCCAGATCATGTACAGAAGCAGTGTAAGCA
Source organism: Pseudotriccus pelzelni (assembly GCA_035584735.1). Taxonomy (NCBI): domain Eukaryota; kingdom Metazoa; phylum Chordata; class Aves; order Passeriformes; family Tyrannidae; genus Pseudotriccus; species Pseudotriccus pelzelni. The sequence continues at coordinate 29,519,916 of JAWMRA010000162.1, read as the reverse complement.
TTCATTCTGATATAGCCTTTAAACATAAGAAGTGGTTCCATTCATGCTAAATCAGGTTTTGGCTTTTTTGTGAGACAATCAATAAAGTGATGGGCTTCTCCTTTTGTTGCATGCTGTTAGCATTAAAAGCTCACCCAGGGATACAGCTTAATGCTTGCTTACTTGGCAAATGTGATTAAACTCTGACTTAGATAAAAGGAGAATGAGAGTAATTGTGCGATAGAGGCAACAAGGCATGGTATGAAGTACACAGATCCTGTAAAAGAGCGTGTGGAACTGTGTAATTTGTGAAAACTCAAAATAGGGCAGTTCTTGAAAGGATTAAGTGCAGGGGGAGAGCTTAGTGTGGGATTCGCATCAGTTTGGAGGAAAAGTTTTGTTCCTTAGCCTGTTTTACTTTACCCTTGCTTGCAGGGTAGAAGGTTGATCTTTGCTTGATTGCAGAAGAAGGTGATGTTTCAGTATGGAAAGAGGAGATAATCCTTAAGCAAGGAACTCTCCTAGTTCATCTGATCGGGTGCATCTGATAGTGAAATGAACTGCCTTTCTGTCCAGCCTGACACTTCCCTTGCGCTGCTCGAGCTTCTTGAATCTTGTGGCTGAAGACGGAGACCTTTGTATCCAAATGTGTGTCTCTGTGTACTGGAATCTTTTTAAAATCGTTGAGGAGTCTTTTCTCTTTGACCAAATTGGTTGAGATCATATGTGTTTTCTCTTCTGAGCTGCACTGTGGTGAATTTGTGTGTAGGACTGAGAAAATCAGATCTAGGTTGGGTTTTTTAGTATTATGGTTGGACTTAGGTTAGTCATGGTCCATACATGGACTTAGGATACTCATGAGTAATGAACTCATAGTGGTTCATTAAGAGCTGTATCTCTGTTCCCAAACTTGAATGATCTCTGAGGTTTTGTCATGGTAAATCTCAATTTTCTTAGATAAAGCAGTTTGAAATGTTTGGGTGTTCTCTTGGATAGACGTGATCCTTATAGAGATTAATAGATTCTGGGTGGCAGTGAAAATCAAGTAGTAGAGGCGGAATGTGAAGGTGTGAGGGTGAAAGTTCTTGCAGAAAAGGGAAATTATTGTACACCCTGAAAAGAGGAGACAAGTGATATGACTGTCCCATATAAATTTATGCATACAAAATATATCTCAGACAGACAAAGGACATTTAAAAGGGAAGAAAAACAAACATAAAAAAACCCAACAGAGGAACCTCACATAACTCTTAAAAATCTTGTAACTGTGTTACATTAGCTGTTTGTGGTTCACGGGACATATGTAAAGAGAGAATTCTCAAAACAACTTGTCTACAGCAGCTCCAGGAATGGATATTTTGTCTTCAAAAGACGCATATCCCTTGGCCTTGAATTAATCTTTCATATAGAGTTACCCACGATTTCTTGCTGCTAAGATCATCAGATTTCATATTGCCAGCATTTGTTTTAGAGAATAACGTTTTCAAAAGCTTTATTCAACATGCAGAAACCTTGAGCTCGTGCTTTCATATTGCCCTCTTTGTTTGAGACCAAAAGCTTTATTGATATAATAATGGATCTTTGGAAAAATTCATCCTGATTTATTAGTTTCATTGGCATTATTATTGCATGAGAACATAGAAAATTTTATGGATTGCAGTTAGTTTCAGTGCCCATTTAAAGGAGGATCCTGAAAGAAAAAAGCTGTGTTCTGGATCTGTGTAAGGCTCCTTTTCTTATTTGGTCACCATTAACATCTTGGGATATTCTTGTAAATAGGGGGATATTTTTGTAAAAGCAGAAGTGTGCTTTGGTAGCATGACTGGTGATTTTTCTCAAATCTCTGATTCTTTTAAAGACAAATTTTTGGTTTTTAAAGGGTGGTCAGTGTCGATGTACAGCAAGTGTTGTGATGACTTACACACAAGGTTGAGGCAGCTTTTAGTGCTCACAGCAGGCAAGGCAGAATCTCCCTGAGATGGAAGAAGATGTATTTGGCCATTAAGAAGGCACTGGGCCTTCTGGACAAAGGACTAAATTCGGCTCCTCGGCTCTTGCCCAGCATATCTCCTGGCTGTCCTCTGATAGAGTGTCTGCTAAGCTGGTTGCACAGGTTATCTATTTGCTTATGTCCCTGCAAGCTGATTATAGAATACACACATTGAAGTCCACTCTCCATCCTTGGAAGTTTCAAAACATTTGGATAAGCCCTGGGCAAGCTGGCCTGATACTGCAGCCGACCCTGCTTTTAGCAGTGCTTTGTGCAGAGCCCTTCAGAGGCCTTCCAACCTGAACTATTCTGTGATTTTTTTATGAACAAACAATCAACAGTATTTGAGAATACGTGTGTATTGCATTTGTTAAACAAGGCAAAACTGTTTTCCCTAAATGGTATCTGGGTGTCGTATACAGATCTCATTATCCTGTAATATGGCATTGCTCCGTGTGTGAATAACAGATTGTAATGGAAGGCCAGTTCTTCGTGGCTGAAAGTCATTGCGAGTTCTGCCATGCACAGAGGGGAGGTTCAGAATTCTCGTTCACAATTCATGAGTCACAGTCTCTATTGCCTTCTGCTTTATGGAGTCGCTGTCCCTGTGCACAATGAGCAGGAAACATTTTATCAAATCAGATTGGGCCTGAGTGTTTTTCGCTGTGCTTCCCAAGGACGTTGCGGGTAAGAGGTGGAGAGAAGGATGACTCATGTTTCTCCTCTTGTCAGTGATTTGCTTTGTTTCAGAGACCCTTCGATGAAGGGTATGTGCTGTGGTGGGGAGAACTGATCCACCAAGCAAGTGGTGAAGATTTGAGTATCTCCTGCCTGCTATTGCAGATCTGTGACGTCCATTTCTGACATCCTTTTAAGATTAATAAATGAAATACTAGACTTTGGGAATGGATGGCTATAGGCATGTTGATGTTTTCCCAAAGATCTGGGAAGCTGGTATGTTAATTAGATTAATTAAATAGTGAATGCACTCTTCATTTATATAGCTATCAAAATGCATTTCGTAGTAGTCTGTTTATTTGCACAGTTGTCTGTCTGTCTCTTGAATGTCAGGATGTATTAATGATTGCTGGGAGCATAAGGCATGGGAAAGAAGGTGCTTACTGTTTGTAGGCTACACATTGTTTATTTCCAGAGGCTATGTAATAAGTTTTTTTACCTACAGAGACTTTTCTATGTAATGTATATAACTCAACAGCCTGTAAGTTGCCTTAGAAGTTTTAGTTAGCTGAGGCTGAACAAACAAAACTGAAAAGGGGATGAGGCTTGTTTTTTAATGAAATACCTATTGTGGGAATGCATATCTATTGGGAATCTTTGTAATTGGCTTGAGCCATCTAAGACAGCTTTGACTGTAGTATGTTTTATAAATCAGAAGTAACCACAACCAAGAGTATAGACTGCATTCTTTATGTTACCACAGTATCTATTTATACTGTGAACAGTCCTTCTGTTTGCAAAACACAAGACAGATTTATCGTTTATGATGATAAAATCTAAGTGCACAATTTGTGAGCACCACTGAAGTGCAAAGAATAAATTAAGGTTTATTACTAAATAGCTTGCCATACTTTATAAAATTTACCATTCTGGTGGTAGGATTTGCCATTCAGTAACATGATACGCTGTTAAGCATAATCTTCTGAAAATTTCTCATACTTGGAAACTCAGTAGCATTTTGTTAAACACTGGAGCAGTTGTTATGGTGTTACTTCCTCACTTAACTACGGAGGATTTTCCTATTGGAATATTCCTGTTGGAGGGAGTTACTAAGAGTACAAACACTAAAGTAAGAAAAACATTTTAAAAATTTCTACTCTGTGCAAGGCAGTGTTTTAGGAGTCACTGTATAAAGGCATAGAAATTCTGGCTTTGTAGTTTTCTTCTGTTTTGAGATGTAAGGCAGTTAAGAGTTGCTGGGATTGATATATGTTTTGTTGCTCTCACTATTTTAATTTAGTCTTTGCTTAGAACATTGAAAAAACAACCAAAATAAAGTTGGAGTTAGGCTCAGCAGGCGTAATTGAAAAGTTATAAATACAATTGCTTTCTGAATGACACATTGCACAGTTGTGTGCTGGATGTTCAGCAGTATCACATAAAATCTGAATTTTATATATAGTGACAGCTTAATTCTGAACATCCAAGAAAAGAAATATTAAAAAAGCAAGGAAGAGTGGTGGGGTTGTTTGTGTTTTAATGACAGGGCCATAGCCAGGCACCTGAACAATGTGTTTGCACATATCCCTGCACATATGTCAAAATATGATGGACACAACGGCTGGTATTTTGAAGAAGTTTTCAATGTGCAGCCACAGAGACCTTTTTAGATTAGTTGTAGATATTTAAAATTGGTTAATATCTGAGGAGATGCCTTTTGAGAAACTTCAAAATTTTTAATTTTTTTTTTGTCAGTATGTGTATAATTGCTGAAGTTCTGTAGCCCTTGTTCCCAAAATACTTAATTGTCTCATAAATATGTTGTAAATATTTTTTTGGTTACTTTAATTCCTTTTATACTTGTTATTTCCTTCTTTGGTAAGTTTCTGGAAGGAATGGGTTGATAGTTAAAACGTCTAGAGTTCTGGAATTTCTCAGTGAAGTACTGAAATTCTCCTAAAGTGTCAGAAGTGCTCTTAGATGGGATGAAACCTCCAAAGAAGGGACAGCTTGGGCAGGCCTTGAAACACCCATGGAAGCACATTTTACACAGGAACTGCGAAGCTGGTGGGATTCTGGTGTTGAGCACTGACTGACCTAAGTACAGACATAGATCACTTCAGACGTGATAACCAGGGTGTTCTTCCTACTGCCAGTATTTGTTGTCTCCCCTTCCTCATGGCCTTTGGTACAAGTTAAACAGGGGGAAGCCCTGCTCAGCCCTTTACTTGGGCCTGTAGGGTGTTTGCTTTGCTGCATCACCTGGCGCTGTAGCTTTTCAGGGATAGAAAGCCCACAGCATGCAGGTCACTGCAAGAGTTTTCTTCGGCTCCAAATGGAAGTAACAAAAATTTAACAGTACAAAAGATTACTTTAGCCTGCAGAACAGTGATACCAATTTTCCTGTTGCCTAATAGTGGGGAGCATAACCTCCCTTTCAGCTGCAGCAGCTACTTCATTCTTCCTTCAGAGGCCATGCAGTGACCTGGGTGCCTGTTTTTACCTTAAAGCGCTTCTTCAGAAATACAGGAGGACACCACTTGCTTACTGTGTTTCAGGAGACTGCTTGAAAAAAAAGTTGTACTCTCGAGTGCCAACAGGAAATGTTACTTTTTGCTGCATTTTTTTGCAGCTCTGTGGCCCAAAGAGTGCCTAAGACGGTAGTAAAACGTGTGTTGATATGAATGAACATTCTTGTTATCAGCCTGTGCCAAACACCTCCCAGATATGGAACCTGATATTCCAGGGTCTCCTAAGGTATCACTGCTTCAATAACCTGCATTTATGGGTGAAGGAAGGATTGAGAAAGTTGTTAGTGACTCTTGCAGTCAACATATGTGCATCTGAAGCAAAGCAATGTCTGTTTGAGTTGTTTGCCTGTGTGTGGTGAGTGAGAGTCAGTTTATAGTCTTGTATTTAAAGAGTGGGCACATGCTGAAGCGGTTTTGTGGTTTGGGAGCATAAGAGTTTGGAATAGAAAGGATTGGGAGCAGGTGACCTTTGATAAAACATTGTAAGACGTTTCCCCCGAGTAATCGATATGTATTTACGGCCTTAATTTTGTCTGGAGTTTTTTTTGGCACATCTCCAAAAGTTCAGCTCCCCTCATTTTTCAGATCTCCTTTATTTCCCAAATGCCTGTCTGATTTATATTGAACAGTTTTGGGAGGGGGGAAAGTGTCCCGAATTCACATGCCACAGATGAAAAAATTTATGACAAAAGATTTTAGTGAAGGAGGGTGGAAGGAAAGCGGAGCTGTAATTATGTGCCGAGGAGAAAAACATTCAATTTATAAACCATTTCAAACTTAGGAGTGTTGGAGTACCTTTATTAATTTACTGTCAAATTTTTGTTTGGAGTGTTATCTCAGGATTGGGATCAAGGAGGAAAAGCCAGGCTATTGACGTCACTGTGATGCTGCAGGGAGCAAACTTGGGGTGGTACAAAGGAGCCTGTGGCAGGAGGGAAGGAATCTGCCCTGGGTGGGAATTCATGCGTCTCGCTTCCCCACTGGAGGGAGGGACGGAAGCACAACTCTCCTGAGGCAGCGTATCTTACATTGCTGCCAAATCTACTGCTGTTGGCAGTAGTCTAACACTCTTATGAGTCATCTATCATCCTACCATTTTTTCCCCATTTTTTTCTGTCACCATTGTGAAACGACAGATTTTTCCCCTCCTTTCCTAACCCTGCCCTTGCTGTTTGCTGCCAGGCTGCTGTATGAGCAACGTGCTTGTGCTGATCCGTTGCTGCCCAGCGATGGGAACTTGGCCCTCTGTCATTCTGCCTAGGTGCTGGATGGGCTCCATGCTTCTTCCCCATCCTTTTTCTGAGAAAAATAGCTGGCAGGTTCAGGTGCCAGAGCATGTGTTAGCATATAGGTTAACTTGTCCTGCTGCGAAATGTATCCCATTCTGTATGACTGTATCATCCATTTAATAGGGAAGGGGGCCATGCCAAGGGCAGACCAGCACCTTGCCATCTTATCAGCTACTCTATGAATTTCAGATATTACAAGGTAGGGGCATGGCTATTTGATATGGTATGAAACTCAAATATTACTGTGTATGGACATAGCTACTCAGTGTCTTCTACTCAGGTCTCAGGCTGAAGCCATGAACCAACCCTTAAGCATTAAAGGAATCTGCCAGTGCTCCTGCAATTGTCTGTGAAACTCCTGTTTTTACACACATACCGTATTCTTGTAAAACATTAGGAAACAAGTTTAGTATTCATTTCAGCAAACAGGAGAATTGAATTCTCTCTTCATTAGCAGTGCATGAAACTGTCTGCTGGTTGGTTCAGGACTTTGATTTTTATTCTAAACCCAGATGGAAATATTTGCATAAGTCCTACAGTAGTCCTTTGTGGGGGCTTTTTCGTTCTTCTCGCCCCAGTTAATATTGCAACCTTAAGAAATCCTCTGAAATTAATCTTTTCCATTATGCTTGTTTCTGAGTATTAGGACCATGACAGAAAGATCTAGAAATCACAGCCTAGTGCTGCTTTCCAACAGGCTGTGAAGCTGCAGTGATTATTTGTGTGTGGTGTGTGTGTTTATCTCTTTTGGCTGGCGAGGCCTTCCATGTTTCCCCATTTTTATTTCCGCTCTCCACACACTCCTTCCCAGCTGCCGTAACCAGCACTCGCCCTCTGGCCAGTGTGCGGAATGAGCTGTTTGTGAGGCTGCTGGAAATGCCTCTCCATCGGCCACTAGACAGGACACACGCGGAGACACTTGGCATCTGCGCTCCCTCTCGCTGTCTGGCAGCCTGGTGCCACCTGGTACCCTCTGGTGCGGAGTTTGCTGCTGTACTTGGTCCTGAGTACTCTGCAAAGAAACCCTGCCTGGGCCGAACTCATCCCCAGAGCAGCTTCTGCCGTGTTGCTGTAAAATGGATGGATTTGGCACGGTTGCGCTTTGCGCTGCAGGAGAAGGAAGATGTTGAATAATATTTGTTGTTGTTTCATTGAAATTCTGCTTACAGCTGTAGCTGTAGCTCTTAGCCTGCCTGGAAAATATCAGTGACTACTTTGGATTCTTTTTTTCAGCACAACAGATCCCTGATTTTCTCCCTGGGAGTCCCCACGCTTGGGGTTGTCTTGTCTCTTACTGCTACTGTCAGTATCGTAGGGGACTCTACATATGCTTAGTATGAGGGGAGGAAGCACTTACTGAGACAAGGCCTCAAGGATCTGGAAAGGGGATTCTTTTTTTCCCTCAACTCACTGTATTTTATTGGTATTTATTTTACTAGTAAAATGTAAGAGAATTCCTTTTTTTTCCCCCCGCTGCCTGTTTTTATTCTACCCGTGATTTACCTTTGTTTTTATGTTAAGTACTATGATCCTTGTAGAGTATGTATTTGTAATTGTGTGTTTGTGTGTGTTTTACTCTTGAATATAAATAACATCCTGAGTCTCTACAGTTTAGAAATTCTGCCAAGGTGTCATGGAGATCTTTCCATGATCCATATCCTTCTCAGACTTCCTGTGATTGGTTTTTAAATGCTGGGGCCAGTGGACCGTAAGTTTTAGAGTTAGATTTGTTAGAGATGCCATTTTGCATTCCCTGAGAAAGGGCTGTTGCATTCGGACACCATTTCCTGTTGCCCTATCTCCTGCTTTAGACCAGTGTTGAATATATTCAGAGATGTGATTTCGGAAGTGCAATAACAGGTATATAATAACCTAAATTATGAGGCTGCTTGGCTCTGTACGTGCGTGTACATGTGTTTCATAAGCAAAGTCTGTGTTCATCCAGGGATGCTTCTTGCGCTACAACAGCATGACAATCACATAAAAGCAAGAAAGGACCAGATGAGCGCTGTGTTTGCAGCAGTCAGTGGATTTCAGGTTCATTTCCAGTTGCCATACGTGTAGCCGTTTTTAATATCTTTTGGTGACAGCTTTTATAACATTAAGGGTCAGAGTGAAATTGATATCTATTTCATCTTTCTAAAAGCGTATAGTTGTAACATCCTTTGGACCAAATCCAATCTCTCTTTCCCTTGGAGTGCAAGTGTTGAAAGTACAAAAAGCATCACAGCTGCAGATGGATGGGATAGATGGAGCAGCAGAGAGCTGGTGACTTCCAGGATAGCTCTTTCCACAGTGATGTGTTGAAGATACTGAGAAGGTTGGCAGTAGCAGTTGCTGAGCCTGCAAGCATACAAATTACTGGCCAGTGCCCCAGCACAGCATCTACATAGCAGGCAGAGATATGTCATAGCTGCACAGCTGTTCTGCCCCCTCCGTGACATTACATATGGTGAGTGAAGCCTACCTAATCTCTGCATTGAGCTTTGCTTCCTCCGGAGAGGATCTCTGGCCTCTCTGACCTAGCAGCCTCTCTCTCTGTTTTTTTTTTTATTTATTTTTTAAATTAACAATATCCTGATGTCACATTTGATAATTATGCGACTTTGGATTAGAGGGTGAGTGGTATCAGTTGTTTCCCTGCTTTATTTTTGCACCTCCCTGACACCACAATCCTTTTGCCCATTACTTAAGTTTCTCCTTCCTTCTCATTTTTCTTTCTCAGTACACCTTCTAAAATAAAAAATACATACCCAAACTAACTCAAAAGCTGTACATACAATAACTTTCTTTGGGCTTTTGTATTAGCAGTAGCAAAAACGCCATACACAGTATAGGAGTGGTTGTTCTAAAGGCCCAAGAGGTTGTTCTTCACTTGTGTTTGTATGATGCTCAACTGAAGAAAGGAAAACTCTCCACTTCTCTTCAAATCAACTTCTTATCTGGAACGTCATGGCTGCATGTCACCCACTATAGCTAGATTTGCCTGACTTCTCGTCAAGTCAGGGTTTATTTGTACAAAACTAATTTTAGGGCTTTCTCTTCTACATAAAATGTTAGGGTTGTTTTTTTCCCTTTGATTTAATTTGTCAGTATCATGTAGCATTTCTGCCTCCATCTCTGTATCCATTTCTAGTCAGTTTGTGGATGATGGCACAGATTTGACATTTGGGTTCTTTTCATGGCTTTTAGGGAACTGAAAAAGGCTGACAGTCACTGGCTGATTGGTATGATAGGAGAGGTCAAATTTAGGATCAACATCACTTAGTATAAATGTAAATAAAACACCACTGAATTTTTAGCTAGTTGCAGTGTGCTGAATTTGCTCTTTGATATACAAACTAATTAGGGATAGAAACACTTGATAAAATAAGAATTGAATTAAAAAATAACCCATACTAATATTTCTGGAATTACAGAAGCATTTTTTTTGTTTTTATAATTATGAATGCAAAAAATGTGGATTTGTAACAATGTGAGGTCCAATGGGAGCATAATTACTAAAAGTCTTGTGAAAAAAATTATTTTCAAATTGCAATAATTCTGCCCAACTTTTTACCGTTTGTTTTCCACAAGTGTGTAATAAGAAAACTCAGCGCTTCAATCTCCCAGTATAATTTGTACCAGTGGAGTAAAAACAATATCAGAGGTTCCTGCATCTTACAGGGACATTTATACTATGCTATGGGCTACCACAGAGACAGAAATTCTCTTACACCATGTGAGCAGATATTAACTTGAGACCAGCATCAGACAACCATTTTTGTCATTCCCCTTTGTTTAAAATATGACATAGATAAATATAATTTGGCTTAAGAGACCAGTTTATGCTTGAAGTACTAAATAGTTTTTCTGTTGTCTTTATATGAGTTATAGTGAACACTTATCCAGTTATCACAAGGATGAATCAAGCTAATATAAAGTAATCCTTTATTCGTACCAAATAACACTTTTTACTGTTCTACTTTACTGTAGTCAAGTCTCAGAGAGAATCTTTCTAAGTAATCCTGTGAAAGAGGGGAGCTACTGACAGAGCTATGAATTCTCTGTGGATTTAGGAACTCATCATTGGACTGTCTACACTCATTTTTCTGGGAAAAACAGAATTTTTTTTGAGAAAGAGGTAAGATGTAAATTTAAAACACAATAAACCACAAAAAGCATCAACACGCACTTTGGGTCACTGGTGACAACACACAGCTGCAGAGGCTTTCCGTGTGTTGTGGATATAAGTAAACAATTGTGTTATTGAACTTGTTGCAAAAACACATGCTTTTGCCTTAAAATTGGTCCAGAAAAATAAGAAAAGCTGTAAAATGAACCATATTTTGAAGAAGCATTACATAAACTCTTGCCCGTGGATAACAGGGTAGAGTCACTTTAAATCCAGTTTCACTTGGAGATCTGGCTAATTCTCAAAAAAGGGAACTACAAATGATATTTTCTTGAATCACTTAGCGGTACCAAAACACAGATCAGAATTCTAATTTCTCTTTGTCAGTAACAGATAACATAAAGATAAAAGCTGTTGTAGAATATGAATATTAATTTGTTAACCATATTGAAAAAACCTTCTGACCACACAGCCTTGTGTTTTTGAAGCAGTATTCTGGGAAGTAGCTGATTGAATCCCATTAATTTAAATGAGAGTCAAATGACTGTCTGTATGGACCTCTTTGAAAATTTGAGGCTTAGTTCTTTACTCTTATTTCTATTGTAGAAGACTTTCATGTATTTAGTGGACTTTCAAAGGCAGACATGTATTGTGCAGTTAATATACTACAATTTAGTACTTGCACTGCCTAAGTTGTCATTTCCTGCAGAGTAAAAGAGTATAGTTAAAACGTTGTTTTACTTGATGTTGCAAGATTTAAGGCTTCTACTTGTTCAGAGTGTAACTGTTGAAAACTTTATTGCCTCTTGTCAAAAAAAAAAAAATTTCAAGTTAATTTTTGAAACTTGAATCTGAATCCTAGGTCATGCTTCCTTTATAATTACACACACTTATTGGGGCGGCATAGCGTGAAAATATATAGAACTTTGTGATACAAAGGAAACAGAGAGAAATGCTGGGCTTTTATGTTGATTGCACCTGTATGGGGGCTTTATAAGCTTACAGTTTGTATCATTTATAGATACCGAGTCAACATAGCTCTAACGTAACTAGTACTGCAAAGCTGTCATCATGGAAAAGCCTTGTAATGGTGCATTTTTAACCTTAGCACTGGCAGCTATCTCGAAATTATTTCATTTATGCCAAATTGTGCTCCACAAAGCACTTCCTCTCTTACTACATGGGAAGAGAACAAACTTCAAACCTTCACGTTCATATTGTTTTATCAGATCTTTTTCATCTGTACTTCTGTCCTTATGAGCATGTAGCAAAAGTGAAATGGCAGCATCTTTTTTTTTTTTTTTCCTGGGGGTGGTGTCAGGTTTATTATGGAAGTAGAAATTTGAACAAACTCCCATGTGACTTAGGTACTTAATTGCCATTTGTACCTTTCAGAATGTTTACTGTGGGAATCTGATCATTACAAGAATAAATTGTACTTCATTATGTCTAAGCTGTTTTCTCTTTAGTAGTTTGGTTTGCTTTAAAACTCATATACACCCTAGTGCAGGGGCTCAGGTGGTAGTATAACTGCCTTCTATAAAATTGTTTTTTAGTTGTTGTTTTATATATATCCATTAATCCTTTAGTGGGGGTTAAGAGCTTTTTTTTTTTTTAAAAAAAAACAAACTAAAAACCATAGAACATCAGTTAGAACAACATAGATCAAAAATTTAAGATCCCTTAAATTAAGCTTGAATCTAGATTTTATTCAGCATCAAGTAATGAATAAGATATTGTTAGCTTGGGCAGCTGTAAAGCCTCACAGATTGTCTATGCCTTATTTCCTGTAACTTACAACCTAAAATTTCCAGCAAACAAAGTAATTTGGAACGGCAAGTGTACACTCTAGTTAATCTCTAGAAGTATATTTGCCCTGTATACTAGCTGGAAGATAGATTTTGGAGGTAAATTCGTAAAATATCATTAAATTAATCTTCCCATGAGATCTGCATTTCTTTATCAGTAAACACTGTAATAACTTACAGGTGGAGATGAGCAGGTATTTGCACAACATGGTGTTATCACATACATCTGAAACCTGTGATGACAGACTTGCAAGTATTTTAATTTTTGCATACTGAACATGCAGTTTTGAATTATTCCACGACTCAGAAAAAACATAATTTCCAAACTCTTGAAAAATACCATCATGCTCTGTCCTGGGCAAGGTAATCTGCACTACCCCGTGGTACAAATAATGGCTTCAGAGAGGACGGTGCTGGTTTGTCTTTTTATTGCCCATTGGGGTAAGGAGTTCGTGTTCTTGTAGATCTTCTTGGAGACAGTATTCAGAGGAAAAATCTTACCTACAAATAAAGCTTTGTGTTAGAAATTGATCCACTCCTTGAAATTGTTGTCATATCACCTTGGCTCAGGCAGTGGATATTTTCAGCTCCTTCTTCTACTCTTTTTTCTTCTTTATTTCTTTTCCCGTTTTTAAGCCTCTCTCTTTTTGTGAGATGAACTGTCAGTCATGCCATTAAATGGTTGCTGGTTAGACAGTGCTTTTCCACAGATAGGGTGTTGGCCTCAGAGTCGCCATAGAGACAGTGTTCTGCATTCAGCTGTTAACCAACTGAAAACCAGCAACTTATAATTAGCACTATTTTAGTTATAGGTCAGCAGTGTTGTAGAAAAGCCCACTGATTAATTACTTAAATATGAACAAGGAGGCCTAATTTGAAACTTTCTTCTCTAGAAGTCTTGACCTCTGTGGTTTCTTTGGTTTTACTTCGTCTTTGATTTCCAGCATTCGGAGATTCAACTACATATAATTCACCTGCTGTAAAGTCAAATATTTTCAATGGATCTGCTTACTTACTAAAGTTACAGATGCCATTTTGTACAGCATTTTTTGTGGTTGAAATAGCAGAAACATAAAATTGTCTTGAGAGAAAGGGCATTTGGTAAGGCTCAAAGCACTGGCCTCTATTGCTAGAATCTTTAAAGCAGTACAGGTAAAAAAGAACCCCAAAAAATGAAACTACAACCCACGAACAACTGTGGTATTCCAGTGGCTGAGACTTTACGCTGTCTAATAGTTCACAGAAAGATTCTCTCGTGTCTGAAGTGTGGGAACAAAGAAATTAAGAACAGCATTCACAGGCACACAAATTCTCAAGAGATGACCTTCTGAGATTTGGTAAAGCGGAAAAGTAAAACCATACCTAGTAAAAATAGAAAGGAGAAAAGAGAATTGTGGATTTAGATTTTGTTTATTTAAAAGACTTCAAACGCTGTGTATTTAGAGATTTTCCCATCAGCCTGTTTTATTTATGTCAGTGTTTGGTTCCTGTACATGATGGCTCTGATGAGGAGCAGCTGAAGGAGTTGGGGGTGTTTGACTCCTGGGAGACCTTGTCTCTCTCTGCAACCACCTGACAGGAGCTTGTAGCCAAGTAGGGGTCGGCCTCTTCTCCTAAACAAGTGACAGAACAAGAGGAAACGGCCTCAAGTTGCACCAGGGCAGGTGCTACTGGGTATTAGGAAAAATTCCTTCACCCACTGGGTTGTCAGGCACTGGAACAGTCTGCCCAGGGATGTGGTGGAGACACTATCCCTGGAGAGACTTAAAAGACACGTAGATGCGGTGCTTGGGGACGTGGTTTAGTTGTGGGCTTGGCAGTACTGGGTTGACAGTTGGACTTGATGATCTTAGAGGCTTTTTCCAACCTAAATGATTCTATGATTCCATGATTTCTACTGCCTGAAGAGTATAATTCACTAAATATGGTTGGGGAAAAAAAGGCAAAGTTTCACTAATAAGAATCTCACATAGACTATTAACTTAAAACTTCCAGGAGACATTATTAGTTGCAGGGGTAAGGGTCAGGTCTCTTTGTGGATATATCTTCTCTTGGCTTTCAGCCTAACAGCTTTAGGGGACATTAGCTTGGAACTGAGCAATATAAGCAGAAACAATTCTGTTGCTCCTGCCCGGTGGGAGCTCACAGATGCTTGTAATAAAAATTGTTAAAAATTGTTTCATTAGTTTGCAAAAAGCAGATTTCTTGGAATACGCTACGATCTTTTGCCAGGAATACTTAATTTTTTTTATGCTCTGTGTCTGACAAGCGCTAGCAGAAGCTACCTCACAATTAATTATTATGATATATAGGACTTAAAATGACCACTCAGCATTTTTCCATTTGCATATTGAAAACAAAAGGAAATTGGATCGAAAACAATATGGCATTTAATGCAACTATTCCTTTAAGTGGCACATTTTTCCAAAAGATAAAGAGATATCAACCTTCTAGAATTACATAATATCACAGACATAAGTAAAACTAATCAGATATGCCACGTGCCCTCATTTTGTAAGTGCAATAGCTCATTTAGCTGTTAGCAAAACCTTGCTTAGTGATGCATCAATAATTAGAAACTGTCGCTGTCTGTATATGAATAACACTTTTTCTCCCTCTTGCTATTTTGATATTTGGAAATATCACATTTCATCTGTCCTGGAGTACAAACGTAGTTGGACACTTCAAGATGTCTCTATGGAATTTTTAAAATATCACAAAGTGAAGTGTAGAATCTTTATACTTACAATTAAAAACATGTATTTTTATCCTATAGGCATATAGGAAGGGTTGGTCTTGAGGTAACACATCTGCAAAACAGCCTACTCTGTGTAGTGTTTAATATAATTAGTTTTCATGCAGTTTGTGAGTGTGTATTTTAGAAACAAAGATTTTCTTACTTGAATGGAATATTTGTACTTAAACTTGCTTAGAAGGTTAATAGGAAGCCATTTGCTGGTGATTTTTTAGCAGGCAGGCTTCTCTGAGCTCTTAGCTGTTCATCCATTAGACGGAATGGGCACAGAGAAGGGCACAGGGAAGTTACGGCTGTCAGTAACAAAACTGCCAGAAATCATTAAACCACTGCAAGCCTGGGCTGTAAACAAGATGGACAATCTTGCTAGATGACAGTGTTGCAATATCCTTTTCTTTGCAGATCCAAAGAGTGTCTTTGCAAACCTATGTTTTTGCAGACCACCTTTTATGAGGACGCAGTTCCTCTGTTCTCCAAGGCGTGTGTTTTATGTGCAACAGCACTTTGTGTGTAGCCTTCATCACTGGCTCTGTTGTTGCATTTCAACTGAGAATCAAAGGAAGGACAATACATCCCATCCACTTGTACAGATTTGGAGTCAGGCACATTGCATGAAAACAGTTTTGATTAGTGCTTGGAAACTTATCCTGTTCCTTATAATAGTTTTTATATAAAGAAAAAAATCTTGACTAAACTATTATTAAAATAGGCAGATTTAAATCTAAGCTATTGTAAACATTCCAGCAGCTTTGTGACAGTGATATATACAAGGTTTTAGTGACCCACCTGTGGTCTTCATTTGGAATAGGTGGGAGAATTTCCCTTTTCCTTCATAGGGATGTGTAAGTGGATAGTGCTCGGCATTTTGTGGGTGACTCTGAGCTATGCTCTTCCACTAAAAATGATGGTGGTGCAAAGATCTGCTTGTCTGTAGTCTAGACAAGATAAAAACCCAAGTGGAAATTAGTTAACTCAGGTAAATGGAGATCTGGGAGGCACATAAAGCCTGGAAAACTCTCCATGCTGAGGAGAGGACAGTGCAAATCTGATTTAGGATATTTACGTCTATTCAGATTTGTGGATGATAGTCCTTAAAACGGATTTGGTGACACTGTTTTTTCAGTCTGCTCACTGTAGCCATTTGTCTGTGAAATAACTTATTTATACTCATGTGAACACCATGTTTTGATATTGCAGTGCACCAAAATGTACTTTAAGTCCAAAGGCTGCTTGGAAGCTCACAGGTAAGTCTTTAGTGCAACTGTTCACATTACTTAATGGTAACACCTTCAGAGAGTAAATTGCATGATTTCTCTAAAGGAAGGTTTGGTTCTTAATTCACTGGTGGTCAGACAAATTCAGAAAGCCCTCCTTGAGAGACAGCCTCAGGCAGTGCAGATCACCTAAGGTATATTCCAGTCATTGTTTAGCTGTAAGTATCTGGGGACTCTACAAATTTTATCTGACACGAAACCAACAGTAAGATTTGTTTTTAATATGTAAACGAAATATTTCCAATTATTTTTTAATGGAAATCTAAAATAATGAAATAACAGTCTAGGACTTCAGAAATTCTCTGGACAGTATGCTCATCTCTTCCAAATTCCTACTGTCTCCAGTGTGGTGGGATTTCAAAACATTATTCAAAGACCAGCTGCCTGAATTAATAGGAAATGTATTGAAGGTGCATGATGTCATGGATTTACATGTATACATATATATGTGAATAATCAGATGACTGTAAGAATATGGTTGTAGCCCTTTGTCTCAGGTGGTTCCTTGACACAGAGCGCCAAGACATTCACTCCCACACATGGGCTCTGGAGGGGAAATTTCCTTTTCCTCCTGTTATATGTAAAATATGACAGAGGGTTTTTTAAAACCAGTGCTCTTTGTTATTCACAATCCATAAATATTTATGGGCTGTAAGAAAATACACCTGCTACTTATTGCTCCATGTGAAACAAAAGTCTGGAAAAGAAAATGCTGCAAACCAAAGGAGATGCTGAAACATATTTTGTCAATTACTGATAAGTACTAGAAGCTTAAGTGAAATTTTTCAGAGACAAGATGCAAAAAAGATAGTGTCAAGGTTAAGCCATGCCCTTGAAGGACCTGACTCCAAAGGCTCTACTTAGTAGAAATCATAAGGGATAACTATAGCACTGTCAGAAATGGATGGCAGTTACATAGATTGGAGAAGTAAACTCTTCTCAGTATGTTTTCAGAGGTGATTGTGGGTAATCTCTGTAGACAAACCGGCTTGAGGAACCCCTTTTATTACAGGGCTAAGGGGATTTTATGATCCGTCTCACATCAGCTGGCATCTGACCGTGCACTGCTTCACACATTAAACTGAGAGAACTCTTGGTGTAGATGGCCTGTGTCTACATTGCATTCAGTGTGCAAACATTTGAATTAAATTTGGATTTTGGTGCCATGTAGCCTCACTGGCATGTAAAATACTCCAGACTGCAAAAATACATCTGGGAACTTGGAACAAAACCTTTTTTGAATGCTGAACTTGTAGTGTCTTGGCTACACGATTCTCAATACAAAAATTAGCTTTTTTGAAGGATTCCAGAGAAAATGTGCTTAGTTTTATTAATGAAGTACCTACACTAAGAATTCATGATGCTTACTAGGATGACAATGATTAGGTAAAATTAAGCTACAACTTTGTAGTAAGATATCTTCCCAGGAGTTTCATAGAAGAAATCTTCTTTCTCCCCATACGTGTTAATATGACCCATAGGTCAGAGACAGCTGTTTGCTGTCTCTAAGGTAGATATAGTCATTTCCTATCCAGGGTTTATGAAGATGGAGCTGCTGCAGTGGCATTTTTTTCTGCTCTAGCCATTTTTAGTAAATACGAATAGTCCTGCTTATATGGTGAATAACAGGAGATAATACTGTGTCTTACAACAGGAACATGAATGATTGCAGTCTTTCAAGATCTGTTGTGCAGTAAAGAGCAACAGGGTGCTGTGATCACACTTTCCATTGCCAGGAGCACCCTATAAACTGATTTGAGAACTTATTTGAGTTGTCCTTGTCTCAGCTCCTAAATGTTTGCAATGGCCTCTAATAGCGTTACAGCAAGGCAGGGCTTCTGAAATGGCAAACTCCAGTTCAGGAACTGCCTCTGTTACAAGCATGTGATGGCTGGAACTTTCCCATGGGGAGTCCTAAAATTCCTACCTGTGACCTGGGGCGAAGCTTCCCGACAGTGACAGACCTCTGAGGTTTTTGTTAGTCTGGTAAAGCTGAAGTTGGCTCATTGCTCCCGCTGAGCAGAATGTGGTAAGGTCTGATCAGACCTTGGTAAAAATTAGTGATGCTGGCAAAATTAGCTTCTGGTCCTTGAAAAATACTAATTGAGTAGTGTTCTAATAGTACGTTGTAATTCAGCTTAAAGAGCTTAATCAGAATCTATTACATGCTGCTAAAGTGGCTCAATAATGGAAGGCTGATTCATAACCGTCATAATCACTTCATTGCAATTTTATTTTAGATCTGTTTTACTTCTCGCTTTAGCGTTCAGTAGAGTCTTCATAGCCAGAAAAACCTTCAAATTAAATGTTTGTAGTACTAAAATTTGGGGTTTTACCTATGAAATAGTAAACCACTTAATTGAAGGGCAGTACACTCTTTATTTTATTGCTTGACTTGCATTTGTGGTGTAAAAAGAGTTTCTTATCAGTGTACTGTCATACATTTTTACATATTTTATATCATCCAGAAATTGAATTTTTGGGGGGAAGTGTCTCATTTTTGAGAATGTTTTGCTTGCTGTACTACTCTACTAAATACTGGCTTCCAGTATTGTCTGTACTAAAGCACAGCTAAATTTGTAAAATAGATTATGATAATACTCAATTACCTCATCTCCTTTCCAGGAAATATTTCCCTCAAAATGAGGTGTGACAACAATCAGAAGTGTAGTTAGAAATCCCTCTGGTGACCCTGGGGAAACTGCTGGTGGAGCTTAAGAAACTGCTGCACTTCATTACTCTTACTGCTCCTTTACGTTACCTTTCCCCATAGTTGAGCTTCTGTGGTAGTCATGGGATGATTCTGAGTCTTCTGTGGAGCTCACTTTGAATTACTACTGAAGGGTGATTTTATATGAAAGATACATGGTCCATGATAATGAGGGGGATCAGGTCCTTGTGGGTGACTGTCAAAATCACTCTATAGCTGTTCCTGGAACTATTATATATCCATGCTCAAATAACGTGTTTGAAATTTATGGTTGTATGATCCTGAAGTTGGCCTGTTCCTGTAGTATTTGTTTATTTCTAATTGTTGGCTGAGTAGCAGTATCCAAATGTGCAGACAAAAGACAGTCTTTGAGGGGACTCAACTGATGACCATCACCCTTGTTCTTTGGGGAAGGCAGAGCTTTGTCTGATCACCAGTTCAAGGCTTTACATGTGCCACTGATCTACTGACTGATCTGTCTGTCTCAGCTTATCAATCAGATTGATGAGAACAAAATCACTTCAGCTTTTCTCCAGAACAAAATGTGTGTGCAGCTTTATAGAAAGGACTGTGAGCGTGTGCATTGCTGTATAAGTGAAGTAACCTGCTCTGGTATTGTACTGGGACAGAGTGGATTAATTTAATTAATCAATCTTGATTTAAATCCTGGCTTTCAAGTAGCCTCTATTTGCATAATTGATTTAAATTTTGCTTTGCATGTTACCGTCTCATGATTTATCTAAAGAAAGATTGATTTTTAGTTGTTAGTAAGCATTGATTTTTCAATGAGATACACTGTGAATTAAACTGATTATTTCTGTTTAAGTGGAAAAGGTTTTGAGGTATTTTTTGTGTTTTCTTGTGTTGGGTTTTTATAAAACCTTTGAAGATGTCACCCTCATGCAACGATTTGGTTATATTTATTTAAAAGAAAAAGTTCCAGGCAGGAGCAGCAAGACTGCTCTGGACAGAGTAAGAAGTGGCTCAAGTATGTTTCTTACTTCCTTTTCAAAATAAAGGCAAGGATTATGTTCCAGTGGTTAACTTCAGGTTGAAGGAAGAGGATAGGTTTAGAAGAGATACCTGAGAAGGCCTAACAGAGAGTTGTGTTTTGGAAGGGAAGAAACAAATATATTTTGTATATATTCAGCATTGTGGTGGCATGTGTGAGGCTTTGAGAAAAACAGTAAGGAAGAGTAACTGCATTTGTAGGAAACAGGAGCAGAGAAGAGAAATGGAGAAAAATTAAGTAAGAGGGGAGATGAACTAAACCTTGGAAGAGTCAGAACCTTGAGCTTAGTACTGAAAGTAATGGGTAACTTTATGTAAATTTTCTTTTAATGGGTGACCATTGTGACATGGCCAGTGCGGGTAAGGAGGGTAATTATTCTGGCAGCTATATTTTAGATGTATTGGAGCATGGGGAATAAGACCTTAAACAGGAATTTGCTGTAAGTGATGCAAGTAATGTGAAGGCTGGGACAAGTGTTTTAGTGGATGGATTGGAGAGGACAGGGTGGATATTGGAGATATCACAGAAAAGTACGATGACAGTTTGAGCTGTGATCAAGTGATGAAGAAAAGAGTTGAATGGGCCATGAAATTTCAAATCTGGAGAACTGAGAAAGATAGTAGTATTGTCAACAGTGGAAAGGAGGTGAGAATTCGAAGAAAAGATAAGAAGTTCAATTTTCAGGAGTCTGACTTTGACATCAAAATCGTGTGTTTGAGAAGCAGGCAGAGAAGTGAGATAGCCTGCAATGTAGGGGAAATGAAAGATGCCAGTGAAGATTGGGATTCATCAGTGTCGAAATGGTGCTGGAAGTTGAGGTCAGGTGAACCTGCTGAGATGGGAGTAGGAAGGAGGAGGGCTGGCTGAGACTTTGCACTGGAAATCAGTGGAAGCAAAAGGAAGAAAAAGAAAGTGTTGACATGTCAAATCCTGCAGTGGACAACTAAGGTAGAAAAGAGGAGCAAAAACCAGGTGTTAAATAGCTGAGCCACAAATCATTTTAGAATGTCTTTTGTATAAATTTTAACGGGACCTTGTTTTCTCTAGGTGTCTACTGAGAAAATCAAGCTGCTTTGTTAGTGTCTATTAGGCCCTTTTTACCGTGTGTAACATACCCCAAATCACTCTGCTTTAAAACCTCTCGCTGTGCTTTCAAAATCTGAAGAACCATTGTGTTTCAGATAGTTTCTTGGGATGGAGGGAGCAAGGCAGAGGCACTGCAACACTGGACTGGGTTGGGGTGCTGCTAATGGAACCTGAGCTTCCCTTAGCTTGCAGTGAGAACACAAGTGCATATGCTTGCCTGCCTTGGGTGTTAAATTTCTCCCTGAGATCCTTTTCTTCCAGAAACACAGGCAAGTTTTATCATGAATTGTAAACAGTCACCAGCTCTTCACATGCATGAAAGTAATTTGATTAGTGACCTTTGAGAGAAATGTACATGTATTATCTTCAATTTATGGAGCAAGTATATCTTGAGGAACACTTACATGATCGGTTTCCCCTAAGTCTCAGATACCTTATGGCAGGACTTCTGAACACGTCCAAGAAATCCATAATTCCTTCTGAGATACTAAATATTATTTTTGGTTTAAACATTGAGGAAGAAATAATTTTTTAAAGCTTATTAAAATGTTATATGAATATTTTTCAAATACAATTTATATTATCACTGGTGCATAACTTTTCAAATGAATAATTCACAGCAACGAGTCGTCACTTTTGATAATCTCTAGTGGTATGTTATGTTGGTTCTGCTGAGAGATTAACACTTATGGCCTGAGGAATAAAACCAGAGCTGGAATCTAATCCATTTGTTTGCCTATTCGCAGTGACAGATATTTTCTTAAATTAAAACCTCTTAGTTTGAATTCTGAATCTTTAAATTGAATCTGTTTTAGCTCATTTTAGACTTTTATAAAACAGGATTATGATATATAACATATTTCAGGCCAAGAAGTATGGAGACTATTGATTTTCAGCACAGTTTTCCTATCACAGACACTGAAGAATGTTTCTAACAGAAATTTATAGGATATTAAGCAGAGAAATGGCTTCAAAAGGCTATTGGAAGATACAGGAAATAGGATAGACCGTGTCTGTTAATAATTGGGTGTTATAAATTTTCTGAAAAGCAGCTGAATTTGAAATAGTTTTTCATCATGCATTATAATAGCACATCTAATATAAAAGTAGGCAAAAATGTAAATGCTGTTTTAGTAGTACTAGTTGGACCCGATCCACATCATGTTGTAAAAGTATGTGTTTAATGATAGTGATGTAGCAGAAGTTAGGGTTTACCAGAGAAAATACTGAGATATATGTAAATTATGTAGTTTATGTCTGCTTGATTTCCTCCATTTTTGATCAGTTGAGTTTTAACTTCCGTAACAGAAATGTTAGTGATGTTCATTATTGCTTTTCTTGATTGGTTTACATCTGGAAGGAACAGGTGACCCACTGGTGCTGTCTCCTGGCAGATACTGTGCAGTATTGCACAAATGGTGCTGAATTTAAGGAATATGCAGATCACAGAATCCTTTAGCTTGAAGAAGTTCTCTAAGCTCATTGAATCCAACCGTTAAACCAACACTGCCAGGTCCACCACTAAACCATGTCCTCAAGAGCCACATCCACATGACTTTTAAATCCTTCCAGGGGTGGTGACTCTGCCCTTGCCTTGGGTGGCCTGTTCCAATGCTTGACAACCCTTTCTGTGA
Source organism: Pseudotriccus pelzelni (assembly GCA_035584735.1). NCBI lineage: Eukaryota > Metazoa > Chordata > Aves > Passeriformes > Tyrannidae > Pseudotriccus > Pseudotriccus pelzelni. The sequence goes on along the minus strand of JAWMRA010000162.1, from coordinate 29,497,056 downwards.
AGAATTTTTTTCCTAACATCCAATCCCAACCTCCCCTGCTGCAACCTGAGATGAGTTTCTCTTATCTTACCACTTGTTCCCTTGGAGTGGAGACTGATCCCCACCTGTCTGCATGGAGCACATACAGAAGACATAGATGTTGATTAAAGTACATAACCTAATAATTAAACCAATTGCTTGTTGGTCCTAAAAACCCAAACTGAAACAAAAGCAAACAAACAAAACACCCACAACCCAAACACCTATTTTCTTGATTCATGCACTTTTTAAGAGATAGGACTGTAGTTTTCTCTGTGAGGTAGCCTGTCTAAACAGTATTGTAAATAGCCCTCAAAACAATTGTTTTAAACATTTCTCATTGCAACAGCTAAGAGGAGTGGCAAATCAGCCAAAAATACAAGATTATGTAGTTAGTGGAGATGCACCTTCCAAAACTGGATGTGAATTTGGTCATAAATTTGGGCGGGAATCTTTTAGGACATGCTCCCAGGATACAAGTGACTTTTAAGCATAACATGAAAAAAGGCATGTCCTTTTAGGCAGTAGTGGCTATTACAACTATTTGTTTGAAAAATACATTTTTACATTAAATGTCATTTTAGGTTAATGCTTGGCAAAAAAAGTTGCCCTGTTTTGGCACCTTTTTATGGAAACTGTGGTACCTCATAGAAGATATAATAACTAAACCTTTGCTTGGAAAAGTTATGCTGCTTATGTTCCACAGCATAGAAATTGTTATGTGTAGTTCTGAAGAGAGTAACTGGCCAAGAGATACAATACTGCATCAGTATTGGAATTGATATATGGTGTAGTTCAGCAAAAGTTATTCTATTAATTTATGTCTTCCTTTGTCAGTGAGGCTTCGAACAACCTCACAAACAGCCTGTTACAAGAGGCTCCCACTCCTTGTGCATGAACAGGGAACAATCTCTTAAAGTTGGTTTGTTCAGGATGTAGTGCAGCTATTACATGACCTTAGGTAAAATGCCAGGATTGTACTTAAGGATTGCAGTTGGTTAATATTAATAAATCATTCAAAATGCAGGGCATTGTGGTTGGGTTTTTTTATATTTTCAACTAAATGCTGTGGTTTAATTACAATAAAGTCTTTCGTAAAGGAGCAAGCTTTATGAGTTATTACTTTAATAAGCAATGAGAAGGTGATTAAATAACTTGAATTTGTTTTCTGAACCAGAATTGGCGTTCAATCTATGCTTGAAAACAAGTAGTAGAAGTGAAGAATTAGATACTGTTGCAAGCTTTGCTTTAAAGTTTTTTTCAAACTGAATCGGAGGGATCATTAGAGTTACCATTGGATCTGGTCACTGTCCTGCCTCTGCAGTACTGCCTCCCAGCCCAGTATAATTTCGGAATACAGTCCCTGATTGCAGGCTAAAAGAGAAAAACTTCCATTAAAAAAAATAAATAAATCACAAAACAAAGAAAACAAAAAAAACCAGCCCTAAAGCCCCCAGTATTATTTGTGAGTCTGGTCTAATGTGCCTAAATCAGAAGTAAATGTATAATTAACCTTTTTTCATGATAAATTAACATTAATTTTCTTAGGATTAGTGGGAAACAGCATAATATAGGGCAGGTTTAGCATTCACAGTAACTGTCACTTGGGACCTTTAACACTCTTACAGGATTAGCGCAGCCAGTGATTCATGCTGTTACCATGCACACAGAAATAGTGTGTAGCTTCTGACCATCAAAGAGGCTTTCCTAATTACCAGCTTTTACAAGTGAGCATAGAAAGATTAGAATATAAATACGAGGAAGATGGCTTCAGAGTTCTTGAGAGAACAAGATAAAATACACTCTTTCCCCAGTGAGTAGTTTAATTTTTGAAGGAAATTTTGCAGTATTGTTCAAGAATGCATCATTAGGAAGATAATTAATGAAAAGGTCTGTTGTTAGGGCCTAAGTGAGTGTGGTGTCTGTATATTCGTCCCTCTCTTTTCTCTTTTACAAGGGCATTTCTTCCTTGTCTTACTAATCTGAGCATTCTTTATGCAAGGAAAATGATGAATAATTTTTGAAGAGTGGGAAAGAGCAGTTGAACTTGAAAAGCACTGGCTGAAAGTGTACAGCTTTGATGGTATTGAGAAACAGGCCAGCTCTGTTTAGGTACTGAAATACAGACTCAGTGCTTAATTTTTGGAATCCAAGAACCCAGAAGCAGAATTCTTTGGCTTAAACATTTGAACCAAAATAGGAAATGAAAACACAGATGCTTTAGAAGACACTGTTCTGGTAAGTCACATTAGCCGCCAGAAACTCCTCCCCCAGCTGTGCTGTGATCCGCGTTTCTCTGAAGCCTGGCACAGAAAGCTGTGGTTCAAAAGTTAACGACAGATGCAATTTGCCCTGCCTGATGCTGCTCCCCAGAGCGTGCCCCCAGACAGTGGCTGTGGCTCAGCAGAGGTAACGTGCTGAAACGTTGTGTAACACACATAGATGAGAGAGAAATCTTGCAAGCAACTCATTGCACCTTCTTTTCTTATCCTTTAGTGGAGGTGGAAGCATTTATTGTCCATAATACACCAGCTCTGACCTGCTTACCTGGGTCGTCTTTGCACCTCCTGTGCTTAAATATCAGCCCATCTAGGAGGCAGTGTGGAACTGCACCACTTGAGGAATACCTCAGGAAGAAAACATGGTTACAGCCAATACACTATTAATATATCAAACATAACCTTTTGCAACCTGGTGAGCTCTGCCTCGTAACTTAGAAAGAAAAAAATAGTGGGGTTCATGGCTCCTCTCTGAATATGAGACTGCAGATTGTTTGGGCCGTTAATCCATGTCGGCCATCAGTCATCTGCGTGCTCCTGGCCCTATTCGCTTTTGCACACAGAGTTATTGTCCATATAGATTTCAAGAGTTTAACAGATTAGTCTGGGTTTTGTGGAAGTCCTAGAAGTTTCGATGCTACTGTATAGGCTGCCATATGTTCATAAATCTCAGACATCTGGAAGCCCAGCTGGGACTGGTGTGCACATAAGATCTCTTATAGCCACTCACAGCAAACACTGGGAAGTGCTGGATTCCCTCCTTCCACATGTGCTGCACAGTTGACTTGTTATAGTGGTGTCCTGAGCTGTCGAGCTGGTTCACTGCACATGGACAGGAGTACCTGAAACTCGTCTTCCAGTTTGTTTCCTTCCTCTAAATCCTGCTACTTTGTGCAGGACAGCCTGGGTTAATTTAAATGAATAAGGAGAAATATTTGTCCCTGTGTAATATATCTGGGAGCTCAAGACTTTGAAGGCAATGTATTTGAATACACAGGGCAGAGTCCACCATTGCAGACTGTAAATTCAGAGCACCTTTTGCACCTCAGTGTAGTTTTTCTAGGTTTGCATCAGCATGGGAACTGCTCAGTGGGACTTTTTTTTGCTTTTTTTCTTTGCTCCTAATTATTCATGTTTACCAGGAAAACCCAGAATGCTGAACTTGTACGGTATGTGTTAAAAACGAGCCTTTTAGTGTTTAATGTATGTTGGAGAAATTGTTCAAGAACAATTTTATCTATAGATTGTCGCTATGGTGCTTTCAAGGACAGTTTCATCCTGGGTTATCGGCTCTTTTAAGTGCCAGTTGCACAAAGGCATATTTAACTTGTGCACTCGGTTTACTTTATAGTCAGATTTTGCATTCATGAAGAGATAAAATTTGCTTATTGTTTGGAACAGTTCCTTTTGTGTAAATTCTTCGTCGTCTCTTAGACTCCTTTACCTCTGTTACATGTCAAGCAGGAGCCTGATCATAGGGCAAGGTGTCTATATGTGAAATAGAAATTGAGTGTAGGAAGGGGCAGCTGGGCTTCGTTGTCTTCTAAATCACACGTTAAATGGAAAGCAGAAAGTGTTCAGCACGTATCTTCTGCTGGGCAAGGCTACAGAAGTTCATCTTTCTAGGCAGTTCCTTTCTGAACTCTGCCCAAGATAAAACCTACATGTAAATATGAATCCTGATGATGTGAAGGTGTTTCAGATGAAACCTAAATGGTTTGCATGAGGTGATATATGTAATTGTCTGAAAACCCACAGGCACACCTACACATAAAGTTCAGCAGTTTGTGTATGGATGTGTAGGATAAAGGTCTTCATTTTCATATTAAAATATCACAGAGATGGTGGGTTTGTGTCGTAATTAAGTCTTTATAATATCAAGAAGAAATTACTGTGCTCCAATCTGAAAATCCATCGTGCAGGTAAATGCTTTTTTTGCATAGAAACTTCTTTTAATTAATAATCTGTTTGATGGATTATTAGTGCCGGGCTGGATTGGCATCTGCACTTTGGACGTGATGTACCTGATTGTACTAAAAAGTTATAACAACACGTATCAACTGCTGTGATTACCATGTTGCCACTGTTTTCTACAGATGTAAAGATACATAATTCAAGCTGACAAGCCCAAAGATTTTATTGGAATGACCTGTGATACCCTAAGTTCTCATTAATATACAGCCAAATGCACAATATCAATTAAGTATAAGATACAATCTCCGGGCTTCTTAACATTAGCAGCAGTTAAAATTAGTAATTCAACAGAGGTTCTTATTATTTTATTTTCCTGCCATGTTGAAATGAAAAACTTTGCAGTATAAAAGCTTTCTTAAAAATGTGTGGTTTTGAGTAGTCTCTTCTTTTTTGTGTTTTCGATTTTTACATTAGTATGTACTAGGAGTAAATAGCATTTAAAATGAAGCCATTGTTTATTCACAAATCAAATAAGCTACCGACAGCTGCCCTAGTGGCTTCCTCATTCACTTAAATTAATGCCTAAGGCCTTGGGGTGAATAGTCTTCTGGGGAGAATGTGGGCATTTATTTTCGATTTCCATTCAGTGTTGGGTCTTTTAATGCCAAATCCTATTTAATGTGCACATGTTATGTTGAACTGTGTGCAAATTTATTCTATGGACAACTTGACAGAATTCATACTATTAAAGTCACATACAATTTGTACTCAAAAAATAAGGTCTTTTCTTTGGAACACGCAGCCTACAATTCTCTCTTTATTTTAGTTTAAGATTGTCATGGCACTGAGAATAAGTCCTACACAATAGTAGGTACTTTTTAACTAAGCTTGAGGTTTGATGTTTTGGATTACTTCCAAGCCCTGTCCATTTAATCAGGATTTTCCTGTGCCCTCAAGTGTGGAGACAGTGCTGTGATGGATACAGTTCAAGAACTTGAGGGGGAGGGTAGTTTTGCTAGCTTCAAGTATCCTCCTTTTCTTCCTCCCCCCCCTGTAGCTGGAAACTGCATAAATGTATTTGGACATTTACATTATGTTAGATTTGCAAAATTAATTAGGCCCTTTGTCCACATAAGGACTTGCACCCTTTGACAAAGGGGAGATGAGAGGATGTAGGAGTGAGAATGACTCTGTAACCTGGTGGTCAGCCTTCTCCTGGGGAAGTGGAGTACAGTTCCAGTTCTGCTCCAAGGATTGCTTATGCATTTAACAGAAATAATTGAATTGGATGACTGTCACTGTCTCATTTTCTGTCCCGGCGCTGTGTTAAAATGACCACATTTTAACAGCACACAGTTTATTAAGCAAGTTCAAATAAATTCCAGTAGACTTTAGGATTCTTAGGTCTGGGAGAGAGAACATTTTTCTTTGTGGATCTTGTGGGACGTTGTTATCAGCTAAATGGAAGGCTGCTTTTCCCGTTAGGTTATGGACAAGTGCGGAGATGGAACTTGGAATACAGTTTACAACATGAGAGAGGCAGTATTGCTGTGACTGAAGCCCTAAGGTCTAACCTCAAACGTTTGAAAACTTTAGGGCTGTAAATAAAGTGTTTGTGGACTTTGTGCCTCTAGTAGCAGCTGAGACAGGGATCTGGAACTTCGTAATTCTGGGTTAAGTGCTTAGCATAGCACAGGTATGTTTGAAAGATTGCTGGAAAACTGATTCTAAATGGCTGCTAAGATAGAACTGCATTTAAAGTTGAGGAAGAAATCAGGGGCCAGAGTTTTGACCTTCTGCCAGTCCCTCAGAGGCACTTGAAACTTTCACCCACTTTTGTTTACAAGCTCCATCTAAGCCTAGATGTGACACAAACTTTTAAGTGTTAATCTCTAAAAGATTGCACCTCTTTTGGCTGCTCTTTTGCTGCTTTACACTCTCCTCTGCCTGTGCATGTTCTCAGGTTCGCACACCCGTGCCTGAAATGGAAGGTGAAGTGTCCTTTTTTCTCTGCCTTCACATTTCTACATTTTCCATAGTCCTTCTGATATGGGTAAAGATCATAAGCCCTCTACTGTTTAATGCCCAGTCTTACTTCACCTTCTGGATTTAGAAAGGAGGGGTCTCAGCCACTGTAGACTCCAGTGGCTCCAATTCTGCTGTGTTTTTTCCCTTAAAAAAGTGAAGTTGGTGCTAACCCATGCTTCAGTTCCCAGATTCCCCAGTTTACAGCAGCATGAAAATGACATGACTTTGAAAGCTTTGCAGGAGCCCTGCATAGTTCTAATAGCATCTGTGCTGTGACAGAAGTGTTGTCAATTTTAGGGTTTTCTTCCACGTTAAAAGCTGTAAGCAGCAGCTGAGAGGTGGAGGTTGTGTTCTTTCCTCTGTTATTTTTTGGGTTGGGGCTTTGATTTGTGTCAAACACCTCCACCCCAGCAGCTTTAACAGGGCAGTTTTGCATTTGCTTTATGTGCACTTACTTGGAAAAGATTGACTTTGTAACTATAAGGGCCATGAAACAGTGGACAAATTTCTCTAGCCTGCATATGTGAGGATACGCAGTTCAGTTCCTCTTGAGGTACTCAGAACAAAGTGATTTTCAGAGTTGCCATACTTCCCCAGCTACCACTAACTCAGAATGAGCTTCTCTCGAAAAAACATGGGGTTTTTTGAGAAGTGTGACGTGAGGTAACCTGGTACATCATTTTGCTCTCAATGTGCTTTTTATTTTCATAACAGTTTCTATTCTGAAAGAATTAATGGTTGCAATTCATGTCTTGCCAAAGAGAGCTTCCAGCTCAGCCTGTAGTAGCAGATTTGTCTGTGCTTGCTGTAATATTAGTTGCCCTTAGTTTGCTTTATTGTAATGGTGTCCAGAGAAAAAGTGGACAATGTACAGTAGAAGTTTGTACTCATGAGAAACGGGAGGAAAATGCTTTAAAAACTTTTTACATCAGTATTTTTTCATGCTCAGCATGCTTCATGTAAGAAAAAAATTGTTTAATGTTTTTAGGTATCTTCTAGGCAGTGTTTCTGCATATTGTATGAGTACTTTTCTAAATTACTCATATTGAGTGATCTGTTACCTGTTCATTTTCATTTGTTTCTGTGTTAGGTCAGTATATGTTTACACATGCTTTCTATTTGCACCTGCTACTTTCATAACCTCTCCTCTGTTACTCCCTCCCAACAAACTTCAGTCTTCAAAGTTTACCTCTTCTGCATGTGCATTTAAGGCCATCCTTTCCTTTTCTTTAAAGTTGCTTTGTCAGGAGTACAGAATTCTGGAGTGTGGATGCAGGAAGACTCTGTTTCTTTAACCAAATCAACAGCTCCTTGCTTGGAGTGTCTGCTACTGCATTTCTTTGCTGGTTTGTAGTTGATCTCCGTGCTGGGCTCTGCATTTGTCTCTGCAGTGCCCTTGTGTCAAATTGTTCTGAAGGAAAACAGTCTTCTGGCAGTTAAAGCTGATGTTTCTCTCCTTTTCTGGAGGACAGGGCTGTTTCCTTCAAGTTTGCCAGCTAGAAGTATTTCCCATCTTAGATTAAACAGGAGTATTAAACAGCGTTTTATGAAACAGTGGGAAAATAGAAAATACAAGTCAATGACCCATCAGTGTTTTACCCATAAAATATATTGAATTTTTCCTCTTGACTTCCATGAGAATCAGCTAAAACTCCAGGGCCTTGGTCAAACAAAGTACCTGCATTCCGAGTTACTGTGCCAGCCCTGATGTTTTCATCTTCTTGGGAGCCTAAATATGTTGGATCTGGACATAAGAAAAGGATTTTAGATATATTTATAAATTCAAATAAGAAGGATCTTTCTTTGCATTGAACAGATGTTTTCAGGATATGAAAAGACCAGGTTCTGTTGGACCTGATCTCAGTGTCAGACCTGTAGTACAGCTTCCTTTGTGGCATTCACTCCAGTCCAGAGGATGGATAAAGTTAGACTAGATGATTCTTCAAGGTCACTTCCAACTGGGGCCGTTGTGTTTTATCAGATGCATTCCAAGGGGAATTTACACAAACTTGCCTGTTCTTTGGAAGTGCATTACTTGCTCTCTGAACTAGAGAGGGATAGCATCTAATTCTACTTGGCCCTTGGCCTTCTGCTCCCTAAAAAGGTGACCTCTCTGCACCATGTCAGGGATGCACTGCCTCTCACATGCTTCTTGTTGGAGAGCCAAAACCAGCAGATCATGATATGGATCTCTAACAGTTCATTATAGTTGCTGAAATTTGAAATCTTGCAATGGACTGGACTACAAAAGGCCTATGGAATTTCCATTAGCTCTTATCCCAACTGCCCTCTCATTTGCATGCACAAATGATAAATTCCATTTATTCTCTTGCCTGGGATATTGATTTTCTTTTTAAATTCCTCTTTCAGGATACATATCATATCATATTCATTGCTCTTATGTGCACCTGCTTAAACATAACACCAAGAACCCCTAGGCTTGATACAGAGAAAACGAATCCTTTGTGAATTTTTAATTAACCTGTCTATATGATTTGAACTGAATAAACAAAATTTACTGCATATATTTCCATTAACCGGCCTTTTGTATTCTCACAGATCTAAGCAAAACCTTTCTGGGAGAAGACTCAATTAGCATTTCGATCTCTGTTTCACTTGAACAGTTCAGGCATGTTTTTAAGAATGTAGTCTTTTGTCTGCAGATAAACAGAGCATTAAAATCCAACCTAATGTGTCAACTAAATTAAAATTGGACAGAGTACCCTCACCCATCAGACATCACCTATGGAGCATGTTTTCTCCTTGCATTCTGAGAACTTCAGCTCAGACGTGGCTGTGTGTGGTGCACTGTTCTAGAAATACCACCAGGAAAGGGGTTGTGGGTCCCTGGGTGCATGGGAGACAATCCAGACTAGGTTATCACACCAAAGGAAGATGGGAGTGTATGTTAAACTACCTTTTTATAGGAAAAGTCCCTTCCAATCCTTACACTTTTTTCTGTTTGTCCCCTTTATGAAGATACTGACAGAAAAGAAAGGAGTCTATAAACAGATAAAAGCCCACAGGCGTTCTCTTTGGGAACACCTTTTTATCAGGTAAAAACTGGCTGGTACAGATCCATGCACTAACAGATGAAAATGAAAACATGAATTTTTATAAACACAAACTATGCTGCTGTTTTAAACAGTGCTATCCAAGATAAAGTTTTTCTTCCAGTAGACTGTAACACGTCATTTACTCAAGCGTAAATGTTGTTTTATAATGGCAATGTCATTCACTCCCCTGTTCCTGTGTTCAGATGTAAACAGGTCAATTCATTTTGGTTTTTAATTTGTCTTATGTTTTCTTTGACATGTTATAATTTAAAAAGAATAATTAAGCAGAGATGTTGCACTGTATTATGCTAATACATTAATACCAAGTTCAATATTCAGGAAAAACAGTGATAAATATGGTGGCAGTAGAATGAACACCAGTTGTTTTTCCTACAAAAAAATGAATCCAGCAGCATTCATTGACTGAGGTTAGCCTTTGGCTCTACAAATAAACATCCCACATTTACTTCAAATGTAGGAAAAATTCAGTTGACTCATTCTGCAAGCAGTTTATAAACATATTTTGATAGGTGTGTCCTTCTAAATCCTATACCAAATCAAATGCGTGTCACACAGCATGACCTAACATAGCTCAGAGCAAACTAGCACATGCAGAATTCACGTATGCATTTGCAAAGGAGATACAGTGTCTTTGTTTGTACCTTGTCTGCTGCTCTCTGTCTTTTCACCTTTGCCATAACGCTCAAGGTGTTTACATGAGCAGTCCGAAGCACTTCACCAGTGTTGTTTGTAATCAAAGAGCTTTTGACCTTTCCAAAAAAAAAAAAACTACCGAGTTTTGCTTGTTTGTTTGTTTGGGAGGCTTTTTGAATTCAGTGTGAAGTGCACGTATATGCACAGATGAATAGAGGTTGAATCTTGAGGTCTTTTACTAATTCAGAGTTCCCGCTAACCTTGAATGCCTTTAGATGTTTCTTTGGACCAAAAATTTTCTTGAGCAAACTAAGACCTATGTTTTGCTAGACCTCTGAAAACGAAGACCCTTTTGTATGTGAAGTGTTTCAAATGCCACATCACTGAAATCCCTACTTTTGTCCTTTGAGGCTCTTTCAACCACTGCCTTGCCTGGAGTGTAGTTATCTTGATGAGAATCTATAAAGCACTACTTTGACATGGCTTTTTTTGGCCCCGGAGAGGCTATTGTTGTACTAATAGCTCTAGAACTGTGTCTGAGACTTTCAAACTCCTTGGCTGGTGTTAAGCTGCTTTGCTTTTGTGAGCATCCTTTTTTTTTTTTTTTTGTCCAGGAGAACATCAGTGTGAGAGCATCCCTGTGGGGTTACTGGTCCCTGTGGCTCTCAGTATCCAACACACAGCTGTAAAACCTGCAGCCACTCTACTATGTAAACAGTGTTGCACAGTGATTTCAGAACACTTCAGTTTATAACCTTTCTTTGAAAACCAACTCCCTTAATGATACTTAACTATGGGCTCCAGATGTGACAGTTAAATATACCCACCCCTTGGGAAATTAGCTGTGTTGGGTTTTTTTCTTTATTCATTACTAAGTGCCCTCTGCCATTTTTCACACTCTCCCTCCAATTGTCTCTCAGTCTCCCTCTGTACTTCACATTACAGCAGAGACTGCTGTGTTTTGGTACTTACGTTCTCATGAGGTAACGGAGGAACAGCATTATCAGCTTGCTTACTGTAGCAGCTGAACAATGTCAAGTCTCACTGCACTTAATCCTGGTTACAGAATGTTAGTGTAGAAGAGTATGTTGAGTTCCTCGTTCCTCAGTACACCCCATATGTGTCTATGTGGTATTTTGTATGTGTGGTATAATGTGCATTTATGCACAATAAGAACATGACCCATTAAATGTCATCTTGGTAAAAATGTGCAGTTTTTTTGACGAGTAAAGTCAGGTTTTTGTTCTTTTTTTTTTTTTTTTTTTCCCTTTTCATTCCAAGTCAGGGATGGCTTAATTGAACGGTCATAAAAATAAATGTAACCATGAGTTTTGATCATGGGTGGAAATATGTCATATCTCAGCCACAAAGTAGTTTGCCTTAGTTTTAAGAGTAGGTTTGTTTGAAAGACTTTTCTTGAAAGTAACATTCCAAACTGGAATATTAAAGAGCATGCTAAGAGAGTTTTTAAAGAATATTGCCATTGAAGAATATGACAAATAGGGATCTGATTAACTTCTTATGAATTGTTGCATGATCCAAAGGCACTGAAATAATGTTCACAGATGATAATGAATTTTGCGTATCTTTGTACTGTTGAGGCCATATTTCACTTACCAGGGACTCTATATCTCCAGTTGATTGGGGAACTGACTGTTTTTCTGGGTGTTGGAGCTAAGATGTAAAGACCTACAGAGCAGCCCTGGTGCCATCAGACCTTTTGGCAGGGCGCTGCCATCTACACTTGCTGCATTTTGGCTTCACACACCTTGCCTGCAGATATCCTTCACCTGACTCCTCCCTCTCTTGAGTTCCATCCTCTCCTGGATGGAGATCAGGTTATTGGAGGTCTGCTCTATTCAAACATTTCATCTACTTTTCAGAAGCAGTCCTGGATTACTTTCCACTGATATTATTTCTATGTAATGCAATGCAAAGATGAACCTCATCGATCTCTGGGGTTTTTTTTATTGTCCTTTCATCTTTTTTAATCTGTACTTCAGGGAACCACATTTTAATAATGAAAAACATCACTGCATTTATTAAATTAATGTAGGCGGTGACCTGACCATTTATTAACATTTGTAATATACTTAGGACTCGATCTAGACAAATTCAGGTTACTGGCTTAGTAAACTAAGATCCTATAACAGAATTAATCATTCATGGTTGTTATTGACATATGCCGCCCTGCTTTCAAAGAGAACATCTAAAAATAATAAGTAATTAAAAGCAGTAGGCATAAGAATATCATAAATCTATGTATGGCTAAATGCCTAGTGATCCATACTGCTTTGAAATTTCTGAATGTGTGGTAGCTTAAAGAAAGTATATATATGGTGGGGTTTTTTTTAATAGTACAAAGTATTTATAACACATTTAGAATTATAACTCTGATAGCAAAGTAGACTTAACGTAGTCTTTGTCAGGCTGTATAATGTTGTGTATTGGTTTATGTTTTATGGATCATTGTTTTACCACTGGCAAGTGAAGTGTTCAGCCTTTTCAAGTTTGTTTCCTCAAAAACTCTCATGGTCATTTTAAGAAGAAAAGACTTAACTGGGGTAAGAGTTCATTTAAACTGTCCACATTTGAAAAAAAATTAACCTTGGCTTCGTCTGTAAATGTTACTGGGAAGTCTGTCAGACTGGGGACATGGTTTTGACTGATGAATTATTAACGGGATGAAAATAAAAGTTTCAAACTTAGTTCGGACACCGTTCAAGACTGGTTGGGTTTTCTCCTAAAGTGCATGGAAAAGATTTCTTAACAGTGCATGAAGTTACCTTAAAAGCTTAATTAGAATTTGGACATTCACAAAAGAATCCGTCTTTTAATACTAGTTGGGAAAATGCCTAGGTCCATTTATTTGCAGTGCTAACAAAGATCCTAGGATATATCACATTTTTTGTGTGCTGTTACAGTTAACAAATTATTGGAGGGCCAAATATTTCTGCTCAAGGTATCTTTTAAGTCCCTTGTGAATACACTGATTTCATGTGCAGTCTGACAAAGTAAAAAATACTTTTTGCTTAAGTTCCATAGCTATAAATTGGAATTATAATGCTGCCCCTGTGATGTATTAGGAGGTTAAATCATAAATCATTAATAATTTATGGTGGTAGGAAGAAATATAGAGTTATTAAAAAACCTAGAATTACTCAAACATCAAAATATAAACCCCTATGTTTAGATCTGTTGATCTATGATTTGCCTGGCTGAATTTTACTTCAGAACATCTGTGGATAATGGGACAAAATAACCCCATGGGAAGATTCCAGAACTGTGTGTCCTTATGTTGAAACTCTGAGGGATGGGCAGGAAGGTTGTATAACATGCAAAGCAGCCACTCTCTGCAACAGCACTGCAAGTGCAGGATAGCACTCAAATATTTAGTGCACTAATGTGATGTGATCTGAATTGGGTTTAACCAACACGTTGCTTTCACAGTGTTACTTGAGAGGACCAGATTTCCAGAAGTCTTGCTTTACGCCTTCCTGTGTTTTCCAAAGACAAACTAGTAGGCAGGGTCTCTGTCCCCAAAAGAAAACATTCGTAGAGGTTTGTGTGAATAGATGTCTTCTTTCTCCATCCATCCCTGCCTTCTGGGGCATCTTTTGTGCCCCAGGTTGCTCCATGCTTCCTTCCTGTTTATATTAATGCTCTGTGCCATCCTCCGTGGTGGGGAAAATCTCATTCCTAGCATCCAGTTAATTTTTTAAAACTCTGTGAGTAGAAACATGTGAAACTCTGCATTTTGGCAGACCAGTTGTTTCTTTGTTTTTGTAAGCTTTGTCCATCCTTTAGATCCTCTTACCTCTTACTAGACCACATTCAAGCCTTGTCTCTACCTCAGTGTCTCTCACTCTCCCCTACATACGTATTCTGCCCAAACTGCCTTTCCCCGTGTTATTGTATCTTCCATTTTGCTTTTCATTTTATTCTTTTGTATTGTACTTTCCCTAAGCTGCCTCCTCTGCCTACAGAATCTTCATTTTCCTCCTCTAAACTCTCGTACCTTGTCTTGCTTGTCATTTTTTGTTTGTGTCTCCGAGGCACAAAACTTGCCCAACTGTATGTTTACTAAAAATCTATGGTAAAAAAGGCACTTGTGTGTGTAGTTATATTAATAAAAAGAAGGGATTTTTTTCATAGTAGTCCTTTTCTAATCAATCCAGATGTTGTACAGATGAAGCCTTTCGACTCACACTTGTCACTTTCCAACTTAAAACTGGTTGGAGGCAAGAAGAAGGGTGTGAGAAAAATATTTGATAAATTCCTAGAAAAGTAAAGAAAATCATTCAAATCTATTACATAATTTTAACTTACCCTAACGACCTGTAATTTCCTTTTTTCTGATGTGTCCCCATTACATGAATCAAATTGACATTGTCATGATAAATTACATCATTAAAAGGATGATTCTTATGTTCTAGATAGTTTACAATTCAGTATGCATGATATAGTGATGGTGCTGTATAAAAAAATTACAATTTTATGTTTCGGTTTTATTTCTTTGTTTTCCGCTTTGGCTGAGCTAAAACAGTTTTTGCTAAGCCTCGTCAGAATATTACCATATTGTTTCAACAGCTAAATGGAGCAGTTTTTGAATAAGACATATATAACAGGGCATAACTATGAAATATTTAAAATATATCAAATAGTACTAGATCAAGCACCAGGTTTTTTTTATTGTCTATTGCTTGTTTTCAGCTATTGTGCTGGAAACTGATTTGAGTAAATGTGTGTTTCTTACTTTCTATGGGCCAGGTTCATACAACCAAGTTGATTTTTATAGCCATTTGTTTTTATTAACCCAGTAAAGCTTGATGGGTCTCTCCCAGTGAGTGATTCAAGTATGTATCCAGGATGATTACTGTGCCATGTGAACCCTTGCTGTCTTACAGTCAGGCAGCCAAGCTTTAAAATTTTCAGAGGGCACCAGCTGAATTGTTGTTGAATCGAGAAATTCAACTCATTTGTTACTTTCAAAGCAGCAGATTTGTCCATTTGTTTTTGTATTTCCATGAGTAAAAATATGACTTATTAAATATATTACTGGAAATTAGCAAGTGTTTAAAAGGTTCTTTTAATTATGATTTTGTCCAAGTTTATTTTCCTCTAAAAAGAAAAACATAAAAGTAATGTGTTCAGATATAGAGTAATTGCTCTGTTTAGCCTCTTATGATTTATGCACGTGTTAGGAATTGAGGAATAGAAAGTGATCTGCAGTGATCAGAACAGTGGTCCATCTCTCCCTGTCTGACAGCAACCAATAACACCGGCTTTCCGGGACATTTTTTACCTATTTTCTCTCCATTAAACTCACTGTAGCAAGATGGACATATATGTGACATGGTATCAAATTAATTTGTTGTTAGTACAGGTGGCGACAAGACAGAAAATTCTAATTAAGAACTACATCTTGAATTCTGCTTATAAATTCAGTATTTGTGTTTGAGTAGAGGCTCCTCCATGGGTGCTAGAACAGACTCCTTTCTCAACTTTATGTATAGATTTCTGCTGTGCATTTCTTATGCTGAGAAAGAATAAATACGATCCTCATTTTCTCCATGTGATGCTTAAAGAGCTGTGTATTAGATTTCATGTTGTGTGCTGTGTTTTCTTCTGAAGATAGGAAAAGTCTGTGAAATAAGACAGAATTTGACATCTCCTAGAACAACAGAGTTACTCTGGATTTTTTAGTCTGATTGCAAGCAGAGAATATAGTTAATTTTATACACCAATTACATGAGCATTTCATCCTCAGAATGCATGGCAAACTCCTCGGCTGGAAGTTTAAAATAAGCTGCACGCTGACACTGAAATGTTGAAAGCTATTCCTTCAAAAGGTATTATCTCTGTCGCTCTTTGTAAGAACGATGATGATCCACATATGAATCATGTTTATTACGTAACATTCAAGAGCCATTTGGGAACAAGGCACCACTCGACCAGGCTGTACAAAAACATGGAATACCGGGTAAACCCAGGCCTGATGGACTTACAAAGTAAATCACCAGGGTAGGCAGAGGGACAAGCGTGCAAGCAGTGACAAGCGTGATAACTCCAAACGCTGTTTGGGTTCTGTGACTGATTGATTTCATTTCATTAGATCTGCATGTTAGTGAATAGTTGTTTTTCTCTCTTTAATGTCCACTGTAGATACGTTTAATCAAGGAAAGGGAAGTAGAATGAAAAGAGAAGTGTGCCTGACATTGATAGAAATCCTGTTTGAGGAAATGGTTCAGGAACAGTTCATCCATGTAAAAATATGATCCTTGTAAGACTGCCAAGGTCATTGAGGCCTGTGGAGATCTGATGACTAAATGCTGGTCACGCCTGGAGGCAGCTTTTGCTTCTGAACTCAATTCTCCAAAAAATGTAAAACAGTTTTACAGAAAAGAATGTTTGTCATTATCCTGTCAAGGCCATTTCCCCCTTGTTTTCTTGGTGCCCTTTTCAACAGCTGTATGGCCCTTTATGTACCTGTCAGCTGTCCTGGACATGTTCAGGTGGCAGAAGTGTTGGTCCTGGTTTGCATTCTGCTGGCTGGAAGTGTGAAGATGTGCACACAGAACCCTTTTTAATGGCAGGTCATCAGCAGCGTTTTGTACCAATCCATCATGCTTGGGATGCCCATACTGATGGTTAAACCCAGCAGATTACAGCAGTGTAGCCACCTCAGTGAGAGATGCCGTCCTGATGTCTGGATGAAAATACGTTTTTGTTCAAGATATTCACGTATTCATGTTGAAACAGCCCAAAGTGTTTAGAGAGATCAGAACTAGTTATTAGAAAGATTAATCTTTCGTTGCTGTTCCTGCTAATTTGCCATCCGCCATTAATGTATGCAAATTCAAAAAGTATTTGGTGCAATTTCAGTGCATCTTCTAAATCCTAGACATACTAGGTGCCCGCAAACAGTTCAAAAAGAGTTCATTTCGTTCACCAGAACTTTTGGAAAGCCTTACTACAGTCACTTAAGTGCAAATGTGTCTTCATTCTGTAGTATACCTTGATGTTTGAATTTGCACATGATTTAACATCCCTTCAGCATTCATATTTTCTTTGATCCCCTTGCTTATTAAAAAATGCAAATCTAAATTGTATCTTATTAATGTGCTTCTTTGTGCTAAAGCTGTGGGGGGTTAAAATCCCAGCTTTGGTAACGTATTTGGATTCTTAATGTGAAAAGTGCAATGAGAGCTAGAATTCTGCAGGCCATATTTTCTAATCAACTGTTATGAAAAAGATTTTTTATTGTGCTTCTGTTTCTTGCTCTCATGGAATTTATGGAAATAAAAAGAGTAATGACTTCATTGTTATACAAAAAATATTTTCAATCATGGATGGAGACCCTTATTAATTTGCTGCAGTTTCTCAAAAATGACAATGAAGAATCTTGGATGAAGCTTTAGAAAAACATGTATTTAAACTATAAGAAAGCCTTTTATCTGGTTGATTTGAAGTAAACATTAATATTTTTTTTTCCATGGACCTGGATTTTGCAGTAGTAAACAGTGGTCACTCATTTTTCCAGTTAAATATAGTAGCTTTTAGGTACTGAGTACATCCTTTCGCTGTAAAAAAAAAAAAAAAGGCAAATGCTGTAAAATTACTAATGCATTTAAGTCCATTAAACTGCTCCTTATATTTCCTTTTTGCACAACTTGACCTATTCCTTTGCCCTGGTAAAAGCTTTCTCTGCATGGTTAATGGATTTTTCTCTTACAGTTACTGCTTGTTTCTGAATTGCTTCTTACGCATCTGCTTAACTTCCTGGGAATTTGGGTGGGTCATTATGAGTTGGGATTCTGCATTGCATAGAAACCTTATAGCAAAATGCAGAGAACCTATGACATTGGTTAAAAGAGAGTAGGAAAATGTTAAACTTTGCAGGCTGTAGTGCCATGTTACTTCTTCACAACTTACTTTGGAGCAAGGTTTACGTATAAATTGAGCTCTTTCAGGAGCAGTTCAGTCATTAATGAGTTTTACAGAAATATTTGGATGAAGACAAACTAGAAAAGTTGCCCGGTACTTCAGAAGCCTGAGGGATCCGACTGTGGGATGGGGATGCTGGGTTCTACCATAGTATGGAGTGGAGTTACTGAGCTTATTCTAAGCTTCTGTGAACTATGAAAAGGGAACTCTTCTAAGAGCCGTTCTGACATAGTAGTAGCTCTATTCTACATCATTTTGCATTGGAAAGCGTTACTGATTAGGGAAGGACGAAGTGCTTCATCCAGGAACTAGATCTCCTGTGTTTGTATGCTGGCTTTGCAGAGTTTCCCACTTGGGCGGATCATTTAATGGCTGTGGCCCTCATACTACATCTGGTTTGATGCAGTATTCCCTTTTCAGCTCCCTAGGACTCAGGGACTGAATGCAGAGCACACTGACATTCCTCCCAGGACCCCTTCAGAAATGGAAACTGTTGCTTGTGGCATTGTTCCTTAACTGGCTTCTTGTGATTTTAGAGTAGAGGTGAATAGGAAATGCTAAGAGAATGGGTTTGGAGCTCCTTGGGCTCTGGCTGACTGACAGCTCTCAGGGGATAGGGCTTTGGGGAGCTGATTAGGTCCTCTAGTCCATTTGTTTTCACTGCTTTCCCAAACAGATAGAAGGGCCCCTATTATCTGTAAGGCTCAACAAACCATCATTGTTGAGGACAGATGCTGTGAAAAAGTCCCTTGCTGGTCTGACTGTAAAATGTGCATTTCAGAAGTCCTTGACTTGCTGGATCTGCAGCCCTGTGGCACTGGGGATCATGGCTCAGGTACATTCTTTGCTGTGGGCAGTGAGTGGTCTCTTTGTGGTCTTTTGTTTCTTGTTGTCGAGACTCCACCTGGATTTGCTGTATTTCTTTAGCTGCATCACATTCTCAGCAGCAGGAGCCTTAGCTGCTGCTGTACGAGCTCAAATTGTTTGCCCATATATTGACCAGAAGAGATTAAGAGAGATTTCATCTTCCTGCTCAGGAAAATAGGAAAGAAGGTAAGCAGTTTCATGCATTTAAGATGAGAGAGGTCCTTATTTTATTCCTCTACGGACCAGTTTAAGAGGGTGATGGGGCAGCTGGGGTGGGTAGGTTGTCCTAATCTGATGGCTTTGTGAACTCTTTTCAGTAAGGAAACTCTGCACATACCTTGGGGCTTTGAAGCTCTAGAGGTGTGAGTGCACACTTGAAGATCCCTGTTTTGCCATGGGTGGTTTTTGTTAATGTGAATAAAAAGGCTCTTCATTTATGTGTTTGATCATAAATGAAACAAATGGTAGTAAAGTTTTGGCCAGCTTATTTCCCTTTCAGAGTCTGATTTATCAGAATGCTTCTACTTTCCTGGGCCACGGTGGTGAGACAGTTACTGGAAATCTGGTTTAACTTCTCAGGTGGCGTGAAAGTTTGTTTTCTTTCTCCAGAGTAGCAAGAAAATTAACCTTTAGGAGTCTGCCAATACCTCTAGGTCTCACTCCTGTCTCTATGTATTCTGTATATACTGGAGGTGAAAAGGTAGATTTCTGACACAGAACTACTAATCTTTACTGATAAAAATTCATCTAAAACTATTCAATGTAGCTCAGCAAGCAATTTAGGAAGGCAGTTTTAAGCTGTTTGACCTGTAACATACATTATGTTATCACAGGATGTGGCATTACAAAAAAAAAAATCCTTTTTAATTTCAAGTTAAATTGTGTCCTGAATAGAAAAGAAAAAAAACACATAAGAAATGTTAAGGTTTTTTTTGTTCTGATGGCCTGATTAAATTAATTTTAGAGTACTTAAACAAACTGAAGCTGTCACTACACCATTAGCAATTATCTTTGAGAATTTGTGGAAGTAAGAGGAGACCCAAGGGGGCTGGGGAAAGACTAATATAGTACCTACATTATTAAAAAAAATTAATTTTATGTGTGTATATGTGTGTGTGTATATATATATATATATACGTATATACACACATGCACACACCATCAATAAAATAGATCTAGGAAAAAGGCCCAGGGAATTATGATCCAGTTCCCAAACTCTGTGTTTGGAAGCATGATATAATAGGGTATTAAAAAAATTGATTTAAAAGCATCTAGGGGATTTAGGGTGATAAGGAGGGTCAGTGTGGATTCATTAAGAACAAATGTCAAAGCGGTGTAATATCCTGTGTGACAGGGTAATTGTCAATTGTACTGAATTGTAGTGTGTGGTGTTTAGGTTAGACAGTAGAGAAAAGAAATCTAACTTTAAAAATAACTAGGCACTGCATGTAATACTATGGAGACTGTAGCATCTGCACCACTGGGAGATGAGAGACACATAATTTGCGAAGGATGGGCCGAGTTTGTGCTTGCCACAGTAGAATGAACTAGATAGCCATTACAGCTGTCCTTCCAGCCTCGAATTTCTCTGTTCTTCCTAAGATTTCAGTGCACAAGTTTCGGACTGCTTGGTAAAATAGTTGACAGTGAGGCTCTCCTTTATTTGTTTATTTGTGTTGGCAGTAGGAAGGCACAACACTCTCTTTTTCTGCCGTTTCCTGTGGAAATTAACTTGATGTGGGTTTTTTTGTATTTCTGGGATGCCTCATCGCATGCAGGCCAGGGTATTCTTTTCAAATAACTCTATAAATCAGCAAACCTCTGTGTCCTTTTGGAGCCTATTGGGTGACAATGAGGTGAGTGGTACTGTAAGAGCCCTGGTTATATGGATCAGATTACAAGATCATTTGCTGGTTTAATCCATTTTTAACTGGATTAAAAAAGAAAACAAAAATGAAAACAACCATCTCTGTTTGTACTATACATTTAATTTTGTCCAGCATTTGACCTGAAGGCCCCAAAATGCAAAACCACTGTGTCACGGGCTCCTGTAGTTTGGAGTTTTGCTTTTTGCCCTTTCTTCATGCATCCTGCAAGAGCATGAAAACGTGAACTTTATCCATTGTATGCAGCTAAAATATAAAACCAAGTTTTACTTTAATCTTCCCTCTTACAGTTATCTCATTACTTTTGTAAAATAATGAGTGAATGCACCCCATTTGGCTTTAAGCAACAGATCTATATCCAGTTAATTTGTGGATAAATATGGGTTTCTGCTATTGATGTTTCTTGATCCACACAAAGTGGTTATATTAATACTGAAACATTATTAATCGATAGGTAGCTCTTTAAAAATACATCACTAAGACTAGCCAATTACCTTTAAGTATATATCAAAGGCGGCAGAGCAATTTGAGTAACAATCATGGTCCATTAGAGAGTTCCAAACATTTTAATTATAAATATATTTTTATCTGCAGTGAAACTTACAAAGCAAATTTAAATTTTTAATTCTGGCTTCCAACAAATAACCCCCCCCGGCCCCCCAAAAACTGTTTCTTTGGTTTTTCAGTTTTTCTTTTCCTTTAGGAAAGTGCAAAAATATGCTTAAATTCATCTTAGTCTTGTGAATTAAAACCAAATAAACTGTGTGTTAACTCATGCTATTTTTAAGAGAGTCTGCTCTGTAAGATCCCAAAAGTAAGTTATAAAGATGGATTATGTCACTGAAATTTATACTTCTGTTTGGTTTTATAATGCTAATTAACTCTATTGATTTTAAGTGAAATTGCCAAAGAAAAATCTGACCAAAGCATACAGTCTATCTGGAAGTTCTCAGAAGTATGTTCTGTAATTTTGGGAAGCAGTGAATTTTTTATATCTTGCTGGAAGTTTAAGTACCCATTTTAAATATAAAACCTACTTTGACCATTATATGGAGTCACCACTGATGCTTCTGCTTTAGGAAAGGAATGTTGCGCCCGGAGTATTGCGTTGTGTTTTAAAATCAGAAGAGAAACTGTATTTTCCTTTGAGATTATCATACCATTCTTCATATACTTAGTTAAGTAGACTATTTCCCCTCTGGCTCCTCTCCCTCAGCAATTAGCCAGCATAAGCAATCTGTGGAGAACAGTGCGAGGTGTAGCTGA
>JAWMRA010000162.1:29366907-29475131 GCA_035584735.1 Pseudotriccus pelzelni | reverse complement strand
TGATTGTCATTCAGTGCAAGTGAAATCTTCAGGTGAACATTAGTCACTCTTTTAGACATGTTAGCTTGAAGTGGAAGCAGTCAATTATAGACTAGAGGCTTTATGGCTACATTATTACCATCATACTATTAGATTTTCGTCAGTAGCATTCTGTTTGATCGATCCGTGCCAAGACATTGATGGATAGTTTTGTTCTTCAGATGTCAAATATGTGGGACTTTTGTGCTTTATTTATTTACTCGTACACTGATATATTGTGGATATCTCGCCTTTCTGCATTATTCTAGTTTTAACAGCTAATCGTGATTTATTTTATTTGAAGTTTTGGTGTTGATTTCAATAGTGTTCTTAATCATTCTTTCTCATCATCTCGAATTACAGAGGGAACTATAATATTGTATTGGATGTGCATTTAATCAGACGTGAAAGTTTCACAGTTGTAGGAGAGCCTTGGAGAGCAAGAGCTGGTGCTTATTGAGAAATGCATGTGTATCCAGTGTGTAAGGAATGCTGAGATTCCGTTCTCAGTGTTTCTGTGTGTTGTGCTTAGGTCTCAGGCCTATTTAAAACTAAGTATATACATTTCCAAGCATATTCAAGAGTAAAATACTGCTGTTGACACTAATCAGTAAGTATAAAAGCAAACTTTCTTGGTTTTGTTGGAGATGAAGCAGCAAGTAAATACAAAGAAAGAGCAAATATACTTAGGGTGGTGTTGATCTCGTATCTCCAAGAGGACTGAGAAGACACTCCCCATCAGCCCGTCTGTGAGAGACACTGGATCTAAGTAGTTTAACTGTTTCTCAGGATTTTCCTGACAGTGTTACTGAATCAATTCTTCAAGAAAAAGAGTAGGAAAAAACTGGGAAATTGAGGCTCACCAAGGTTTTCTGCTCAGTTAGGTTAAGTCTCAAGATTTGCAGGCAGAAATTAGCAGTACAAAGGTTCTGCACCTGTCCTGCCCCCATGGCTTCAGCGGCACAGAAAGTCAGAGCTGTGGTCACAAAGTGGAGATGTGTTTATGCAAGGGAGGTTCAGGAGCTGTAGTCTCCAAGTCACCACATCATAAAGTGATCAATGGGCAGTGTTGTGTGTGCCAGAGGAATGACACTGTACAACTGGTGTGCACTGGCTGCATCCACGATGGAGGGCATGGGACTAATAGTGTTAATATCAATGTTGTCCTGAAATGGGTTCTTCACTTACTGGGATATGTTAAACATAATTTGTCTGTTTGGAAGCCATACATCACTAATGAATTAGTGTTTCAAACCCATCCATTTAAGTCAATACTGCAGAAGCATCCTAGCAGGATGTGAGTCGGGATGTCAGTCTCGTGATGTGAATTCCTGGCAGCGGTAACATTTTTTACCTGATCAGGCAGGAGTGTGAACGTCGAAAAAAGGATGGAAAAAAAAGTAATTTGGGTAAATGTTATAGTTTTGATTACAGGAGTATTATACACTATTGATTCATCTCTTATCCATGTCCCTCTAGTGCCTCTTGGATTGTGCTACTGGTGCAGTATAGTTATTATTCTCCACTCCAGAACTGGCTGCAGTTCAGCAGCGTGCATGTGTGTGAAGTGACTCTGAATAAAATAGACTATTTAAATGTAAATGGTGTTGTCATTTTACCTAGTAAGGATCACTCCTCACTAATTAGGAAGACATTCATTTTATTTAAGTATTTGAATGTTGAAATAATTAATTTTGCTGTAACACTGGTTTTCTCTTCCGGTTGTTTTTAGTTTTCTCCTATGTACCTGTGCAGTCACATGTGTCAAATATATTTACCTGTTGTAAACGTGTCCACAAAATAAAAGCCAATACACTCCATATGTATTTTAGAGTTAAAAATGGAGCCAAGGAGAGTGTAAGCTGGTGCCCAGTTCACTATAGCACTTAATCAAATGGTTAGTTGATTTAAATGGGTTAAAGGACATTTTATGTCCATAAATTAGAGCATAAAACTTGGATGCTGAGCTGTGTTCGGTGGACTTCAGACTGAATGCTTAACAGCTGAGGCATGGGGGCAGCACCTCAAAAGTGAGGCACACATGCTATGTAGTTAACAATTAAGTCAAGATAATTTAATTTCCTCCTTGCCTTTTTTTTTCAGGAAGAACCACATTTTCACATTTGGGAAAAAAGAGACATTGAACATTTATAAGAGCTGAGTAAAGGTAAACCAGATAAGCTCAGGGCCAGACTAGCTCAGGGAGAGGGATCTGCAGGGAACAAGGGAAAGCCAAGAACACTAAAGATGAAACAGAAAGAAGCTTTCTGCTGTATGTTGTATGTGGCATAAATGAAAGTGAAAGGTAATTCAGAGTGTACAGTAGGCAGTGGTCTAATTATTAGTGTGGTGGAATTTATTTAATAACATATTTATCTCAAGTTAATAAGCCTTCTTGCATTGTAGGTACGTGATATATATCGTACACAGCTGCGTCACCTTCATTTTGTACTGCATTATCTTCTGGGCCCACAGTAGGATAGGGACCATCATAATCATTATTAAATCTCTAAGGCAGTATAATTTAGGTTACTTATTTCCAAAGTATCTTTCTTCTCTTGATCCATCAAGTACACCTGCCTCAATGCACACATCTTGGTCACTGGCTCTTGAAGTGTCAGCAATGAGTCTTAGGATGAAAGCAGCAGCAACACAGTGAGTGAAGCTCACATAAGCAAATCTGTGAATAGACAAGAGTTACCAGAGTTGCCCTCTTCACATTTTGGTGATTTGACTTGTATTCAGCAGGATTGCATTGGGATCCAGTGATAGAGAAAAGAAGAGCATCTGGTGGTGGATTAATGGAACGAGGCTCATATTGTTTGGTCAATAGGCCAGATAATTGCCCCAAATGGTTTTCACCCGAAGCAGAAAAAAGGGAGGTGATTTGGTGCCTCCACAGCTGCTGTGGCTTTACTGTTCTCTCACGCTATTGCTCTCTCCACTGCCATGATGGCACCCTCTGCCCCACCCCTGCTCCTGCTGTCACTAATTGAACATCTGCCCCGTGTCAGTCACTGCTGCCTTCGCTATAGTTTTAGCCTCTTTTACTTGTGCTAGTGAACTTTTGTTAGGATACTGAGGCATCTCATGTAGAGAAGGTAGAGCTTTCCTCTTGTTATGTTGGAGAGAGAATCCATGTTTCCTGATTTATCCCATCCGCTGCTCTTGTCAGACTCGATTCGCAATCACTTCTCCAGCTCGCTGTTCTCTCTTGATTTTCCTTCTGAAAGAGTGATACTGCAGAATAAGCAGGATAATTTTTCTACTAAGGTTTTATATACTTTGACTCTCTTTTTTCAGGTTATAGCCATCAGGCGCAAGGTGCTGTCAAAGATAAGCTAATATATACTCCTGCAGTAGACAGTCAATGCGTGTAAACCATCCCTACCTACACTGGTATTGCCTGAGGCTGGAGTAAACTATGCTTCAGCAACTCCTGAATTAACAGGTTTTGTCTGTCTGTAGCAATCTCCTGAGTACAACTTGTACAGAAACCCTTGGTCAGTGGTTTGCTTGGTTGTGTTTTTTTTTTTCTTTTCTTTTCTTTCTTTTTTTTTTGTTTGGTTTTTGTTGTTGTTGTTGTTGTTTTAGTTTTTTTTTGTTGTAATCTCTACTTTTTTTTCCAAATCTGAGAATAAAATAACAGAAGTTTAAATATCTAGAAAACATGTTATGAAGGAGGAAGACTGGGGGACTAACTTAAAAGATGAGTAGAGTGATGGGAGAATGAGAGTTTTTAAGACATTATAAAGCCATCGTTGAGAGAAAAGTAGTAAATTGAGGAAGAAAACAGGGTAAATACGTTGCAGAAAGTGATAGATTACTTACCATGAAAAAAAATTAATGGGATGCATTGAGAATACTGGACAGCTGTTGGGAGAGGCTACAGAGTTACTGAAACACAGGTTAGAGTATAGATTAGGCAGATAATTAAAGTGGAAAGAGACCCTTAGAGGTCACTGAGGTTCCACTCAGAGCAATGCCAGTTTCCACCCTGTAGTCCTCCTACCCAAGGTCATCTTCCAATCTGGCCACAAGGATTAATATGGGAGACTGTATCAAAAGGTTTGTTAAAGTCCATGTAAAGCGACTCATGCTTTCCCTCTATCCACTGAAGCAGTCAGGACTGATTTTACCTTAGGAAAACCATGGTGACTGTTTTTTCATCACCTTTATGTGCTTGGATATAGAATCAAGGAGGGCTGGCTCAATAATCGTCTGTGCAACTGAGGTTGGGCTGATATCCTTGTATCCTTCTGCTTGCCCTTCTTAAAAGATACTTGTGACCACAAGTATCTGATTTCTTCAGCCATCTGAAAGTTCCCCTAATCACCAAGACCTATGAGGAGCAGATTTGCATGCATACTTTGTGGTCCTATGGACTTGTCAGGATTTGTTCTGTTCTAGCTGGTCTTGCTGTGGGGCAGGAACATGGGTTACCCAACGAAATCTCTTGCAACCCTGTGATTCTAAGATCTTATATGAATACTTGCTTTATCACATACGAGATCTTGTACTTCTAGAATTTCCCTCCTGCCTTTGACAAGCTCTCCTTCCTTGATATCTCCTTTGTCTGCTTTGTCTGCAAAATTCAGGGGGCTTTGGGCAGATTTAGCTGAGAAACACAGACAAGTTCCTTGGCTATTCCACTGTGCGTTTATCTGTCTGATGAGCTACATGGAGTTCCCAGTTAGACTACCAAGGAAGACCTTATATCTTGTAAGAAGGGTTCATGTGGATCATATGTGCCTCTTATTTTTAAAAAAATTGAAAATCCTAGCCATTATTTTTACTTATGCACCATCACTGAACATCTACTCTGTCCTGTCTGTGGACAAATTTCATGTGATTGGCCAAGTTGGGACACAGGGATTTATGTTTTTGTTCCTGGTGTTGAAGTAGTGCCTGTTTGTATGTGCATTTATAGGTCTAAGTGGAGGGCTTTCTCAGCCCTTTTCCTGTTGTAACAGACAGTATTGACATTCCCACCTTTGACCTCTTTCCCTATTACGCTTTCTTTTGATGCTAAGAAAAAGTGTGGTTCTGTGCAAAAGCACCACTTTGTTTCTTTTAATGTATCCCAGCACTGTCTCCACGTTCACTTCCCACATTTTAACAGCTTTATGGTTTAATGAAATGAAAAATGTAAACCAGAAAAATATTACTTCATTGATAAAGCCACTCTTGGCATGGACTTGAAGGACTGCATGTGTTGAAAATCTAAAAATATTAAACCTCAAAACAGACACTCTCTTTACGTGTAATACCATATATTATGGCTGAGACTGAAATAGGACAAGGTATCAAAAAGTGATAATAATAAGCTTAATGTTTTGCATAACCAAAAATACAGTTTATTAAATAGCTCTAAAAATCCTTCTTACTATTTCAAAATCCAGTTATAATTCTGAAGTGTTTCTGAAAAATATTTGAAAATTTTGCCTGAGCCTTTGTGAAAGTTGATTTGAAGTTTCTTTCCTCCTTGCATCAGACTTACTTCGTATCACACTGAGCCCAGATATCTTAGGCAGCCTTAAGTTAGTCAAAAACATTTTGATTTTTGCTCATGCTGATTAATAAATATCTAAGTAGCTGTCTTGGGAAATAAGACTTGAAGTATTGAAACATCCTACATATATATACACATGCGTATACAAATGTGTTTGTAAGTATCTATAAGAGAAAAGTCTAGGCCATTTCAAAGTAAGATAATACCATGCTGTCAGTGTGTATAGTTGCAGAAGTCCTCTGATTTACAAAGAGCAAAATCTCATGTTGAATTTAGTTTCACCAACTAGAAGGCAGCGTGGTTAGACAAAAAATACTATATTCAGAGGCAAAAAAACCATCCTTATCTGAAATCTGTGGTTATTTCAGGTTCCTGTGTCATAGCTAAGAGCGTGTCTGGGCCCTTTGCTGTAACTGGCATGGCTTCAGGAATAAAGCAGTTGTTAGCGAGCAGCAAAGGGACTTTGGAATTTCCTGCACTCCTGCTGTGTAGATTCAAATGCTAAGTTTAAATAATGGATGAAGCTGAGATTATTATAATTGATCATTGTGTGATTTATATGGAGTAATTATAACTAGGTTGAGAAAGAATTTTCAAAAGCTAGTTTCCTGGTAGCCAGAGCCATTAAATAACAGTGTGCTGCCAAAACAAAAATTAGGTGGGAACACAGCCACAAACTTCAGAATGTCTGTCATCCACCTGATTTATAACTACCCTGATGATGACAGTATCAGCGGTATTTTCCTATTAAGAACAGTAAGAGCTGTTTCAATTGTTTTTCCTATCTTTCTAACAGAACTCTGCATTGTTTTAAGTGTAGTCAAGCATAATAACTGGAAAACTGTAAAAATCTAATGCATAACAAAACGGAAAGGTGTAAGAGGTTGAAAAGGTTAATTAAAAGTGTAATGATTGCATTTACTGAGACAGTCCAATTAATCACTTTATTCCAGTGGTCACGTGAAAACCATTGCTCTAGAAACCTGATCTCTAGTGCTGGCATACGTGGCCTGTATTCATTTAAATGTGTATTTTTCTGCAGGTGGAAATTTAATTTTTTAATTTTAAACTGCCTTTATTTATTTGAAAATAGTATGAAAAGTAGTAGCTGATATTTAACCCTGTATCCTCACATAATACTTCCTCCAGCTATGCTCTCTCTGAACAGGATGGGAGCATTGCCCCCTTGATACTTGTAGTCTTACAGCCCCACGGGAGGTTTGCTTACAGCTTAATGGGGTTGTAGGTATAGAAGAAATAAAGCACTAGAAATACATCATTATGTAATATGATCTCTCTGAAACAGTGTATATGACCAACAGAGTGAATTCTCAAGTGTCAACAAGCACAGCTAAATGTGATTTTTACCACGTCAACTGGAAAAAAAGGAAAAAAGAACCTTGAAAGATCAATTACAAGGGTCATAACCTTGTATTATCTGATTTGCTATAATATTCACACAAGTTTTATTGGAATGGAACATAAATTTGAAAAATAGTGAGATTAGAAAGGATTGCAATGCTACAGCAAAGGGCTAGAAGCTTTCTCCTGGTTTATTTTGCTGGGCCAGCACTTTAGAGGGAGCCCATTATAAGCAGGAGAACAGTAGTTATGTTAACATGGTAATTAATCAAGTCTGAGGAAAAGAGGAAACAAGTTGTGAATTCAATTCTGTAGTAATAAAAAGAAATGCTGAAAGTTGCCCTGTAAATTGGCATGACTTTGGCAAAACAGTCCCTCACTGTGTCTTGAGAACTTGTGTGCAGTAAATCACTTCTCATGGCAACCGTGTAGGATTGAATATTTTCACAGGTTTATTCTGTATTTCTGTGTCTGCTGGTTCTTTCTTAATTCTGTTGACTTAGTATTTAGCTAATAATAAAATACTGAACTGTATAACACGATAGCATATGCAGTAACACATTTACGCTTTGAATATTTTAAGGGGAAATGAATTGGAAGAACTCAGCTGAAACTGTGGTGATAGCCTTCCACATCACAAACCCAGCCTCTCACTCCGTACAGAGCATGAATTGTATGTGGAATGGCTGACTCCCTCAGAAAAAAATGTATGCTTTGTATGGTCCCACTCATGCCTGATCCGTCCCTACTGCTAGTGCAGTGTATACAGGTTAAAATGATCTTTACACCTCTTTAGGGTAGGACTGAAATCATTGGTGCAGTAACGTGAGAAACAGTGACTGGATCAGTTTGTAACAACTTCAGTTTCTTTATTTAGCGGTCTCTGATTTTATTAAGGCATTTCTGCTTCCTAAGCGAGATACCTTAGACAGAAGTAAAAGTAGCTTTAAAGAGCCAAATCCATGATTTAGATTATTGAAAATTCAGAAAAACTCCAGTGAATAAAATAGATTGAACTGTGCTGGCATGAATATAACGTACAACTGCTGTCCTCAGTGCTATGTGGAAAATTAGGGACACTGGCATAATCTTCCATTAGATTTGTAGCAAAAATGAAAGGTGATAGATCAGGAAATTCGTGTTAGTGAAGACCGAATTTCGGCAGCATACCACAATGTTATTAACACTGGGGAGCAGGATTTCCTCTTCCTCCCTGCTCTCATGGATCGAAAAGTTAAACCAGATCATTGTAGTAGGGTTATAAGACTTTCCTGTTACATAACCTGCAAGTTGAGCTGATGTCCCTCAGCCAACCCACAGGGCTCATTTGTCCCCAGAAAAGAATGAAAGTATCAAAGGACATGGTAAGACATAATTTCTCCCCTTTTTCATATCCAGCATAGGAGTTGCAGTTTCTTGTAACCTTTATCTGCAATGTCTGTGACATGCAATAGGAAACAAGTTAACTAAAGGTACCAGGATCTAAATCTAAATGGAGACAAGAGCCCTGCCAAGTATTAGATCCAGCAGTGAACCTGGGCAGTGCAAAATGCAGCATTTAAAGCATGTGGCCCCTTTAGTAGAACTAAACTTCCAGGAACAGACCAAGAGATACGTTTATCCACCTAAAAGTCAGGAGTCTCTGCTTCCAGGTTATACCTAAAAACCTGAGCAAGATGCTCTGAATCCTCATAAAGTACACGGAGGAAACTGTGCTAAAAACAAACAAACAAACAAAAAATAAGCAAGAAATTCTTTATTGTAAGGGATGTGAGGCACTGAAACAGTTGCCCAGTGAAGCTGTGAGTGCCCCATCCCAGAAGTGTTCAAGGCCACATTGGATAGGGCTTAAGTTACCTGGTGTGGTGAAAGGTATGCAGAAATACAGAAACTGAGCTTTGGACCCAAGAAGCCAGATTCACAGCCTCAGGCAGATGCACCTGCCCATGCAGCAGTCAGTGTATGCTCCTGGGATTAGACAACCACTCTTCTTTCAACAGGCACCTAGCAGAAGATGCTGCGGTGCTCTAATCATTAAGTTCGTGATCAGAATAGTCCTTGAAGAAGTTAGATGTCTTTGCTCTCAGCTCATCTCTGCAGGATATCGGAAAGCCTGGGAAGGTACCCTGTGGGTTTGGCAGCAGCTTGATCTGGAAGGAAGAGCATGAGATGGGGTACAGAAAGGGTTACGTATTTTTAGGAGGGATTAGAAGTAGGGAGTACAAGTGGGATCATGCCTTTGCAGGCTTAGAGTTAAGAGAGTCTTCTTCAGGGAGGGAATCCTGCTTTCCAGTCATTGCTCTTATAAGAGAAGTAACTCTCTTTCCTGGGTGGAGGCCAGAACCCAGCAATCTGCCTCCCAGGGAGAGCTGTCATTCTTGGGCTAAAGCATCTTGCTCTCTCTTTGTTTTGCAATATATACCATTTCCTGTGCACCTTCTTGAGAACACACTGCAGTGAGATGGTCTGAGAGCCCTTCTGGGAAATTGGAGCAGCATTTCTGAGTCTCCAGGCTGTGGAAGGCATTGAACCAAAGTCTGCAAGATCCCAACTGATGATTCACCAGTGGAGTCTCATAAAAACAAAGGCCAGGGTGTGTTGCCAAAGACTTCGGGCATAGCAGTT
Organism: Pseudotriccus pelzelni; assembly: GCA_035584735.1. Taxonomy (NCBI): domain Eukaryota; kingdom Metazoa; phylum Chordata; class Aves; order Passeriformes; family Tyrannidae; genus Pseudotriccus; species Pseudotriccus pelzelni. The sequence continues at coordinate 29,465,614 of JAWMRA010000162.1, read as the reverse complement.
GTGCATAACATGGTAGCTAAACACTTCCAAACACAACATGGTAGATGAACACATCCAAATCATGCTTGTTGGTTCATGCTAAGCAATGTAAATGTTCTTGATCTCTAGATGGCTTGGATAGGAGGCAGTATTTACCTCCTCAAGTAAATTTATGGGTATATTCAGAAAAAAATTCTAGAGACCTGTGGAATTTGTGTGATCAAAGACTTATGACTCACCAGGAATGTAAAATGTTCCAGCTTTGGTCTCGGGAACCTTAAGTCTCAGTTTAGGCAGTTGTGTTTGTGCAGGTCTGTTTGTTGCTGTCGCCTTGGTTGTTCCCTTCACAGGCACACAGGAGTCAGGCTCATCCTTGCCACTTGGTGCCATGGACTTTAATTTCAGCATGCATCTTGTTGTATTTGGTAGTGCTCTGAATGCCCTGGCTCAATTTAGAAATTAAGGCATCTGCTTATTATGATTATGCAAAAGGTTTGAAGTAGGTTGGCTGTTCTCTAAATATCAAGCAGAACTTCAGAATAACACTCTGTCTATCAATCTCAGGATTTTTTGGGGGTGACTGTTTTTTTTCTCTGCCATTTGGGATTAGAAATAGTTTGCCCAGGAAAATGATAATTTATTTTATTTTTTTAAAAGGCAGATGACAATATTTTTATGCTTTCCTTATTTTTATATCTGCTCTTTTTACAAAGCAAAGTACTTCGTTGAATCCCATAGCAGTACTTTTGTTAAAGTGGGGTCATGGCTTCCCTCTTTATTCTGGTCAGTTTTTGGTTCCTGTAGGCCATTTTCTGCACCTGTGTTGGAGTAGGCCCATACCCATGTGGTCACCTCTATCACTTTGTAATTTTGTCTTCCATCACATTAACATTTATCGCTCTTTTTATAGCATTCCCTTCACTAAATCTACTAGAAAACCTACTAATTCTAATTACTTGCAAATAGTAATGGTAATTTTAATGACAACCTCAGTAAATTGCTTTTAATGTGCTGAAAGAAAATTGAAAACTAAGTGTCCATTTTGCTGTTTAATAAGAATCTTAGAGAACAACTAATAGTCCTTGTGCTCCTTCTATCTACTGGTAGCAGAAATAAGAAGCTCCCAATATCCATGGGATCCCTTCCTGTGCACCATGGGATGGGTTAACAGGAGTTGAGGAGACAGCCAAAGGCACAGTGGGTGAAGAAATGAAATAGAAATTGAGATGCAAGGAAGATGAAAGATTAGGATGAAGAGATAGTGAAAGAGGGTGAAGCGTAAGGAAGATCAAACAGGGCAGAGGAAGCCCTATTAAAACTTTAGAAACAGCTCTGGATAAAAGACTGGAGCATTAGGCTGGCTTCTTTCAGTGGTCATATGGGAGATTGAATCCAGGACTGCTGCAGCCATAGCAATGTTGGGCCAGGGTGGGGAGATTCAGAAGTAACAAACACTGAAGTGGTTACACCCTATGCTGTAGTACAGGGACTGCTTTTTCATCAGTAAAACATCATCTTGCTTGCCCGTCTTCCACGTGCAGCAGAAGGGCTGTGAGCTGGTGAAGAAGGTAGAAATAACTCAGTATCAGTAAGCCAGTGATTGCTGCCCCAGAGTTGTGCCTGGTGGGAGGGTGGGTTTAGGCATCCTAATGCTTTGCCTGCTGGGAGCTGCTGGTTTCCCACCAAAGCAGTAGCTCCTGGCTCTGGCAGTGTTCTGCCATGCCTCTGCCTGCACCCTATCAGGGAAGCATCCACAGCTCCCAGCTACTGGAGGTGTCTGCTGGGAGGCAGCATCCTGGGGATTCCACATCAGCTCTCCTGGGCTCGGTGCCACAGATGGCAGCCAGTGCCTTGCACACAGCCATGAGGCATCACATGCTACCTGCCTGGAAGGAACTTCACTAGGAGTCTGCAGTGATTTGGCAGGAGTGGAGAGCTAGATGGTTTGGCAGAGATTTGCAGAATTGGCCTGGGCAAAGCAAACTTGGGAGAGAGTAAATTCTAGATTGGGAAATGGTGGTGGGAAGAAATCGTTACTTGTCCCAGGCTGCTGCCCTGACTGCCCTCAATCCATATCCAAATGCCCCAAGAGAGGGGGGGAATGAAAAAGGATCTCCTTATACAAACCTTTCCCAAAGGATTCTGGCAGGAAAAGTAGCTCTGGATAAGATCCCTTTGCTTTTAAAGTAGGCAGTACCTGTTAAGATCCAAACTCCTGTCTGTCTTAATAATTTAAGCTTTGCAGAACAGAAGCTGGATGAAATTTTGACCTTATATATTACTGCTGCATAAGTAATCCTCAGAAACACTCCTGGTATTGTTAACTGTTTGTAGTTACCGCAGGACTTAGTAATAGTTATGTTGCACTTTCGCAATAAAAATGAAGTGTGTTCTGGATTGTAAATTTTACATTAAAACATGATTTAAAAGCTTTAGAGAAGGTGATATTAATAAGTTGGTTTAGCCAGTCTGTTTTAATTCAAATGCAGTTGATGCATCTCTCTTATATGTTGTAAGTTAGTCTTGGTTTTAAAAGGTGAAAATACTTTGTAAAATGTGATGGCAAATGTGCCAGAAACAAGAGATAGGGACATACGTATCGAACAGAAAAGGCAAGTGGCATGTTACAGCCAGGGCTAGTTTAAAAAACCAAAACCTCCAAAAAAACTGATCTGTGTTCAGAGTTGACATGTAGAGGAATGAGAGTCTTGGGCAGGTATAAACTGGATGACAGATACGAATATGCATAACTGTTGTTTTTGAGCACTTTGCACCTAATTCAACTTTCATCCAAGATAACTTTCACTGCTGTTTGCACTGTCAGTGATTTGGCTTTTGTTCTGCCTTTTAAAGAAGATTGATTAACCTGTCCCTTTTGATTTTTGAGGTGCTCATACTCAGAGTGCTTTTTAATTCTGTAGCGGCATCTATCAGTACAGTAAGCTGGTCTCTGTTCATTTTGCAGCACCCCATTCGGAGCTCTTCCACAGAATTTTGTTTTAAAGAGGGGAATTCAGCAGTTGACTCCCCGGCACAAATAACCATGTAATTACTGTGCAGTCACATTGTAATTAGCATGTACTATTCATATATTGCCTAATTATATGCCCTGCAGATTACATAGTAATTATATTTGTACTAAACATATAATTCTATATACTGTATTAAAAAAACTTCGGAAGTTCATAGCTAAGATTATAGTTGTATGCTAATGTAGTACGATGTTTTATATGAAAATGTTACAATTTTATGAGAGGGTTGTATTTTGGGTATCTCATCTCTTCTGCATGCGGTGTTGCTTAAACTGTTGTAGGCTGCTATTATAAAAAATGCTTAGCTCCATTAATTTATAGTCAAATGTTTATAACTCTGTAATTTATGAACATAAGGAAGAAGTTGCAGTTTATTGTGCAAGCAGCTGAGATTGGGAAGGACGTGGAGTGTGACTGTTAAATGCACAAAGGTTAAATGTACAAACCCCTGAATGTAGTTACAGCACATTGCTGGAGTGAAACACAAATCTAATGCTACTTATGCTTTGTGTTATTTTCAGATAGGTGAGATGCATGGGACATAGGTGATATATTTGTATAATGTGAAGTGTGTGGGAGCAGCCAAGGCCCATCTTGGGCACAGTATGTTCAAACAAACGCAGAACTTCAGTGCAGCACGTCAGCCAAGCTGCGTCATCTTTTCCTGCCATGGAAAAAGAGAAATGGTTGATGTCCTGGTCTGGAGATGGAAGGCAGAGTGGTAGGAGTATGGAATGGAGTGGCACTGAGTTGTAGAAAGACAGGTGGAAAATCTAGGAAGAAAAAGCTTTAAGAGGAACTTAGAGCTTTAAAATGTTTGAGGTGTTTTATCTTTGGCCAGCTCCCCTGAGAAGTTGCAGCAGATTTTAGATACTTGCAAAGTATTTAGTTCAGCTTGCAAATTCTGTAGCAGTGGGAAGTTAATGTATTTTCTTGGATCTGTGATGTTGGCTTTCCTAATATCCAAAGCAGCATTATGGTTATTCTTAATTGAATTTCGCAATCTAATGTTAGTTGCCTTCATTTTCAAGCAAAGGATCTATTGGGTTATAATATCTGGGTAATGTATTGCAAAATTAAATGTGTAATTATAGCCTTAAATTATATCTGAGTTTAATTTTTCCAATAACTTCTAGTAGTGTGTGCATGTGTGTGTGTGAGAAAGAGGCATACTCCTTGTTTTATAATGTTTCTTTCACAGTCACTTGTTAATTCTGTGTCAGCTTCTTCAAAGCTTGTAAACTTCATAAATTTACCAGGGCTCAGGTGGCATCTGTAGATGTTATAACAGTGTTTTTACCTAAGCATGGAGCTGGCAGGCCTTGTGGGTGGCTTTAGAGAGCTTCGAGTCGTGGGGCTGCACCTGATTTCCTTTCTATCTGGGTGAGCTGTTCTCATACCTCAAAAACTGTAATAACGGGCACGTGGCTTTTACATTCTGCAGAGTACACAGGTTACATTTAAACCTTGTTACCTGGGGTAGGCACAGAATGTCATTTAAGTTGTTCGAGGGAGAAATTAAAAATGGCAGAGCTTTACAAAACCAGAGTTAGAAGCCCTAACTAGAACTGTGTTCTCACTGTGTTCTTGTGCAATGGGCCAAACGTATCCCTTCCAATTTACCACGGATTTTAATGGCTGTTTAGTGAGACCAGGTCTTACCCAATATGCATCCTGCATGTCTGCCACAAGGAAGATGAAGTGCAGCCTGCCCAGAGTATTTGTCATTTGTTTGCCAGCATTCTGACCTTAAGGCATGCCTGTGCTCTTGTTCACTTAAACCATTACCCCGAGAAACATAAGGACTGGTTGCAGTTTCTGGCACTGAAAGTTTTGCATGTAACGAATATGTATATTCAGGATCTCGTTAACCGTGAAATAACCGCAAACGTCAAAGCACAGTATAAATGTGACGCGTTTCTCACTGCTGTTGTGTTGTTTTTTCTAGTGGAGCCAGTACTTTCAAAGGGGAACAATTGCTTGGATGCAGCAAAAGCTTGCAACCTAAATGATACCTGCAAGAGGTTCAGATCTGCTTACATAACCCCCTGCACCAGCAGCACGTCTAATGAAATCTGTAACAAGCGGAAGTGTCATAAGGCCCTCCGGCTATTTTTTGACAAAGTCCCCCCAAAGCACAGCTATGGGATGCTCTTCTGCTCCTGTCGAGACGTAGCCTGTACAGAAAGGAGACGGCAGACTATTGTTCCTGTGTGTTCATATGAGGACAGGGAGAAACCAAACTGCCTGAATTTACAAGAATCCTGCAAGAAGAATTACATCTGCAGGTAAGATAGCACATGGCAGGGGAGTGATTAATGAGGTACCACAGAGAACTTTTTTGGTACTGATGGATTTGCCAGGATTAAGGGTCACGGTATCCACTAAGAAAAAGGATGAGTCAAGGAAGAAAGCAAATGCCTCTGACACCCTTAACAGAGTAACAAAAGCCTCCATTTGCTTACAGTGCGTGCCTTCTCCAAAACTGTTCACAGCTATTCCCTTGCATTATGGAGGAGTCTTTAAACCCCCAGTTTAATTTTTACAGATTTTTGTTGGAAACATTTTCATTAGGTGTTTCTATGAAATGATGTCTCAGACTGATTTCTGTGTCCCATTAATGACCAGGTAAAAATAGAATTTTTCAGTGCAATGGGATTTATTTTTGTTGTGCGTGTCAGCACTAGTAACTGGGAATACAAGCTTCATGTTGGACTTTATAAATGGTCACAATGCATAGACTACTCATGGGTTTTTTCTTCATGGGAAAAAAAGGAGTCCGCATTTATAGGCAGAACTCCCGAAATCTTCATGGAGGTGTTTTAGTCTTGAAATTGTTTTATCTCCCCTCCCTTGAGAAGTGTGCTGGGCTGATGCAACTGGGGCTCATTGATTCACTGACCTAATTCCCAGCCTCTTTGCTCTCTGTGTTCGGGGAAGAGAGGGAGTGCAGAGCACTGCTCCACTGGACCAACTGGGTCCTTTTGCCTTCGTTGAGTCCCTGCAGGTTGTCACACAGCACTCATTCAGTGGCATACAGGACCTCCTCTGCACTTAGGAAATGCTTTAGTCCTGCTTAGCATTGTGTATGTGTATATTAGAGAGTTGTTGTGCTAATGTCATATTTATGAAGTCATGCCCAAGAATCCTGCTCATTTGTAATGTGTAAATTTCTTGTAGATTATCCAGTTCTGTGAATTAGCAAACAAGGAGATAAACACTATTGTAAAATGTCAAGGACACTGAAGATATGATATAAATCTTAATAAGCATTTACTTATGCCTGGTAAAATATTTACTTTGAAGTTTGTTTATGAGATATCTGCTGCTGGTCTTAAGCTTTCAGCTGTAGCACTTCAGATACACCCAAGTTTTGTTCAGAGGTGAGGAGATGAGCAGTGCCCTGCCCTTGATGGCTGCAGGGAAATCTGGAGACAGTTTCCTGCTGACCACAATAAGAGAGGATTTAAATCAGAGCAGAGTTCTCATTTCAGTCCCGTGACTTGCATTCAGCACCTTCGTAGCTGATGCTGTTGCAATTTAAGAAAGCTGGATACATGTAGCCTGGAACAATCCATTTTCCATTTCCATGTTGTGCCATTAATATGTTTGCTTATATATATTGCCTTCCCTACACACAGGCCCTGTTAATTAGTAGAGTTACAGTATTTTTACTGTGTTTTCTTCCAAACTACCAGCGTGTTACAATGCCAATGAAATTGGAGAGAGGATTTTATAGAGAGACGTATCCCTGGTATTCAGGTTGTAGTGTTCAGGAATTAATTTGTTAAATTAACACCGTTACTTCTCTCATGACTGTCTTTTTCTTTTGTCAGCTTTGATCTAATGTTGTCTCAGCAGCTGAGTTTTTAATGGCATTTTGTTTAATTTAACGAGTCTGATGCGCTTTCTCCATTGCAGTGTTGCAGAAGAAAGCTTGGTAAAATCTCTACTGAAGTTGCAGCCAGCACTAGGATGCAAATGGATTTCTTCATAGGTTCCTCCTATGGGTTTCGCTTTAAAATGCTGAAATTGAAAAGTTTGGGCTCTCCCAAGGCTCAGTGAGAGCTGGCTATGAGGGTGAGGGGCAGCACTGGTACAAGGGTGGGCAATGCCTGCAGGGTCTGGGGCAGTCAGTGTGTGCAGACCTGAGGTCCTGTGGAGGGTAAAGCAAGCTTTGATGTGTTGCTGAGAGTCATCTCACATCGGTGTTACGACCTCCTGGGCTGTCTAAACTGCTGGTGTATTTAATACCTTCCCTCACTGCTGTCATGGAGAGGGGGAATCAACCCCAAAGCTATTCCAGCCTATCCTTAATACAGTGAAAGACATTTTGTCTCTGTGACTTGTTGTGCACTTAAAGGGAATTGGTGTGATTTGTTCCCCTGGTCCCACGGGAAAACAGGAACTTAGGCAGGGGAGGAAAGAAATAGGAGATGATCTCCTTGCTATTGAAAGTATTGGCAGTGATAAATATCGGTCCTCCCTAGTAATTCCAGATACGTTTAGAATAATTAAAAGCGGCAGTCAGTAAGTACGTAATTCTAAATCTGATAACTTGTATTTCAGTGTGAAATCAGAGTATCTGAATGGCAGAATAATTTGAAAATATATTCTGCCTACTGTGAAACCAAGTAATTTATAAACTATTATTTGCGTGCCTATTACATGTATTAAAGCCCTCTCTTAATGCTGATTAACACAAGGGGTACAAGTTCTAAAGGTTTTCTGGAAATACATTAGTAAATGTTTTATGAATGCTGTTTCCTAAGAAGTGCAAGATTTGAATCTGCCCATAATCTGCATAAAATATCAACTGAGCCTGTGCAAACAAGTATTCCATATTGGATGCTCTTTAGAAGCTTTATCCTGGTGTAAATATTCACTGAACCTGTTCTTGAAACAGAGTTAAGAGCAGGGGCGGTTTGGCCAAACTGCAGGTACCACTAACAGAAATAGCAGGATGATTTGCTTATTTTTTATTCATTAATCTATCTGTTACGTAACATAAACTCTTAATAGAGGGAAAAACAGACCAGAAATGTCAGGAAATGCAAATAAGTTCTGACTTAAGTAAACAGTCCTAATTTTTCAGCTTCATCAGAATACTGAATGGTTCACTTTCATTATAATTTTTCTGCTACTTCTGCTTGTATCCCAGTCTATATGCAGCTTTGAAACCAATCAGAGTCTCTCAGGCATGTCTGTCAATGCTCACTGAAAAGAAAAGAAAAGAAAAAAAACCAAGAAAGAACAAAAAGAAGCCTTAGAGTTCTTTTTTGTTATGAATATAAACAAATCTTCTAAGGAAAAACAATATGCTGTCAATAACTTACACCAGTTATGTCCTGGAATAGCACAAATCTCTGAGGAACCTCTTGATCTGATCACTTCAGCCAACAATTAAACTTTAGAAAGCTGATTAGCATGTTTTAAAAATGTTTTAAATGCAGGGTAGGGTGCTTCATTTTTGCCCTTATCAAATTTGACAGTGTTTCAGAAAGTATTTTGCTTGAGTCACTAATTTGGCCTTTTTTGTTTTTGTATTTTGAATCTGTATACCTCCTCTCTTTCCTGGATATGTTCAGAAGGCACTGACCAGAATGATAATGATACAGACCCATTATTTATTGAAAGAACAGTATCAATGCAGTCATGTGCTGCAAAGATCAGAAAAGAAGGGCAGCATTTTTTATTAATAAAAGAAACTGGTAGCAGCATGTTTCTTGTCCTCCACAATTACTATATTCAAAGTGTCTATTCAAATCGTTGAGGCTCATTTTTGAAGCTGAAATAGCCAGAAAGTAGTTCTTAACTAATTTCAGAAGGCAGTTGTTTGTTTTGTTGTTTTGGGTTTTTTTGGTGACTGTTGTTGTTTTTCTAAAATAAATACAATTCTTAATGTTTTGCCTTTAGTTCTTCAAAGAGCACGCTTTGCTGTCTTTGCTGTTTGATACTGAAAAAAAAATAAAATGGCTGCATAATATATTTAAATAACTCCTGGGGGATGTCTGAAGGATAACAATGAATTACCCTATTAGGTTTTAGTAGACGGGTCATCTGCTTGAAAATGCAGTGAAAGGTATTTTCAGCACTGTGTGTCCAGAGAGCTGAATCTTTATAAATGTGGTTTCATTGGTGTGTTCTTACTTCTTGACCAGTTTCTGGTCACCTATCTGTTGCAACCACCCATTCAATTCTATATGAAAGATATCTGCTTCTACAAGTATCAGAACACTGTGTGAAGATACGCAGACATTGTTGTCAGTGCATAGAAGAGTTCATCCACTGTAAAAGTTAGAACAAAAGCTCAACCCCTTGCTGTGTTTCCTGAAAACATAAGAAACTTGCCAAGAAAATAATTTTCCCTCATGATATTGTGTTGAACACTTTTAATGATAATTTACCTTTGGAAAGGGAGTCACTGCATGTGTGCTACTTTTCCATAAGGCATGTGCAAATCTGCAAGTGCTTTATACCTGTAACTTGTTTGTAAAAGTGACTTTTCTGTGTAAGGCTTGTGGGCTGTTCCTGCAACATGTACCACTGTTGACTGCAAACCCTGCACCCTCGTGGTTCAACACTGTAGACAAGTCTATGAGGAGATGTTATAAATGTGCAGGCAACGTTTTTTGTCCTTCTGTAGGAGTGGGGGCGCCCGGCATCTTGTGTTAGGAGGGACATCTTCAGTTAACAGCATTAAAAAGTAGCAGGGAGGAGTGCACCAGAGGGATGTGTGGGAGGAGATGGAGGCGGAGAAGCTCTTTTCTTCAAATTTTCTATTCCTTAAACTTTCTTTCATTTTTCCCCCCTTTTTTGCCTTACTTTTTTTTTTCTCCAGCCTCTTCCTCTTGCTTAGTCTCCTTTCATCACTTCCCAGATCTTCCACCGATTATCTGCCTTTCCCCACCTCTCTGACACGTTTGAAATCTGTTACGGCCATTTATGGTACCTCCTCACCTGCATCTCTGCATGTTGTGCTTTTCACCCCTCACTAGGCTGTCGTGGTCGGGTGATTATCTGTAATTCAGCAAATGAGAGGGAGAACGGAGGTGCTGCCTCCCTTTCTGAGCCTCGTGGCTTCTGTTGATGACAATTCACTTGGCCAGCGACAAAGCCTGAGTGCTCGCTCTCGGGCTGACTCTAGTTTTGTGTGTTAAGAGTACACTTGGTGGATATTTACATGAAGGACCCAGCAGTGTTATCCAGTTCTGTATAACGGAGCTGGATTTGAGGCCCTCCAGGGTATTTATGTCAGTTTGGCGCTCAGAGCGCTCTTGGCAGCTCCCCGAGATGATTGGTTTGCTGTGGTTATGCAAAACCAGGACAACATCATAGTTTTTGTAATGCCTTTAAGGATGTTCAGAAAAGGGACAGTCTTGATTTCTGGCAATGTGCAGGCTATGGCTGCATTTTATGTTTGGAGACTGAGTCAGGGAGTGGGTGAAAAAGCTCGTGTGCTGCCTGACTCACCCTGCAGTAGGTGTAGGATGCTTGCAGTGTAGTAGGGTAGCCTGAGCTTAGACTACTTGCAGATCCTCCCTGCTCTCTGGACTCAGGAGAGCTCCTGTGTCTGTAGAATACCAAGTGGGACAGAAAAAAATGTAAATCTACCATTTGGCCGATGCCCAAAAGCCCACCTCACGTTTATAAACACAGACTGAATTTGAAGAATGATTTTTATACGTATAGGTATATACAAGCATGTAAATACATTCATATATGTTTATATTGCTAGAGGTATCATATTTATTTAAGTGAAAAAACCCTAGGTATTCATTAATTTCAATGAACTAATAGTGAGGAATGATGACAGTTCAGAAAATTCAAAAATGGTGGGAAAGAAGCTGGTGTGCTCTGCAAAGGAAACATGATGGTGTAGCGAAGTGTGTATGTGGGGAATTGCTAGCCTGGGAAAAAATATTAATGCAGTCTCTGCAAAATAAGCAAAACCTTTCAAGAAAGGCAAAGTAAAGATAGGAAATGCTGCAATATAATATATTTTTTTTCCCTTTTTAGTCCCTATGATTCATTGCATTGATGTCTTCTGTTGGCAGAGTAAATGAACAGAATACTGCTCTTCCCTCCCCCCTTGTAAACGAAGATAATTTAAAATTTCTTCTATCTGAATAAAACTCAAGATGATTCAAGCAGTTCCTCCTTATAATATATCCATAGATCCCTTTGGAATCAAAAAATCCAAACATCCAGCAAAACAAGCCTGCTTTGTCCCCGTTGAAGTGTAGATGGATCTCATTCTGCAGTGCCAAAGATCTGCTTGGCTAGCCCTCATTTATACTCTCTCTGTTCTGCTTAAGAGGGTCTTGAAGATTAAAAGCTTGTTGGGTGATTGACAGTTCTCCAAAAGCAGGAAAGATGCAAGGATATTGTAATTAGAAAAATGGCTCAGCATTATTCCTGCACCCAACTCTTACTCTGCTTTGTGCGGTAACAATGAAGAGAGCCTCACTCACAGGGGGTTTATGCTCCAAGAAGCAGTAACTAGACAGTGCCTGTACACTGGGGTCCCTTGTCAGGCAAGCTTGAAACTCTCCAGGCAGCATCCCTTAAGTCGTCCAGAACCTCTGCTGATTCCTGAAAGCTGGTCTCCACGAACAGGGAGTGCAGTTCTTTTGTGCTCGTTATCTGTAAAACACAAGTTATGCGTCAACATTTTCAGAGCTGTTTGATTCAGGCAACTTCTGTCTTACGTGGTGTGGCTTTGGCAGTGTCCCTGACACATGGTTGAGGTCCTGCTAGTCCTTTCTGGTTACTTTTAAGGTAAAAAATGAGTACTGAATATTCCTTATTACCTGTCTACGGGGTTGAAAAAGTGCAAACAGGAATAAAGTATGCGTGTGTAAACGTACAGCAGTCATAAAATAAACTTAAATACCAGTGATTCAGGTTTTTTAGGCTTTATTTAGGTACCCTGCTTCCATGTCAGTCTCTTTTTAGTCAGAACAATTCAGCAGGCTAAAGTACTTGTCACCGCTAAACTTTTGCTCCGAGAACCCGGGGGCATTTGTATTGTCCAAATGTGGTCCTTCATAGAATCATGGAGCCGTTTAGGTTGGAAAACCCCCCTTTAAGATCAAGTCCAGCCATTAACCTAACACTGCCAAACCCACCATTAGACCGTGTCCCCGAGTGCCACATCTACAGGTCTGTTAAATACCTCCAGGGCTGGTGACTCCACCACTTCCCTGAGCAGGCTGTTCCAGTGCTTGACAACCCTTTCCATGAAAATCTTTCCTAATATCCAATCTAAATCTCCCCTGGCAAGGGGCCATTTCGCCTTGTCTCATCACTTGTTACTTGGGAGAAGAGACCAACCCCCACCTCACCACAGCCTCCTTTCAGGTAGCTGTAGAGAGCAGTACGGTCTTCCCTGAGTGTTAAGATCTCTCGGTGTATCATTTTGTCTGAAAAGCCTTATTTTGTTAGTGAGACAGAAAACCTGCCTGTATAATTTAAGAAATAAGAAGACTACAGATAAGGAACACAAGCCAGGAAAGGGGTGACAGCAGGGCAAATGTGACCCATTTTGTTTTGTTGATTTTTTGGGTGTGTGTGTGGGAAGATTAAACTGCATATGTTAATTAAGCAGTTTCACACATGTTTAGTCAAAAATACTGAAATCCAGGACAATTAAATTTGGCATTAAACTTTAATGGAGATCTAAATTTGGAGCTACTCATGTTCTTACAGTTAAGCAAGCACTTAATTGCTTTGCTGGATGAGGTTCCACTAAGAGTACTGCTACTGCTGATTTGTTGAATTGGTAGTTGAGAGATTTCTGTAGAGAGGAGTTTAGCATCCACTGGTTTGTGTGAGTAGTTTCCACCCACCGATCTGTTAGATCTGGCGAGGAGAAGATTTGTGATCCCTTGTTATGTATGCTTTTGGCTAACTTGATGTTTCTGGGGCAAAGAGAGGGTGTATATATCACACAAAAGCATTTTCTTTAATAAATCAAAATGTTTTTTTCATTTACCTCAAGTCACGTATGTGCTAGAGGCAAGAAGCTGCTCTATGTTTAATGTGAATAACAGAGTAGTTCTATCAAGTCCATTCCCAGCGTACTTCCTCTGACATCAGTGACTTCAGTGGATTTATTCCAGGGATGGATTTGGCTATTCCTGTTCTGTGTAGGTAAATCTTCAGGCAGTGCTAATTAAGAGAATGTCAACTGATTTTACCATTCCATTATGCTGGACTTTGTAAAGGTTATTTATATCATTCTACATCAGAGCCCAGTGAGAGAATATTTCTGGTGGCAGTTCATCTATTAAAATAGCTGGGAGAAAATGTAAGCACCGGAGCTAAAAATAAAACTTTGTTTCTCGACAGAGCAAGTGACAGCCACATGCATATTTTCAGATTTTAGCATTTTTATGTTTGCTGAATAGAAATTGCATTGCTTTCATTATGTTATAAGCACCACCATGTTACTGGAATAGCTGCTGTTAAGTGGAAGCCAGATGTAAATGTACTGGTATCTACAAAAACTTCTCAGCAGAGGTGGTGGTTGTTTCCTCTGCTTTAATGATCTGCTGGCTTTAAAGCAAGTGACACAGGAAGAGTTTCCTGGTGTGTGTTTACTGTTCAATATAGATTTTCTGTGTGAGCTGACTGTGACCCTTGCCTAAGATAATTAATAGATGACCTAACATTCATGTGTTTTGTGCTTACATTATATTTGTTCAAGCACACACTATAAACCATTAAGGCAAGTTTTTGTATTTTAAACTACATAGGACTAAGACCTCTGTTCAATTCAAACTGTATGATTTGATTGTTCAGTTTCTTTTGTTCCAATTCAGACATAAATCACAGTGGTTGTCCTCTCAGTTAGGATGCTCCCTTTTCCAAATTATGAAATGCTGTAGATAAATGTCAGTGACTGGCCATCATGCAGCATTGCAAAGTATTCTTCAGAATGGACAGTGGATTTCAGAGCAACCTCTGTCTACATCTGGGCAGATCACAGATGTATCAACTCTTGGCCTCACATTTTTTCCTCTGCCTTACGTGTGTTCATGTTTTTTTGACATTGGACTGAAAAAAAAAGCTCTTAAGACAGCACATCATCCTTAACTGGTGAAAATGGTTTATTTTCCAATCTTGTACTACAAATCAGTGCTTTTTCTACTATCATTATATATCCATATTACTTCTAAAAGCAAGTAAAACGTGCTGAATAAGATCAATGCTCTCTTGGTTTGCTACTGCCAGAACTTTTCAACTTGCTGTTTTATGGGGTTGTTTTGTGCATGGAAAAAAATGGGTTCACATAAAAGAGATTCTAATCTGCTTTTATCTGCTGTAGTTCTGGTTTTATGTTTGTTGTCTTACTCCTGAAGTCAGAACAGTATTTAGAGTAGCTTCAGGGTGGGTTTCAGCCATACTGGCTGCCTACAGACCCTGCATGATTGACTGCAAGGACACACTGAGCACCCCTTCTTTCCTTCAGCCACTTCTCTGACAAGGGGACACAGAGCTGGTTCCTTCAGGAATGCCGGTACACATAGCACTGGGTTATTTTCCTATGCAAAGAGCATCCCTGCATCACCTTAGGAAACCTGATACATCTGGTACCTCTACCAACAGAAACTTTACTGGTAAAGAGGCAACTTTTATCGGACTTTTATTTTCTGGCTCCAGACTCCCAGCAGTTTCATGCTTGAGCCAACAATAGTTTATTGTAGTTTATTCAAGTGGTTGCAGAGAATATTATTGCCATGGATGTCTTTCTCGGGTACTTGGAGCCACATCCTTTCAGTGTGCACTGCCAATATAATTGTTAATAAACACCGAAGTGTCCAGTAGCACGCTCAAGGACTTGTAGTGGCACTAATTCTCCTTGGCTTGCTTTTCGAGAGTGACAGTGATTTTTTTTGTGGTTACCAGCCTGTAATTCAAAGTCTCTTAGCCCAGCTAATGAAGTGAGAACAACTCTACCCCTAGTGGACTAGTTCTTTGCTGAGTAATGTGCTATCACGAGTCACTGAGGCTTGGACATCTTTAGATATGACAGACATTTACCTTTAGAAGCTTCAAATTAAACAGCATAAAGAAAATGAAATAAACTGAAAATATACAAATTCATGGTATTTGGAAAGCAGCAAGTGGATTTGGTCATGTTATTGGAGAGATTTGGTACAGAGACAAGTAGACTAAATACAAATTTACCAGCATTCTCTGATAAAACCACAGCCTGACAGTTCAGCCTGTCATTCTGTAGAAGACTCTGAGAGAAGTGTTTTCTTTGCAGCTGAGAAGACAGAAACACATTATGAATGCTTAAGGTCGATGCAAGGAAACAGAGCCCTGCAAAACATATTTAATATAGGTTTGATTTCCTGTGGAATGTTTTCCAGATGTTCTCTCAAACAGGCCTCTAAAAAATGATGTGAGGTAATTTTTTTTGCAAACAGAAAGATAAAATTCTGTTTTGTGTCACAGCGTCTGAGAATCACTGTGTTAATTTTTCATTGCATTACCTTGTGCTCAGGATTTTCTCCATATTTTTTGAAATTGGTTTTATTGCACAAAAGGTCAGTAGTATAAAAATATTTATATAACCCTATTTCAAATAAATCGTGCTTGTTTAGAAGTATGATCACATTTGAGCCTAGTGGTTTCCCTTAAACCCAAAGGAGACTTAATATATTAAATTAAAATTACTCTCATGCATGATCTTGAGTCACTTAGAGGATTTAATTAACATTGATAAACTATGACATTAGTGTTTTGTTAAGTTCTTTCTGATTTTCTGTAGCAGATACTGTGTAAAAGGATCTAACTGGTCTCCAGCAGATGGCATGAGCAAGGGGAAAGGATAATATTAACAGAAAATGGTATAGAACTTGCTTTATTTTGCTTTGCACAAAATACAATAAAAGAACATGGGTGTGGGATATGTTTATTTTAAAGCGTTTGTTAGTCTGAAAAAACCAGTTTGTTAATAGAAAAATAGAATAAAATGTTTGTACTTTTAGTTTTTAAAATACAGATATACGTAGTTGGAAATATTTTTCTTTTTTCATGACTGAGTTTGTGAGAGTTAGCTTTCCATTTTCTGGGATACTAGATGTCCGGAAGGTCTCTGGTAAATTAAAAGCATGAGTAGTGTAAGTGGTGGCAAGCATGGTGGGGAACTGGTGCAGACAGTGAGCTGGCCAGTTTGGGTTGAGTGCAGGTGCTCATCTGGAGGAACCAGCTTTGTTGGGCTGTTGTGTTTGTGCCTGATGCTCTGAGCAAGCATTCGTGATGCTAGAAGGCATCCGAATGAATCTTCTGTGGTCTCTGGTGTTTGTTTCTGTATCTAGTTATTCCACAATCCAAATAGGCTGTCTCTGTATAATTGGGGATTGACTATATTTTGCTTCCAGATGAACAACAGTTTTTAGAGATAAATCGAATCCAGAGTCAAATATTTGCTTGGGTTTAGTCTGCCAGTCATTTAAAATAACAAAACAGAGGCAAAACCAGATAAAACCCTGGCTTCTTCCAGTTAGTAGCTGGTATTTGGGATCCAAAATCTTGTAATGGTTTCTGCCAGTATTGCAAAAGATTTTGATCAGCTCATGTGAGAGAAACTGCATTCAGTATTCAGGTCTTGGGCAGCAAAATGGTCTGGCATCAGATCTTTAGTTTTACCCTCCTTCCCACTTCTCAAGCACACGGGTGCTCGATCGCGTGTGTAGATAACTGAGGAGGTGTGAGATGTATTAATATTACGCAGCTCCAGTGTCTTTTAATGAAAACAAAAGGATCAAAGCTACATTAATAAGTGCTGGGAGGGTCATCTCGTTATGGAGCTGCTCTGAGGCTTTTTTTAATCTTGCTAGTTGATAGGGCTCTTTACGTAGCCTTTGCCTCATTTTCTCACAGTCCTGTTTATGAAAGAAGGAGAAAATTAAATAATGAAGCCATTAGTTTGGCCACATACCAACCCCTCTTGCCACTGTTGCATCCCACCAGAAGCAGCACCACCCCAGCTATAGAGGAGCTATTTGTAGCTACAGAGTAGGGTACTGCAGTTGACCCCCACAAAAGAAGAACAAGTATTTGGACTTGTTGTTTTTTCTATAATGGTGCCATTTATCACTATGACACACATTCATTGACTTAGTCTGGGTTTTTTCAGTGTCAGATTTATACTTCTTTTCTGGTTTGAATATTGATGCAGCACTTCCCTTACGTGACTGCACTGCCAAATGGTGTCTAGACGCCAGAGCAGCTTTGACTAATTAGTGTAGTCACCCCAGTCTCTCAGCTTTGGCATTTACCTACTCTTTATGTTAACTGCTATAAATAGGTACCTAAACGCAAGCAGCAATGTAAAGAGAGGTGGCAGTGAGCATGTCCAGACTTCACCTAACATCCCTGAGGTGTGTGCAGAGGACAGCAGTGTCGGTCCCTGCATTCCTAACAAGGCAAGGAGTTGTAACCGCTCACTTGGCCATCGCTCCGTACGTGTGTGCAGTCAGCAGGAAATCTGGACTTCTTGGCCTGCATATCACCAGTGCAAAGGCAAGGCTGAGAGAGAAGATCGCTCTCTGTGAAGGCTCAGCCCTTGTGTACCAGCTGCACAGTCAGAGAGAAAAAATGAAGGGAAATCCACCTCTGCCAGCCCAGCGATTCAGGGACTTCTTTGGGAGGACTCTGGTTCATAGAGTTGCTTTCTGATAGGCCGTGATTTATACCAGATCCAAACTAAAAATGCAGTTTTAAAATTTTTCTGCAACCTCACCGTTGATATCACGCTTTTAAATTATTGCACCAGTGCTAAAGGTGAGTTGATCAGCTTCAAAGAGGGAGAACTGATACATATCAAAGATAACTTCTGGACATCAAAGAACTTTTACAAAACCTTGAGAACAAAAGATAGTGAAAAACCTAATCAATACTGCCTGTGCAACAGGCTGTGCTAATATAAAATTGCCTCAAAAATTATATGCAGATTAAACACAATGCTACTATTAACAAAGCTTATTTTAAGCAAAACTTGAAAGTTTTGATTTATCCTGCTGTGTATTTGAAGAATCACTATCATAAGGAGAGCAAATTAACTTTGTTTCCCTTGTATCTTTAACTGTTACAAATTATTTTATTGCTGCTAATACAAAGCATTAGAGAATAGCAGGTTTGGGATTTTTTTCTCTTCTTTTCAGAAAGACCGTTTGTTTGATTTTCTTTGAATTTGCCAATAGGATTATTCCTACTTTTTCAGCCAGTGGTATACAAAATATTTAAAGTAAGCTTTCCAGAACATCTGCAGTTTACTTTGATGAGATTTTCCAGGTCTAAGATGGGACTAATTTAATTTGTGGGGTTTCTGCCCTACAAAGGGAAGATTTTTTTTTTTATGGAAGGGAAAGGAAAAAAAAAGCATTAATGCTGCTGTTTGTAATGACGATTTTGTGACAAAAGAATAAATTAATAGCTCCTTCTAAATGTGGTCGTGCTACATGTTCTGTACAATATGAAACTACCTGTCTCTGTCTAGTAGTGAGACACATCTACGTTTATTGCACATGTAAAATTGTGCACACCTGATGGTACATGTTGAAAGCTCTGTTTGTTCTCTGGATAACAACACTGCTTGGTCATGTGGTTGGACACTTAACCACAAGTTACTACCTGCAAGTTCTTTCCTGCTGAAGGAGCACTAAGTTAACAGAGTATGCAGATTTTTTTAATAGGAGTGCTATTATCTGATTGCTCTTGTTCAGCATCCCTAAAAGGATTGTCTCTTTTACTCAAACAGTTCTTAATATTCATATGCAATACTTTAGGATTAATGGTTCTCATTAAGCTAATTTGTCTCTCTCTCCAGATAAATAGCAGTACCACTGTTTTGGTGTTAACTGATGAGCACACTTTCATCAGTGCCAGTCTACTGGAAATGTCTGGGGCTAGATCTTCAGTGAGTGCTAATCAGCAGATCTTCACTGAAAGTGTTATTTTATGGCAGATGTAGGTCTGGCTCTGTTTTTATTTTCTGGCCTTAACTTTATCTCCAGTGGAAATGAATCCACATCAATATCAGCTGTAGTTAACAGCTCAGGAGAGAGTCAGAGCTTTGATAGTATGAAATTTGGATGACTCACTAGGGAAGAGGTGCATGATAATGTCCAGTAATGCTTGGACCAGAGCTGTCTGAACTATATTTGACTTAAGAAAACTTAAATGTGCAACATTGTCAGATCATTACCTTTTATTACCACAAAAAGTCTTCATAAATTCCCCTAGAAATCAAGCTGTATGTAAAGGAGATCGGCAGAACAATTTTTAGCCGCCTTTAGGGCTTACAACAAATAAGTTCTTTAAGCAGACTGGGTAGTAAATGACTGGTGTTATTCCATAGTTGTCAGTCTTTAGAAACGTTTAGAGAAAAGGAATGTATTAAATGATCTCTGTACCAGTGCACCTAAGGGAGAACTGGACATTTAAGAATGATGAAATGATCGCAAGGTGTGTTTTCAGGATTATCTAGGTGCTGCTCGTATAATTGCATCTCAAGAAAGATTTATTTGTGGTCACACAAATGATGAAATTTAAATCTGAGGAGCTGCTTTGTTTTAGAAATGCAAAAATGCTGCACATACAGCAGGCTTGACCTTTCTACCAGGGCAGAGGTTTTTCATACAAGGTAGATGTAGTAGGTTCTATTCTGTCCGAAACCTTTATACAGGTATTAGAAAAATCCTTGGAAACTGTCAACTGTCTTTGTTCCCAGCTGATCCAAAGACTGGATTCGAACCACTATCTTAATTATTGACTGGGAGATGAATCGGTGCAGTGACATAGGGTTTCCTTGCCCAGATTTTCTTCGTGGTGCTGCTGTTTGTCTCTTCCCATACCTTGAGACCCATTTCTTCGCAGCCTGTCTCCTGATGTGCACACTATGTATTAACCAGAAAAGCAGGGATTTGATGTGAATGTAGGAATTTAGGTATACATACAGGGCATCTTGAAGGATTGGTAGAGAGCTTTACTTTTTAAGGCTATTAAAGGCAAACAAATTTCTGTCTCAAGGTTAAGTGGTTAAATAAGGGAAGAGAAGGAATGAAAAGCTTAGAGTTGACTTGTGGCTTGAAGGCAACCATGGATTTGCTGGTGTCAGTACAGCTAGTGAGAGAGGGAACTAAAAAAAGGCCATGAGAACAGCTCAGATAAATTCAGGTATAGGTTGCCTAGAGTCTGTTTATAGGATGTTTTCTCAGACTAAGCCTGTGAACCTTTTGAAGTTTGCCCATCATTACTTTCAAGCCAATTAATGATGTGTATCCAATCCCATTCTGGGGGAGGTAAAACAATAAAGTAAACAAAGATAATTAGTCTCTGGAGTATGTAAACAAATAAAGTAAATCACTTGCAAATCACTCGTCTTTGCTAACTTTTGTGGTTTTGTTGCAAAACTAAGAAATAGCATTTATATTGTAAATCTGCATAATGCTAGAGCAGTGCTGAAAATTCATATATTTTACAATTCTGATTTTGAGAGAGCTTTGCAAAGATTAAGCACCTGATCCTGAGACATTACTGTGGGTTTTTAACAAAAGAACATTTTTGTACCTATTTGACAGAAGACCGAAGGAGGGATGGTAAATATTTTTTTTACTTGGAGGTAGAGGTCTAAGTGATACTTTACAAATAAACAAAAGTCACTAATACAAGTTTATAAGCCTGAGCAGGGTAGAAGAGAACTGTAAGACTGTGGGACCTTGGCCCACCTCATCTCGATGCCTCACAAATTTTGGAGACCTGAATGGGAGCATTATGTGGCCTTTAAAGCACAAATAACCAGAAGAGGTCGTGGCTATTGGTCCTTTTATTTTGTTTTCCAACATAGTAGTAATCAGTTAATGACAATACAGCTTCACTCCGAGTCTTAAAGCACCTCCTGTCAGTAAGCAGTGCTCTCCCCTTCTTAGTCATGGGGCCACTGAGGGAACTGAAGATAATATGGCCATTCAGCAGCAGAACTGGATGCAAAGCACACATTCCCCATCCTCAGCTCTGGACTCAACACTCCAGACTTTGGATAAAAGCACATTTTACAAGAACAAATAGATTCTCAGTACCGTGGCTCTGGGGAGTGTGGAGACCATGGCCAGCTGGTTCTGCCTGCTACCCCAGTTCAGCCAGCTGGTCCTGCAGGCTAGTCCAGTGCAGGGGAAAGCCCATTCCCTGGAAACTCAGGGCAGTATCAAAGCAGGTCCTGCTTCCACTCTTGCAATAAGAGGGTTCTGTGAGTACAAACATACAGTTTTGTGTCATCAGTAAGACAGCAGAAACTGTGTTCTGAATCTTTAGGACAACAGACTCTACTTAGAGTTCAGATCCAGGCAAAATGACTGATAAAATCACTCTTTGTCTCTTTTTTCTTGGCATGAAAATGTGGAACATTTCTTTTAGTAAAAGGACAGGCATTGCCCTGTTGTTCTGTCCCCTTTTACTGTTTTCTTACACTTTTTTGTTCTGACTACAAAAATAGACTCTGGAAAGAGATGCATTTTGGAAAGAGACTCTCGTCGGCTGAAAAGTGTTCAATATGCATTTGAGTTAAAGAATATTAAGCCTTGTCCAAAAATAAAGAGAGTGTAAAAGGTAAGAACGCCTGCAGGCTTGATTTTTAAAGATATGCATTTTTCTTCATGTTGCAGATCTCGCCTTGCAGATTTCTTCACAAACTGCCAGCCTGAGTCACGGTCTGTTAGCAGCTGTCTGAAGGAGAACTACGCTGACTGCCTGCTCGCTTACTCGGGGCTTATTGGTAAGAAGGCAGGGAAGGGTGGGGGAAAAACACCCAAACTACGTTTTGAAGGCCCACGTGAAATAAAAACTGCAATGTAGTACTGTACAAAATCACAGCATGAACCAGGTTGGAAAAGACCTCTGATATCATCGAGTCCAACCTTTGACCAACACCACCATGTCTACTAGACCATGGCACTAACTGCCACATACAATCTTTTCCTACGTACCTACAGGGATGGTGACTCCACCACCTGCCTGGGTAGCCCATTCCATTGTCCAGTTCACCCTCTCTAAGGAGTTTCTCCATAACGTCTAACCTAAACCTCCCTGGCGTAGCTTAAGAGTCTGCCCTCTTGTCCTACTGCTGGTTTCCTGGGAGAAGAGACCGCCCCCCCACCTGGCTACAGCCTCCTGTCAGGGAGTGGTAGAGAGTGAGAAGTTCTCTCCTGAGCCTCCTCCAGTGTGGTACTAGGCCACGTTCTCCACCTGCATGTATTGGCCCTGTTTTACCTTACAGAGATTCCTGGGGTAAATTTGTACATTGCAAGAAAATTTAGAGTGGAAGGTAAGGAGAGAAAGGTGCTTGAATTTGAAATAAATTCAAGGTTAAGAAATAGAGCTTATTAAGATGGTTGAATTTGGACAGGACAGAGGAGTAGGAAGTTAAAAAGAACAAGTGAAACTGCCGCTTGGTTGATTTTGCAGCTGTCATCACAAGGTTGGGTAAATACCTCCTGGTCTTCAGGGAAAGTTTACAGGGCATTTGAGGTATGAAACAGTAGATCAATTCAGCCTCGTTTCACTTGCAACTGCTATTCTTGCCATGATATACTTCTGTCCACTCTAAATGTTTTCTGAGATGCCTGTCAGTGAGATGAACTGAGACTAAATTTATCTTCTGAAATCCTTTTCCCTCCCCCACATAATTATTTTTATTTGTTGTCACCTTCCTGACTGTCAACAGGCACAGGGATGCCTTTATGGAAGCCAGATTCCATATGCCACACGCAGTATTTGAGAGAGATCATGTCAGGAAGCTGAACATGTTGTAGAAAAATACTGTAGTTGGGCAATAAATAATAAGTAAGTGAATGTCAAAACTCTGGAACAAAAAAAAAATTTAAAGGCCATCAGATAAGATGTTTTTAAGCTTAGAGCCTGCACCTGCTGCGTTGCAGTAATATCCCCTTCTGTTGGGCATGAAGGTGCCAGCTGAGGCCCTGAAGTGGATCCTGCTGTTGAATAAATGTCTCTGGAGATAATATCGAAGCCAAAATATTTCTCAAGTAGGATGGGTTTGCTGAGAAATGACTGAAAGCTATATTCAGTGGCTTATTGTTATCATTCTTATTACTCTAGCAACTAACAAGTGAGGCAAGTCCACATGGCAACGGGTACACTAAGATGTGGTGGCTTCAAAGGATATGCTTCTATGACTGAAGAGATTAGGACAGTATGCAAAGGGTATAACATATGAACAGTTATGACAGAATGTCATTTGACTCTGAAACAGAATTGAATAGCCTTGAAATCTGATCTAGTCAATGAGATTAAGAAGTCTGGCTGCTGGCAAGGAGTAACTGTTACTAATAGATACTTCTGGGTAAGAGCTGCCAAGAAGTTCTTGCTGGACCTGGTGAATTTTGCTGGCAGTTTTGTTGGTTTCATTTTTCAGTTTAACCCCAAAGATGACCCAGTTCCCGTTGTCAGGTGTTTTTGTGTTACTGTGGGTGACCGTGCTGCAGAACACTGTCGCACATCAGAAACGTGGAATGGATCCCTAAGGGGTTTGAAATCAAAAGGAGATCTAGTTTTCAAAGGGAAAAAATATACAATTTTCTTCTTTCCCGCTAGTCCCAGGAGACATGCAAAATAGGAACTGGCTAGTGTTACAAGAGTTTTTACTTCTTAGTAGTGATTCTGTTAAACCGGGAAAATTATCAAAACAAATGTTTCTTGTGCTGAAGCAGTAAATTCTTGCTTCTGTTAGCAATCTGATATAAAAGTGGAGTAAATTATGTCAGTACCATCAAATTTGTAAGATCCTGAGATAAAAATGAGAGATACAATCTTTCAGCTGTCTGCTTAATATATATAACGCACAGGAAGAAGAGACAGACTGTGGGTAAGAGGCTGTTACAGATCCATTCATTTATTGGAGCTTCACAGTCTCCTTTTAATTAAGATAAAATATTTTTCATTAAAATATTATTTCATTTAGCCATTTTATTAAACGTAGCAAAAATTGCACCTCCATAGAGTTTGTTCAGGAAATTGGGGATTCTTTATGGAAGGTACACTGGATGTGAGTCTGTTGTCATATACAGGCAGGTAAGTGAGAGTTAACTTCACTGAAATTAGTGGAATCTCACCTAAAATGAATTACTTAAGTGGAAATAGAATCAGGCAGTTTTAATTTATCAAATAAATGGAGAACTTGCTATAGAGGGTGCTTTAAGGTTTGCATTAGAGTGTTACGTGCATAATTTTAAAGATATGTATATTTTACAGGAACTTTGAAAACCTGAATTAATTGCTTTAGGCTCCCTGTTGTAGTATAGGGATAAAATATGTATTTTTTTTTAATTAACAAAAAATAGTAAAAAATTATTAAATGTAAGAAGAGACTGTGGATAGCCATGTTTGAGAGTCAGTGCTTTGGTTACAGCCTAGCTAAGCCATCTGGACCTGTCTGCACTCCCACATCAATTAAGTTTGTTCTAACTGCTGACTTCAAGATCTGCTTTAGCATTCACTTTCTGACCCTTTTTCCCTTGCCTTGAGTAAAATCCACCTAATTTCTCTGTCATTCCACCAGGAATTCCATGAGAGTTCGTGTGAATAAGCCAGAGTTGCTTTGGGCCAAAGGAACTTCAGCCCCTTACTCCTCCTCCTGGACTCACCATCCATTTCCTCATTCTTAATTGACCCTAATTTGAGCAGCCTGTTGGCTGTTTGGATCGATTCTGCTTTTGTCTAAAATATGGCAAATATGAAAATACCTGCCTGCTTACTTTTGAGACCGTCACAGAACTATTTGATACGTCAAGCTCAGAAAACCAAGCATGTCCTATTTTACTGCCAACCACCATGGCTTCTCTGATCCGTTAGTGTCCTTCAGCAGAATTTCCAAGATGCCAGCTAGCGGGGAGGGGGGTGGGGGGGAAGGAGAAGGCACACACATTGCAGGGAAAAAAGAAAATCCACCCCAGGAAACCAAGCATATAATCCGCTTGGATTCACATCTGCCCCCAGGTTTAAATGACAGACTGATTTTCTACTAGCTGCTCTTTCAGCCACTCTGTTTATGCTGGATGTACAGTTTGTGTGCTGTGTACACACTTTCCTTGTCCTGTCTTTCCTGTATTCATCAACCCTAATTGTACCTTGATATCTGTTGCACTTTTAACCCCTGTCTTGACCCATTTTAATTACCTTATTACCTCTTTGTGATAAGAAAGTCTTACCTCAGTGACCTTTTTCATTTCCTCCATACCTTTCTGGTTTTTTAACTCTTCACTAAGCATTGGCTAATTAGAATTATTTTTTTTAGCCTGCTGTTTTCTTTCCATTTGCAAAATCCACTTTTCATTTTCTCTCACTTCTTTTCAGATCATGTTGCATGGCTGAAATAGTGTACTGAACCATTAAATGGATAAGGGACAGACATTTTAATATATTTTATTTTAATTTAACATCATTTCTCCTCTTGTTTATCTACTATCCAGTATTCATTAATGATGCAAATGATATTTACCTATTTTACTAAATTCTCTACCTCGATTTTATATATTTTGAACTGTGCTATTTACTCATGTGCTAATCTCATGTAGAATTTGATCAATTATTACTGTGCAACTATCTTTTAAAAGCTGGACGTAGACAAAGGTAAGGGGAGTGCAGTCTAATTTAAGAATATCCCAAAACAAGATAAAAAGATGCTTTTTGTGAATTTGGCAGTGAGACCACATTTGTTTTCGCCTACATTACTGCCTTTCTCAGGCCAGCCCTAATGCCTGTTCTCCTTTGTCTCCCACATCATATATGCAGCAGTTTGCATGTTGATTTTCCCAGTTCCCAGCACTGCCTTGGTGACAGAAAGGTGGTTTGACATCATTCTGTGATTCATGTTATTTCTAATGTTCCTTTTTTTGGCTTCATGTTTGATAGCCCTTTCCTGTGTGCTATTGCAGACTATTGGACCCTGGACCTATGAACCAAATTTTCATTGCAAGTGTACACTTTATGTCCCTAACATTTGTCCTTTGTCTATTCCATCTTATTAATGACTACTTGGATGTCACTTTTGAGGAGATGTGATCACATTTCCTCATGATATATAACCTGTCCTAGAATTGCAGATTATCAAGCGAGGAACATATTCCCTGAAAAAGCAGCAGTACAGCTCTGGAATACTTTATCCTTTTTATTAATTTTTTCTTTTTGATCAGACGAATAAAATAAAGGTTCAAACTTCTCAATCCTTAGGGAAGTTTGAAATAACTGACCTGCTGGGTGATGCCTTCAGTTAGACCACTGGCTTGAGTAATTGCTGATCATATAAGAGTTTCCCGATCCAGATGAGTGATGAACAGTTGTTGTACATCTTTTAGGACAAAAAATGCCTTCTTTGGTTTCATTTCATTCTTGGTAGCCTTGAGTTGACATATAAATGTGAGAATATTTACTCAAGAACTTGTAATAGAGTTAAAATGACCCTGTGGTTGGAAGTTGTTGACAATGTTTAGGAAATAATCACTGTACTGAAGAAGTAGTGAGACAGCAAGATTAATAGTAATTTATTACCTGCAAAGAATCTGCTGTTACCTTTTCATGCACGCTGGGTTTTGCTCTGTTCATCACCATAACCCACTCTGTTGGCAGGTTCCTAATGAGCACCCTGAGGTTAACACTCTTCCAAGACATATTAGGGCTCCCCTCAGCATGACTAGCATTCTCCTCGCTCATGCATTTCAGAAATGTTTTTTCAGGCTGGCTGCAGACTCAACGAGGAATCACAGGTCTGGATTCCTTGTTTCAACCATTTATTTGCAGATAGAATTAAAAAGTGTGTGTGTGTGGGAAACAGGCAAGAAAGAGAAACTGAATTTTTAGAGTGCAGTTCAAGCTGCCGAGGGTGTGAACTGTGGCACAGGGCTGGGTGTCACGGGGTGAAAAGGAGCCAGAACTGTTGAGTGTGGAGGTCAGAGCCCTGCTGTGGGGCTGTGTTGTGAATACATGACTTACCAGGTGCTGCTTGCTGTCTTCTTAGGATGGAGGGAGTATTTCAGTACAAAGGTTGCTCACAGCACTGTGCTTCGCTCCGTTAACAGGCACCGTGATGACACCAAACTACATCGACTCCAACAGTCTCAGTGTTGCCCCTTGGTGCGACTGCAGCAACAGTGGTAATGACAGAGATGAATGCCAGAAGTTCCTGAATTTCTTCCAGGACAACATATGCCTTAGTGAGTACAAAACTAGATGTCTTTTAATGTGTTCTAGGATGTTTTCTGGGTTTTTTTGGTTGTGTTTTTTTTTTTTTTTCTGTTTAAGTGTGTTACGATACATCTAGGCCATCTCTTTGCACTATGTAAACATGGTTTTGTTATAGGTGTTAAAATTAAGAGAACAAGCAAATATGCCTGATAGTGAGGTTTATGGCCAAGATTGCAAACATGACAAGCACTTGGAAAAAAATAAATTCAAATAACAAAGTTGTAAGGTATTGAAATATGTTTACATCACAGATTGTATTTGGACCCTAGCAGTCAGGCAGCATCTTTACCAAAATATTGCAACACCTGGGGGGCTTCTGTGTAATTTAAGAACTTCATATAAAAAAGACATGTAGTTTATGATATGAAGGATTTGCTGTAAGTAAGTGTAAATTTGATTGTGCCTGCAATTTATTGCCAACTTCAGGTTTTTTTAGGATATTTGATCTCAGATGCCTGGTTTTAACACAAGCCTGGATGGTAACTATTGCAAAGATTTTGTTAAATTACTGATTTTTTTTTTTTTTTTAATCAGACTCACTTCCAAATTAGGGACTGTTATAAATTTCAGAATGGCTCAGAAGAGTCGATTTTGGCAAGTTATCTTTTCAAATTTCCTGTCTGCCTGGAGCAGCATAATTGGGTGAGGTGGAGTGTGCATCGGAGTTTTAATTTCAGATAAATGAGGAGGCCAAACTAGCTTGGCTTCCCTAGCCTAGCAGAACAGAAGTTGAAAGGATACGTGATTGTCCACAAAAATTGCTTTAGAGGGGCAAGCCCAGGGAGGGAAAAGGATTCTTTCACTTAGAGTACAGTGTTGGCATAAGGGCAAAAAGGGGAGATACGGGCCATACATATTTAGGCTCAAAATTGGAAAAATTTTAACCATCACACTAAAGTTAAGAAATAGGCTTCCAGCAGGAGTTTTCAGGGTAAAAATGGATTTAAAAGTCATATTTCCTCAGCTTATGCAAAGAAGTATACATACAGCATTGCTTTCTTCAAAAGCAGTAAATGGACTCAATGATCCAGACTGTTCTGTCCAGCCCTACAGACCTGAGCTAATGCAGGGCTCAGTCTGTATTTTAAGAGTCTGAAAATCTCCATTGGCAGCTTCTCAAGAGGCAGCATTGTGGTGAAGACATGGGGAGCTTTGCCTACAAAAACATGAGTTGCTATGTGTGATACACTATTTATTAAGCTTTGGAAGAATTAATCAATTACTCAAGATCATTTAACAAAAGAAAAAGAGGAAAGAGTTCAAATTATGATGGGGTAAAATTTAACAGTATACCATCAGACCTTCCTGAAGCCAAATGGAGGTTGCCATTTTTATATATTGTAATACCTCAGATTGTATTAATTTGTGAATGTATTAATTTCCAGAGTGTTACAGGTTCCTTTTAGAACATAAAGACAGAGCAATTCCTTGTCCTTTCTTTTCCTGTCGGTACAAAAGCATGAATGAAGACAAATCAAAGACAGTAGAGGTTACTGTGAGACAAATTATAGTCATTTTAGCTGCGAGAGATGTCTTCCTCATGAAGAAATCACAGACATTTCTGGTTTAATACAAAGTTTTTCTTTTATGTAGAGTGGGAAAGTTAGTTGTTTGGGGCATTTATAATGATGTGGAAAAGCTAACAAATAAAAATCCATTTAGTTACTTATGCAAAATGGAAGAGCTGGGACTGTACCCTGCGGGCTGGGGAAATTAGAAAGCAGGAGACTGAGGATCATAATCATACTGTGCCTGATGTGGAGCTGGGATATTAAACTGAGTGTCCCGTGTCCCACATACACACCTGAAATCCTGGTCTTTCTTGGTCCTCCCCATGCACTTTTCCAGAAATTACTCTCTGGACTTGAAATGCCTTTTGTAACAGATGGTAAGTTGAAACCAGAGTGGAAGTTTTGATTTCAAAGGATGAGTGTGAAAATACAAGTGAAAATTCCAGTCTGTTTTAATAATTAGTCCCGTGAAGACAAGCATTTTGTTGTTTTCTTTTTATCTGAATTAGATAAAGTGTTTCTTTATCTCAGCATTTTTCTGCAGAAGATGGGTTTATGTCTGAACTGTGAAATCGGCCCAGTTTCCAGTTTAATAGGACCCAAATAAGATATATTCCTCTCTAAAATTTTGGCTGTATATTGTCCTGCTTTTACTTTTATCCTCTATAATGAATTTATTAGAATTCCTCCTGATCTGATTGGGATTCAGTATATCTACCCATCTGTTCAAAGAATTTGTTCACACCTTCCTGTGAGTTAGTAAATAAAAATTATTGAGAGGACCTTTACTAGAGCAGTTAGACACTTAAAGCACCTCCTTGAAGTCATTATGGTTTTTGAAATATGTTTGTAATATGTATTAAAGTTACATATATAAAATAGATATTTCAAATTACATATATGTATTTGAAGTGTTGTGAAAATATGAGGAGGGGCTGGGATACCTCTTCTATGAGTTGGTGTTGTTTAGCTTGAAAGAAGGCTCTGGAAAGACCTTATTTTGGCCTTTCAGTGCTTAAAAAAGGAGGGTTCAAACCCAAACAATTTTGTGATTCTGTCATAGAATCATAGAATATTTCAGGTTGGAAAAGGCTCATAAGGATCATCGAGTATGACTGTACGAAATAATTGAAGAAAACTAATTGTAAAGACCACTTGTTACTTAAAAAACTGGAAGGGTCGCACGTATTTCTGTGACCTTTCTTGTAATAGTGGAAACAAGGAGTTGCTGTCAATTTAGGAAATAATAGGAAAATATTGGTTTATATATTGCCTCATTCTGGGGAAATGAAGGAAACATACCATTTCACTCTTCCCACTTTGTCTCCATTAATGTAGCTGATTCTGGTGCCTTCTTCAAATTCTTCTCTTTGCATGCTGGAGTTCTGAGAACTAATATCGTAATAAAATACATATTTTTCAGTTGAAAATTAAATGTAAATTATTTTATAAGCCAAGGAATACTGCTGAGAAGAAGTATTAATAACTTCCACATATTAGTCCCCAGTGAAATTGTTTGGTTTCTTGTACAAAGAATTTGAAATAAGAAATCCCCAAATCCATGTTGAATCCCCAAAGACCTGATTAAAAACTGTTTTTCTATTTGTTTTATAAAAACTCCAGCCAATTTACTCTTGCTATAAACACACTCTTTAATCCCGTGAAACTGTGATAAGCTTTTTAACTTTTATATTCTAAAGTTTTAGTTTAAGCATGTTTCCTTCACCTAATTATGCAGATTTTGATTGAAAACTGTAAGGAAAAGATTGCCTTAGTTAAACTATTTTGTAGTTATAGGCATATTAGTTTTACTACAACAAGCTGCAGAAATAAATAATTTGCCTGTTCTCTGTTTTCAGTCTGCTAAAACCACCTGCCTGAATTAGGACATGACATTCAAACTGTACTTTAAATCCTCAGAGTAAATTTTTGAGGCTTTTGGATGGTAACAAATATGATTATGGTAAGTCCTAGAGTGTCTGTCAAGAATTACTGGAAACATTACAAAGAAGAGGCTGCACCAGATAATTACGACCCCAGACTCTGAGTTCATGTTTCAGATAGGTTCAAAATTAAGACACATTTTTCAGCATAAAAATTGAGTTTCTCTAAATACACATTTTCAGTGTAATAATTATAATAATAATAATAAAAACCAAGTCAGTTCTGCTTTTTGCCTTTTGTTTTTAGAAATAGAAAATTGCCTGTAATTTATTTTTACAGAAAATGCAATTCAGGCCTTCGGCAATGGCACTGATGTGAATGTCTGGCAGCCAATCTTACCGGTACAGACCACTACAGCCACAACTACAACAGCTTCCAGACTTAAAAACACAGGTTCAGAGACCACCAACAATGAAATACCCTCCCACAATGATTCACCAGCATGTGCAAACCTGCAGGTAAGAGGGTTTTGTACTTGTTGCAGTGCATAAATGGAAGTTTTTAATGGATATCTGTAGTGCCCCACTGCCTAAGTGGATGCCTGCTTAAATTTGAATATTTGTTTATTCCCATGTTGCAGTTACAAGCTGTGTATATGGTCAAATATCAGATACTCTTATTCGATATCAGGAACCTGCGTATCTCAGAGTGGACTTTAGACTCAAACAGGGAGTAGTATTTCGTTTCTTATCACAGGTTTGAATATGAATGTGGCACTCTCCAAACCCTGCCCGGATATGTCAGAATATATTAATTCCCTGAGTAATCCAGATTCAGAGGGAACCCCTAATATGAGCTTGCATGTCCTGCTGCCTTCTTTCTTATGTTATTGGCAATAAACTCATGAGGTTTTTTTGACTGAGTAGGTTTGGATACTAGAGAATATGTGGTGAAGAAACTGAACAAAGATAGAAACAATTTTGGATCAGGCGCACTCTCCTGAAGTGGGGTTGAGGTCGTGATGTGATTTTGGCCAATGACTATAGCGGTTTTCTTTGACATTTAAAGTAGGCTGTTCATGGTGCATCATGGTGCTTCTGGATTTAAAGAGCTTCTTCACTTCCTGAAGACAGTATATGCAGCTCTTAGAAAGTTTGAAGAACTTGGGTGGGAGACAACAGCAAAATCAAGACAGGAAAGAAGCAGGAGGAATTGTAAGCTAAAAACATCCTTAGGCCAGGTTAGAATCTGGGGCTATAAAAATTTCTGTTGGTTTCAGTGCAAAAGTAGGTCAGGGGTAGATCAGCTTGTCCTGTTTATTTTTGTCTTTACAGAAGGAAAATTGCTATGTGACACAAATGTAAGTGTCCAGGTTTTAAGGTCTCATCTGATATTAAGATAAATTTTTCTGGATTTCCAGACTTTTCCACTCTTGTAGCATTGACTTTTCACTCCCCTATAAAAAATTGATATTGTATTCTTCATATTAAACTGTATCAAAGTTTCCATGTGCATTGAAACAAGAAGGTTTTATTCTTTGGAAGTGTGTTCTGCTTCTTAATTTTTCCAGCACTATCTCTCATCTTCATTCTTTTTCAGTTCCTGCATTTATTTCATATTGAAAATTGTATATGAATCAACATCAGAGGAATTTCATGGTCACAAATTATAGGGGGTTAATGGTAGATGGTGCTGAGTTTAGGTCCTTCTGTTTTTCATATCTGTACCTTCATTATGATTTAAGCCTTGTAAGTTAATGTTGAGAGAGGTAGTTATAGGTATATATTGATATTTGCAATAGTCATTTGACCAAATAGAATATACTGAAAGAAATGTAACCTTTTAAACCAGAGACTTGGAATATCTTGGATTTGGAACAAGACCTTGATGGGATGTTACTGACTCAGTTCATGTTATATTAAAAAGTTGTTTTATGGGAGAGATCACATTTCCCTTCAGTGTTTGTACAGCCCCCTGTAGAGCAAGACCTCCAGATGCTACCAAACTACACATAATAAATAAAGAACTGAAGAAATGGCAAGTCATCACAAATCCCATTGGATTCACTTCAATTTGCAGGTGTTCCTAAAGCCTAAATAGGTGTTCATTTGTTTTGAAAATGAATTGAATTCTTCCCTGTCCTTCCTCCTGTTACTCTAGTGTTTTGAAGTCACATCCCACATGAGTTTTCTCAGCTCTGGTTTAAAGCTGTGCTGTGACTTCAAGTGTACCCCTGATGTACTTGACACGAGAAGTAAAGGTCTGTAGGGATAATAGCTTCCTTCAAATAAATGATCTCTGCTGTTTTGTAGAAACTGTAGGTAAGTCTGCACTGAAAGGTCACTGAAGTTATGTGAATTGAGCAGTTTTATTCCTGTGAAGTACAACATTCCGGTGCTTACTATTTCCTTCTGTCAGAACTGAAACACAAAGAACAAAGCTCTAATATTTTAATGTATTTTTCAAAAAAAACAACTTACAAATAGAGCCAAAACAAGCCCACAGGTTTTTAAAAAGAAACCTGTGTTTTTTGGACAGTATGGTGCCACTTTGAATGTGAGACTTAAACCTTAATGCGGATTTTACAAAAGAACTGAGCCATTCGTGGGACACTTGGCGAAGGGTATTCATTCCAAGGCTCTCCTCCCATGAAAAAATATGCTTTGTAGTATTTTTGAAACACAAACTAATGCGACCAAAAGCAATGTGAAGGGGTTTTTTATGCGATTAGCAGTTGAGCTGAAAGGTTTCAAAAAGGCAGTATAGCCTAAACATTGTGGAAAGACGAATTAAAAGCATTAGTCTCAGCACAAAAAGACAATGGCCGAGGGGGGATAAGGAGATGATCACTGAGACGTTACCAGGCTGCATATTCTAGTTATTGGGTTTAAAAATACAGTGAAGGAAGAAAGAGCAGGTAGTGATTGATTAGGATAAATTGCCATTGAAATAAATACAGTGAGGGAAGAAAGAGCAGGAAGTGATTGATTAGAAAAATATGCCATAGAAACGAACAATTTCTAACCTCCCAGGGATGTGAAACACAGGGCACTAACCCAGTTCGCCAGGAGCATCACCGACTGAGCAATTTTTGATACATTTCTTTCCGACTTGCTCAAAAGGGTTGTATGAAAAGCAAGGGTGAACTGATGGTTTTGTCGCTGTGCCATGTTCTGCAAATACAGAGCTGGGAATTGGAAGGGTTGTGAATGCTTAAAGAAAAAATGAGATTCTCTTTGTTTACCTGTACTCAGTATTTATTTTAAATACCTTTTGAAGATTCGGACTTTTAAAATTATGTTTGTTTCGGTGATGCTGTTTAGAAGTTGTTCATCATTTCAACTTGCCATTGCTATGAGCATTTGCAGTTCTATTATGGAGTATTTTCTTATTTCAAAGTGATACAGCAAAATATTTGTTTCTGCTATATGCTCACTTATGTTTATATATGCTTGCATTGTGTAATATGCTCTGTCTTCTATCCCTAAATTAAATCAACACTCCATCTTTGCCAGGAAGATGCTTAATTTTGTCGAGCATCCTTTTAAAACTCTCTTATAAACCTGGCTTAGCAAAGTTTGCTAAACCCAGAGAGTAAATAGTAGTTAGTTTTATACAAAATGTTAAATTAAAGTATATTTGAGATGCTTGGCATCTTGCAAAGGATCCTCAGCTCTACAGAAAACTAACATATAAAGTACTGTGAACAAAAGAGGAGGTGAATGCCAACAGCATGCTCCTTATACAGGCATCTTTTATTAAGTAAGTGCCAACAGTATATTTTTTCTGATAACTTCACTCTAATGTTGGCTGTTTAACTGACATATATGTTTATCCTTCATTTTCAGTCATAACTTGCATTCAGTATGCCAGTCAAAAAAATGGTTATGGTCTTTCAGTCTCATATTCTACCCCCACCGCCTGAACCATCACGTTGGATTATTTGAAAGGGACGAAAGAATGAGTTTGGATGTGTACTCACACCATGTATTCTTCAAGAAAAGGGCTGCTTCTGCATTTAGGAGAGATACATAGACCTGAATGATGATAATGAAATAAACCTCAAGTGATAGATTAGACTAGATTGGACCCTTTATTCCTGGGTCATTGGAGGGATAAATAAAAACTAAGACTTCTGTACTGGGTTTTCTATATTATTTCAGAGGACATTTTGCAGAAGACAAAAATGATAGGAGTCAAGATGGTTAAGGACATTTTTAAGTAAGGTTATGCATTGAAATCTATCAGCTCGCTAGCTTGCTCTGTACTTTGTTTTCACACATTTATTATAAATGCCTTGCTCTAGTTAACATTAGTTCAGCATTCAAAGAGAATTTAAGGGTTTTGTGCTTTTGAAGACTGTAGCAATATACACATGAATTGACACACACGGCCCTTTGGATTGAAAGCAAGCCCTTTCAATCAAGTCTGGTATGTAAATTTTGTTGTACTCTCAGCAGCAAAATTTAAAACCTATCAGATATAAATGGAAAACATTTTGTGGGAACAAAGAAAAAGAGAAAGCTAAATACTTAAATGTGTCAATTCCTTCTATTTGCATGTAAGATTAGTGGGTGTTTATAACAGATGTGGGTCATATGGCAAGCTGTTCTTCCACAAATTCGCATAATACTTGGGATTTAAAAAAAATACCTGTTATGTAGAGTCTTAAGATAAAAACAGGAGAGAGAGTTCGCAGTCCTCCGAGGAGAGCAGGACTTAAATATGACTCAGACTGAAAATGACTGTGCTTTTCCCTTGTAGATCTGTGTTGCAGATCTTCAGCATTGTGTGAGGATCTGCTAATCTGGTGGTTTAAGTATGGTCTGTAATTATTTAATGTACGTTCTCATGTGCTAAATATTATTATTATAAAGCATTATGTAGGTGTTTGGAGAGGGTTAAAAGCTTCGGTGTAGCATTCTGAAGATCAAGGCACAGCAGGTATGGATCTTCATGAGCTGGTAATTGCGTGGTGGGTGAACATAAGCAGGAAACACAGGCAGATGTAGGTGTGCTGTTGCTGAGGGAATAGTACAACTGCTGAGATGGTGACTGGAGTAGAGAAAAAGGGAACTTGTTTTATCCCCTGAGCGCCAGTATTAACTCGCCCATATGCCTGGCACCCTCTTTTCTCCATCCCTTCACACAGCCTGTGATCTTTCCTTTTCTTTTCTGTTGTAAACAAGCACTATCCTTTCAAATTCCCTGCCTGTTCTGTCCCTTGGAAAAGTCGTGCTTGGACCTCTTCCTTTGGGCATTACAACTACACAGGGTAAAAGATGGACAGCAATATAAAACTTCCAATGCTCTGCCAAAACAAACCAAAAACCAAAATCGACTAAACAATTCATATGAAAAGCTTTAAACTTCCCTCCTGTACTTCCAGGATTAGCTGACATAATGGGGTCAGCTGGCTGGTACAAGTGATTTAGAGAACACCTATTGGCAGCTTTTCTTCTGAAAAAGCAATGCCTTTAATTTGCTTTAGTGGCAATTCTCCTGTATCTAAAGAAATCTTGAGTGCTTGTATGTTCAGATTAGAATCTGAGAGCCAGGGATAACTTGGGGTTTCATCTTTAATCCTTCTTCTAATTTGGGGAGCACTAAATGAAGTTCCGTTTTCCCACAACAGATACTGCTTTGTCCATTGATTTCGTTGGCATTGATTTCAATGAAGTTAATTGTTTTCTTCAGCACTGTGCTGGAGTGGGTCCTCAAAAAGTGTGAATGTGTACAATTCCCTGAAAATGTGTTCATTCACTGCACCTGTTCAGCAGATCCAGAGAAGGTGAGGGGACCATGAGTGAGAGACATGTTATGGACATCTTGGTGTTCTTAGGCAATGTAGTTGCATTCTGCCTGTATTACTGTGGAGAGAGTGGATCTCAGTGCCAAAAGGCTGGTTTGCAGTGAACATATGTGTACATACATACATGTGTATTATTGGTATGATCCTGTAGATGCTTCCACTCCAAGCAAGGCTGTATTTGGGTTTGTCACCATCGTTGCCAAAGAACATCAGGACCACACACAATAGATTGTTTTCAAGCTTGTTGAAATCTTGCTGAAGTTAAAGATATGATGCATAAAGCTGATTAATTTCTAAGTACAGAGAGTCCTTTTCTTTGCTTTTGATCATCAGAGGAACAGTTTGAGAATGTAGCCAAGTATCATACCCTATAGGCTCCGATGTATCATATTAGTGTCAGTGTTGCTATGAGACATCTACCGTCAGTAGTCAGTAGAAAATTGTTCTCATTTACCAGACTTGATTGAACTTACAAGCTGAACATCAGGCCCACTTGACAAGATCAGTCATGTTTTGTGGAGTAAAATACAGGCTAAAACTTCCCAACAGTGTAAGTCATCACATCTCTGTTGTTATCACCAGAGCTACACAGATGGGCACTGCTTAACGCTCAGTCTCTTTGGCATGTAGAGCTCTCTCTAAGGCTGGAATTTATATGCAGTGATTGATACTCTGATGAAACATTTTTAATGTTGGAAGTTGGGTGTAATAAACTTCTGTTACTGAAAGACAGTGATATGGTTTATTTTGCATATTAGAACTGCAGTTTAAATTGTGCTTTTTTGATTAGAATGCTTTTCATCAGACCAAAATATTGTGCATGTATACTGCTGGAGAGCATAATACTTTAGAATTATTTCATCAATGATAAAATATTTTATGGTTCATTTAAGAAAAAAAGAGTTTTACTAGTCTGAGCATCTTAAGTGTATTATAATAATGCAGCGCTTTATAGCAAACTGTAAAACTCTAGACTACAGTTTTAGGAATCATGCAATTTTGTTTTATAGTTTAATAATTGTTCAATTGAAAATGAGTATGAGGTTACTAAAAACCAATTTAATGACTTACAAAAATATAGCTTTATTAAAATGTACTACACACCTTTACAGAAAATTTAATTTTCTATGGACAGATTATAGTTCTTATCCTCAGAAAGAATTTTGCAAATTAATGCTACTAAAAGCATTTTCAGTGTTCCCCTAAGCCACAGTTGTTTCTACATTTCACATGAGTATCCTCTTATAAGAATGCTCACAAAAATACAAAGTGCTAGAATAAACCAGAATCAGAAAATTGGATCACATCAGATAAGCCAAATTGAACTACTCATAGCCCTTGGTATTTGCTTTATATGGTTCTTCATCATGTTAAATGTATTCCTAATGTCGGCCAACTTTAATTCTCAATCAAATACCTAGTCCATCATGTATTTCCCTTTTAAAACAGATAGCTCACTACAGTCTGCAAAAAACAGCCATAAAATGGAGTACAGTATTATAAATTAATTTAAAGACATAACTACTACCAATAAAAATTCTAGGTCATTGCATTGCAGTGGTACACGTTTAATCGTATTGTCTTTGGAAGTATAGTTCATAATATATTGTGCATTTATGGGACCTGACAAAGTGCTTTGTTTAAGACATATTGTTTGCTATTAGCAAATATTAGGTTTTAGTCATGACTCTGCTTCCATTTGTACTTGTACAAGTGAAAGTAGCCCTGGTTATGTCAGCAGGCTGACACTGTTGCAAAGCAAGTGTGGGCAAAATCAGTTGTGCCACCACGTTTTTAATGGAGGAAAAATCAAGAATAGAATTCTTGAAATCTTGAGTACTTTTTTATCTTAACTGGAATAGCTTTCAAGAAGTCCTTATTGTACACTGGAATCCCAATATTCTAGCTATTCCACAAACTCACAATGGTACTCTTTGCCTTAAAACCCCAGCGAATTGCTGTTAACTTCAGTGGAGCTATCACCACATACCCTTATTTATTCTGAAAACCACATAGTGCATTTCAGTTCTCTAGAAACAATAAATATTTTACTATTATAAACTATGCTAACGCATTAGGTTATCCTCAGAAAAGTCTATCCACAGAGATACGTGAGGAATACCAAAGTAAAAAACTAGTGCTATCTCAGAGAATGAATCCAGTTGTCAATTGAGAGATGTTTCTTTCTAAGGTATGAAAATAGCTCAGCAGTTGCCAGAATAGATCAAAGTTTAACAAGTAAAATCTTTATCAGTTCTGCCACCTTTGCAAAGAATTGTTATTTGCTAGGCAAGCAGAAGGATTTAATAAGACTTTTATAATTGAAATGTACTTTTAACCACTGTTCTTGAACCAGTATTGATGGTTTTGTTTTATAGTGTGACAGTTTAAGACAAATGACAGCGTGGAGGCTAAATAATTCTGGATAGTAAAGCATTTTAATCACAGATCATACTGTTTTATGAATTACCTGCCTTCTCCATCTTGTAGGGAGAGGGGGTGAGAATTGAGGGGAGCAGCATAGCACAAGCTCCTTGTTCTGTGGAGGAGAAGGCTTGCTCCCAGAGAGGGACCCTGATGAGTTCTGCACAGTCCTGGTGCGGGCTCATGGGGTTTGCCTCATCTCTAGTTGTGT
This sequence comes from Pseudotriccus pelzelni, assembly GCA_035584735.1. NCBI lineage: Eukaryota > Metazoa > Chordata > Aves > Passeriformes > Tyrannidae > Pseudotriccus > Pseudotriccus pelzelni. Next base: position 29,426,488 of record JAWMRA010000162.1, on the reverse strand, counting down.
TCCCCGAACCCAGAGGTTGGAGAAGTGGTCCTTGATCCTGAGAGTAGGGTTGTGGAGCTGCCTGCCCCAGAGTCTTCTCCCAAAATAGTTGTTGGTATTTTTATGAATCCTTGGGTGTCTTGGGTGGGTAGAGAAGAGCAGATGACTGCTGCATTCACATTGTGCTGTAATTCTCTCATTTACTGTGACTCTTGATGACTCCTGCAGTCTGATTGTTGTGGACGCTATCGGACACCTTTGTGCTTCTTAATGAAGGGCAGGTTGTTTCCATAGATCAGCTGTCTGTTTCCTAAGGCACGGCAAACCTGTGCTGTTGTTTGGGACAAGTGTTGATCCCACTTTGTCTAGTGCTACAGAGCAGTGTTGATTAAAGTGCCCTGTCTTAAACTCACAGCTCTGATTTATTTTCAGCCCAAAATAATTTTAAAGAAGCTAAGAACTGAGAAGTGGGCAGAAACTACTGCCCTGTTGTAGGTCCCGAGCAGTTATCAGGCCAGTGGAATTCTCTACAGGGAGCCTTGTGCACATGTTTAATTGTCCATTTCTTAATTTTTTCAAATGTTCAGCTTGCTTTGTTGCTGGTTTTAGCTGAGTCGTTATGAATATTATAGCAGTGTGAAAGGATCAAAGGAAGGTGTATGAATTTGAGTACTCCAATCCTCAGAAAAATAGAAAGGATAACCTAATGCTTACCCATTGAATAAAAATGGGCTTGAATACATTTACCAAATTCGCTCCTTTTACCCATCTTGCAAAACTCCCCATTGTGGAAGTAGATGTGGCGGTTTTGTTCATCCTCTTACGCTCAGCCTCATGACAACACTACTTCCCCTAGCACAGAACTGCAACCTTTTCTCTGGAGGTCTAAACATCTCCACAGTACCAGCAAAGGAAATCACACTGCTTTTAGAGAGATAGATTCCCTTAAACTTGTACACAGATAGCAGCTCTAAACCCAAAGATCCTTTTAAAACACCTTCCTATACTGTTGGAAACCCTTCCTATTGGATATAATAGTAATTCAAGAAATACCCTGTTTTATCATAGAGGAAAGATCCTCTTCGGGAAGTGATAACCAAGACTAGTTCTGCCTATTTATGTGGTGATGGACTGTTAGTCTCAATTTACTGGAATATCTGTACCATCTCTGAAAACTCACTTCCAGTTAGCCATTAGTCTTTATGAAATGTTTTTCCCATCAGTTTGTTGGGGTTTTTTTGGGGGGGGGGGTGGGGGGGTGGGCAAGGGTGTTTGTTTGGGTTTTTTGGTTTGGTTTGTGGCATTTTTTTGATTGGGATTTTGTATTGTGTGTTTGTTTCGTTTTGTGAGGGCGGGGTGTTTTTTGTCCTTTCATCTTGCAGATCCATTCTGTAATCTTTGGGTACTCAGCTACCTCATAGACTTAACCGGCTATGAAATTTATCTACGTTCTTATTTCTGTATTCCGTCTAATGGTTTTATGGCTAAATGCAGTTCCAGGGGGGAAAAAAAGCCTGCACAAAACTGAACTGAAGGGCTGTTGAGCCTGTATGGTCCAGGAGTAGTCACCATGTGATCACTGACTTGGCTTCCTTAGAAGTTCAAGTGAGGAAGGGCAAATGGGGCTGGGGGTTGTGGCCAGTGAGTGGGCTGGGTTGCAGTTGAGATTGGAGTAAGTCTGCACTGAGTTTGGGTAAAATGTCTGAAACAGCCTTGCTTCCTTATCCTTGATTAAAGAGGATACATTGCCTTCCTCTGCCAGCAGCAAACCCAAGTACCTGAAGTATGTTTATGCATATAAAGTCATTTAAGTTTAAAGAGGCAATCACACGATCTAATCAAATTCTGCTTTTGTTTATAGACTTGTAAAAACGGAATAACCCCAGAGTTGTGTACATTGCAATTATCTTTAAGTGTACATTGTAATTATCCATTACCCCATACATATATGCACATCATTTTTTGATATTTCTATGTAACCCAGAAACTAACATTCTTAAAAAATAAACTACGCAGACTGTAGTTACTGCGTGGCAGATATGATCAGAGGAACTTCAGGAATAATAAAGAAGCTTTTTTTAGGAATAGCTTATTCCTTGTTACTACCAGCTAGTGAAATATAGAAAAGCCCAATGGAAATTAGAATACAATAACAAGTAATCATTCTAAACCATACATTGCTGACAAGGCATCATAGCTGCACAAATAGTACATTGTTGAAGAGCTAAAATTTGGAACCTTTTCCATAGCATTCATAGATTTTTCAAGTAATCAAAACAAGTTTATTGGACAGAAAACGAAATTCAATCTTTTAACCAAATTGTCTAACCTATACTCTTAAAAACCCCCACCCATTAATGATAACAAAACATCTGAAGATAAATATTTTTCTGTGCTGCTTTTACCCTGTCTGCTCATTTTATAGTCTTCACTGTACATTAGTAATCAAATACTGTGGATAAATCACACCCTTTATCTTCCATTTACTCTTTATCCCTATGACTCCTAATCAGCTGTCTTACCTGAATAATTGATCTCTGTATTGCCCTCAAACCATCTACTCTACAGCATTTTTCAATTTGCTGTTGAGTTCCAGAACATGAGATGCTGTCACCCATTTCAGTTCCTTGCCTTCAAAATCAATAGGAGTTCAAAATGTTTATTTTAGTCCGTACTTTGGAGGAGAGCCTGACTATTGCATACCAAATCCTATTTCTAATCAGTGGACTTGGCCTAATAATCCCACCTCAGGTTAAGCCCTCCTGCGTGCTTAGCTCTTTTTGTGAGTCACAAGTAAACAGACTGATGTGTATAATGCAATGTGTACCCTATTTTTCATAGGTTCACTCAGCATGTCTCCTAAAGAATTAGAGGATTATCCTCCCTCATGTCTTTCTTGAAATAGAATTAGGTATTCAGGGTGGTAATTTACTAAATGCCACATTACGTGGTGCTATATTTTTCCAGTTTGATGTTTTCAGAAGGCTCAAGTAGCCTCTGATTCAAGGCTAGATATGTATTATCACAATGCACCTAAACATTTGGATGTTCTGAATTCGTGCTCAGATTTTAAATGTATGCATTCAGATTTTTTATGTATGTGGCAGGTAAGACATGTACCAGGTAGGCTCTAAATAGCTGCGTGCAGTCCTAAGTACCTAATTTGTGCAGAGAGTTGGATAAATGGGCATATAAATTAGGTGTGCCCAGATGAAAGCAAAGCAGTTACAAGTATCTGTGAAAACCCTAAATTTGTGTCTGCACAAATTTAGGAAAGTGGTTTGATCAGAACTTTTCTGATGAACAGTATGTTTTTTACAATGGCTCGCCCTCCTTCAGGAGAAGTAGTGAATTAACAGTTGCCAGTATCTGAGTTTAGTTCTTGAAGATTGCTGTATAATGATTTTGATGTTGTTTTGCTGTTCTGCACATCTTGGTCTTGTGTGCTCTATAGTGTTCTGCTTCTGAGGGGCAAGTTTAGGGATCTGTTCTGCAGGGACCTAACTGCTTGTATTCAGTTTCAGAAGCCAAATGCAAATTCAGAAGAAAGAAATTGTCCCTCTTTTCATAATGGTTTTGAACTTTGAGAAATTCTTGCAGCTGTTTACAGAATCCTGCTCTCATTAAGGGTTTGGCCAACCCCTGTTACTTTTGACTAAGATTTTCTGATTATTCCTAAGGACTCTGTCACGGTTATTTGCAGAGCAGAAATTCAGATTGTCATAGGCACAGCTAAACAGGTTTAGATCAAAAACACACTCTGTCTATACCCAGAGAACAGCTTAATGAGGATACTTAGGAATAATTAATTAGGCAGAGGCTTTTCACCTTCAGGCTTGTGGCTCATGTTATATTTAGTATCAAACAGCTCTTTGGTAAGTGCCCTTAGCGAGAGAGAGAGAGCTCTGTGCTCTGGGAGCTGAACTGAGTCCATGTCACAGGGACAGCCCTTAAAATACAAGTCGTGCTGGCTCACGTCAGTGTAACAGGGGACTGGACTCTGGTGTTCCATGGACATTTAAAGAGAGCAACTGGCAAAGCTGCAGCTCCCCATAATCTCCAGCCAGTGAGACGCATCTGCTCATACGTGCTCTGCAAGTCCTCATTCATCATCTGCTGCCCTTTGTTATGTACAAAGCCTGCTGGAGTGCAGTGACATTCATCTGTGCACAGCACACCAGAAATGTGATATCCCATGCTGTTCAAGTGGCCACCAAATGTGAGCAGCCCAGTGATACCCTAAATCCCTTTTAAAGATGCTCTTCTCAGACGCTAGAGAGGCTAAGCCCCTTTTGGCCACTGAGCGAGGCATCTCTTAAACCCGTTAAATTCACTTCTGCCTGGGACAGCCCAGTATGTCACTAATGCTAACTGATGCAGTGTCAGTGCTGGTGTCAATATACAGTAACGTGTGTTAATATGCAGTAGACCTGGTCTGCATTGCACCCATCTCTCATGGGTCATGCTGTGTTTGTTCTGACTTTCCACCCACTGGTCCACTGGACTGTAGGTGGGAGTAACACAAGAAGCCATATTGCTGCTATAGTTGACACACACCCAGATGTACTTTTTTTTTTAATGCTTCTTCTCTGGATACTTGATGGCAATGTATTGACACTGAAACTTGCTAGTAAGACAAAGCTGGTGCTTGTGAGTATTAGATGTGTCTGTGTAGGTAGATCACAAAAAGCACCCCATCACTTGGTCTGTTTTTTACTTGCTTCAGCTTGGTCCAGAACTATTAATCAAACAATTATTCACTCAGGGAAATATTTGCTGCCAGCCCTCATCAATCAAGATTCTCTTCAGATAGCACTCTTAAGGTGGTTTTTCTAGGTGAAACCTTCTAATCTCTCTCTTGAGTCCCACTAAAGGATGTTAAATTTGGTAGCATAGGGCACCTTCAAGATTTTTATCATAGGGCTGTACTGTAGATTTAGAAAAATCTGAGGATGGAAGAAGACTGCCCCTTTTCAACACAGCAGCTCATCTTGCAGAAAGGGCAAAAGGAAACATTCTGACTGCTTTGCGACATTATAAACCTATATCCTCTTAATTCCTCAATCTCTTTGATGAAGTGCACTGTCTGAGGTGCAAATTAGTGCCACTTCTGTGCATTGAACCTGTCCTCTTAAGAGAAGAAGTGCTTCAGCACCACCTCCTCATTTCAAAAATACTACAGAATAGTTGTCAGTATTGACCTGAGCTAGATTAAACTAGCTACCTTGGAATTTAAGGCTGCATATCCCATTAATAATCCCCTGAACTATTCAGTCTACCACAACATAATACTTCAAAAATAGGCAAACTAGTAAAAATAAATCTTCTGAAGCTTCTTCCAGTTTAGTATGGAAACATAACAAAATATACCCAAAGACATGTTGTTGATCTCCATTACTGACATTATTAGCATTCATCTGTTTTTATTTTCTGAATTATTAAATGTAAACATAAATTTAAGCCTTCTGTCCTTCTGTGAATGACTTGTGGGATGAAACAAAGCAGGATTATATCCTGCAGATACGGTTTTGCATAATCTGGTAATTATTTGCATAATCTGGTTATTATAGGCTCAGTTTTGTTTTAATAGGGTTATAATTGTTAAACACGCAACATTCACAGTACCTTCTTGGGTCTAAGAAATTGTTTCGGTGATGGAAAAAAATTCTCCATACTTCTTACTGACTTCAAATTGAAGGCATATATGCAGATGATATTAGGCAGTTACTTTTGATTTCTGGTTGCTGCTGCCTGGCAAGTGGAAGAATTCCTGTTGGTGTGGTGGGATCAGGGCAGTAAAGAGTAAGGCACTTCTCTAGTAAGGTCATGATTCTGCAGACTCCTCTTACACAAAAGTTTCTCTGCTAATTTTGAATAGCTTCATTAATTACAGTGTAACTGTTGAGTGTGAGAGCATCCTTCATGTGTAAATAATGGATATGCGGAAGGCCGCTACAATGCCATCCATTAAAGTGTAGTCCACTATAGTACAGCCCATTAAAGAGAATTAGTGTCAGGGTTTCACTGCTAGTATTTCTGAGAGGGGATGATTTTTCTCTCCTTCACTCACCTCAGCAGGGGAAGAATGAATGTAGGATGCTACATCAAAGTCTCTCACAAGTATTGAGTTTTAAGATCCATTCTGCAAGGGCCTTTTAATAATGTTTAGGAAGCTGACAGGACAAACCAAGATCTAGCTTAGCTAATGGAGATCTGCGGACATGACCAATTGGATGTTTTGTGTTTTTTTTTCTGTCATGACTTAAATATGTTGAAAAATATGCTTGTCTTAGAAAATAAAATGCCAGTAATCCAAATTGTATGATAGTAACTTGCTTTTAGAAATTAAAACACCATCAGAATTTAATAAACAGGAATGATAGCAATGAATTTGAATACCTTTCTAGAAAATTTTGAAGGCATATATTCTCATGAAAATGAAAATAGACTATCGTAGGCATTGCTAGTAGCTATGCTTAAAGTTGAAGTCTTACGTTTCACATTAAAAAATTCAAAATACTAATTATCTAGGTGAAAATTTTCTTGGATTTTTGTGGTTCTGACTGAGTTCTTGAGGAATAAATGCCTGTCAAAGCCACAGTATACCATAATCTGCTGGTTTTTTTTTTTAATAGACTCACCTAAGTTTGTTTACATTATTTAAAAAAAATTTTCTGTATTTTTATTCTGAACAGTATTTTCAGTGCTAGAAAGGAACTGAGGCAAGTACTGCAGCAAGTTCAGTAAAATTTCAGCCCTGCCAGTTCTGAGCATACATCTGTGCACCAGCAAAATTCAGCAAAATGCAGGATTAGAGAAGGGAGAAAAATCTTTAAATTTTTATTTCAGTGGCACTTCTCTTTCATCAATTAATCCAAATCAAAACTGTTCAAAATTGTATTACTGTAAAAGAAAAGAACTGGTCTCTAAATCATGCTGGGATTTAGGGGGACTTGGGGGCACCACCACACAACTGAGGTTGCGTGGCAATTTATACACTGGGCTTGAAATGTGCAAACGGAGGCAGGGAGGGCATAGCTGTGTGGTGGGTGCTCACTGAGTGGTTGGTTTCTTCTGCCTTTCTGTGCAGGGTTGCTTTATTGTAGCCTTTGCTCTGTAATTGCAGCAAAGTCACTTGTTATCTGAAGTGTTTTCAAAACCCTTCTAAGGCTTTCTGGGTTGTTTTTCTGTGCGTCACCATGCCAGTGCTCACAATAACCCACATGCATACAGCTACTGTTAATAGAAAGTCTTGAGCATTTTTAGCCACTTAATAAAAAGTAGATGTCCATGGTCATTCCCTTCCCTTTTAAAATTTATGAGCAAATGCAGTGCTCAAAAAACCAGCAATAATACCAGTTGCTTAAGGTTGGCGTACCACAAAGGGAAGCTTCCTGTAGTGCTCAGCGCTCAAGGGCCCGTGCAGGCTGGTGTTCAAGCAAGCTTGCCTGATCTTCCCTTCCAGCTGCAGAACCAGAGAGCAGCAGCCCTGGTCCCGCTGCCTGAGTGCTGAGGCAATGTGTGACCTTGTTTACTTAATCTCTTCCACCTTCTGACAGCTCGGGGCTGGAAGTCTCATGAGGCCGACCACTGCACTGAGCATCCCTCACAGAGCTCCCTTCCTGCCATTCTGCTTTGGGCTTCAGAGCCTCCCCAGCTTTTCCTAGCGGAGAGTCCCACCCCACTCTGTCCTGCTGGGTATGAAGGAGAGCTTTCCAGCAAGAAACAGTCACGGTGCATGCTGCTTGGCATGGAGCAGCCACACTCCAGCCAGCAGGTCCCTGCCAGGGCACACCTGGAGGCATGTGCTGCCGTGTAGGAGCCCTGCAGCCACATTACCATAGTGCTCCTTTTCAAGGCTCATTAGCACAGTGCAGGCCTGTGCTGTTCTGGCTGAGCTGCTTTTAGTCCCCCGGTAGCCGTAGCTGACAGCTGCTCAGGAGTGTTTACACCACACTCCAGTGCCCCACAGAGCCCAGTCTGATACCGGAGGCAGGTACTTCGCCTGCTGCCAAACTGGACAACTTTGTTTTGCATGTTCCGACGTGCAGCGGCACATGCTCCAGCCTGGAGAAGTGTTGTGGGATCTGTAGTTCTTCAGTTACTTACCTTTGTTCAAAATTAAAAGCTCAGTGTGTCTTTTAACTGGGACTGTGATGGCTTTGTGTTCCCGCTGCTTTCCTTTAGATGCTGTTCAGTGTGCAGCAGCCAGATGCTACCTGTAAGTGCTGTGTATGGCACTGGGTTGATTGCTGTGGTGAATCACTAGGGAAATGTGTTTTAATAATAAAATCCGAAACAACTCGAATTTGGATTACATGGCTCTTTAGTTTTACAACTAAAGAAAAAACGCCAACAACCTAGACAGCCCACGCCATTGAGATATTAACCTAATAAAACTTATTCTGCCTGTGCTTTTTAGTATTCTGTTTTCTGCTCTGCCCTTCTAAATGCAAAAATATTTGCTTGTGGCAAATCCATAAAAAGACCATATTAGAAGAATTGCATAATATCCCCTAAAAATAGGAAGCAAGAATCTGGGACTACAGAAATTCATTTTACTCATTTAAATGAATGACTAAACATGAAAACAAAATTGTTAGCAAGTTACTATACTGCCATGAAAGGTAAGTCAGCTCAGTTGTCTTGGCTGGGTGTCATATTTTGTGCTGTGCTCACTGGGAGACTAATTGCTTGAAATAAATATTTGAACATCTCTGTGTCTGGTCCTTGTAAGCTGTTTGATCAGTTTGCTGTTTCTGATAGGATCTGTTTTTTATAAAACCTTTAAGATTGCTGTCAGGCAATTTTTGTGCCATCTTGTCCCAACCATATAAGTGCAGTGAGAGATAAAGCTTAATGAGGTCTCATGTTTACTAAGATAAGGATCTGGGAACGGTCCAGCAATAATTAATACCATATAGGTCATCTCTCCTTTCCATACTCTTTTTTGCTGCTTTTGGGAGGATTACTCCCAGCCCCAAGTGTCTGCAGTGTCTGTTAGACACAATCAGAGCTAAATTTGATTCATTGTTAGTCCTTGATCTGAGGAAGAGGCACTGTCCAGAAGTGACTGGGCGGTGCTCCCTCCTTGACTGAAGAACCTACATTTGTTCCAGCCTGTCTTCCCGGAGGAGTCATCTAGGCTGCTCTGGGGTGAAGATTTCTTCTGAACCTGGAGGAAGGCATGAAGATAATCTCTGGAGACCCAGCACCCCTTTTTCTCTGTCCTGACCAGAAAACAAACTTCCCTTCTTTAAGGTTGCCCTCTGTTTCTTGTTTCTCATGTTCAAGTGCTCAAATCCAGCAAGAATTGATTAATGTTGGAGGATAAAGGGAGTGCAGTAAAAAAAACCAACTCGGTGCGTGTTTTCCCAGTGCGTATGTGGGCACAAGGGGATGCTTTGTTTGCTTTATTTAATGTCTCCCAGCTGAAAAACTTGTGATTTGCTTCTTACTGTGCTGGGTGTAACAATCTTTGTAGCTTTGGAACATAGTGCCAGAAGTTTTTTTCTTTCTAGAAGATACTTCTCTCTACAAAGTGGCATGACAGAGCTGAAAAGCTTTAATTCAGAATGATGACTGATAATTTCATGCCCTGAGCTTGTATCTTGAGGGTTGATTCAGCAGAGAGAAAAAAAAAGTAAAAAAACCACCAAAAAACCCCCAAAAAACCACCTCACTGCTTTGTTACAGGATTGAAGCAAAGCTGATTGTTTCTATAGCCTTAAATAGCTTTCCACTCCTGCTGTATCATCTGGATTTCAAAATTACCCCATGGTGAATTGGATCCTTATTTTAGTGGCCTGTGTCTCTTACCCACACTTTGCTTATTTTCCCTCTGGAGAGTAATTGTACTCCAGTGTGGCATAGTGCTACTCTGCTAATAAGAAAATATATTGACAGTTTTGATAGATGCACCATCCACTTAGTGAGTTCAGAAGAGTTAAACTGATTGCATTCTTACAGTCTCTGTATTTCTCTGCTTTTTGTGTCCTGTTGGAAAAACAGGTTAGTTGCATAGTAAATCTCTCTAATCAACACAGGAGGAGAACAAAAAGAACAATAACCCCCATTTGTTATAGCTCCTTTAGAAGTGTGGTCATTTGAAGGATGTATTCTGGGAGATTTGTCTCTTTTCTTCAGAAAAGCTTGTTAATATGGGCATAACTAACCAGGCATCTCAGGAGAGGACAAAGGCTCTCTCATTAAAATCAGCTGTAAAAACAACCTACAAAGCACATATCTGTCGTAATGATGCTTCTGTTGTCTCTCCCTGTAACATCTGAGCAATACTTCCCATAAAGCACATAAGGCTCAAAGTGTGTACCAAAGGAAAGAGACTGGTTTCTGAAGTTGGATGCTCTCTTTGTGCCTGTTTGTATTCAGATCCAATGTATTCTGTTCTCCATCCCCTTCCCTTCCCTCCCTCCAGATTAAAGCTCACCTCCATTTGGAGCCATCCCCAGTCAGACCTTTTCCTTGCTGTAACAGAGAAATTCATGCTGTAGTGGATACATAAAAATACTGCTGGATGACAAGCCATAAATGTGTGTACTGACTCCTGGTGAGATACTGCTGCAGTGTTTAATGCATTTATTAACCATGTAGTGCTGTGATTTGCAGAAGCTGGATGCATAATTACAAGATAGCATTTCTGGGTATAAATTCAGGGCTATTGTATCTGCAAAGGATGGAGGTAGAGGGATTTGGGGGATGGAAAGCAAAGAGTTACTAGGTTTAGGAGGACTCTGTGATAGTTATTAGGTGCAGGGCAGGAGAAGACTAGTTAGGGTGTGTATGAGCAAGGATGTATGATTTAACTCATCTGTGATCCATTGGGATCAGAAGGAAAGAGAGAGGTCCACAGAGTCTTCTGAAGGAGAAACATCTCTATAAGCAATATTCCTTTCTCCTTTCAGAAAACCACTAGCTCTTCTGCTGATCCTGATTTACCTTTCTTTCTAGGAAAGAAATAAGTAAAATTTTCCCTCTCCTCCTGAGAGGTTTTTTGTTTTCTGGACATGGAGTTGGTTTCTCTACCAGCCCTTGACCAAGTCTAATATTTGAATATTTTAGTTCTAATATTAAAAGCTAAAGATTGCAAGACCAAAACAAGGCTGGTGTGTGACTAACAGACAGGATACTGAAGTCATCAGGAGGTGCATGAATACCTCTATCTCTAAATATCATCTGTTGCTTGTGCTGCTACAGTGAGAAGATTCTCTGGAAAAGCAGATGTTTGTTTTTACGAAATATAAAAGCTTTGGTGAGTTGAAGCCTGTTGGCAATATGGAAGCAGCTTCTACCAGAGTAGCTCACACTGCTGAAATTATAGTTCCCTGCAAAGCTGGAGTGTCAGCCCATCTTATGTAACTTTGTTTTATAGTCTGAGGCATGTCACAGCTCAGTATATAATAAGTCATTAGGAAATGCTGTTTTACCTCGGTAGAAAAGAGCTCATAGCTCCTTCCGTGCACTTGACCACTTTAAGCTGATTTTCTTTCACTGTTTTTTTTTTAAAATTATTATTATCAGCCCAGCACTTCTTAGTTTTTTTTAATTTAGTGATGGAATTCCCATAGATCTTTCTGTCACCAGGTAACAGCTTTATATGAAAATTCAAAAGAATACAAGTTTGAATACAGACAGCTTAGCCTGTGTGCTGTTTTGCTCCTGTGGAGTTACATACTTGTAGGACCTTGAAGGTACCTTCTTGCCCGCTTGTTAGGCAAGTAGGATACCTGCAGTAAGGATTGGCAGTGAATCTTTGCCATCTTGCATAATATACAACCCATTTCCCAAATTTATTGGTGATGTAGATATTCCTTGTCAGAACTGTCTGCAGCTGTACGTGATGGACAGTCATTTCTCTTGTTTAAATTTTTTAAGATAATGGAAGATGTTGTAAAGTAAATAATCCAGCAGCCGAGGCTATCCCCTGTTACTCAAATGCATGTCTTCTGGTCTGAGTGTATTTCCTCTAAGGCTGTCAGCATAACCTCCAAGCCCTGTTTTTTTTTCTTTTTACTTCTCATAAGCTGTTCACTTAGTGTAGCACATAAAGGGCAGTTCTGCTACACGTAGAGTTGTTCCTGCCTGAGAGTAGGGCGGGAAGAATTTTCCCCTTCGGTTGTAAGTAAAGGACATACACTTTCTACAACACTCTCTTCAGCATGTGGATTTGGGCTTTTTTTCCCCATAACTTGTGATTTAGTGATGCACTGTTGTACTACAGTAGTGCAGCCTATGCCAGTATTTCCATTATAACCCATTTTTGCAGGTTTATAACTCAACACTAAAAATGTACTCTTCCAATTTGAAACTTGGCAGATAATGTCTCATCTCAGCCTCAGAATGACAATTTTTTCTTTCCCTTTTACTTCCCCCCAACAAAAGGTTGCATTTTTGCTGTATTTTTAAAATAGAAGATATTGTCCTTTCTGCTTTGATAAAAGTCTGCCTGATTATTAAAATTGCTTTTCAATTCTAAGAGAGGAGGTCGTTATAATAGAAGATGCATTGAATAAGTGTTGTTGATGTTACAATGTCTACAATAAGTATATGGATACAGAGAAGTATCACCTTCCAGATGAAAGCTAGGGAATGTTGATCAAAATGATTGAAAAGCTTTTTTTATGGTGACTTTTTTCCTAGCTGTTGATTTTACCGTAAAAATAGTGTTCTCAGAGGTAAATAGGTGTTAGCTGCTGCACTCTATTGTTTATCAGGCGGAATGAAGTAAAGGAACGCTTTACTGCATATAAGCAAAATAATGATATTTCTGTCTTTTCTCATTTGATAAACACAGTACAAAAGGAATATAAATTCTTAACTTTGGTGTTGAGACCAACTACCATGAGCAAACAGCGCTGTGAATCAAAGCAGGCATAAGCAGCAAAGCACAGTGTTCCCGATGAGCAGACACTTGTGTGGAGTAGGAAATTGAGCACTGAATGACAAACCAAGAAACAGGAGGCTTGTATGATCCTTACAGTTAACACTGCCCAGATCTGAGAACATAAGAAAATCAGGATTTAAATCCAATTTCTCCTTCTTTATCCCTCTGCTTGGAGACAGCCATGTAGGAGTTGAAATCTACCCAGCTGATTTTAAAGGAAGTTTCCTAACCATTGCAAATGCAACCACTACTACAGACACGGCAGGAAGGCTTCACTGGGATGCTTCCTCTTGTTGCAGGTTTACTTCCAGGGGTTTCTTCTTCTATTTAGACAGTTAAATTTATGCTTACCATAACCACTTTTATGGTACTAATTAGTAGAAAAAAAAATTTTATGGACAGTGTTAATGAATTGAGCTATTATTTTATCATATATATAAAAACTATTAACATGTATACAGTATGTATTCTTACTATAGCTAAGTTGTCTTTCTCTTAAATCCCAGCTGCTTCACTTTCTCAGTTGTCTCTAATATATGTATGTAGCAGAGAATGTGTTTCCTAATGAGAAGTTCAGTTCCTTCATGTGAATTCTAAAATCAGTAATTAGGTCAAAGACTATTTTGTGTCCAGTGGTAGAACCAGTGACTCTCAGATATAAAATACAATAGTTGTATGTGAAAGTTAATTTTTTGAGGGCATAAAATCAGAATGCTCAGCACTTTCTCACATCAGCTTTAGGTCAGTCCATCAGTGCCAAAACCAGGGAGATTCTGCAGTGTAAAATGAACACAACACAGTGAGATTCAGATCTTCATTTCTTGCAGAAAATAAGTTGCAAGTCCAGCGAAACTTCCAGGTGGAAGTATCAGACGTGCCCAGTGCAGTCAGTAGTTTTGGTGTGTAAACAAGGCCTTCTGTTACAAGACTAGATTTACCCTGAACACCGTTGGCTCCTATGAGTGCTGTTTATGTTTCTGGAATATACAGAGAAAGAACTGATACTGAGAATTACTGAAGTGCTTAAGTCAACAACAGCCCCGTTTATTGAAAATATCTTCCACAGCACAGGGATTAGTCTTGCTTCTGTAGAAAAGCAGAAAGTGCCCAGCCCAGTCCCGCTGACTTGAAATATTGGAAATATTAAACACCTTCTGACACTAGACAGAGTGCACATTATTGCTTTCATTTTTCCACCTGAAATGTTCCTTACTTGAGTCAGTGTGGAGAGCACCCAGTAATAGCAAAAGATGGTTGTTCATCATAAGATGGCTGAAGATATAGCAGGTTAATTTTTTTAATTCTTGATAATCTAAAATATTCCTGCACTTAGTTTAATATTCTATGTATGATAATCAGCGAACACAACGTAAGCAAACAGTTCAATTTGACTTAGAGATATATATGTTAAAAGATGCTAAATGTTCTTTTTGTAATGTCATGGAAGAAGTTCTCTGGCAGCCTTGAAATATATTAAAATCATATTTCTATTTTTATAGTAATAGTTGGAAACATTGTGAGAAGCATTAACGATAAAATACTCCTGTGTTGTATATTTTCCTAAAACTGAGGCATATGATAGATTATTTTTTAATATGCAGTGGTATTATGGTAATTATTAACTGTCATATTTCATTTCTTCTCATGAACATCCAACACCATTTTTAAGGGGCCACAGAAGATAACATGTTCTCTGCAGCTGATGGCACTCATCATTGTCATTACTAAGTACCCTTAGTTGAATGTTTGAAATTTTGCTGTAAATTCAAACGAGAATGTGAATGTTACTGGAAAACATGCAGTTACATTTGGAGAGTTCATTTGTTAATCATGTGGAAATCACTGTTGAAATTATAGGAGTGTGACAACCCATGTAAATTTATCTAAGTGTTGTGTGCTGCTGTATGCATAAATTGTACAGGAAATAAATTCTGCATTTGTTCATAGGCACAGAAGAAGCGAAAATCCAATGAATCTGTAGATACAGAGCTCTGTCTTAACGAGGTAAGAGTGTGGATCCTATCTATTTTACAGCACAGGTGTCTCTCCATAATACAAGATTTCCAAGTCTGTCAAGATTATCGTGGGTTACCTCATATTTGTCTTGTCAGTTTTGTTATGTTTGGATACCATAATGTTTTAAAAAACAGCCTTACTCAGAAGTTGAGAGCTGGGCTCAAAGTGTCCTCTGCTGTCTTTTATGTTTTAATAGCTGTATAGTGCTTGTGTAGTCAGATCCCATAATAATAACCATTGCACCTAGCAAATATAATTGTTTAATCATCTGCAGGAGCACAAGATCAGATGGGTTTTAGCGAATAATCAGAAACAAACTGATCATCATTCTGTGGTTAAAACAAATGACCAATTTAGGGCATGAAATGACGTTCATATCAGGAGATGTGATGCTTATATACCAGGGAACAGATTGACAGACTCAAGACATGAAACTCCCAGTGCTGTTGGACTAGTCTGCTCAGCCTGACCTCCAAGGCCCCTCTCAGACATAAGCATTACATCAGATTCCAGGTCTCTCAGTCCGTATCCTTTGTACGTGGTCTCTCAGGAAGCTTAATGATTAGTGATGTCCATAAACTTAATTTTTACAGTGTGGAAACACATAGCCTAGGCTTTGGAGCAAGACCAGCTGTACAGCCATAAGCCACCAAAAGGATGTGACCATATCTTTCAGGTTCTCCTTCACCAGTCCAAATTTGCCCAGCTCTGCTACACGATGGAAATTCTCTAGCCCATTCCTAATTCTTTAGGTTCTATTCTTAATATCTGGAAGAAAGTTATCCAGGAACACCTCCCTGGCTCTGTAGACAGTCATTCCTGTGGAAACTGATGCTTTGAATTCCTTCTTTGTATACAGTCTTCTGGGTACTTGTACCTTGTATCATGGCCCATTGCCTCTCTAGGGTTGAGAGGCTTGTCCCCTCTTCAGAAGCTGCATCCTTGGGAATTTTCATATCCTGAGTGGACAGGGTCTGAGCCACTTCTCATGGAATAGGTTGGACTTCACGATCCTTTAGTTAAATTGTTCCACTTCTGCGATTATATCTGTTAGGTTTTCTTTTTTTGAGGATGATAGCAGTGAGAAATATTTCTGCTGCATCTGCTCCTTAAGTAGTTCACTATAATCTGCCAATCTGTACTGGCATGTGCATACTGTTTAATTATTGGTGGCGAAGATGCCAAGGAATGCAAATAACACAGCAATTAAGGGGAAAGAGAAAATTTTTGTAAGCTAGAAAACGGTCTTTTCTGAGCCCATGAATTAGATTTTATTTATGGTTATCCAGAAGTAACTTGTTGTCAAACAAAGTTGTTCTGTTGACTGTGCAGAAGTTGAAGTTTCTCTGCGGGTCCTGCTTCTGCTATTTTAAAATAAATTAGCACGATAAACACAGATTCGCAAAAAAATACCATACATTTTATGCATTGAAACATTGCTAAAGTAGTAAATTTTTAAAATTTCGAAAAACTTGTCATTTTGACATCTGTTTTAATGCCTTTTTCTAATCTTTCAATTTGTGACATTGATATATATATAGGTATCGGTGGAGGGTGGGACACGAACGAGCAAAAGGTGAATTTCATGCTGTAGATTTCAATGTTTTGCAGTGGAAATGTGTAATGGTGACCAAGGGAAGTATTGTGTCTTACAGAATGCTATCGGGAAGGACAACACAGCAGGAGTCTCCACCAGCCACATATCTGCGGAGAATTCACTCGCTCTTCCTACAAGCTTCTATCTGAGCACACGGCTCACCCTGATGACACTTGCACTCTCACTCTGTTTGTCCCTAAGCTCATCAGTCGTCTTGTAGCTGCATTACAAAAGGACGTGTAAAAAAAAAAAAAAAAAAAAATCTGTTTGCTGTCCTCTGTTGTTTATCTGGAATTCCAGGTCTGGGAGCTAAGCTGAGGCACTCCTGTTAGAACAGTCTCAGTCAGCTGGAATTTTACTTTTTTTTTTTTTTTTTCCCTCTCTAAAAAAAGCTTCTTGTGATATTTAGAGGCTTTGTGAAATACTTGGTGCAGTGCTACATTCCAAACCCAAAAGGCTTTTGGGCATGCAGTGTTTTGAAGGGACAGTGTGTAAATTTGCCTGTAAAGTGACCTGGTTGGATTATTTTAATAATTATTATTTTAATTCTGGCTTTTATCTGAGAAGGAAGATGGCAGTTTTCTTAAGATCTTGTTTATTTCATTGAACGGTTTTGGTTTTCAAAGTAGTTGAACTTCAGACTATCATGGATGCCAGGCTTTTGTCTAATGGTGAATGTTCTCCCAGAGAGTGGACTTTACGAAACTTCTTCATTTGATAAATCGCTACTGATGTTAAACTCTTTCAGTGTGTTAGCATTTTCCTCTTTAAATGTTTATGTACTGTAAGTGATTCTGCGTTCCCTGCTGAGAAGCCATTATAATTCACATACAGGTATAATGTATGTCTTTCAGTTAAATTCTCATAAAAATAGAAGTGTGGCGTAGAAACTTCTAACAGTACATTTATCTTTTAATTATAATCATCTAGCCTTAACAAGAGTGAAGATTCTTTAAATTAGCAAGAAGCAGCCATTGTGAAAGCTTGATAAAGATACATTTCTTTAAATATGAGGAACAATTTTTCCTACAGGGTTTCAGCTGTACAGTCTATGGGCTTCTATGCTTCCATTGTGATAATATAGTCCAGTTATTATACTGTTTGTTTAATAAAAAAATGACATACAATTTATTTGCTCTACTAAAACATTGTTATCTGTTTATACATACCTGATAATGTCAGATCAAAAAGCTGCAGGAACTTCATGCCTTACTTCTCTTATCAAAACATTGTAGAGGGACAAAAGGTAGTAGGATATTATTTAAATTGTGGTTTGTTTCTTACACTGCTAAAATCAACACGAAAAACGGTTCATCCAATTACAAGGCAGTGCCGTGCACACACAGAGAAAATGTGACACGATTTTCTTACTATGGTAGTTCCTACCACAGACCTTGGCATTGCTGACATGATGAACTGTTTGCAAGACCAGTCCCATAAATTAATTCAGTGGTTTGGATGGCAGTATTGCCAATATACGTGGTTTAATCTCTTGGTTCTAACTCAGTGACACTGGCAGCCTGTGCTGGCTCATGATGATTTCCTGCAGTATCCAGAAGGAATTCTTTAAAGCTTTAAATGTCAGGAAATAGGCAGCATTTCTCCTAAGGGCTGTCTTTATACCTTACTGTGATGGCTTGTTGACTGTTACAAGCAGTTATGTCTAAGTGATCAGCAGTAATTAGTTTTTGTTTCTGTTGGAAGTAGAAGATAACTTCTCAAGCAAGGAGTTCATCATGTTGAATGTACAGGATTTACGTTGAGACTTACACAGTTATGGCCTGTCCTGCTCCAAAATGTCCAGATCAGTTATTTGCAACACAACTATAAAGTACAAATTACTGTTTTATAAACTGCACTGAAGTTTTGGAGTGTGCAAAATACACGTCTTACTAAGAGATTATTAAACCTATTGACAAGTTCATCTTTTGAGATTTTTTTTCTTAGCTAATAATAAACACTTCATTAAATTTTGAGATTCATTTATGTACTTTTGATTATGGTCACATAATATACATTTCAAAGCGATGTGTATGGGATAGAATTCTACAATACTCTGTGTCACTGAACATAAAAAATTAGATAATATTACTCTTTAATTCTGTCTTGATTAGAAACTGCAAATTACTTTCAAAGGCAACAGAGCTGCTTTCAGAGAAGAGATATATAGCCCATCATTACCAGCAAAGCCCATGTGGTTCCTGTTGCTCTTCTTGTAGAAGAGAATGAAATTATTGAAAACTAGTGGTAGCAGAAAAAAGATTACGAGATTCATGATTTAAAAAATGAATCAAATTTGTTTATGTCAAAAGGAGTTGATAGTATAATCTATTGAAATGCTAATGAACATAGCATTAGAATTCAAAAGTCTGACATCCCATTAAAAATATTTTCAAAACAAATTCATAAACATTACAATTATTAAATCCATCTTTTATCCCCAAAGCTTTCTTTAAAATATGGTTTCTATTCAGCACATTAAACATTTTAGGCAGTATTGGGAATTTTAATAATCTCCCAGTATAGTACATATTTTTTGAAGATTTTTTATGTTTGGTTTGATTGCAATATCTGTTATATTTAATACCAATTATTAGAGTTCTGGCACTGTGTGATCCAGAATAAAAGCTGTTGATCACTTATACTGTAAATAACAACTTACTAGGTTCTTATTACAAAAGAAACTGCTAACTATCTGAGTCAATGAGAATTAACTTTGGAAATACCATTCATATATAGTAGGGGAAAAAATGGAGTTTTATACAGGTAGCCATGTTACCACAAAAGAAGCCCAACAGAACACTTAAGCTTTTTCTCCTGTAAATTAAAGGCATACTGAATTCCTAAAAAAAAAAAAAAAAGCTTATTAAACAGGCAAAAGTGAAAAAACTCCTTAGGAGTCTGACACTTCATACCAAAGTTTTTACAGGCATCATCATGCAAATATTGGAGGATGCGGTTTGAATTATATCAGTTTATCGTGGTGACCTCATCAGTGCAGTCATTTACTACTGTACTGAAGTATGCAAATACTTTTTCATTTTTTTCCCCTTTCAGTCACTAAAATGCCATGTGTTAAGTTCTCAAATGAACAAGCTTAGTCTGGGCTTTATATATTCCTTTAAAAGATTAATTTTATCCTTGTAACAATAATATAGGAACTGTCCAAATACAGGATGTACATAGAGGTGACCTACTGTTTCAGCTGTAAATCTGACCAGTTTCACTTGTGTGTAAATCATGGGCTACTGTAAACATATCAAAATCATCTTTTTCATTTAATGTAATGGCACAGACATTGTCATTAGTATTATTAAAAGTGTGTTTATGTTTCTTTTGGAGAGTAGCTCACAAGGAAAATTTTACAGGGGTAAAATTCAGACAGAACTGAAATACATTATTAATTCCAGAACCTAGTCCAGTGAAAGAGGCACTGAATGTGAGTCTTTCAGATATGAGCAAGAATAACAGCAGTTGAGGGTTTCCCTTTTCCCAGTGTGTGTGGTGACACCCACCAGCAGGCAGCAGTCCCGAGGATAGTCCGTGCAGTGGTTTGGTCAGTAAGGAGCGGTGCAACCCTTGTTTCACTGACTTGGCTCCCTGAGATCCCAGCTCCTTCAGGAGAATGGAGATGAGGTGCTGAGGACTGAGCAGGAGCCATTTGTCTTCTCCAGGGCATTGGCCACTTTCCATTGAGCAGCTTCTTTCCCACTGTGTCATTAAGAGGAATTAGGTGGAACTGGAATTGTTAATAATTTCAAAGCATTGCATAGACAGACTGTCTGGCAACCTATTCCCGGGCCTTTTTTTTTTTTTTTTAATAAAATGGTGTCGTTCTAAGACCCAGCCTTTCGAATATGAGGCTGTTCACAATTTTTTGGTGTTTTAATTAATAGACTGAAAATGCGAAAGTTTACACCTTTACTAAGCCTGTGCAATTAGGCTGGAGATGAAGAAAACAGATCAGGAATCACCTTGAAATCTCAATCTCATTAAACATTGTAACTGTTGCCTAATCACTACAATATTTCCATGGAGTAAAGATGGTGAGAAACCAGTGAAGGAGAAGAGCAAAACTCAGAACAGCTCCCTGAAGGGAGGTAAATCTTGTGTATGTCAAGTGACAGGAGTATCCCATACTTAGCTTGTAATAAAAGAGCTGGATTCTGCTGGAACAGCAGCTCCTTCAGAGCAAGCAGTAAAAAATAGAAGCGCGAGCATTTAGTCATACAACAGTTACAACTTTCATAAAATACAATTCTTTGTCATCAACACCAAGGTAGATCTACCTCACTGAAAAATACATGCTCACTGAAATACTCTGTGTTCTGCATTCTGCATGTTGTGCACTAGAACTGTTCTGGGCTAAAGAGGCCTCCAAGGTTGTTTTATGCCCATAAGGTTACTCAGAGTCTACCTGACGTCCCTGACATCAAATAGAAGTATATTTGCCTCTGATGAACTTGGCAGAGAAATTAATCCAGTGACTTGTTAAGTATTTCTCATCTTTAAATATTTGCTTTTTCTTAGCAGCTAGTTCCTCCTATGACATTTCAATTATTGGGTATTTCAACTTCTCCTTTAACTTTGGAAGGTCACTTTGTCCAACTCTACAGTATTCCACTTTATACATTTGCTTCATTGGTTTTTGTTTTTTAATTACAGCCTTCACTTTTGAGGAAAAAACAAAACAATCAGGAATATGTCTCTATGGAACTAAGAACACCTTTAAAGGGGAGGAAACTGCAAGTTCCTATTTTATCTCTTTATCACTGATTTGACTTGAATAAGTGAAAACACGATGTTGCTATTCCCCAATGGAAGTTAAAATTTAGTTTGGTACTGAATAGGATTGAAAACTTTCAAACTCTCATAAGCTATTAGAAATACTGAAACACTTCTAATGTATTTTCCAGTTGGAATTTCAGTCAAATAGATAAAATCTCTCTAAGTAGTATTTTTTTCCAGG
This sequence comes from Pseudotriccus pelzelni, assembly GCA_035584735.1. Classification (NCBI taxonomy): domain Eukaryota; kingdom Metazoa; phylum Chordata; class Aves; order Passeriformes; family Tyrannidae; genus Pseudotriccus; species Pseudotriccus pelzelni. The sequence goes on along the minus strand of JAWMRA010000162.1, from coordinate 29,405,026 downwards.
AGTAAGAAGTCTCTTTGGAAATTGTGTTGGCTCCCTTTTTAAGGTAAAATCAGAGAGGATGGTGAATTCCCATTTTTTAATATTATCTCAACTTTCCTACACCCTGGTTTCATGTTTTCTTGTGAGTGTGCTTGCCTTCAGGCAATGGTTATACTTAATAGATCCATATTAGCTATGGTCACCTCAGTAGTTGGAAGGTAACTCCTGCAACTCCTACTTAGATGTTCCACCTCTTCTTATCTTACATAAAAGTGTGAGCAGCACATTCAAGATGTGGCCTAAAGATTACCAGAAGTTTAAAAGAGCACAGAGTCAACAAATTTCTCAGTAGCATTTCGTATCTAGCACTAGAGTTAGTGGTATTCTGTATTAGTACTGTCTAGAGTACTCCCAAAAGTTCTCTGAGCACATTTAACCGGAGTTAAACCAGTCTCTGCTGTTTTGCCTTGTTCAGGTGCTGTTGCCATATGCATAGAATTAGAGCTAATTGCTGCCTAGATTAAAGCAGCCAAATGTTAGTTCCTTTTCCCCTGCTTTTAGTGATTCCAGCACACTAATTCTTTTGCACTGCTTTTTAATCTGTCGAAAGGAGAATTGCCTAGAATCCAGAAGAAAATTAGTCATAGATTTAAAGGCAATTTTCTTCAAATTCCTCCTTCCAAAATACCATAATTACTGACTTCTTACCAACTTGTGTCCTCCAAAGACTGAATACCCCCTGCTCAGCACGCTCAGTTCTTTGGAAGCTGAGCAGGATTTTGGGGATTCAGCTCCCAGTGAAGGAGGCTTTGTATGTTTTCAAGATTCTTCAAGCCTCTTATTCTGCAAATTGATGTCCCCTGCAGACTTTTCTTAGTTCATTTGCTTGGCCTGCGTGGAAACACCAAAGAGCTGGAAATGGCTGGCTGATGCCACCCAGGTCTCAGGAACTGCAGTCCGTCTCAGGTCAGTAATCTCAGCCCACATTTACTGGCCAGTTGCATAAAAGCAGTATCACAGCAGGCAGTAACAGGCAGCAGCATTCTTCTGGCTGACCACAGGTGCATTGGTAACATTGGTACATTGGTGCTGGCTGGTGTGTAACAAGCCTTTTTGTCTCCTTCATCAGCCAGGCCTGTCCAGCTGGGGTGGAGCTCATGCACCCACCCTAATAAACCTGTTGGAACTACAAGCTGGCAAATAAGTCATGCCAGGCTTGCTAGCTGCAGCTTTTCAGCTGGTCTGCACCAAATAATGTTGATTTTGACCACTGCACTTGTCCTTAGGTCAAAGCATTTAGATGCTACAAAAGCTAATCCCCATGGATTTACTGGACCATGGGCTGATACAAACTCCTTTATGCACAGAAACCAGAAAGTCTACTGAAACTCTGAAGTAATTTTCAAAATAAATTGAAAACATCATCGTCCTCTCCTGGTAATGTTAATGCAATAGGATATACATGACAGAAGGAAGCTTTTGTTAAAAACAGGAGAAAGCCTGAAGATGCAAAATTGCTGTTTGGGGAGCCACCATTTATTTTAGCAGAAGATATTGAAGAAAGACATAGAAATGTGCGTCCCACTGAGGGTAAGAGAGAAATCATACCTTTTTTTTCTCTGACTTTGTGAAGTGGCCCATGGAAACTCTTCCCCCTTTTGAGAGCTGAAGGAATTCTTCTGGGAGTATGCTGACCAAAATGCAGGGAGCACTTGGTCTCCCTCCCAAGACCTCGTTATTGGTAATGGCATCATCTGCATGCTTTGTGATGGGACAAGGGCTTTAACCCTTAAGTGCAAGTTAATTCAGGAAGGGTGTTTGTAATGATTGCTAGAGATGGAATAAAGCCCTACAAGGGATTGCATCTGGCAGTTGGAAGTGCACAACTCAGCTGAGTCACGCATTGCTTGGAGAGAAAAGTAAGTGGAGGTTAAAACTGAAATGAAAGTAGTCTTGAATTTTATCTTGCAGCTTCTCTGGGAGGGTCATAGTAAGTAGAAGTGGTGCATTACAAGCAGCCCCTTACCTCTTCCCAGTACCCTCCATTGTTTCTGGGTAAGAACAAAAAGGAAATCCAAAAGGCAGGCAGTGGAAGAAATTTCTTCAAAGCACTGCAACACAAGGTAAACTTAACTGGTGGCAATTATTAATCTCTGTGTTCTCCCTTCCCTTGAAATTACTGCCACTGAGTTTGCTTAACAGGGTTTGTATGATGTTATGTGTAGCATTAGAACTGAAATGATTAGCTGTGATTAGTTCTGCTCAGGCTGGGAAGGTGTATATGTCTTTCACCTGAGGGTATGTCAGATTTTGTACTTCTTGTGCAAAGTGCAAGTTGACAAGAGCTGCAGCAGAAAGGAAATAGCAGGGGGAGGCTCACATTAGAAGTGACTTTTCTTACATCACGGTGATAAAAGGATTAATTGAGGGTAAGAAGAAAGGATGCAAATTAAGGTAACAGGTAGTGTTAGGGCCCAGGAAGACTGGCATTCACTGTGATCTGAGGATATCAAATGTTAGTATTTTCCTGTGCTTTTTTTGTCTTTTGGGTTTTTTCTTTCTCTTTTTTTCAAAAACTGTCTAGAACAGGCTTCCATTTTCTGGAGGAAATTCTTACACAAAGAGTTACCTTCTTGTGTAAATTGTATGTCATCTTATGGATTTCTGTACATCTCCCTGCAGGTTATTATGTGTCAGGTTTTCAGTCATAATGGCTGGTAATTTGTTGTCAAAAAACAAAAACACCGTTCACTTGTTCCCGTTGACTTACTTAGACATTGCTCTGAGGACATTGCTCTTTGGACCTTGGAAGTCGATTCACGATGTTTGATGTTTTCTGTTGGCATAATCCTCCTGCATTAGTATTGTACATATCCAGAAAACAATCCCTCTCAATAAACATTATTCTCTTTTTTTATTAAAAAGCATGTTTTTGTGAGAACAATTTCCGTTGTTTTTTTTTTCTGTTTTGATTTGTACAAAAAAATTAAAAAAAGGAGAAAAAAAAGGAAGCTTGACTGGCAAAAAAAAAAAAAAAAAGAACAAGGAAGAGGAAAACGAGGTTGATTTCATTTTTCCCTGTTGTTTTGCAGTCTACTATGATCTAAGAAAATAAGAAATAAAGCTTTTCCCTTTAAATATATCTTCATTTGCTTGCTCCCTAGTCTTTTTGTGTTATTGAACGCGGCCTGCAAAATTACAATGAGCAGGCAATATCAGAGGGCAGTGATGGAAAGATGGGCACAAGAGTGGCCAGCTGGCCCTATTCATGCTTGTTCACACTCTGGCACACAAACACGCCTCCACACCCATCCCACCCCTTCATCCTGCCAGGCCAAAAAGAAAGGGCTCACTCCTATTTTCACACAAAGGGAGAAAAAGAGCTGCAAAGGCTTTGAAGACAAAAGGGTCTGGGGGAGGAAATGCAGAGTGTGCTGGAAAGGGGAAAGGGAAGGTGGATAAACAAGCTTTCACGATGCCCTTCCTCATTTCGATGACTAGAAACCAGGAAAATTATCTCAGCCTTTACTCATATTCAAACTGAGGCTTAAATGCATATGTTATGAGTGAAGAGCAATCACATTCATCCATGAAAAAACTGCTGCACAGCAAAGGGTGGGGCAGAGCCTCCTACAATTTAAGACAGTTTCAATTGCTGTTGCCTCAGAGAGGGCAAGCAAGGTTTGGGGGCAGGATGCAAGAAGGAAAGATGGGAGTGGTAAAGATGCACATAATCCAAGGTGAAAGGGCTGCTCCTTAGGGCTGAAAACACTTTTCCAGCTCAATCATCATCGTGCTTTGGCAGCTCCAGAAGGGGCTGGAGTTGCATGGGGTGATGCAAGCAGGAGATGTTTAGCTGGCCTGGCATCATTTGCTACTCAGATGATCTGTGTTTCAGGAGGTGGGAGGGGAAGGTGGCAGATTCTGTTTGGCAGCATCCAACAGCTCAGCTTGGGTTCCTGGGCCAGTTATGGAGGTTGTTTGGAGTCATTCTGCTGCAGTTACAGACCTGTGCATAAAGGGCTGCAGGTTCTTCAGTTTTTAACCATTTCAAAAGGCACGTTTGGAGTATGTGATTCACAAAAGCAGTCAGAATGTTTGCCAGTATTATTTAGTGTTGGACTTTTCTTCTACCTGCTTTCCCTTCTCTGCCGCAACACTGGGGCACTTTCACAGCACCGTGAAAGGGGAGAACGGGGCAGGGGAGGAACAGCAGCGAAGCCTCCATTCAAGAGGTACAGCTCCATGACAAACTTGCTGAGCAGCCTCTCCTGGGACAGATGAAACCAAGCCGTGTTTGACATCACTAAGCAGCCAGCTATGCGTGACCAGATGGGTTCTTCGGCGTGCATCATCTGTGGGTTTGATTTTTAGGTTTTGTTTTGTTGATTTAGGGTTGAGCTATTTTTGGCTTTTAATTGTTACTCTTCACACATAGGCTTCCTTTGGCAATTTCCCTCTGGGCTGAGAGATAATGGCAACAGGGCTACTTTTACTGGACAAAGGCCAACTGGTAAGTTAGTACTGGGGTCTGCCTAGAAAGTGCACAAACATGAGTCATTGTGTCACACTGCCCTTCTTCCACATGGATATATTATGCTATTAATAAAGAATGATGCCTCATAGCATCAATATCTTGTCATTTCAGAGAGGACCCGTGTCCTCGTGAAGAAACCAAGTTCTCTCTCGACTGTCCTGGCTGTGAGGTGTTAAACAAACTCTGCCCATCACACTTTGGCACTTGGGCTGACTTTCAGTAAGACTGTTATTAAGGTCTAGTGATGCCCAGGTAAGTGGGGTTATCTACTTTTAATGGCATTTATAGAATAATTTCAGTTAAATGGGTTATGCAGAGACATTTTAAATGGCACCCTGATAAGCGGTTGAATGGTTTGGCACCTTCAAAGCAGGCCTGTGGTGGACATGTTAGAGGGGGAAAATTTGACACCTTCCTGCTTGGAGTTTTCGTAGAGATGCATTTTCACTGTGCCATTAAAGCAACAGAGGATCTAAGCTGCATAAGAAAGGGATTTTAAAGGTGATCTTAACCACTTTCCAAGCATGCTCCTACAGCTCTCCAAAATCCTCTGCCCAAGCAATCAGCCAGCCCTGACACTTGCACAGCTCCTGCGTGTTGGCAAAAAAACCTGTCTCTGTTATTGTCTGCTTCATGCTGAGTTCTGGTTTACATTCAGAGACAGAAATGAGATTTCCCGAAACAATTTTTTGGTAACAATAAACTCAGTTGTTTTGGTGATACGCATGTCTTTTTTGGCTCTGAATACGAATTACACCCCCTAATTCTGCATTGCCAAATTTTTTTATCTATATTAATTACAGAAAACTGCAGAGCGACAGCCAGGAACAAGCCAAAATAAGGACTGTGAAACTCTGCTCCATAGTAATTGTGCAGAAGGTTTTTTGGATTGATTGTTGTTTGTTTCCACCCCCCCCCCGCCCAAAGAGGATGCTAGAAAACCTCTTGCTTTGAAGTAGAAAGCCTAGTTCACAGAGTCTCTAATTAAAAAACACATTCATGTTTTGTAGCATTATAAAAGAAAGTCTGTTAGTCAATTGCTTTTGAAGGACCTGCGATTCAAGTCTTTGAATTGCTACTGTATATGTATTTTAAAAAAAGAACAACATTCCACCAATATTCTCTGTGAGGTTAACTAAACAGATGGTATTTTATCTCTGGGTTTGCAAGTATGCCACATCCTTCTTGCTTTTAAAAGAGACATTAACACAAAAATCTTAAAGAAAGGCAATTGGAAAGTGTCCCACAACATACACACACGGATATAAATGCATAAACCCAAAAATTTTAAAATAAATCTGCATTAACCAATCCACTGCTAGCTTCATTCTGGATTGGTGAGGCTCAAAGGTAACATTAACCTGGCTGTGCAGTTATATTTGCTTGTTTGTCAGAGGTGAGAATCCGGTGGATATAAATACAGTTTAGGTTTTGTTTGCCTCCAAAACAGTATTTGTCAATACTGCAGTGCTCTTTTGAGCAGAGCAATGGCTGCACGTAACTCACTGCCTGAGGGCTTTATTATTAATACAAATGTAGGTAGGCTAAATATTGAGTGACATTATTAGAAAGGGATTGTCCTTCCCTCTGACTTTGACTGATGTCAAATGAACATACAGCTCACTAACACATTTCTGTGTTTCTGCTCATATTTGCAAGAAATTGTCTTTCTCTTTCTGCCCATCATGGGAGTTGTTGAATAATCCAGAGAAGGTTATTCAAACTGAGTTTTGGAGTGCTTAAAACCCAAGTTAGCATCTAGAAAACGTTTGCCCTTTTGGGTGAAAGGCTGAGCCATCTCCATTCAACCTCTTGAGTGGGACAGGATTAGAGCAGTTTATGGGAGAGTCCATAACCTTTGTCCTCCTTAAACATAACACACAGGGCTGTGGCATAATTAAGAACTACCATGCCCCTGTGACTATCGTTTCCAGTAATGTCTCATTTCAAAAAATGAAAAAAACCCGACACATAAAAAACATTTACCGCTGAAATAGGAATCATTTCCGTGTACAGCCTGCCTACCTCAGAGAGTGTCACTGCCACATCAGTCTGACCTGAGGTTGATCTTTTGGTGCAGTCCAGTGTCTGCTGCGCCTCCAATGCCACCACTTGCTCCAGCCTGGTTGGGCATCAGAAGCAGCCAGATGCAAAGCTAAGGATGATGCTTTCCAGGCACACAGCTGGCTGTAAAGACAGTCATCCTATTAGGTTCAGTGGTGCTCAAGTATCTGATATGTGATCAGGTGACTGACTGGTCAGCTGTAATGTGTTTTTCTCTTGAAAAATATTTAACCTGAGCTCATAAAAGGAATGCTGTTGACCATATAATGCCACTTGGTTGCTAGGATGTTAAGTATTTCTGTGAGATCTCCTCCTGAAGTTTGCCTATATGTATGTTTAGATAACTTTCTTCTTTTAACTGATTTTTGTAATAAATGAGTCAATCTTGTTACTTGAAATGTAGCTGGGAGATTTTTAAGAATACAATGCAGTGTAGGAAAGGAATAGTTTTTTTCCCCGAAGAACACAAAATTTGTGTGGTTAGAGGGTTTATCTTATGATTACAGACTATCTACACTTGACAATAACTTAACTTTCAACACCCAGTGACATTAATTTCACTTGACTTCCTGTCTTAAGGTCAAAAACATTAATCAGCATTTCTATCATTAGCTCAGTTTCCTTTTCTATTAAGCGATTATGATCACTTACTATTAATGAGTCGTGAAGTTTTAATAAATTTTTGCTAGTGTGAAATTGCTAAACAGTAATTATGGCATATACTGTATGGATGGTTTGTTCCACAATGTACATTTTACTTAATGTTGGTTAGAAACATCTACAAAAAACAACAGAAAATAATTAAATAGTTATGGCTGAGGATGCAGAATGGCCTTTTCCACCACATTTATAGTCAATAAAAAGACAAAGCAGGTCATTTTTTTTGTCATTGCTGGAATTATTGCATTTCTAGACCTTGTGACTTTGCAATTCTTTATATGAAATGGCACTACCAAGGCTGCTTACTAAACAGGAGATGAAAGAAAATATCACATCTTTTACAAGCTATTGTTTTAACTTGTATTATATTTCTGCTGTTCCGGCATTGAAACAACAAGGTTAAAAAACAAAAGCCAGACCGTTTCCCTTAATACAAAAGATAAATAACACAGCAAATCCCATTTCCACAAAGTGATGTCTGAATACTGGCTTGGCTTTCCTGTAGCTTGGCATTGCTCAAAGACACATCCAAACAACCAATGCCAGATGCTCGTTTGGAGCTTGGCTGAGATTTTTATTGGTTAACTGACTTTTTAAAACACTCAACACCCAGAAACTGGACTAATGGTGACTGACAAACTGGAAAGTAACTCTGAACACAGAACATACGAAGAGGATATTTTAAAGAAAACGAGGGAGGTTGCAGCAGTAACAGTTTCTCCACTGACTTCCCCTTGTTCCCAATTTTCTGGTTTACTGACAGAGAAAACTGTATCTGGTAAAGTCACTGCAAATGTACTTCTGTACTGAACCGTATTTTCCAGACCAACCAAATGGAGGAATAGGGTCAACTGAAGCACACTGGCTTTGCTGAGCACTATTTCTGTGGCTTTGCACCAATCTCACAGCAGTCAGGTACTTAAAAATGTAAGACTAAATCTTTTTCAGTGTTTGTTGCTATATTTATAGTTTAACACATGGAATAGAAGTTGTGTTGCCAGTTTTGAAAACCCTGGGTGGGAAGCCATCTGGGTCAGTGATGTTCCTTTTCAGTAAATCTCATCGAACTGGTGCTGAAAAAATTGAAGATGGTTTCAAGAAGAGCCAAAAGGGTGATGCTAAGTGTCTGGGAAAAGCATGGCTAATAGTACATTCCTAGTAGTGCAATCTCATCACAAAACCACTGTGTATTGCCATGAATACTGACTGTAGGAACTTAACAAGGAACAGAAATTAGAAAATAAATGGAAAGTTTTCCATCCATAGACAAAGCTTTAATGAGGCCGGTTGGCTGTTAAATCTAGACCAGTTCTGAATAGAAAAGTGATATATTTTTAACAGAAAAGGTAAGTAAACATAGGAACAAGTAAACAGGATTTGTTTGTTGAACAAAATCTTTAAAACTGGACAAGGTGTTTTCCCCAGAGAAAAACTGTGTTCAAAGAATGATTCAGGAAAGTCCAACACCTTGCACAGTGCCAGAGGACAGCCTCTTAATCTATTAAACCTAGTTCTCTAGTATATAGCTCTGTTGTGTTTGTGTTGTTGCTAGGATAGAGTCTTTGCAGTGCCTTTGAAGATTCTTTGTATTCTAAAATGCCAAGAACAAGACACAATTCTTTTGATTATTTCAACCATGGAGCAAGCACAGCAGATCTTAACTGGCAGCAGATTTCCTATGTGGGAAAGCTGGCATTGAGCAGGTCTGCAAAATGTTTCATACAGGTTGGCTACTGTACTGGAGAAGGATGACACTAGCATGGTGCAATGAGAGATACTGCTTCAGCAAGTACCCTGTCATAGCCCTGTAGAACCAAGAGGCATGATTCACAGCTGTATTTCAATTCAAGTCTTGTGTTAGCCTATCAGAAATTGAACAGGTCTTTGCTTTCCATTATAAAAATGGTGGATGCCCTGGATGGGTACAAAAGAATTTCTTGCATAGCCTAGGAGTAAACAGAAGTAAAAATAAAATAATCAGCTTCCTATGTCTTCAGCAAAAGCTGTGGCACTGTAAATAGCAGTTCTGTTCAAAGTACACAGTTGCACCCACTGCTGGGACAAGGTCAAAACTTTATTGGTAGCTGAGTGACCATCTGTCTTTGCAGACACTGGAGTATCATGTCCTTGGAGAGTTATAAAGCAATATCAGACCATACTGGAAGAGCTGCATTGCTCACCAGCAGCTACTGGGATCCCTGCCTGTATGCCTTGTACTGATCTCAGGAAGATTATTAAAACATTAATTCATACCTCTTGTCTTCATCTTCCTGGCCTGGTTCTCACAATGTTCATTACTAGGTAATGTACAGTTATAACATCTAAGTTTTACAACTCTCTGAGGATACTGTGGGTCAAAAATGAGCTCGAGATTCCAGGGCACAAGAGAAATATAATTTTTATCTGAAGAAACAACATAATGTAGAGAGAATTATGACCAGCAAAAGTCATCATAGCCAAGTATCTACTGAAAGCAATTTTACTTTAATTGCACCTGAAACTGGCAATTCCTGAATATGTAGAAAGGACAGTAATTGCTTTGCAGGGATTTGCAAGAAGCCACTGAATGGTGCCTTGGATACATGCACTGTATAGGATTACTAGGAAAGCCCAGCCATGCATATGAGGACATCCAGTTAACTTAAAACACATAGTAACTCCTGTAATCAAATTTGTTGTATAATGATTAAGCAATCTCAAGAATGAATGGATGACTGGATCATTAGCATCTTTCCCTCATTCTTTAAGGGTGCCAGCACTCCTTAGGAAGTGTGACTGGTGCTATTACAATGCAGTAGGTTCCTTGCTTGATAGTTGAGGTGCACAACACAACGTTCATTTTTATGTGGCCATGCTCTGAAAATGCCCCTTGCAGAAGGGGTAGCCAAAGCAGCTGCAGCAACATGTGGGGCTTGAATTAACCGCAAGATGACATTTTCAGCACTATCAAGAGCTGTAAGCTTCTCCAAAACCCATCCTCAGTACCTAGGGACTGCTGAAGAGGCAGGCTCAATCCAGTTTTCAAAGCTGGTAATGGCTGAACACGGGTTCAAAACGCTAAAACTAGGCTTGGAAACTTAGAGCACCAAGGATGGGGGTGAATCTTGACACACATGTCTTTTAAAGAAGGAGCATAAGCCTCTTGGCTGCAATGGGCAGGTCGCAGGACTGCTTTTTATCCATATGTAAAAGGAGATGATAAACACCATAGGCCTTTAATGGAAAGTTGTCACTGGCCATATGGTGACGTCTGGCTGGGGGGTGAGATTATTCGACCAAGCAAATGATGCTAGGGCAAAGTCAGAGCTTATTTCAAAGCTCATTCCTCACATTTGACAAGGGTTTCTGTTGCCAACTTCATTGTTTCCTCTCTGTACCTTAGTTTCTTTCTCCTGTTTTCATGGCTTTGTACTCAATTACTAGATGTCAGAGTATCTCTAGGTTTAAAATAACAGTACATGTAAGCTGTAAATTCACATTTCAGAACAGATTTCAAGTTATAATATTCCCTACAGTTGCTCAGAGAAAAAGCTCTATATTTTAATCTCCTTCAGTTTTGAAACGCTTTCAGTCCATTAGAGCCACATAAATACAAGGCACAAAACAATAACAGGCTACAAATCAATACATTTGCACAGCCAGCTCTAAATAAATATGATCCAATTGCTGACTTGAAAAACTGAGAATAGTCCAAAGTTTCCAGAGTGAAATGTTGGTGGTGAAATAACATTCAGCTGTGTGCAGGAAACTCTGACCCTCTTGTCAGGTGGTATACTTAGTCCAAGGTATAAGAACGGATTTACCAACAAGGAAGGCCGAACTTCTGGTAAAGTAATGGAACAGTTAAAATATCCCCCGTTGGGAAGTGTGTTCAGCATTATTGTGGAGAGTGTGCTGATCAAGTGGGTTGTTAAGTGGAATGAGACACGTTCAGTTCAAATACTCAACAGTGGTTTCTCACGAAGCATTAGTCCTAGCAGGAACTTTATAAATAATACACAATAAAATCATAGTCTTCAGCTTGGAAATTGGTACTAAGCATGCAGACGTAAACGTACTCACTGTAATCACGCGTGATTGGTACCGCTGCAGGGGGACCTCCAGAAGCCCACAGGAAGAGGCAAACCAGAAAGAATGACAATCTCTATTCATTTTGCCTTGTACATCTCACATGTTTCTGCTCTGCAGCCGGTTTTGTGATAAACAGCATCTTCAAAAGATCATAATTTAAACACCTGGGAAAGAAAAAAAAAGTGAGAGAGTGCTGTGTTCAATTTCTAATTATAAGCAATAAAGTCCATTGAATTCAAGCCCCAAGTAACAATTTAGAGTTCAAGTCATTTTATACCATGATCCTCCTCTCTTGCTTGGAGTTATCGCTTTCTGACCCTGCCACAAATGGAGATGTTACTGCATCAACCAGACACAAGTAACAGACACGAGAAGGGAAAGGCATACGAGAAAAGGGCAAAAGGCAAAGCAGGTGTGAAAGGAATGGTTCCTCTGTCCCTCTGGGCAAGCAAGTGTAGCCTGCTCTTATATATGCAGTTCAAATTCATGCTTGCCCCTTATTCTGTACAAGAAATACATTCTGTCATAAAGTAGATATGGCCATGTTTCACACTAGTCAAAGTCTGTGAGCACAAAGCATAATAATTGGTGGATTTGGATTAAAAAATTGGTGTACAAAATATGGATTTTTTGTCTGTTTTCATTTGACCTTCTCTTTCTAGGGAATTATTCCATCACTTTTGAGGTCCAGAGCCCAAAGACAGTGATCTGAGGCATTAGGTCTCTCCCTAGTGTGGCTGACTCTAGTAGAGACTTCTTGATGTGGAAAAAAATAAAATGTAAAATAAAATTAGTTCCCCTGGGTGAAGATGCTGGACTGTTCTATGCATATTTATACACGTACCTTTACATTTGTTGGATTCTGGCCCCACTGTTTCCTACACAAAATACAAAGGTTTCTACAGGAAAGCACCCTCATAAGTGACCTCAGAGATTCAATTATTTTCAGCAAAATAAAGAGAAGCCCCTGTATCATTTTAATCTAGAGGATTCTCATTTACAGTATTTATAAAAGCTCATTAGTGCTAAGGCACACATCTTTGTGTGCTTACCCAGCTGCCTTGAGAGGCAGAAAAATGCTGTTAAATCCATTTTATGGATGAGAACATAAAGGTTCAAGCAGACTAAATAGGGATTAGATTGGAGTTAGGAGCCAGCCTCTCAGATGGTGATGTACAATGTTTGCTATACACTGCCTAGTCCCAAAGATGACTTACTTCAGTTGGCACCTTCATGCTGGGCTCCAGAGCTCATTAAGCACTTTAGCATGCTGGAAAGCTCCCTAGGTGGAGTAGAAAGGCACCTGTCTCCCACCTAAAGTGTATCACACTTCAGGGCTAGACGATAAAACATCTCAACTCTGCCCAGGTTCTTGCTGGAAAGCACTGCTGGCACAGGGTGCTGTGCTGGTGCTGCCTCCGTTGCCTAATTTCCATTTCTTAAAGACGTCTGCAAAATGTGGGAAACCCAGAGATCAGGCTCTGCTTGGCCCCCCAAGAAGTTCAAATTCCTACTGTGTCCTTCAGAGATGTACAAACCACAGGGCTGTAGCCAAAGCCAGGCTGAGTATATTGCATTCCTGTGCTGAAGCAATGCTGCTTGAGCTAGTTGTTTTGTCCCTGTAGCTGGTAACCCTCCATGAATTCCTCATCTAAGGGTCTATGTGACAGAAGCCACACAGAATTTCCACTGAAATCAGGCAGAACGTGTACTAGTGTTAATCAGTATTATAAGTGTTGTACAAGCTACAGCAAGATTAGGACCACTGCCTTTCTGCCTTCTCCTGGGAGAAAGAATTCGGATACATTTAAAGTCGACTGACGCCTTCATTCTTAAATTGTTTTATTTCATGTTGCATGACTACACGTAAGAGATAGATTGTCTGCAGTGAATTGTGTCTCTGAAAGATTCCCAGAGTGGCTATATCCTACAGAAGATGCAGTTAAAGCGTATTCTAAAATGATAGTCCAGACAAAGAGCATAACTATCTTTGGTGCATACTGCAACCACTTTAGGAAAATTATCTGGTACCACATAATTCATGTTATGTGACAGCATTTGAAAAGGATGAGATAAAAGGTGAACTCATGAAAATCCATTATTAACAGCCCTTTTTTTTTTTTAGTTCTCTGAGAGTCTGACCCAGTGACAGAGTAGGTACTGTCCTTTCTTCTAAGCTTTATACACCACAGACTCTCCTAGCTTAGTCTTACTTTCTGAATACAGTAGAATAAATCTGACCCTATCTATCTTAATGATAATTTGAAAATCTTCACAAGATGACATCTTTCATCAAGACTATGGGTGATGCCATAGCAGCTTTAGGAAGTCCCACTGTGTTTATTGACACGGTTCAGACTGGCACAGAGCAGCAATCCCTCAGTGATCTTGGAAGATTCTGTACCGGATGCTCAACAGCTCAAATGCGTGGACCAAAGGTAGTCATAGAGGATGAAAATATTGCATTTTCCTGTACAAATATTCTCTTAATGATCCCAGAGGCTTGAGATGCACTAACATTTTGTCTCTGTGTATATGATCTCCATGGAGAAATCATCCCATTTCTGGTGAACCACTGTTACCACACACTGTGTTCCCACTGTGAACAAGGAAGGGCACTGTCTTTAGTAGTGGAGCAAATCTTGATTTCAACAAAGAAGAGGTCTAGCAGCATGGCCAAACCATCCACTTATCTCTACAGAAAACAATGCATTGCAGTTCTGGTAAGTTCTTGGTGTTGTGTGAGGCTGTCCTTTTATTCATGAGATCTTGAATTCACTATCCCTCTCCTCTTCAACACAGAAGGTTATTAGAACAATTTCCCTTCTGTTCTTTTAATGAAACCACTCATCAGGAATAGTTAATTACAAATCCATTCTTTGAACTCTCAATTTGGAAAAAGAAAGGAATTCCAAGTAGTTTAGCACTCAGGAAATGAGGCGAGATAAAAGGACTACAGGCATGATATGGAAATGCATTGTTAAAGGACCTGTGGGACAAATGAAGTCATCAGCCCAAAGAGAGGAGAAGAATCAGTGAGCAAACTTCAGACTGAAGATGATTTTGGCTCAGGTTTGAGACATCTTAAATGCTTCTAATCCTCAGGGGCTAGACATTCATAGCTAACTGAAAGCCAGGTCTTCTAGGCACCTGTTATAATTAGTCAGTTTTGAGAAACCAGCCTTGTACTGCTCTCTTCGGCCTGTTTTTTCTCTTGGGCTTTGGTTTTGTCATTTTAAGTCCCTGTGTTCCACCTGTGAGAATGCAGCTGGCTGTTATGCACAGCATTTGTCAGAAAGCTGAGGAATTTTTCAGCACAAGAAAAGCATGGATGCATTCATTATCAAAGAAATTCTGGAAGTTACTCCATTCACAATAGTCAAATCAAGCCTGGAAGCCCAGGATTAATGACATAACTGACAAGAAGTTCTGTCTACCCTTGCAATGGAAGTAAGTAGACAAATAGGCATAAAAATATATAATTTGTAAGAGATTAAATGCTTTCTTAAAACTTGCAACTAAGAAATAGAAAAATGGCAGCAGAAACAGAAGGTTTATCTCTGTATTTTTTGTTGGGAAGATTAAATTTAGCAATATTCTCCTTGTGAAATTACTTCCTTCTCCCCTCTGCTAGTAATTTTCATAGCATGTATCCCCAGGTATGGCTTTGTTTTTCCTGATTAAAAAAGTGCTTGCTGGCATTGGCCAATCTGTTGATCAGTAGGCATATCCTTAGCAGCTCACATACATTACCCTTTTGTCCTGCATGGAAACTGAGGTTCCATTATTCAGCCATTAATTCTGATTCAAAGCAGCCCCAAATCTCAACCAATTTGCCTATGGATACAGAACAAATGGATCTAAAAAGATGTGACCTTCATATATCAAAACAGCTACCATCTGGAGACCATAAATGTTGTGATTCTACCTAGCATAAGCTTCTGCACAAGCATGCAAATTGAAGTCAATTTTGGTAACTCAGGTGTAATGAGGTTCAACAATATTTTAGTAAGATCACTGTTAAAATTATAGCTTACAAGCTGGGAAGTTAGCAACCATCCCCACTCACCCTCAAAAGAAGAATAAAAGGAAAAATAAAAACTCATGAAAAATCGTCTCATATAACTTTTCTTGTTTGACTCCTCTGACTATGATTTCTCAATGGTCTGTGTTCAATGCCCCCATTCTTTGTCACAATGTGTCACATGTGTCCAGAAGCCTATTTCCTAGCAGTGCCTCCAACTCCTACATACCGTGAGATGAACATTTGAATTAGCATAGATATTCTCCCAAGGAATGCTATGCCACAAATAGCCTTAGGAATTCGCTAAGCACCCAACCTCTTAGGAAAGCACATGCACTCATTCCCATGCAGTTAAACAGGATGACATCAGGCTGCATGCAGGGAGACCTGGGTCACTGCACTGCATCCTGGCACAGCAGCAAGCCCGGCCTCAGAAGTCGCTGCTCCCCAGCTGCACGTCCCCTCCTGACCCCCGCATCCGACACGCCTCGCTTGTGCCATCGTGATTGTTTGTGGAGCTGAGCCGGAACCCGGATTCCTGACATGAACAGCCTGAAAATAATGTTAATAATAAACTGTTGTATCAACACAGCTGAGGGGTGATGAACTGCAAGAAGGAGGTGGGATTTGGCTGGGGGAAAATATATCTTTGGCCAGCTTTGCCGCTGAAACTCGCGTCTCTCTGGTTGCTCCTCTCAGCTACAGCAGGGGTGTGAGCAAAGTAGCATTGACGGGATATTAAGAAGCTGGTTCATGGGGACATTTAAACCTTTTATTTCTGTTACTGCTGTGAATTTAAATAGCATACCATTTTCTGCTATATTTTCTTACAGTACCTTTGAGGACGACTGGGAAGGCAATGCCGGATCAGCCTGTGATCTCTGTAGTCCAGTGCCTTGTTTCAGACACTGGCCAGCAAGACTTTTCTAAAGAAAGTCCTTACAGCCCAAAGATGCAGTTACAAAGGAACCTCCTCCTGGGAAGTTTCTTATCATCTTCAGTGGTTTGAAGGTGGCTTAAGATTATCACAAATACTTTCTCTTTACAGATGGGCTCATAGCTAGTTTGCTGTTTTAAAATCATGGTGTGTAACTGATACAAAGAATACAAATAAGAAAAAAATCAGTAACAGGGGCTAGATAAACTGCTGATTTTGAAGCTCAGGTACAGTCTTACATATTTGCATTCTTGTCATTATGCTTTGAGAGGCATAGCTGTGTGTGTGTTTGCATCCACATCTAAGACCAAGGCTTGAAGAGCTGACAAGTAGACAGGAAAAAGGAGAAGAAATACAATTACCCTTATTTTACAGATAGAGATCTAAGACAGAGAGAAATGAGGGACCTACCTCAGGTCATACAGGGAGTCAATAGCAGGAATTGAACAAAGATTGTCTGAATCCTGCCCAGCGCACTAATATCTTGACCTTTACACCAAGGCATTTTCCCTTCCATAGGAAAGAGCTGTATAGATGGCTGAGGGAAAGCAGAGCATGAACAATTAATTATGTTCTACCTGCCATTTCTTTCCTTGTCCCCAGTTACCTCCTGCCTTACAGCCTGAATCGTGAATTCTTGAAGAATTTTCTTCATGCAGGGAATCTATACATAGATGATAAATATAAGCTGGAGGAAAAATACCGAGATGATAGAGTAGGTGGAAGAGGTTTTCTGTGTTATTTCAATATACTTCTCCCTGGGCTCTGTGCAGCTACTCTGAAGAAAGAGAGAAAAAGCCTGAACATTTGGCCTTTTACTCTGGGTGACAACTGCAGACAGTAGGTGCTGAAGAGTGAGAGAGTATCCCAGCTCTTTAAACAATGACTGATAAAGAGTTTTGTTAAAAATAACAGGAGAAGAAAGACCCTCTGCTTTACTTCTTTCCCTGAGAACTTCCAGGCATTCCCCAACAGGTGCAAAAGATGCCAGGAGACTTTAGCAGTGGTAACTGCAATGGTTAGGGGGCCAGTGAGGATCTTTTTTAAAGCGCTGATGGGATTTAGGAGCATAAGTTCAGTTGACAGATATTACAGTCCTTAGGTTTACCTGAAATGCCATACCACAATTAGCACCTGGAACAGCAGATTTTGTGCATTATCCTACATAACTACAAGGGATGTTGGATTAGGTTTAAATTTTTATTGCACTAAGAGGTTTTTTACTTATGCTGGGAACTAAGTTTTGTTCTCTCCTCTCTTCAGAGTCCTGGCCTCATGTTTCTAAGGGCTCTTGGGCTTGGGGTTGCTGTGACTTGAACCGTACTCTGAGCAGAAAATTATACTTCCAGCCTTCCTCTGTACTCTCTCTCCCTGATACTACCATCTCTCCCTGTCTCCTCAAAAGACACTGAACCAAACAACAACATATTTAGCCCTCTGTGCTCAATACACTGAATCATGTTGGGTGCTGCGTTTTGATTTACAACTCTGTGTAAACAAATTCAGCATGAGCTTTAGCTTGCACAATCTGTTTGAGTGCTCTCACTTATGTGGATAGAAACCAGGAGATATACAAAGGCAATCACAAGTGCCACTGGTTTGAATAACTTGGTAAAAAGTTTGCATCTGGCACAAAGGCACACGTGGAAACTGTAGTATCTGCTCCTTATGTAAAGCAGATTTGGGAACAGAGAATGGTTGTAACAGAAATGACTGCTCAGTCAGTGCCTTGCCCTTCCCATAGGGAGCCACGTTTCCTGCTGGCAGTGATCTGTACACTGGAGAAAGCTTTGAACAGCTACAACTCAGACACTGATCCCACTAATCCTGCTAATCCCATGCCCCAGTGTGCTCCATTAGCCCGTGAAAAGCAGACTTGAACTTCCACAACTAGTGGCATTCTAAGCTTCAGAGAGGTGGCTCACACATTTCCCCAGACCCAGACAGAAGGAGAGCACCCAAAGGAGCCACACAGCCATTGTGCCAACCCATGGAACAAGCTCCCCTGGAGGGCCATGGAAGATGGTCTGGTTCGTATCTGCAGACCAAAAGTCACTGTTGGTCTCTGTTACAGCTGCAGGTTTACAGATGCACAGATCTGGCCTTCACTTTAGTCCCACTGGTTTCAGCAGCAGCTTTTACATGGAGATACATATTCAAAGTTGACCAGGCACAGGAGCTACACTACTGGAGTGAGAAAAACATTTTCATTTCTCTTTTGCCCCTCAATTGGTATTGATAAGCACAAGTGTGTAGTACCTTAGCCCACAAATACTGCAAGCTTTCAATTAAAGATGGAAACATCCACATGGGAATAGCAAGTGAAAGAATCATTTAATCCTACAGAAACTTGTATGGCTAAAATAAGTGGAAAGATGCTGTGTGTGAATGCATGTGTGTATATCTGAGAAAAGTCACATTCTTCGTACTGATAAAGTTTAAAATATGATTTACTCCGTGCAGGCAGCAGTCTCAGACATCAAAGCTTCAGACTTAGTGCAGTGTCAGAAAACCATGAAGCTTTAAGACTCAACCAAGCATCAACACCAAGCTGAGGCAGAGGCTTTTACTCTTGAGACCGCTGACTGAATGGATTAGATTTAAAAAAAAACAAAACACAACCCCACAGCTCTCTAAAACTGCTGGTAGAAAAATAAATTACTAAATGTATGTTTGCTCAAGTATGTATTTATTTATCCTGCTGCATTCTACACATAATACTTAAACTCACTGCATTTTAAATGGAGGCTAAAAACATCTGTATATGCACTAGTCAGTGAACTAATGAAAACAAATGCATGCAGTGGAGGAGACAAAGGTTTGCTTTTAATCAGAGGAATGAAACAAAGACCAAGGTAATACTGTATTAGGTATTTTCTCTCATGCTGCAGAGTTAGTTGGCGAGGAGCCATGCAGCAAGGTACAGCTCTTTCCTTTGTGTATGCATTTTTACACAGCCACTGATGATCCACCCAGGGTTATTGTACCAGATGTGTGATCAGGAATGGATTCAACAGCTGGGCAGAAAAAGAAAGTCTTCTGTTGCCAGTGCTGTGGTACATCCTGGTAACTCAAGGACTTCAGACCTGCTTAGGCCCTCCTGTCCAGACAGTAGAGCTGTGCCTAAAACTACTCCGGTGCCAAAAGATGAGATCTCCTTATCCTAAGCTCTGTATGTGGCTGGAAAAGGTTCATTCAGCAAGGAATATACAGATCTAAATAGGGGGAAAAAAACCCCTTAGAAGTGTTATCATTTCTCTTTTATATATCAAAAATAAATCATGGCAAATCTCCTTATTTAAGGTCTTTCCCTCAATTTCAGTGGGAATTACATACCTCAGTGTCTGAAGCAACTGTCCCAGATACTCAACCAAGCCTTTCACACAGTCTGTGAGAGATGGGAAATTACTACAAAGCTCTCTTGTAGGATTAGGGTAATATATTCTCCTTAAAGCTGTGTGGTTTCATCCTTAGATTTTGCCAGCTAGACAACATTTAAGGAGGACACAACTGAACAATTCAGTATTAGGAACTTGTGGCACCCTCTGCTCCTACTGTTTCTGTTGGAAAAGGCATGAAGTCAGTTTTATCTGGATTCCATGCACTCCTATGAGAAGGTGACTGAACTACTAATGGGGGAACACTGCCTTGCTTTCAACAGATTTACAAACAACCTGCACCAGCTGCTGGGCTGCAGCTGAAATGATAGTTGGCATTAACAGTGCTTGTGCAGCTTATCTACAGGCTTACTTTGAGAGGATTTCATTATTTGGGCTAGAATCAGGCTCCTAGTATTGTGCACAGAAAAAGGTTTCCTTCTATCAAGATTTTACATACCCATTTCATGTTATAAAGGACAGTGGTTACTCTTTCCCACAGTTTCATTCTCCTCTCCATGTGACAGATACCATCCTCTCTCTGTGTAAATTTGGGGTAAATTTGGGGCAAATTTGTACACTTCAGAGCTTCTCACCTCCAGCCTGCCATTGGCAAATTGGCAAAAAGAAAAAAGGCAAATAACAACAACAACAGTTGTTTTGCTACAATACAAAAGAAAACCTAATCTCTTCCTTCTGGTTTGTAAACCCTGCTGCTGAAAACTAGATGGAAGTGAAAACAAAGAGAAAGATGAATGATAGAATGAAGATCCAGGGTAGGATCTGCAAAACTCCATCTCTTCTGCCACATATTAACACTAAGACCATTAAGAGGCACTGCATTGTTATTTCTGTAGCAGGGCAGCAAACCAAGTTTAGTGACATGGAACAAGTTGTCAATAGGCCTACAGACCTGCAGGAGGACTTTGATTGGGTGAGAACATATCTCAGGAGGGGGTAGGAGGCTGAGTTCTTTGTATTAGCAAAAGATGTTACTAAGCATGGTAGCTTTTGAGAAGGAAAAAGGTTTTATTCCTTTTGTCTCTTTTATCATAAAAATCTACTAAATCACAAACTGTTCAGCTTTGCAATGAGAGAGTGCCTTTTGTGTCATGTATATTACCCTACTGTGCTCTTATGATTAGCAGTCTTATGCTTAAGAACAGCACGTGGAAAAACACGTTCTTAAGAGCTTGAAAACGCTCCCTGCAATGCTTTCTTCCTTTGCTTCCACCCCAGAACCCCAATCAACAAGTAGATTTTGTGTTCAGGCTCCTTCCTCCACCCACCCAGTCACTTTTGTGAAATATTAAATCCTTCTCAGGTTCCCAAAAAAACCCCAACAAACCCAACGATTGAAAAACAGCTTGAGACACTTTACTCCCTCCACAAAATGCCATCCAAGACCCTTAGGGTGTCTCGAGAGCAGGAAGGCTACAGGGTGAGGTAGGAAAAGCTACTGCCCTTTATGAAGGAATGATGAATCTGAGAGATAGTCAAAAAAGGTCCTGTTAGGACATGCAAATCTACCTCAGTACACTGAAGTCCCTCGTCTCTGAGAAAGGTGTGAGAAGTATGGCAATCCTAGCTCTCTTTTAGGAGAAGAGGAGCTTGCCTGAGCATGTGTGCCTGTTTGAGCTCACAGATTCTGTGCAGCTGAGGAGTATAAGTTATGACAATCTCTAGACTAGGAACTGGAGCAGACACCTTTAGACCATCAGACTACTATCCAACTACATGCTACATACAGTAAGTCTCTCTTCTCTGCTTTTCTTTATATTTTTTTTTCACCCTAAGAGAAATTATTTCCATCAGTAAAAAGTGTTGGACTGTCTGACCATCACGGGATAGACCAAATCTGGGAGACCTACCCTATCCCAAGAAACAGGGGGGAAGAAGGGCCAGAACTGACAAGGGATGATCTTTACCTATTTAAGATACAAGCAATAACAGTGGAAAGTTTTCCAATACCATCTTACAAAGTACTCAAACATAACTGTTTTGTTCAGTGAAGCAGGGTAGTTCTGTGCTGGTTCAGTCTATGGAGCAGTTTTGGTGCATGATAAACTTGGGAGCTTTTGGAGGCAGCTAAAACATGAAGCTCTGGTCCAGGCATGGACCAAACATATGCTTGCCACTGATGAGAACGTGACCGTGTGCATCAATAACCTGGCCTTGGAGATCTTTTAACAACGTTCCTGGTGGGGAATTCCAATCTAGGGAACCATACAGACAACATCTAAAGCAAAGCCTTCAAGCTTCACACTGTGTAGGTGTAGAGGTCTGTCTGAGGCTGCCTGATAGATCTTCTGACTGATCTGCCCTAAGGATGCCAAATTATTATTGTAACTAAGCCACAGCAAGTCTCCTGTAGCAGAGAGGAAGCCTGAAAAAGGACTAAAGGACTATGTAGTTTCAATAGGTCTTTCTTTCAGACTGCAGGTAGGGAAGTCAGATGCTTCCTGTGCCACTCGAAATGCTGAGGAACAGTGGGTCTTGCTATGGTCTCCTCAGAGGCTTGACTGAATTTCTAGTCTGCCAGGAACTAATACAGGAATCTGAAAGTAAGATGCATTAACACAACTGCAGTGAAAACACAGAATGGGCAAGGATTAATGTCTTAGGGATCTCTCTTCTGATACTGTCCATCTCTCACAGAGAGTTTCATAGCAAATGATTCTTAATTTCCCAGACGTACACTCATTTCCCCCGACCGTGTCTTTTCAGAGACTCAGATAATACAAGCTCCCATGTATCTCTGGGTAACATTTTGCCCTTTTTAAAAAGGACTTTGGACATGCAGCTCTGAAGTTAAAATTGCATGCAACTGATCAATGTTCATGGTTAAATATAATCAAATAAGACATTTCTCCTCTGATTAATTTCAAGTGCATTGTCAAAGGTGGTACAGATAATATCAAATTCATGTTGCAAGGCAAAGGAGGCAGCCCAATTTCTCTATACTTTTCAGCTGTCTGGTTTGCTGAGAGGGTAAGGATTGTTCCCCTCTCAGCAGGGAGGAGCATATCTCACAAACACATTAAAAAAAGGAGTTGGTATTCTTCATGATTCACCAATAGGGGACAGCCTTTCGCATATTTGTCAGATTAACATATTCTCAGATGGCATTTCCTGGAGGGAATAAAGTGTCTCAAGCTGTTTTTCAAGCTCCTGTGCACTGTCTGAACAGATAGTTATGAAATTGCATTGCTAATGCTTGCAGTGGAGAGGCTTTCTATTCTGTGCTACAGTGAAAACATGCAAGACATAGCTACACGTACTCACTCTCTAAAGGTAGAGAACAGCTTGCTTTGTCCTAAGTAGAATGCCATGCAGGTAAGTGATGGGGCAGCAACAGGAGAATATTTCATGTGATGGGAGAGCCAAATATCATTGTGAAAGCACATGCCAGCTCACCTCAGCCGAACTGGTTATGGTGCACTTCACTTACAGCACATCAGCAATATATCTGCTCCATCTCTTCTAGAAATTTTCAAATCATCATTTCTGTCCCTCTCTCAGCTCATCTTCACTGTTTCCTCTTTCCTTCCCACAAATGCTGCTTCCTAGCCTTTTGCCATGTATTATAGGTCTGTCCTTAGAGCAACAGAAACATTTTAGTCTCTCTAAAACCATCCCCTCTCCCCCTGCTTCTTTCCCTTTTCCTCCCCTCATGTTGGCATTTATAAAGAGGGGAAAAAGACTCTAAGCTGGTGATATTTAAAACATGTATACTTGGGTACATGTATTTCACATCTTTAATCTGTCCCAAACACAGAAGTTAATAGGGTTACAAAGGTATACTATTTACCAGACTAAGCTTTTCAAAGGACAATTTCTCCTTCCCCCTTCCTCTGGCAATGTAGATGTGTCCAAACTTCCTGTTTGTCATTTTTTGGTAACATGGCTCTTTCATTACAGCCATCAGTTTCTATTTTGAAGTCAGTTTGTTCTGTCTGGGATCTGCTTACAGGCTCAAGGTGAATATAAAGGGACAAGGCTTATTGCTTCGGTTTAGTATATATTTTTATGAAACCTATATGTCAGTAACAGTTGTTGCTTTGACTGATTAGACAGTCTCTAAGTAAAATGATTAAATATGAATAACACAGGATATTTATTCAGACTTAATCTCCCTCTCTCAATCCTCAAGACATTATCTGTAGAGAGTTGCTAATGCAGAAAATGTTGCTCCTATCATCCAGATAGCAATATGAGCTATCCCATAGAAAATTTGATGGATATACATTTTCTCACAATGAGGTGGGAGGTTGGCAGAGGGCAGGGTTTCCAAAGAGCAGGTTTGAAACTCTATGCATCAGAGTTGTCAGCTAACTGCGTATCAGATTTACTAACAAGCCTGACTGGGGCAGGGATTTCTAATTTGTCACTGTCTTACACTGGAAGGAATGCTTAAAATACACAGAGTGGGCTATTTTAGGTAAGACCTGCAAATTAGTCTCCATCTTGTTGCATCCCCCAGAACTTTACAGTGAAAACATCTGCAGTGACTGAGGTTGACAAAAGGCTGCCTGCTTTAAATCTGCAAATAGTGCAACATGTATTGCAAGGGGGAAAAGTGTTTAAGGTAACATCTCACTCCTACAGTTCAAACCTACCTTAATTTCATAATAAAAAATGTCCTGTATTTTGAATAATAAGTATCCACATCCATTATAGGTGTCCACTACATTTTTCAATGTAGTTCAGTTCAGCACCTACCTTTCCATTTCTCAGACAAAGTGTAAAATCTTTACAGGTCTCTTTGCCAAAAGGCTTCTTACAGGACGATAACTGTTACCCAGAAAACTTCTGGCCAGAAGTTTTGTCCCATACGTAAAAAGCTGATTTCATGGCTCCTCACTGACTCTCCTTCATAAGAAACCTGGGGCTGACTCACGTGCATTTAGGGTTTTGCAGGCACTTACTTCCTTCCAGCCCCCAAACACATTCATCAGAATATGCACCTATTCTGCACTGAGAGAAAAACAGGAAAGATGGCCCTGAACACCCAAAATGCTTTAAAGTTATGTTTAACTTCTTCCTCGAGGGTATTAGATGAGACTTAGACTCTAAGTACAGCACAAGTGCCGGGTTTCCTGTTCCTTCTCACTGTGTTTCAGCAGCAGAGTTCGGTGTTTGATCTCTTGTTGAGTGATTGAAGGCAGGAACAGTGTGGTCACCCTTGTGTTATTTAATGCTGTTTTCCCTCAGTTTAGCAATTAGCACAGTCACTGAGCTGTTTTACAGCAGGTGTTACTATTCTGAATTGTTCCGCAGCAACGCAGGATCAAAGAGTCACAAAGGGAGCCCAGTGCAAAGATCTGCCACATGTCCCTTTAACTCGGCTTTGGTTAATGTTAATAATTCTGACTGTGGTCATTAACTCCCTTTCTCTGTAAGACTTTTTATTTCTTGCAACATATCTGAGAGCTTTTTTCCAGACAAGCAAGCTGTGACAGTGAGCCAGGAAAGATGAGACTGATGGACTGTAGCCAAGGCAGTGGCACTATCCTGCAGAAATATTTTAGCCAAGAAAGGAAAGATCAGCCACTGTTTCAGTTATCATTATCACTAGTGTACTTAAGAGCCCTTAAGGATGTGTTGCTTGTTTTCAAAAGTCTAAATATGACTACATAGCTAGTGAGCCCTGAGAACTATAGTTTTACAGGTATATCCTAGGGAAGAATTAACAGAATGGGCCCAGTAAAGAGAAAACAAGTCAAAACTGAAACCATCAGCTGAGAAAAGCAACTAAACCTTCCTCCCTCCTCTCAAAAATATTACAGCTACTTATTCCCGTGTTTCTCAAGTTTAAAACTACCTCCTGTAATAAAGGCTTTGCATCAACAGCTCAATCTCAAATTGGTATAAACTTTGAAAGCCAACAATGATAGATATGACATCCCAATAGCAAAGGGCTTTCCAGAACGGGTGTTGCTGCTTGTCTCTCTACTCTCTTGCAACTAGGGCTCCAAAACATAACACACTCTACAGTCTGTGGTAAAGGCAGGGGAGAGCAGATTGCAGTGCTGAGGGTAGAGAAAGGGCAAGGAGAGAAAACCAGCACCTAAGTTACAAAAGGGACAAGGAAGGTGGGAGGGGCATGGTTTGACAGAACCAGCATACAGGGACGATAAAGAAAACACACCAAAGTTCCATAAGATAATATGCAGCAGATAGTATGCGAGTACAGCCATGAGCTACTGCTTTAATTGTCTTATTTTGTCAACATAACAATGAACACATATTTTACCCACTTAAATGACACTATTAAGATTTGGCAGAATTCTGGCCCTTCCTCAATTAACCCCATCAGGAAATACACATTCCAACAGCAGCTTCAAAGGTATGGCTTTTCCACTCTGTTAAACTCTATTAAGCTCGTACAGATCATAAAACTGTAAATCTGACAACCTGATGATAGTTTATTCTATTTTTCCCATTCTGCTATCCCTAAGCCACTATTCCTTTACCCCTGTGTTTTGCCACTTGACATGATTGTCTTTGTTCTCATACTTCAAGGCCTGTTTTACTTTTTAAAGACACTCTATTATTCTAAACATCTTGAAAAGTTTGCAAAGCCCGAAATCTGTGGCTGGAACTCAAAGATATGAAGTGTCTCCTTGCAGTCTGTGAGTCAGCTCTCACTGAGAAACAATTTATTTAAACCTGAACAGTAATGCAGACAAAAAAGGTTTTAAGGTTTTGTGGGAATGGTGTAAATTTCTCCCAGCAGCGAGGTAGACTGTAAATCAGAAATTTTCGGGATAAACCCTCTTTGGTTTAGGAAGGTGATTCTTGCTCCTGCTGCATAGCACTGTTTCTCCTGCAGATGATGTTAACAGTGAGACTCGTGCCTTCCTTGGGAATATGGATATGGATCCTATCATTGCCCCTCACTGTAAGGACAGATGTTTGCTCTGACTGGCAGATCTAAAGAATGAATTATTTTTCTCTCTGCTGAGATAGATATACTCCCTAGATAAATTTGAGCATGATCAACAGATATCTTCTTTAGAAGACTGACACAGAACTTGAAAAATGATGTACATGTCCCCTGGCAGGAACATCCTCTCTGCAAAGCAGTGACATAGAACAGGGAAAAAATGATCTGTGCTCCTTGCCCATTCCATCATTTTACTCTGTGCTCTAGACCTCTATCAAGGCAATCATAAGATGAAGGCTCGAGACAAAGTAAAAGTATGGTATATTGCCAAATAGTTTCTAATAGTATTTTTGGCTTCTCCATTGTTCATTATTCCTTAGGAGGAACTTTGTTCCTTGGCAACTAGATGATGAGTATCACTTCCATGCCGTGCAGGGAATTAAGACTTCTGTTTGTAACCTCTTCTCACCTCCACACATTCAGGGCAGCTCAGGATACGGTGTTTCTTATATAGCAGAAAACACTACAGGAAGACACAAAGTGGGCCAAATCCTGCAGTGCTACCTGTGAGCCAGGAAACCTTGCCAGAGCCCCAAAGCCTGTCCAGGTTCTGCTCCTGAAGAGAAGGAATCATCTGTGATAGGAGCTAACCTGGGGGCTCCTCCGTGGTCACCACCCTTCACCCAAAAGGAGGTGGCCAAGACATTACATGTCACTTCAGCCACTCAAGCTCCAGCACTTCCTTCTAGCCTAAACAGGACAGAACCTTCCCCTCCCATCACTAAATAAGGAGAGGTAACAAATGAAATCTAAAAAAACAAGACATGGCAAAGACTCCACAAATTCCCCTCAAGGCCATGACAGTGGACAAAATTATAAATCTTAGAAACAAGGAGGGAGAGAGAGGAAAACACAGTCAGATAATGGACCAGTAATGGGCTGGTAATTCACCACGTCTAAAAAATGTGTACTATCTTGTCATTCAGTGCCCATTTCCCTTTTTCTCTAGACTTCTAATGACTTGCCAGATGGAGCATCCACTGTGTGTGCAGCTAGAGTTCCTTTGAAATGTCATTTGAATCTTTTTTAATATTGGCTTAATTTCTTGTCTGCATTAAGCTAGCCCCACTTCTGAATGGCTGTGGAAAAGGCTGTCTAGCATTTAGACATAGAACCCTATTTAAATTGAGTTTAATACTGGATTATGAACTACTACTTGTGTTTAACTTCTTCTTGAGTTCCTCTGCTGTCTGAAGCAAGAGCTAATGTGAGTCTTCTTGGGGTTTAAACATTTTTAAACTTAGCCTGTTATTGTGCCACATAACAGATGAGGCATGGGATGTAGTACTTACATTGTCTGGATATAGTTGGGATCTGTTTAGCACTGAGATTTCCCCTAGATCTTATCTAGATATTGAAATCTTCCACCCTAAATGTGGAACCTCAAGAATGATACACCAGGGGAGCACTCAGTTCAGTGGAGGCAATATCCTCCTCCTCCTCAGCCCATAGGTAATTCTGCAGAGAGTCACATCCAATACAGTGGCTCCCAAAAGGAGCTGGAGAACTCTCATGGCCAGCTCTGGTGCTGTCTCCCAGGCATTCCCACCAGGAAGATTTCAGTCATCTAAAGCCCCCTCAAAAACCTGCTTATCTGCAGCCCACTTACCTTGGTGGCCAATGAGAGGGAAATCAAGAGACATATGAAAGGATGAAGAGGATGCATTGGACTCCCTGGGGTGCCAGGAGAGTTATTGATGTGAATTAAACCTGTAAGAGCTTTTGAAGCAACTTGTTCTCTGACAGGGTGTGATATAACTGATACCACTGTGGCCTAAGCGATTAAATTAGATTAGCCAAATCAAAGATTTGAGGGCATGGTGCTATTATGGTTTATGTGACTTTTCCTACATTTCATACACTTGAAATTTTATGAGGTAAAATCTCGGATGCTACCTATTGCAAAGCTGCACTGTGGAGAAGAGATACAATAACAGAATTCAGAAAATCACAGAATCATTAAAGTTGGAAAAGACCTCAAAGACCATCGAGTCAAACCTTTGACGAAACACCACTATATCAGCTAACCCATAGAACTAAGTGCCATGTCCAGCCATTTCTTGAAAACTTCCATGGACAATTACTCCACTACCTCTCTGGGCAGCCCATTTCAATGCTTAAACACCTTTCCAGTGAAGAAATTCTTCCTGATGTCCCATCTGAACCTCCCCTAGTCTACAACCTCGTGTTAGGGAGTTGTAGAGAGTGATAAGGTCCCCCCTGAGCCTCTTTTTCTTTGGACTAAACAACCCTAGCTGCTCCTCACAGGACTTGCACTCCAGACCCTTCACCAGCTTCACTGCCCTTTTCTGGACTCACTCCAGCACCTCAATGTCCTCCCTGAACTCAGGGGCACAGAACTGGACACAGCACTCGAGGTGTGGCCTCACCAGTGCCCAGTACAGGGGGTGAATCACTCCCTAGTCCTGCTGGCCACACTATTTCCGATACAGACCTTCTTGGCCACCTGGGCACACACTGGCTCATGCTCCGCTGCTGTCGACCAGCACCCCTAGGTCCTTTCCCACTCATCCCTCAGGGCATAGTCCTGCATGGGGTTGTTGTGACTCAAGCGCAGGACCCAGCACTGGGGCCCGGCTGAACCTCATACAATTGGCCTTGGCCCATTGATCCAGCCTGCCCAGATCCCCGTGCAGAGCTTTTCTGCCCTCCAGCAGATCAACACTCCCACGCTATCTAGGATCATCCGTGAACTTACGGAGAGTGCACTGAACCCCTTGTCCAGATAGTAAAAAGATATTAAAGAGGACTGGCCCCAGTAATGAACCCTGGGAATGCCCCTACTGACTGGCTGCCAACTGGGTGCAGCACCACTCACCACCCCTCTTCCAGACAAGTTTTAACTGAGTCAAGAGCACACCTGTCCATCGAGCCCATGGAGAGGGCTGGTGCAGCAATATCTCAGCAACCTGCACACCTAAAATAGTCTCACTGAAGTATTGGAGTGCTACCAAAACTGACTTAACAACTCCTCTCTCGTATTTTGTTTGGTCATAACTTCCACTCACTGTGCTCTATTTCAATTCAGACTGTAAATACTTCTGAATATAAGTTGTCTTTATTTGTTTCTAACACTCACTGGGTGCCCAGCACTAATGATCACCACAGCAATTAATGACTCAGAAGATTCTGACTTCTGGCTGTACTTAAAAGAACCTCAAATATCTCAAAGTATGGAAATTCATAGTTGGGGCTTTTAAAATATTAATTAATACGTACCCTACCGCTAACCCCTCTCTTCCCATCTTTGTTCCATTTGAACTTACTTTTCAAGGTGTGTTTATTCCTTCTAATCAGTTACTTTTCTTTGGCTGTGTTGGAAGGCTGCAGCAATACACCAAGGATATATTCCATGCAGAAAAGCCACTGTACTTGTACCAATTATTTGCGCACCACAGAGCTTTCCTTCTATAATTGACTTCATACATTCACGTCTTCAATGCTAAGTGTGCAGCTTCATCACCACACTAGGCTTTGTTCTGTTCAGAAAGCAAGAACAATAATTTCCTGATCTGGGCCTGGGAGGTTTATTTATGCAGACATACCGAGTCCTGAAGCTAATGACATTTGTATAATTGGTGGCCAATGCAGAGGAACTGTTAGAGCTGTTGGAGCCCCGCACAGTGGCTTAGGCACAAGCTCCTCTCTGTCTCACTCACCATTTGTGGGACTTCCCCACTTAACCAGCTGACTCCAGTTCTCCCTCCCCCATGACTAGAGAGCCTCAGGAATTGCCCCCATATCTCCCTCTCATTTTGTTCTGTACAGACAGAAGTCTGAGCAGAGAAGGAAAGCTTGCAGAGCCCATTACTTTCCTGATTGTGAATGTGGAGTATATAGCACCTATTTTTCTTTGTTCTGCATCTGGCCATAAAGAAAATTAGGATTGGCAGGACTGTACTACAAGATTTAAAGTAAGTCACTGGTAAAACAAACCTTTTTGTAAAGGAAATATGAGATTTAAAGTACATCATTGATAGATAAAATAAGTCTGTTTGTAATGGAGATAAAAGCTATTTATATTGCTGTGGAACTAAGTAAACATATTTTCTTCAGTCCATAATAAAGTCACCAGAAAATGCATTTTCTCTTGTCCAGAAACTATCCCTAAATCCAGGTCAAATTTCCTAATTGTTCCATATGAGAAAAAATTATTGAGCCAAGACTCTCAGAAGAGCTGGTAGATGGTTTTGTTGCCTTTGACCCAAGAATTTCATGCAGACCCACTCTATTAATTTTTACTGAGATCCAGTTCATCTCAGTAGAAAGTAATATGCCATCTCCCACCCTGCCAGGATTTGCATGTTGTACTTTCAGCCAAGATGGACCATTGCAGCTGTTCCTTCATTTCCCCACTTTCCCTCCTAGCAAGACATTAGAGAATGGTGAGCAATGAGAAATTTGAGGTGTCTTGTTTGAATCACACATCTATAACTGCAGTGATGCCTAAGGGAAATCTGCAGAGGATCTGATCCAGCCCATCCTGGCTTTAAGGGTTCATATATCCCTCCTGGGACATGTGGTAGTTTCTGCTCCGGCACTAGGAGCAAATGTTAATTGGAGCAAGACCTATGAGGCAGTTCCACATCACAGCTGAAAATACCAACCCTTACACAGGTTCACATGCTCACCTTTCCTTCCTCACTATTCTGAGGAGGGCTGAAATGTTTCACACAGGAGGGGCAGGCTCAGTTACAGCATCCAGCAGCTTCTTCTCCTGGAAGGTGAGGAGGTGGTTTCTATGTCCATCAGGCAGGGAAAGTAGCTTCTGGTTCTCCCTGTTGTGGTGACTAATTCTAATTGATTACCTACTGAGTGACAGGAGGATGGTTTCTAAATCCCTCCTACCTTTGTAATTAGTCATCACCTGTTTTCTGTAATCAGTGTTTAAAGAGTGACAGATTTTGGTCTGTATCGCATGGAACTAAATAAATTACTGCATTTTGTAAATTTTGATGATTTTCTCACATAATTTGGTTCAGTATTTCAATTTTGATTTCTTCTGCCTGAAACAGCCCTACATTGCACTCATCATGACTTATCACTTCGATTTATACAGAGGTAGATGAATTACAGAGATGCTTTTAATAGCAATTTTCACGCTTTTAGTGTCTAAATAAGTAATCCTGATAATTAGCCTTCCCTTTGAATTTTCTGGCTTTATTAATGGCTGGAAATCTAAAAATCCCCCACATATAAATTCCAAGAATGGCTTTGACAAGATTATTGACAGAAGGAACATCATATCTTAGAGGGAATGCCAGGACAAGTTGCAGGAATATGGCTTCTCAGTCTTCATGAGTTATCTTGGATTCCTGTTATCTGTCCTCCTGTTCCATAACAAGCAAATATTAGAAGGGGCTGCAAAGGTAACATCTCAAGAAGAGTTTGAAATAATAAGAGTAAAAAAAATTTCTGCTAACCAAGTCCACTCAACTATGCTGACAAAAATCATAAGAAGTTTATTTCTTCCTTTTAGGTGAAATTTTTCAGAGTCTGATTACCTGAAACATTGCTCCCAGCTTTTATCAAACAACTGAAAAATGGAGTGGCTGAGAACTGAGACAGGCAGGGAGATCTCAAGAATGACTAAGTTTGGCTTTGCAGGTTTGAACATTATCAGTGTCAGAATATTAATTAAGGACATTTCTGGAGAGCCCAAATGGCCATCTGAGATCTAAGGCTGGGCTGAACAGCAGTCACACAGCTAAACCCTTTGTGTCCAGTAGCCTGAAGCTGTGAATGAAGAATGCACTCAGCAAAAACACTGACCTCAGTGAAGTGGAAGAGAAAAGTCCCTTTTTCCTCTGAAGGGGAAAGGGCAAGTTGCAAGAGTTCACCTAGGATATTGTATTGCCTGTGGTTGTGAGATGGGAGGCCCCTTTTTTAAGACAAATGTGCAATGGTTGAAATTGAGCTGGCAGAACCTGCCTGGGGAACAAGCTCACCTTTTATTAAAACAAAAGAAAACTTGCCAGAGCTGCTAGGCTCAACATAGCTTGATTAAAGACATTGGGGAATTTACCAATCAAGGAAAGGGCAGAGCACGGAAAAAAATAAGAAGTGCTAGATCAGTTAAAAGTAGCTAGAGAAAACCCTGAGGCTCTGCAGCTGGTCATTACTGATGCAAGAGATAGACTGCCTCATGGAGAAGGGATATAGTGGGAGAAGAGGAACACATTAATCTGCAGAGCTCAGCGTTAGGGCTGACTAATCACACTCAGCACTGGCAGCTGTAGAGCACAGACCACCTTCTTAGAGTAGGGGCTTCGATATAGATCCTTGTTTGTCGTGGAAACAGGTATTATCATGTCCGTATGCCCTAAGCAGTGCAGCTCACTGCTGCCCTTCCATGCCAGAGGAGATTGGTGTGAAAAGTAACTTGAAACTGTGTCCACACTAAGTGCAAATTCAATGTACTTCAGAGCTGCACTGATCGAAGCAGTTTATCCCCAGCCCTGCTGGGCAGTCAGCCCTGCTGGAAATCATTATCACTGGAGAGGCTTCAGCTAAAAAAATCTCATCTAAAGGCACTTCAGTGAAACAATGTTAATTGCTAATTGTGCTTCCCTGCCTGCTGCAAGACAGTAGGACAGTGATGGTAAGAGGAGGATGCACAAAGTGAGTTCCCTGAGGCAGGTGAGCAACAGATGTGTGTATTTACCTAGACACGGATAAAGGCAAAAAAACATGCCTTTTTAGATTCTTTTCCCATTCTGGGAAATCCCAGCACTGGCATTAGGAATGCAAGGTTTCACAGTGCAGAATCCATTTCTGCCTTATTGAAGAACTAGCTGACTCACCTTCAGGATATGAAGCAACGCTGATTAATAACAGGACATGAAGGCCACACACCTGTTGGGACCATGGAGTTTCACCAGGTTCCTGTACTTGCTGTGTAAGAGAGAAGGAACTGAGGCCACCAAGGTCTCGTATAACTCGGTCGCTTTGTCCATGCCTGTCATGAAGACAGAGTTACACAATCTGTAGATGCACTTTCAGGCCTGATCTCTGCCAGAAAGGTCGTGCCCCAAACTCAGTGTAACCTGCCTCCTACTCACAGCCATGAAATTCTATACCTGTGCTGGAATGCAATTATTTTATATTTGCCAGAGTGTAACAATACAAAAGAATGGCAACAAATCTTTCTTGCCCTGCAGATCTTTGTACAAAATTTTCTGCTGCCATCCACCTTTCCTCCTGCCATGAGAAGTGTCAGAAGACGTCAGATTTGAATGTCCAAATTAAATGCAGTAATCTTGATCAGGATGAAATGCCAAATGAGTCACCTCCTGCATCAGCCTCTGTGCCACCTGCCCTTTGCTCTGTCTCTTAGCTTTCATAGTTTGCTGCTTGATACAGTGTCCAAGATAATATAAAATGGAAATGATAAAGAAGAGGCTAATGGGTAAAAACACCATGAGACCCTTCAGATAGAAGACTGCAGCATGAGCAGATATAAGTGATGACATTTGTGGGGAACCTGCCCTATACTCTTCTTTTTTAATGGAAAAAGTGAAGTAATGTTGATAGAATAATTCTGAATTTTTCACCTTCTCCTTTCTAAATGGCACATCAGTGAGACACTGACAGTGTTCTCACCATTAAACCTGACAGAGAAATGTATGTTCTCTGAGTCCAGAAGGCTGCAATAATGTAAAAATTGGTATGAACCTGGGCCAGATGACCAGGTGGGGACCTGAACATAAAACAATGTGGTATCAATAGCTTTTAATACACTTGCTGAATTTGGTGGCAGTTCTTTTTCCTAAAAATGAAAGAAGAAATTAATTTAAAGAAGTGACCTGCTGCTTTTGTTTTGGGTTTTCTTTTTTTTTAAGAAGAGGACATGGTCATGAACTCTGAGCTTGTGTGCTAAGTGGGAAAGAAAAGGAAAACTTCAGAAAAGATCTGTCACCTTTAATTCCTTCTCATCAAAAAGTCAGAAGAAATAGTTCTGCCCTAAAATTTAAGAAAATTCAAAAATAGGATCCACACCCCCCTAGCCCCCCCCCCCCTACTTTTTCTCTTTGGTTATACACTGTGTTAAGTTCAGTGTAACTCACTGCTTAGGCTTTCTAAAGTATGACACTTTAGACCATGCCTCCCAGGCTGTCCTAAAAGACAGATGAGGCCTTTTCTCTTTTGGGAAGTTCTTCTCCTAAAGCAAGATATATCTGAAATAAAACAAACAAAAAGCTCCTCTTAAACACTTGGCCTTTTTTCATCACTCACCTGTTCACCATCCAGCCATGAGTTCTCAAGTCACATGGCCAACACCTCCCATGACAATCAGATTTTATCAGTAATAACTATTTGCTGCTACTAAGGCTAAGAAGAAAAAAGGCAAAGACAAGAGAAGGACTAGACAGTGGGAAAACCTGTTGAAAGAAAATATCTATCCAGTAGAAAAATGGGCCATGCTAGGGGGAGATGAGCCTTTCATACTGTATACAGCAGTTTACCTTCTCTGTATTCTTTGTCCTTATATCTGGCTGGCTTCCTAAGGCTTAAAACATCTTTGATAGCAGGACAGTAAAACTGTCCTAAATGTCTTCAGAAATCTGCTTGCCTATTAGTAGTTCCCCAGAGACAATGTAAAGAAAATAAAACACCAGACTTCACATCCTGAGCAAGTCTGGTTATGCATATTTAATAAAAGGAAATATACTCTAGAATAAAAATGGGTGTCCATGGAAACTGCATATCTATCTTAAAAGGAACCCACAAACAAACAGCACCCCACATTTAAATTTTGCATATGATTTTCTTTCACATACACTCTCCCTCTACCAGTTTTGGTGTTGTGTATTGACTGTCAGAGATCTTCAGTGCCTGACTGTTATTTTTGCATCTCCAGGATGATCTCAGCACTGTACAGCTCTGAGATCTGTTAAGTACTGTACACAGCTCAGCCTGCACACAGGCTTCTCTGCGCCAGGAAAACATAGGCTGCAACAAAATGCTGAGCAGGACGGTTTGCTCCTATGATTTAGAGCTCTTCAATAACTTTTTTGTAAGGGGCTAGATGAGGGGAAAACAAACCAAACTGAAACAAAATGGCACGAGGAAGCCAGAGCAGAGCCTTTGCTCTGCAAAGAGGGAAGAAGGAGCTGCGCTCCCAGCTCTCACTGCTCCCTGTCCTCACACTCTGTAGGTAAGGGAAGAGATGACAAATATGGGTGTATATCTCCCCATGAGGACACAGGGATCATACATGGGTTGTTTTTGACTGCCACCCTGAGCCCATGGTGCTGTAACAGTTCAAAGGTACAACCAGGAGTTGTCTTGGTGCTTTCTATGGGGTAGCTGAACTGCAGCTCTGAAAACTGGGGTTCATGCTCAGGACAGTGTCGAGCACGTGTTGTGGGGGGGGGGGGTGGTGTGTTGGGACCAACAAACACTGAATCATCTTGTGGTTCTCTCAGCTCCAGCTACCAGAGCAGTGCCTAGCATCAAGTACTGCTCAATAAGTCTCTTTGTTCACAGCACCAGCTGCTAGGGACTGTGAAGAGCATTGCAGTAAGCAGTGGTTTGCAAGAGATGCATGTGTAGAGACAGACAGCAAAACAACAGTGTTGCAATTAGCACAGGATGTACAATCAAACTTTTATCAAAATGAAAGCAAAAGTTGGCTTCCTTAACATTTTACCCTTAGCTAATAGGCAAATATGCCAACTCTAGCAGCTGCCTGTACTGGGAAAACAGTGAGATGTACACACTGACATACTGGGTGATACTCAAGGGCACCACCTAATTTGTGGTGACAGCAAAGGCCACCATGGAATATTTGACCTCTTCCAATCTGTTTCCATATGGATCCGGCTGTATAAATTGGCTTAGCACTCAGTAGCTTTGAGGATCAGGACCTTAACATGGAAAAGAAAGATCCTGAGCTATCACCTTATTACCATTGTTTCTAATAGAGTCACCATTTTCTCCTCTTCAGTAACTAGGCAATTAAATTCAGTCCCTACTGCATTTTTAATAGCAGTAAGAATTTCCACTGTGGGATCAGACATTTAAACAAAGAACAGCAGTTTCCCACCTCAGAACACAGAACACTCCACAGAACACTGACAAACCCAACCTCTACCCTCCTCGTCCTCCTCTTCCCACCTCTGCACACATTCATTCTGTAGCTGCTGCCTTTCATTTAACTCACTCTTAGGGAGAGACATTTTAGGTTTTAGTTGCCCAATTACTAGACAAATGTAACCACACACAGCTAAGCAATGCAAATAAATTCTCTGCTTCTTCATCCAGTACACTTACTTCAGGCTTCACTATGCATTCATAAGCAAATTTTGTTTCCTTCCTCCTTCCCTTCTGTGTTTGTCTTGAACTAGAGAGAAGTTTTATCCTGTTCCCTTGCTATCATGCTGAGCATCCCTAAATTCATTCCACTGCTTGAATTTCTTCACATTCTTGAAACAAGGCATTGCAAATTCTGACCATTGAAGGTCCACTACTGCAGGTAGGGTAATCTGGGAGCAGAACAAGTTCATGGAGCAATGCAGAGGCTCCCTGACATTGTGCACGTCATCCTACTGTAGTGCTCCCATTTGTGCAGCTGAGATCTCTGACTTCCCACACTCTTTTTCAGCAGTGCTCTTAAGGTTTTTGGAAAGCACTCTGGCCTGTGTGTAGAGAAGAAGATGACCTGGCCAGGATAATTGCATGTGAAATCCGCATGTTCCATACTCCAAGGCTTTTATGTCTGGTATCCACTATCATATATTGACAAGGCTGATTAATAAGGGCTGCACAGTCAAAGCACACAATGGTAGTAGGATGAAGCTCCATGAGCTCCATGGCACAAGCAGAGCACAGGTTCTTCTCACAGACTATCCACAGAGTCAGTCTCAGGTGCCAGCTTCACACAGGCACAGTCACTACCCACAGTGATAAAGACAAGGTGTGCTCCTAGACCACAGAGTCACAAGTAGTTCTTTTGAGCATGTGTAGGGGTTGGAGAGCATGAGTAGCTTACACACTGCTACACCTGTCCTGCCAAGCAGAGCATGGTGTTGGACTCAGAGAATGACAGCCTTGCCCATGGCCTTACCTTAAGTTTGCACAGCCTGAGGGTTATCAACAATGTACTCATGAGGAGAACCACAAAGGACAAGAATGTGGGTGTAGTGGTCTGACACAACAATAGCTGGGTCCCAGAGGTCATGGTGCAGGGAACACAGGCCAGCCAGGTCTGTGTGCCAGGGAACACACAGCATCTCTAGAGAAACGCGGACACCAGCCCTTGGTGAGGACAGGGGGTTTGGCCATAGTCAGCAGGGGAAAGAGCATAACAGCATTTCTGATGTGAGTTTGCAGCATTCACCTCCTGGGTCTTCCTTCCTGGCTGTAGGTGGTCCCATCGGGAGCCCCTGGTGGCCTAGTGGTTAGATCGCAGGACCCTCACTGCCGAGGCCAAGGGTTCGATTCCAGCCAGGGATACTCCCCGGGCAGGTGGAGCTCGTTAGCCCTGTAAGGCAATCCA